>CM060929.1:1028974154-1029695417 GCA_030765085.1 Allium cepa
GTTTTGAGCGTAGAGTTAGGTTAGTCGATAGCGGGTGCCATGAGTTTATGAGTGTAAGCTTCTTACTATTTAATTTCTAGTAGAAACCTTATGGGCAGCACGTAAGTAGGGTTTTGCCAAAGCTGGATAAATCTGTATTATTCTATTTCTGCTTTTAATATTCTATGATTATCTATGCTACTATTATTCTGATATTATCAATGCTGCGATTATTTTATATATTTCCACGTTAAATAATTTTTAATTAATAGTATCACCCTATTCACCCCATCTAGGGTGAATTAATCCTACATTTGGCGGCTCGAGAAACCTTTTGTAGTGAGAAAAGGAAACATAATTATTTTTTATTATTTTATTTTATATTTGGTTATAAAATAGGAATAAATCACCAGTTGAACTTATTTTCACTCTTATTCCCCTTCCTCTCTTCTTTCTTGTTCGAGTTAAAACAAGCAATGCTTGTAAATCAAGGAAACGAATTTCCCCTTTTGATTCAAATTTCAAAAACTAAAATATGGAGATACACTAATTTAAAAATCATGAAACCTGTTTTAAAAATCTAGTTTTGGCGAGAGCTTCATCCCGACATGTTTTGGCAGTGTTTGATCATGTTTTGAGCCATGGCCTTTGTCATGGAGGTGTTAGGGTTAGGTTGTGTGGATTGTGTGGTTGTCGATTGGCGAATCAGACATCGAAATTGGATTTAGATTGCCGTTTAGCATGTAGGCTCGAATATTGGTTGGGTTTCGCGACACAAATTGTCACGCGTGCATAATTGCAGCCAAGAAGTCGAGCCTAGGTTGGATCTTGAGGGAGGGGAGCGGACATGGCATCGAGGTGATGGGTATGTGCGGTTCGAGGAGAGAAAGCCATTGCTGCAATCGGTTCGACAAACGGAGATCCACAGCTCCGTATCAGTGCATTTATGTGCACGACCATGGTGGGTTGGGCTTGCCTGTACATGTTCAATTAAGGGAAGATGAAGATGTTGGAGTGGAGGGTAATGTTGTAATATGTTTATGTCGGTTAATTTAAAATTCAAAATTATCTGATAACTTATAAAATTGTATCTTGCTCATACGAGGTTGGATTCGAATGATGCTTGTTGCATTGGACTCGTGTCGTCGAGAGCTTCGCGATGGAGTTAGTTTGGTTGGATTTGGAGCAAGTGATATTATAGGCTAAAATCGAGCGTCCGTTGGGTTTTAGTCCGAAATCGGGACGATTCGATGAAAATGAAAATCAATGTGAGTTTAACTCACATTTAATTTTATCATATCATATTAATGATGTCAAAATCATTTATTGATTGTTTGAATGTTAGATACATTGTTTGATTGCGTGTTTGGTTGTGTTTCCATTTGGAAAGTGGATGACATATTAATTTGATCATTATAAACCAATATGATTATCTATATGTGATGCATGATCATTGTTTTGTAGAAAATTGTGTAGAGAGACCGAAAAGGGGTTTTTCGCCTATAATTTATTTATTTACGTCCATATGTTGATATAATGGTTAATTGAAATTATTTCTGATATTCCATTTAATAGTTTAAATGTCGTTATAGCGTATTTTTCTATACCGTTGTTTATTAAATTTCATCACCAAAACCCTGTCTTATGAACTTGAGCTTGTGTTTTCGCTAAAAAGAATATTGAAAATTTATTAATCATTTTGATTAATGATGATTTAAATTAATTAATCTTTTAAATTAATTAGTTTGAGATTAATTAACCAATTTAACTAATGATGATTGAAATCGATTTATATTGAGATTGAATTAATCATTTTTGGTAATGATGTTTTATATTTGATTAATCGTTTAACTAATGATTATTCGAGTTTAATTAATTAACTAATTAATTTAATTAATGATATTGAATTTTAGTTAATTAATTAATTAATTTAGTTAATTAATTAATTATTTTAATTTATGATAATTGAAATTAATAATCATTTTAATTAATGATATTTAAAAGTAATTAATCAATTTTAATAATGATAATTGAATTTTATTAATCATTTTAATTCATGATTGTTTTAATTTAATTAATTGATTTATCTAATGATTTTTGGAATTTAGTTAAGTCATTTTAATTAATGACGTTTTATAATTAAATAAATCATTTTAACAAATGATGTTTTAATTAATCGGTTTGACTAATGAAGTTTGGATTTAATTAATCCAATTAATTATGATTATTTTAAACTTAATTAACTATTTTAATTAATGGAATTTATAATTACTTATCATTTTAATTAATGATGTTAGAGATTAATTATTCATTTAATTAATGACTATTGGAATTTAATAAATCTTTTTAATTAATTGATTTAATAAAGGTTATTAAAGTAAGTTACCTAATATAATAAAAATTACTTTAATAAACTGATTTAAAGTTAATAGACTGATCTAATAAAGATTTTAAAGTTAATTTACCAATGTTATAAAAGTGTTTAGAAATAATTATCTATTTTATTTAAGATAATGAATTATTTATTTAAAAGGATTTTAAATGTATTTAACTATCTTTCTGGATAATTAATCTTGTTTTTAAAGTATAAAAAAGGAATTGGAACTCGATTATTGGGACGATAAATTGAATAATCTTCTGGATGTTCAGTCTGATGTTGGTTTAGGCCTTTGGAGTCGCGTAGTTGAAAAAATTATTCTCTTATCATTTTTACAATCTGAAACTAATTCTAAAAGTGTTTTACCAATACGGAAATCAAGAAAAAAGTTCAGTTCGTTTTTAAAAGTAAAAATTCGATTTATTTATGGAAATAAATCGTTTTCGTAAAGCGAGTCACTTATACGGAAATGATTTATTTGTATAATAAGCACTAAACATCGAAGAAGTAGACTTGCCGCTATTTCGAAAGTTAAGAATAATCGTGTGACATGACATTGAGGTAACACTACCTTGACTTGTCCGGTATTATTGTTTGCCCAGAAATAATACAGGTTTGAATTCGGTGAGTGGCGATAAGTATACAAGACTTAATTTCCATATATGATCATTTTATGTCCTTGATAGTTGGTATCTCCGCTATCGGTTACTTCAACCACTTTATTTCGTCACTTTAAGATGACGTGTTGCTCATTTGAGCTTTGTTATCCTTTATCGAAAATTACTAAACCGAAAGAGTGAGTGTGACGGCCCACCTTTCTGACCCTTGAGAACGACACTTAATACATCCACGATATTCATGTGTCATTGCCCAAGTATCTGAATGACGAGTTGCCATGGGGTAAAATATAAGAACGGAATAATAATCTCACAACGGAACGGTTAAATATAACATAAAAATAAGACAGTACATAAGGTTACTCCCAACATGGAGTTATCAGAGTTACAACAAAAGTACTACTATCAGTCTAGGCAGTTATAACAACCTACCTTTAAATATACATACATAGAGCCAACATCTCATAATAGCGGAAATAAATAGCTAGATAGATAAGGAGCCTCCTGCTCGTCCACCATCTTCAAAAGAGCCCAAAGAAACCTGTCATTTCTGGACTACTCAAATATAAATGAGTACCCGAACGTTTAGGGAAAACAATAATTCGAGTCAGACAATAAGTCTGGTATGTGTAAACTCCAAAAATAGAACATACAAAGTAGCTAGTGAGACCACATCGCAAAAATGCAAAACGGGTTTTCCCTCACAAGGACAACATCCAAGTATAAAAGAATGGATACAGATAATCAAACATCGTGAAGAGTGCATGACGCTTCCCGATGAAATTAAGAAAGAATCAATCCAAAGATTTGAATCAAAAATAAGGAAAAGGAAATTTTCCAACAATGACTAGGAGGGTGCGCCCCCTTATCGAAAGTATACCTCTAGAAAATATACTTGAGAACTACGATGGCTCTCGGAAACCTCCAAGCCGGACCCCGCCATCCATACCGAGTATCCGAGTATTTCACATCTCCGTGCGCATACAACCGGAACCAATCTAGAGTAGATGTGAAAATACCCTAATGGGAGCAAACCCACATAGCTTGGCCCCCACTCGCTCTTTATTTAGTCATTTCCGATAAAGAATATCAATGCTCTAATTGAGCAACAAATCGTCTTAGATTGACGAAACAAAAATAAAAGGAAGAAGGGTATCGAAATTGATAGTCAAGATATCGACTATCGGGGATAACAAAACGATCGTATATGGAAATTAAATCTTATACTCTTTCAATACTTGGAAAATATCCATATACTTATCCCATCGGCATAAGCATATTCTCAAAACAATTAAGAGGATTTCATATTTCAAAAGCATACTTAGATGTGTCAAAAACAATTGTCTATAAGAAATGCAAACGTTTTCCATTATAATTATAAAGATCATTTATGGAAATCAAATCTCCTACACTTGTCACGTTTCCGATATTCTTGACTTACTCTATCCCTCGCCTAGAAACAAAGCCAGGTAAGTCAGGGCACTGGTTGCTCCTAGCCTTGGCTAGACACTTCGGTTTCAGATCTCACAGATAGAGAATCAATCTACTCATCGTCTTTTAGTGCCAAGTATAGGACTACTTACTTTCCATAAATAACTCATTTAAATTATTATATAAATTTTGAAGCTCCTTTAAAATACTTTAAACAAAGATTTAAAACTTCCATTCAAATCATAACTTAAACCCATCATCTTTAAAGGAGATTACAACCAAGAGGGGGTGAAGCTTCCTCTTAGTCAAATGAGATAGCTAAAAGGGGCGTTGTTTCCATTTAACCAAAAAGTCACTAAATGTCAATCCTAAGTTAAAAGGTGGTGTAAGTTCCTTTTAACTAAACATCAAAGTTATTGCTCATAAACTAGCCGAGCACAAATCAAACAACCAAACAAGAATAATAACAAGAATAATAGCAGACTCATTATTATTAACAATTTACAATCAATAGTTAACACAACATTTGTTAAAATATGAATGAGTAAAAGGAAAGAGATTAAGATTACACTAACTGTAAAATAATTAAATTATACTAATAGAATAAGTTATACCCACTAAACTATGAAAACAAGAAATATACTCACAGAATAAGTTACACCCACTAAACTATGAAAACAAGGAATGTACTCACAGAATAAGTTATACCCACTAAGCTATGAAAACATGAAATATACTCACATCCTATTTTCTTTGATGGAGACTTGGAATACTTCACCTTTTAAAATGAATTTTAGTTCTTTTCTTTAGTTTTTGAATGAAATAAAATGATATATGGACTTGGCTATTTATAGGTGAAGAGAAGGGTACTTTAGTAATTTCCTATAGCCTAACCTGATTCAACCAGATTTTGGTCCAATAGAAGCTAGCCATATGGCATAATTTGATTCGACCATATTTTGGTCCAATAGAAATCCTCCTTATTAACTATGGCCTAACCTGATTTGACCAGATTTTGGTCCAATGGCAACCATCCGCATGGCATAACCTGGTTCGACCTGATTTTGGTCCAATGGCAACCATCCGCATGGAATATAATAATCATTATGCTATTTTATTTTATTAGGCAAGTAATTATACTATTTTGTTTTATTAGGCTACGTTAATAATTCTTTCTTGTTTTATTAGGCAAGTAGTTATACTATTTTGTTTTATTAGGCTACTTTAATAATTCTTTCTTGTTTTATTAGGCAAGGTTAATACTTCTAGATATAAAATCCATTATTTAATCATTTAAAAACATATTAACTATTCATGTTCAAAGTGATTAAATTATGGGTCGTTACATCCTCCCCTCCTTAAAGGAAATTTCGTCCTCGAAATTAATCGGATAAACTATAGATATCAAAGAACCCAAATGATATCATATATACCACACAAAGATATAAGGAAAGTGACCTTAACACAACCAGTGAGTACACTAAAAAGAAACAACAAAATACAAACAACAACTACATCAACTCGGGATAAGAATCCCTAATATTGTCCTCAGTTTCCCAAGTACAATCTCTAACATCTCCACTCCACTGAACCTTAACAAGATTCACAATCTTCTTCCTTAATCGCTTTATATTTCGAGCAACAATACGAATAGGCCGCCTAAGAATGGTTAGGTTAAGCTGAACCTCCAAATCAACTTGTTGTCCTTGTTTTATTATCATCGAACGGTCGTGTACATACTTACGTAAATGAGATACGTGAAATACGTTGTGCACATCTGATAGTCGATCTGGTAACTCCACTTTATACGCAAATTTACCAATCTGGTCTAGTATGGGAAAAGGGCCAATATATCGAGGGGCTAACTTCCCTGTCTTCCCAAACCTTATGACACTTCTCAGAGGAGAGACTTTTACAAATACCAAGTCCCCGACTAAGAACTCTAGATCCCTACGCCTTTGATCTTCATAACACTTTTGCCGATCTTGCGCTTCCTTTATCTTTCTTCTAACATCAACTACCTTCTCATTGGCTCCTAAAATTATGTCTGGTCTAAGAACAAGTTTATCTCCAGATTCAACCCAACACGAAGGAGAACGACATGGACGACCATAAAGAGCTTCGAAAGGGGCCATACCAAGGCTTGCTTGATAGCTATTGTTATAAGTGAATTCAACTAAGGGTAAATGGTCTTCCCAAGAACCCCCAAAGTCTAGAATGCATGCTCGTAATAAATCTTCCAAGATACGGTTCACTCTCTCTGTTTGTCCATCTGTTTGGGGATGGTAAGCTGTGCTTAGACTTAGGTCAGTCCCTAAAGCAGTCTGCAGTCCCTCCCAGAACCTACTAGTGAATATCGGGTCTCGATCACTTACAATACTACGAGGAATCCCATGGAGTCTCACAATCTCCTTCACATACAAACTCGCCAGACTCGTAGAAGTCCTAGTCAGCTTAACAGGAATGAAATGGGCGCTCTTGGTAAGTCGATCGACTATAACCCAAATGCCATCATTACCTCTTCTTGACCTAGGAAGCCCATCAATAAAGTCCATAGAGATCTGCTCCCACTTCCACTTTGGGATCTCAAGTGGCTGAAGCAATCCAGCTGTCTTCAGCTGGTCACTCTTAATCTACTGGCAGTTTGCACAACGACTCACAAAGATTGAAATATCTCGTTTCATCCCCTTCCACCAGAATACCCTCTTCATATCTTTGAACATCTTGGTCACTCCTGGATGAAAAGATAACTTTGAATGGTGGCATTCGGCTAACACTTCTTGCCTAAGTTCATCAAAGTTTGGAACACAAATACGCCCATTCATTTTCAATATGCCCCGAAGATCAATCTTAAAGCTAGAAACAACACCTTCTTCAACATCTTTCTTAAGTCGAGCTAAAATAGGATCTGCCTCTTGACTAGATGTAATTCTCTCTAACAATACTGGCTTAACTTCTAGATTTGCAACCATTGCTACATTCCTACTCAATGCATCAGCAACGACATATGCTTTTCCAGGGGTATAAAGAACCTCTAGATCATAAGAGGCGAGAAACTCCAGCCATCTCTGCTGCCTCAAATTCAAATCTTTCTGCGTAAAAATGTTTTTTAAGGATTTGTGGTCTGTGTATAACTCAAACCTTTCACCCAAAAGATAATGCCTCCACATCTTTAGTGCGAAGACAACAGCCAAAAGTTCCAAATCGTGCGTAGCATAATTTTTCTCATGCAGCTTTAGCTGTCGACTTGCATAGGCAATAACATTCCCATGCTGCATCAGAACTGCTCCTAATCCGGTTCCACAAGCATCTGTAAACACGGTTAAACCTTCGCTCCCATTTGGAATGGTTAAAACAGAAGCAATCTTCGAGAAGTCCTTGATAAACCTACGGTAAAAACCAGCCAATCCTAAGAAACTTCTAACTTCCGTCGCAATTTCGGGCTTCTTCCAGTGCACTTTCGGGCTTCTTCCAGTCTTGGACCGCAACAACTTTAGCTGGATCCACCGATATACCTTCTCCCGAAATAACATGCCCTAGAAATCTAACTTCAGATTTCCAAAAATGGCACTTGGAGAACTTAGCATTCAACTCATGGCTCCTTAAGGTATCGATTACGACACGGAGATGATATTTGTGTTCCTCCTCTGTGTTTGAATAGATAAGAATGTCATCAATAAAGACGAGAACAAATTTATTAAGAATGTCTCGAAATATTCGATTCATTAAGTCCACAAAATAAGCGGGTGCATTAGTCAATCCAAACGGCATAACTAACCACTCGTAGAAAATTTCAGGAGTTCGAAAAGCTGTTAAAGGAACATTCTCCTCTGCCACTCTTAATTGATGGAAACCAGTGGCAAGATCTAATTGAGAAAATATCCGAGCACCATGGAGTTGATCAAACATATCGTCAATTCTTGGCAAAGGATATTTATTCTTGATATTCCTTTTGTTCAACTTCCGATAGTCTACACATAACCTTAGAGAACCGTCTGCCTTTGTAACAAAGACGACTGGCGATCCCTAACTCGAGGTACTACGTCGGATCAAGCCCTTCTGCAACAAGTCATAAGTCTGCCTTTCTAACTCCTCCTTCTCTTTTGGAGTCATCCTTCGTAAGGGTTGTATAATAGGTCTAGTTCCCGGAACCAAATCAATACGGAACTCGACTTCACGGTGAGAAGGTAAACCTTGCACCTCATCAAAAATATCTATGAAATCTCGAACAACCGGCACATCTCCAAGCTCCGCTTTAGTCACTTCGAGTGAATAGAGAAAACTGCTCATTAACTTCTTAGGCTCTTCACAACTAATATCAACACCAACATCTCCTGCATCACTAACTCTAACAAGCCTTCTACCACAGTCCAAGATAGCTTTAAACTTAGATCAATCCATTCCCAACAACACTCCAAAACCCATAAACCCAAGAACAAACAAGTCAAAAGGAAAGAGATGATTTCGACAAGAAATAGGTACATTTATACACACGGTGTCAAGATTTGTCGGACCTCCAATTGGGTTTGACACACAAAGAGGATTACTTATGATAACATATTTAAGGTTTAGTTTGTCCATTAGATCATAAGAAATAAAACTATGGGAAGCTCCTGTATCAAATAGCACCCTTACAGGAATATCATCGATGGATAATGTACCTTGCAACACTTGCTTCCCCTTTTTATCTGAAGAAGTGGATGGTATCTCTTCAATGGTAAAAGTTTGTCCTTGAGATCCCTTTTTAGGAAAATGGCACTCATTCTTCATATGTCCTGGCTGGCCGCAATTAAAATATGTGGCAATTGGGTAATGATTTGCAAAGTGGCCCATCTTATTGCACTTAAAACAAAGAATGTTGGCCAAGTTGGTCTGCTTCTTCTGTGCTGGAGCGCCATCTTCGGGTTTCTTCCCTGCACCCTGCTTCTTTCCCTTAAACTTACGCTTGAAGTTTGGCTTACCTTCAACCGGTATAACCGATAAAGGCTTGGCACTTATTGTTGGTACTACGCCCTTCTGGACTCCTTCCTTAATATCAAGAGCCTCAAACCTCAAAGCCATGCTAATAATGTTGTTGAATGTACCTATAAGATGATTGGTCATTTCACGATGGAACTCTGGTCGCATTCCATTCACAAACATTTCATTTTTCTTGGGTGGTGTGTCTATTAATCCAAGTCCAAAACGGGACAAAGCATTGAACTTATGCTCATACTGCGACACGGTCATATCACCCTGCTTTAAGTCAATGAAACTTATAAATAACCGAGTTCTTCCGGCTTCTGGAATAAACTGTGCTTCAAAAACTTCCTTGAACTGGGCCTAAGAAAACTCCCCCTCTGGAGTACTTGCTGTTTCTGAATCCCTCCAATCCATCGCCGACTTTTGAAGTTGTCGCGATGCCAACAGCCGTTTCTCCGCATCTTTCAACCGAAGATCTCCAAATATTCTTTCACAAGTTCGGAGCCACATCTGCACCCCAAGAATTTCTTCAGTCCCATAGGATGGTTTCCCACCCAAAGCGGTAAAATTCTTACAGAAAGCTGCAAAGTTCATAGGGGTATGAACTTGCACTAGCATTTCCTCTGCCGGATCTACAGCTGTCATAGTAACATTTCTAG
The DNA here is from genome assembly GCA_030765085.1 of Allium cepa. Classification (NCBI taxonomy): domain Eukaryota; kingdom Viridiplantae; phylum Streptophyta; class Magnoliopsida; order Asparagales; family Amaryllidaceae; genus Allium; species Allium cepa. The sequence goes on from CM060929.1 coordinate 1,028,984,180, forward strand.
GTACCCTGCCATTGGTATCCGTGCTAGTTCTAGATCCTCTCCTTCCTCCTCTTCTTGTATTCATTTTCTATTATCTGAAAAAATAACAGGTATCTTTAGAATACAAAAATAGGATTAAAATGGTTTAAGGAAATAACACCAAAGGATCTAAAACTAGATTTTAGAGGATAAATATTATTATTATAAAAATTACAAATATTCTCCCTCAAGATTAACTCATTCTAGGGCATCACTTACCCTATCTCTGGTGAGTTGTACCCCAATCAGGCTAAGGCGTTCGCTCAACCGAAGCTCTGATACCAACTGTGACGACCCACCTTTCTGACCCTTGAGAACGACACTTAATACATCCATGGTATTCATGTGTCGTTGCCCAAGTATCTGAAAGATGAGTTGCCATGGGGTAAAATATAAGAACGGAATAATAATCTCACAACGGAACAGTTAAATATAACATAAAAACAAGACAGTACATAAGGTTACTCCCAACATGGAGTTATCAGAGTTACAACAAAAGTACTACTATCAGTCTAGGGAGTTATAACAAACTGCCTTTAAATATACATACATAGAGCCAACATCTCAAAATAGCGGAAACAAATAGCTAGATAGATAAGGAGCCTCCTTCCCGTCCACCATCTTCAAAAGAGCCCAAAGAAACCTATCGTTTCTGGACTACTCAAATATAAATGAGTACCCAAACATTTAGGGAAAACAACAATTCGGGTCAGACAATAAGTCTGGTATGAGTAAACTCCAAAAACAGAACACACAAAGTAACTAGTGAGACCACATTGCAAAAACGCAGAACGGGTTTTTCCGTCACAAGGACAACATCCAAGTAATAAAAGAATGGATACAGATAATCAAACATCGCGAAGAGTGCAAGACGCTTCCCGATGAAATTAAGAAAGAATCAAGCCAAAGATTTGAATCAAAAATAAGGAAAAGGAATTTTTCCAACAATGACTAGGAGGGTGCGCCCCCTTATCGAAAGTATACCTCTAGAAAATATACTTGAGAACTACGATGGCTCTCGAAAACCTCCAAGCCGGACCCCGCCATTCTTACCGAGTATCCGAGTATTTCACATCTCCGAGCGCGTACAACCGGAACCAGTCTAGAGTAGATGTGAAAATACCCTAATGGGAGCAACCCCACATAGCTTGGCCCCCACTCGCTCTTTATTTAGTCATTTCCGATAAAGGATATCAATGCTCTAATTGAGCAACAAATCGTCTTAGATTGACGAAACAAAAATAAAAGGAAGAAGGGTATCGAAATTGATAGTCAAGATATCGACTATCGGGGATAACAAAACGATCGTATATGGAAATTAAATCTTATACTCTTTCAATACTTAGAAAATATACATATACTTATCCCATAGGTATAACCATATTCTCAAAACAATTAAGAGGATTTCATATTTCAAAAGCATACTTAGATGGGTCAAAAACAATTGTCTATAAGAAATGCAAACGTTTTCCATTATAATTATAAAGATCATTTATGGAAATCAAATCTCCTACACTTGTCACATTTTCGATATTCTCGACTTACTCTATCCCTCGCCCAGAAACAAAGCCAGGTAAGTCAGGGCACTGGTTGCCCTAGCCTTGCCTAGACACTTCGGTTTCAGATCTCACAGATAGAGAATCAATCTACTCATCGGCTTTTAGTGCCAAGTATAGGACTACTTACTTTCCATAAATAACTCATTTAAATTATTATATAAATTTTGAAGCTCCTTTAAAATACTTTAAACAAAGATTTAAAACTTCCATTCAAATCATAACTTAAACCCATCATTTTTAAAGGAGATTACAACCAAGAGGAGGTGAAGCTTCCTCTTAATCAAATGAGATAGCTAAAAGGGGCGTTGTTTCCTTTTAACCAAAAAGTCACTAAATGTCAATCCTAAGTTAAAAGGTGGTGTAAGTTCCCTTTAACTAAACATCAAAGTTATTGCTCATAAACTGGCCGAGCACAAATCAAACAACCAAACAAGAATAATAACAAGAATAATAACAGACTCATTATTATTAACAATTTACAATCAATAGTTAACACAACATTTGTTAAAATATGAATGAGTAAAAGGAAAGAGATTAAGATTACACTGACTGTAAAATAATTAAATTATACTCACAGAATAAGTTATACCCACTAAACTATGAAAACAAGAAATATACTCACAGAATAAGTTACACCCACTAAACTATGAAAGCAAGGAATGTACTCACAGAATAAGTTATACCCACTAAACTATGAAAATATGAAATATACTCACATCCTATTTGCTTTGATGGAGACTTGGAATACTTCACCTTTTAAAATGAATTTTAGTTCTTTTCTTTAGTTTTTGAATGAAATAAAATGATATATGGACTTGGCTATTTATAGGTGAAGAGAAGGGTACTTTAGTAATTTTCTATAGCCTAACCTGATTCAACCAGATTTTGGTCCAATAGAAGCTAGCCATATGGCATAACTTGATTCGGCCATATTTTGGTCCAATAGAAATCCTTTTTATCAACTATGGCCTAACCTGATTTGACCAGATTTTGGTCCAATGGCAACCATCCGCATGGCATAACCTGGTTCGACCAGATTTTGGTCCAATGGCAACCATCCGCATGGAATATAATAATCATTTGTCTATTTTATTTTATTAGGCAAGTAATTATCTATTTTGTTTTATTAGGCTACGTTAATAATTCTTTCTTGTTTTATTAGGCAAGTAATTATACTATTTTGTTTTATTAGGCTACGTTAATAATTCTTTCTTGTTTTATTAGGCAAGGTTAATACTTCTACATATAAAATCCATTATTTAATCATTTAAAAACATATTAACTATTCATGTTCAAAGTGATTAAATTATGGGTCGTTACAGTGAGTGAGGGCAAAGCTATGTGGGTTGCTCCCATAAGGGTATTTTCACATCAAATCTAGACTGGATTCGGCATTGCGCATTGAGATGTGAAATACTCGAATTCTCGGTAACTGTTGTCGGTGTCCGATTTGGAGGTTTTCGAAGGCCATCAGAGTTCTTAAGTATATTTCTAGAGGTATAGTTTCAGTAGGGATGGCGTATCCTCCTAGTCATTTGTTGAAAAATTTCCTTTCCTGATTTATTTGCGCAAAAATTGGCCATAAACCCCAAATGTCGTGAAAGCACCAGTATTTGAATCATGGATTCATGTTATGTTGAGAATAAAAAATGAAAGAGTAATAAACTTAAAACGGAAAGAAGTAGACAGAGACACGACATTTATAGTGGTTCGGCTATCTCCGGCCTATGCAACTTCAAAAGTTAATCTTTTATTGACTTTCCTTATTGGTTACAGCTGATTACAATGTATTACAATGATAAAATTCGAATACAACAACAGTCTTGTAGTGCAAAGAGGTTTTCGGCAGAGAATGGACGTCGGATCGCAAAAAAGATCCTTTTTTTAGGCCCTAGGGCTCTATTTATAGGCATAGACTGCAAATATCTAGCACAAATCTCGGAAGACTTCTTCTGGCACGTGGGTGGGCCCACGCGATCGGTCCCAGGTGATTTCGACTCGATCCGCGATCGATACGAACCAATTTCGTATCGATCAAGATTTGATCCAATCGAGTTGAAATTTGGCATAAACATTCCTTAGGTCAAACGTAAGCTCCTGTGAAAATTTCATAGCATTTGGACTTGTGGATCTCCAGATATGATCGATACGAAATATAACTTCCTCAATGATGTCCGGTCCGCATCGATCAATTTGTATTGATGCTTATTCGTGTCGATAGTGAGCACGTACGCACTGGTGACGTGGCGCTGTTTCCAAGGCTCGACCCCATTTTCATGCTGAGTTGAATTCTTCTTCCTTCAAACGATGCGCATTTCTAGTTCGCATCCAAGCTTCGTGCTCTTTGGCTTCATAACCATTCATTCGCATCCATCTTTTTACATCTATTCGTACCCATCAATTGCTTTCTTGTTCATATCGATCAGGCTATTTCCATGGATCGATATGAACAAGACCGATATGAGTTCTGCCTTTGGTCTTCTTCGAATCGATGCATGCGTAGGTTCTTCATATCGATCAATAATCGATCGATACGAAATGCTTATCAAAGTTCCTACGATCACTGCTCCATCCTTCATATTGATTCCAGCCCTGATCGATACGAAATGCTTCGACATACTTTGCCACCCAATCAATACGTATGTATCGATACAAAATCCATAGCTTGAGTTTATCCTAATCGATATGAATGCGTCGACCCAGAGCAAGTAGCCGAATCCACTCCCATCGATACGAACTGTATTGATACGAAATCAATCCCTTCCAATATTGATTCACCCTTATCTCGAGCATATGGACTCCGATTGACCCGAAATTCAAGACTTTTGCCTCTCCTAGCCTTGATCATCATTCCCAATCGATCCTGCCTTGATTGGTGCTCGGCAAAATTTTGACGATATCGATCATAACCTCGTTCCCAATCGATCTCCAATCCTGATATCCATCCATTCCAACCAATTTGTTGATATTCCAGCCTTGATCAAAGGGTGGGATAACATTTTCCCCCCAAAATATGCCTTGTGATAAGAAGGTGTGTTTTGAATAGTTTCGAATTCGATATCCGAAGTCCATATTCCCTCTGTAGACAATAAACAATAACCGAATCCAGGACCTCTCCTGGTCGATATCCAAATCCTTTGACATTCATAGTCGATATTTGTATCCATAACCACTCTGGATTCTTGTCAAGTGCAATCCGCACTTGATGACCATGGTCCAATGTTCCTGAACGTTGAGTAATGCCATGGCATAAGTCCTAAGCTGAATCATGGTCGCTCCGGACCATTGCCGAGCATAATCAATACTCGGTGACCTGAATAAGCCAATTCGCCACATTTGGACGAAGGGACTTACTTCTTGCCGGGAATAATCCATACCCGTTGACCATTTACCGAAAAACCATAAAAATCCAATCAAAATCCAATCCAAAATCCAAATCAAATCAGAAAACCAAAAACCCATACCAGAAATCCAAATCAATGTCCAAACCAGAAAACAGTCATGCAAACATAGGTCCAAACTAGAAAACAAACAAAACCGGGAGTTCAAACCAAACTTCAAAACCAAACAAGAGAAAGCAAATGCCCAAACCAAAAGGAAAAAACAGATTTCACAAACCATAGCATCGTAGTTTATCATCATTCAGAGCATATCTAGGGGCCATCTCTGTCCCCGTACATGAGTAAGTGACTTGGCCGCTTGCTTTGAGTTTGCTACTTATTTCATATTATCCCTGTCAATTGATAACCAATCGACCATCATTCCTGGGACTCGCGCCATCATTGTTTGAGGTAGACGGTGGTTGCTCTTGTTCCACCGCCGTATTCCGAGCCCCGAAATATTGTCGCTATTGTCCATTTCTTACATGCTTCCCAATTATGTCCTTTAGATACCTGCGGCTGTTGGTGTCATGCCCTTCCAAATCGTGAAAGAGACACTGCCTTCCTGATGCCCCTTCACGTTTCTCTCCTTGCTGGCCTTCGGTAGGGAAGGCGATTCCGAGTCTCCATGAATATCCGTTCTAACGTCTCGTTCAGTCCCGTGTAAGTGGAAAATTTTGGCTTCTCCATCGCTTTCTAGCTTTTCCTGATTCGTCATCTAGTTTCCTTTTTTGCTTTATCTTTATCTTTATTCGAGCCTTCGATGGATGGCCTTCCATCCTCAGCCACATTAACCTCCTTTAATTTCATATCTGAACACGCATCTTCCTGATGAAGGAATCTCTCAGCTTTGTGAAAGAATTCCCCAAGATCCATTGGCGGGTCTTGTATCAATGACACTTTGAAATCCGAATTCTCTCTGACTCCTGACACCGCTGCCATTAAAACCATTGATGGACCCGACCGATCCACCGAAGCAACCGCTGCGTAGACCCGAGTTAAGAAAGCTCTAAGCGATTCCTCTATCCTTTTCTTTACTGATGTCAATGTCATTTCATTCTTTGGCCTTTTGATATGAACCCAAAACTATTTAATAAACCTGTCTACCAGTTCTGTCCATATCCTAATAGATCCCTCTTCCAGCTGTCTGAACCACATAGCAGCTATATCCGTCAAGTTCAAGGGGAAACATCGAGCCATAACTTCCTCTGATTTCCCCAGCACTTCCATGTGTCATGTGTACCTCATCAAGTGATCGGTAGGATCATCCTTGCCATTGTATACCTCCAGAGTAGGTAGCTTGAACTCTGGTGTGTTCCGAGGCATTCTGATCTCAAGGATAAACAGACTCCTGTTTACTCCTTCCAGATCTCTGTTTGTCAATCCTCCATGCATGGTTTTCCTGATAATCTCAGCCAATCCAGCGTTGTCCGCCAAGGGTTGCCGCCCAAGTCCCCGAGGAAATTCTGGTACATACTCTTCATCCCGCACTCCTATATTCCTGCCAGCATCTTATTGTGTGGCGTCACCTGGAATTCCTCCATGGATTGGTCCATTGTTGCCGGGTGGTGTGCCCTCATGTCAGGATCCATCCTGACCAATAGTTGTGTGCTGATTAGGGGTTGTGCCCTGTTGAGCTGCTCCTTCTGGTTGCCTGTTGGGTCCTTCTATTCTAGCTTCGTGAATCTGAACTCCAGCAATTTTAGCTGTCCCTGCCTGTCTGAACTGTCTGAGGAGGTTCTGCATCATTTCCTCTTGTCTTTTCAGAAACTCTTCATGCATTGCTCCCATCATCATCTCCATCTCCATCTCATTTCTGGTAATGAGAGAAGAAGTCTGATTAGCCCCTAATGATGCCTCCTGGCTTCCTACATGCTGACTTCTCTCAGCTCTTTGTCTCCTACTTGATTGCCTTGTCATAGCTCTTTAGATCTGAATCCTTAAGCCTTCAAATTTGAACTCCGAATCTAGTATAGCGGGTGTTAGTTGTTCTCAATGGAAGCACCAAAGTGTTTATGCCAAAATTGGTCACAAACCCCAATTGTCGTGAAAGCACCAGTATTTGAATCACAGATTCAGGTTATGTAGAGAATAAAAAATGAAGAGTAACAAACTTAAAACGGAAACAAATAGACAGAGGCACGAAATTTATAGTGGTTTGGCTATCTTCGGCCTACGTCCACTTCAAAAGTTAATCTTTTATTGACTTTCCTTGCTGGTTACAGCTGATTACAACATATTACAATGATAAAATTCAAGTACAACAACAGTCTTGTAGTGCAAAGAGGTTTCGACAAAGTCTGGACGTCGGATAGCCAAAAAGATCCCTTTTCTATAGGCCCCGGGGTCTATTTACTAGCGTAGACTGCAAATATCTCGCGTAAATCTCGGGAGACTTCTTCTGGCATGTGGGTGGGCCCAAGCGATCGGTCCTAGGTGATTTCGACTCGATCCGTGATCGATATGAACCAATTTTGTATCGATCAAGATTTGATGCAATCGAGTTGAAATTTGGCATGAACATTCCTTACGTCGTACGTAAGCTCATGTGAAAATTTCATAGCATTTGGACTTATGGATCTCAAGATATGATCAATAGAAATATAACTTCCTCAATGCTATCCGGTCCGCATCGATCAATTTGTATCGATGCTTATTCTGTCGATACTGAGCACGTGTGCATTGGTGACGTGGCGCTATTTCCAAGGCTTGATCCCATTTTCATGCCAAGTTGAATGCTTCTACTTTCAAACCATGCACATTTCTAGTTCGCCAGGCTTCGTGCTCTTCGGCTTCGTAACCATTCATTCGCATCCATCTGTTTACATCTATTCGTACCCATCAACTTCTCCCTTGTTCGTATCGATCAGGCTATTGCCATGGATCGATACGAACAAGACCGATACGAGTTTTGCCTTTGGTCTTCTTCGAATCGATGCATGAGCAGGTTCTTCGTATCGATCAATAATCGATCAATATGAAATGCTTATCCAAGTTCCTGCGATCACTGCTCCATCCTTCGTATCGATTCCAGCTCTGATCGATACTAAATGCTTCAACATACCTTGCCACCCAATCGATACGTATGTATCGATACGAAATTCGTAGCCTGAGTCCATCCTGATCGATACGAATGCGTCGACCTAGAGTAAGTAGCCAAACCTACTCCTATCGATACCAACTGTATCGATACGAAATGTATCGATACAAACTCACCGGTATGAAATCAGTCCTTTCCAATATTGATTCACCCATATCTTGAGCACACGGACTCCGATTGACCCAAAATTTGAGAAGTTGCCTCTCCTAGCCTTGATTATTATTCCCAATCGTTCCCGCCTTAATTGGAGCTTAGCCAAATTTTGACGACATCGATCATAACCTTGTTTCCAATCGATCTCCAATCCTGATATCCATCCATTCCAACCAATTTGTTGAGCCTTGACCAAAGGGTGGAATAACATGATTCATATCCCTAAATCTGTTTTAGCTTTAAAATTGCCACGAGTAGAGCCAAGTCCTCATCATGACATTTAAATGTTTATTTAATCCATTCTATCGAGTTTGAACTGTTACATTAAGCCCATTCTATCGAGTTTGGATTGTCACTTTATTCAGCCCATTCTATCGAGTTTGGGCTATTACCTTATTTAGTCCATTCTATCAAGTTGGACTATTTTCCTTGTTCTATCCATTCTGTCCAGTTTGGATTTTACTCGGTTTATTTCCATTCTTTCAAGTCTGGTTGATATTATTTATGCTCAATCATATTTGGTTTTGTTTCCTGATGTTCATTTCTGCTCTTTCATGTATGGATGTTATTCTTGTAAGGTAAAAACCCGTTTCGCATTAGCGGCATGACCTCACATAATTTTTATATATGTTTCCCCTTATTTGAGTTATCTCACGCTGGTATTTCCAAACTGATCCGGGTGTTATTTATTTAAAATGCTTGGGTCTGAATAAGTATTTTTCCCAGCTTTCCTTTAGTGTTATGGAAATCATGGAGGGGAGCTGAAGATTCACCCGTCGTAGTATTTTATTTTCCGTTGTATTATATAGTATACCTATCGGCATTTGTAAGGTTAGAATTTTATAACTGTCCAGCTGATAAGTTTTGTTTTAACTTTGATATACTTTTTATTTTCTAGGAGACAATTTCTACTATTTTTGTAATATTATATGTTGTCGATTCCGTTGTGAGATTCTATTTTTCTCTATTCTCTGTTCTTTTCGTTTTAATTACCCTAAGAATCTGCCTTCTTATCGATTGGATGCGCGACATTGGAACATAATGGTAGTGTTCGGTGTCGACTTTCGATGGTTAAAATGGCGGGTCGTTACAATGTGGTATCAGAGTGCAAGGTTAAGCGGGAACCTTGGCTTTTGTAGGGTTTGGCTCATTAGAGATGGGGAAAGCGACACTCTAAAATGTGTTTGAGAGTATTATATATACGAGAGCGTATTTGTTATTGTTATAAAAACATTTTATGTTAATTGGTCCATTGAATTGTTATGAATTCTACTCGTGACGTCTGGGACACCACGGTATCAATAGGGATTTCTAAACACTTGACCAAGGTCAATGAACATGGTATTGAATTTTTGAAAATTTTGGCAAATTGAATATTTTGCCTAGTATTATATTTTATATATATAAGGGAATAATTTTCAAAACTCTATACAGTTATATAATGTGTTGGTTTAAATGTGATAATATTTGTTTATTATCACTATTGTTTTTTCAGTTATGCTTAACTTAAATGAAAAGCATAGACTTTTGCGTGTTGATTGCTAAATTGTGCTTAATTTATTTAGAAGCGTTTATCGCTTGATTTAAAATGAACCCTCTGTGAATTAATTTTCACAATTTGACTATAAAGGTGTTCGAAGAAACTGTTAACTTGAAAATTCAACTTTGTACAATGGTGGGTAAATAATTTAAGTTTATAAAAAGTTGTAATATAATCTAAATAGTGGAATAAGATATTTAAAGAATAAATATTGAAGATAATTCTATTATAATGAAGAAGGATTATTATAATATGAAATGATTTTTATAAAAATAATGTTTTATGTAAATTTAGTTTGAAAAATAGGTTTAAAAAGGATTTTCGTATCTAAATCTCAGTATTTTTGAAAAATGAAATAGCTATACTTTTGAAAATATTAAAAATAGAAAATAGATTGGGAAAATATTCAAAGTGATAAGTTTTCCCTTGTGGAATTTGTTTGACTATTGGTGTAGTTTATTCCTTCATGGAATTTGATTGAATTGTATTTTTTGGCTGTGTGATTTCGTACATTGTCTATAAGGTATAAGTTTATAGACAAAGGATTTTGAATCGTTATTATTAGGACCTAAATCCCGGTGAATTTCGAAAAAAGAAAATTTTGAAAATCTTTAGAAAGGAATGATATTTATTCACTATAGTTGATGTTTTTGGAGGAACCAGAATACCACTGGACGCTCCATGTTGTTTTGATTCTAGAGTTTCACCATCATTTATTTGGAGGGATCCCCTCCTTGTCATCTTGATTTGAGCTTTGATTTTTTCTCGTCTGAGTAATTTGGAAATAAAATTTTGAATTGAAAAACCCGAGTATTTAGGTCTAAATTATCATCTGAAAGTCATTGGATGCATGACATCTATTGTAGGATATTTGCTCGTTTGTTGCATATGATTGAAATATGGTTGTTAGTTACATGTAAATTTATATCATGCTAGTTTTTACATATAGAATTACATCATATTATTTTTGTCAACATGATTTTTCTTTTAGATTATGTAAGTACAGGTATGGAAGAGTGTGCCATTTAAGTCTTATGCACCTACATTTACCTAGAGGATAACAAATTACCTACCTAAAATATAGTCAAACGTAAAAAGGTACACAATAAACTTAGAAAATTTAAATTGGTTGATGATTTTATGCCCCAGATATGAGAGGCTAATTGGATTTTGTTTTCTTTCATTGGTTTAGAGCCCATTGAGGCGATTTGTAGTTGTACCGAACGAGCCGCGCAAAGGAGACGCTGGCGAAATTTTCTAAAAATTTAAGAGTTATAATTTTTTTGAGAATTTATGAATTTTTTTTATAACAAAAGTATGAACTTTCAAGTTATATCTTAGAATGAATGAATAAAAGAGAATTAGTTGGTATAGGTAAATGAATTTAAAAGACATGGAAACTTTGGAAATCTATTCCAGCTAGTTAATTTTGAAAATAAATTTAATAACTCATTTTAATTAATAGTTTTAAACTTAAGGATTTGGAAACATTTTCTTGTCTAGGAGTTTTAGGGATGAAATTCATTTAGGGAGGAGAATGTAGCGACCCAAAATTTGATTATTTGGTTTTAAATGTTTAATTAATTTTAAATATTTAAAATAATTGAATTTTGGAATTTAATAATTTATAATTCAAATATGGGGAATAATTAGTATTTGAATTGTGAATTAAATGTCAATTAAATGGATTTACTCTATTTTAATTAACTCCATTTAACCAATATATAATATTGGCAAGTTCAATTTGTAAATTTATTTACAAATATAAATAGGTTGAATAAATATCGATAATTAATTATTTAAATCTGTGAAATTAGCCTTCCAGGAAACAGTCTCGAATTTTGGCAAACCAGTTTCCTTGGATCCGTAATAGTGAAGTATATTACGCCGTCAAATTTCATAAGGATAAGAAGAATCGTTTGGTCATGCGAGATCGAAATGCATGGAAATTAATATCGAAAGTTAAATATAATAACTAGGTCCAAAAGCCTATCTTTTGCATAAGATCGAATTTGGTATCGAAACAAGTTCCATTGAATTTGAAATAGGGGTAAAACATTAGGAACGCTAGGTGGCACGTCTCGTTTGGAGTTCGACATTTTCGAGTGTATTTTGCTAGATAATTTAAAACTAAAGTAATATTTATATACACATACACACCATTTCATTGCCCATACACCCATCATTTCGTAGCCTATAAACCCATCCTTTCATAGTCCATAAACATTTTAGCGGCTCGAGAAACCTTTAGCTGTGAGAAAAGGAAACATAATCATTTTATTTTTATTTTATTTTATATTTGGTTACAAAATAGGAACAAATCATCAATTGAACTTATTTTCACTCTTATTTCTCTCCCTCTCTTCTTTCTTGTTCATTTAAAATAATCAATGCCTGTAAATCAAGGAAATGATTTACCCTTTTCGATTCAAATTTTAAAAATTAAAATATGGAGATATACTAATTTAAAAATCATAAAACTTGTTTTAAAAATCTAATGTTGGCGAGAGCTTCATCCCAACATGTTTTGGCAGTGTTCGATCGTGATTTGAGCCATGGCCGTTGTCAAGGAGGTGCTAGGGTTAGGTTGTAGGGATATGCGGTCGTCGATTGGTGAATCAAACATTAGAATTGGATTTAGATTGTCGTTTAGCACGTAGGCTCAAATTTTGGTTGGGTTTCGGGACAAAAATTATCGCGCGTGGACAGTTGCAACCAAGAAGTGGAGCCTAGGTTGGATCTTGAGGGAGAGGAGCGGACATGGCATCGAGGTGATGGGCATGTGCGGTTCGAGGAGAGAAAGCCATTAGTGCAATCGGTACGACAAATGGAGGTCCGTAGCTCTGTATCAGTGCATTTATGTGCCCGGCCATGGTGGGTTGGGCTTGCCTATAAACGTTCATTTAGGGGAAGAAGAAGATGTTGGAGTGGAGGGTAATGTTGTAAATATTTTAAGTCATTTAATTTTAAATTCAAAATTATTTGATAACTTATAAAATTCGTATCTTGCTCATACGAGGTCGGATTCGAACGTCGTTTGTTGCATTTGATTCATGTCGTCGAGAGCTTTGTGACGGAGTTGGTTGGACTTGGAGCAAATGAAATTTTAGGCTAAAATCGAACATCCATTTGGTTTTAGTTCACGGGACGATTCGACGAAAATGAAAATCAATGTGAGTTTAACTCATATTTAATTTTATTATATAATATTAATGATGTTAAAAAAGTTTATTGATTATTTGGATGTTAGATAAATTGTTTGATTACTTGTTTGCTTGCATTTTTGATTGGAAAATGGATGACACGTTAATGTGATCGTTATAAACCAATATGATTATTTATATGCAATCCATAACCATTATTTTGCAGGAAAATATGTAGAGATACCCAAAGGGGGTTTCTCGCCCATAAATTATTTATTTACATCCATATGTTAATATTGATGGTTAATAGAAATTTATTTCTGATATTCCATTTAATAGTTTAAATGTCATTATAGCGATTTTCGCTATACCATTGTTTATTAAATTTCATCCCCAAAACCCTATCTTATGAACTTGAGCTTGTGTTTCCACTAAAAAGAATATTAAAAATTTATTAATTGTTTTGGTAATAATGATTTAAATTAATTAACCTTTTAAATTAATTAGTGTAAGATTAATTAACCAATTTAACAAATGATGATTAAAATTGGTTTATATTTAGATTGAAGTAATCAATTTTGAAAATGATGTTTTATACTTGATTAATCGTTTTAACTAATGATTATTCGAGTTTAATAAATTAAATAATTATTTTAATTAGTGATATTGGAGTTAGTTTAATTAATTAATTATTTTAATTTATGATAATTGAAATTAATAATCATTTTAATTAATGATATTTAAAAGTAATTAATCATTTTAAATAATGATAATTGAATTTTATTAATCATTTTAATTAATGATTGTTTTAAATTAATTGGTTTAACTAATGATTTTTGGAATTTAGTTAAGTTATTTTGATTAATGATGTTTTATAACTAAATAAATCATTTTAACAAATGATGTTCTAATTAATCGGTTTGACCAATGAAGTTTGGATTTAATTAATCCGATTAATTTATGATTATTTTGAGCTTAATTAATTGTTTTAATCAATGTAATTTAGAGTTACTTATCATTTTAATTAATGATGTTTGAGATTAATTATTCATTTAATTAATGACTATTGGAATTTAATAAATCTTTTTAATTAATTGATTTAGAAAAAGTGATTAAAGTAAGTTGACTAATATAATAAAAATTGCTTTAATAAACTGATTTAAAGTTAATAGACTAGTTTAATAATGATTTTAAAGTTAATTTACCAATGCATAATTGTTTAGAAATAATTATTTATTTTATTATAGATAATGAATTGTTTATTTAAAGAGATTTTAAATGTAATTAATTATCTTTCGAGATAATTAATCTTGTTTTTAAAGTGTAAAATAAGGAATTGGAACTCGATTATTGGGACGATATTGGATAGTCTTCTAGGTGTTCAGTCTGATGTTGGTTTAAGCCTTCGGGGTCGCGCACTTGGAAAAATTATTCTCTTAACGTTTTAATAACCAGGAACTAATTCTAAAAGTGTTTTACCAATACGGAAATTAAGCAAAAAGTTCAATTCGTTTTTAAAAGTAAAAGATTGATTCGTTTGTGGAAATAAATTATTTTCGTAATGCGAATCCCTTATATGGAAATGATTAATTTGTATAATTAGCACTAAACATCGAAGAAGTAGACCTGCTGCTATTTCGAAAGTTAGGAATAACCGTGTGACAAGACTTTGAGGTAACACTACCTTGACTTGTTCGGTATTATTGCTAACCCAGAAATAGTACAGGTTTAAATTCAATGAGTGGTGATAAGTATACAGGACTTAATTTCCATATACGATCGTTTTATGTCCTCGATCGTTAGTATCTCGGCTATCGGTTACTTCATCCACTTTATTTCGTCACTCTAAGATGATGTGTTGCTCATTTGAGCTTTGTTATTTTTATCCAGCCTTTTGGCCCGACTATAAAAAGGTGATTACGAGGACCAGACTTGACTATTGATGAGAAAGATGGCCGTGGACTTCATCATCTTCTTCTTCTTACTCCAAATACTCTGCCATTTCTATTTTTCTTATAAACTTGTATCAATGTATTCTAGCCAATCGAACAACTCATGTAATTGTAATCAAATGAAGAATGAATGAAATTTGAAGTGGACATAGGCCGAGATTGCCGAACTACTATAAAATCTTTGTGTCAATTTACTCTTATGCTTTGTTCTCTAGATTTCATTAATTCTATGATGTCCACGAAATTCTACGGGTGTTAGTGACTAATTTTGGTGCTAATATTTTGGTGCTTTCATTGAGAATTGAATTCTCAGCTTGATTGGATCTCATCGTCTGCTAATGGAGTCCATATTCGCGAGATAGATCCGGTTGTTTACCAGCAAAACTTCCTATTCTACTCAGATTTGAAAGAGTTCTAAAGGAAGCTATTAGCCATGGGATTGGATTCACTGATGTACGCCAGTTTTTGGGATTGAATGTTGAAGTTTTCACTGGAGTTATATAAAGGTCGACCCATCTATCAAAGCTGACAGCCGATCGCCCACTTAAAAGCTGACAGCCGATCGCTCTAGCATATATGCTGAGCAAATGTCGACCCGTGTATATCGACCCCCTGTCCGAACCAGTAGACATTGAGCCAGCCTGTCCAAACCAAGAAACCCTCGTGCATGACTCGAAGTGAAATCTCCTATAACTCGGAGCCGCTAGGGATGTAACCCGAAGTGAAGGAAAGACAACCATGTTGCCCCATTGGTAATCTGCTAACGTCCTCGAATGAACGATGAATGGACGACCCACTTAGCTTTCTCTCCATGACTGAGTGATATACAAGGAGCAATCCGGACCGGGCCAATGAGAATAGACTCAAGTTGCCAAACTGTATGCGTCGAACCACTCTTGGCCGATCCACCTTGGCCAAACAGCCTTGGCCGAACCATTCAGGCCGATCCACCTTGGCTGAACATTTTGGCCGAACCACTCAGTCTGATCCAGATTTGGCCGAACCGCCTTGGCCGAGCCACTCTCGGCCAATCCACATGTCTACACTCAAACACCGAACCACCTTGGCCGAGCCATTCTTGGCTGATCCACCATGCCTACACTCTAATACCGAACCACCTTGTCCGAGCCACTCTTGGCCCATCCACCTTGGCCGAACCACCTTGGCCGAACCACTCAGGCCGATACACATTGGCCGAACTACCTTGGCCGAGCCACTCTTGGCCGATCCACTATGTTTACACTCCAACACCGAATCGCCTTGGCCAAGCTACTCTTGGCCGATCCATCATGTCTACACTCCAATACCAAACAGCCTTGGCTTAGCCACTCTTTGCCGATTCACCATGTCTACACTCCAACATCGAACTGCCTTGGCCGAACCGCCTTGACCGAGCCACTCTTGCTCAATCCACCATGCCTAAACTCCAACATCGAACCACCTTGGCCGAGCCACTCTTGGCTAATCCACCATGCCAACACTCCAACACCGAACCGCCTTGGCCGAGCCACTCTTGGCCGATCCACCATGACTACACTTCAACACCGAACCACCTTCTATTCTTTTGCTTTACAAGCATGCCGCCCAGTATCAAATATACCGAACCATATGCATAGGCCGATCCAAAATTAAGTTACACCGGTCTCTTATACGACCCCTATTTTCAAAAAAAAAAAACTTTTTCGGGTACGATCTAAATTTAAGAAAAAGGTTCTAAATTTTTTTTCCATGCCGTAGCACAGTGCCCTTGCATTTTGGATTCAGAACTCAACTTAATAAAGGAACATTCTTTCCACTTCACTTAGATCCTACGACCGACCAGAGCATAGAGGATCAAGCAGCAGCTTCTGAATGGCAATAAGGGAATGAACAAGCAACCATTACTCAATCGATACTCCTAAAGGTTGGAGAACATAGATGATATGACTCTAGACAAACACCAAGATGACTCCAAGCACCATTCTTCACTGACCCAACACTTCGAATTTAGTGACTCCAAGCAAACCAGTGTTTGACTCTAACTAATTTGTTCCAAATTCCAATAAGGATATCGTACTGACAGCGTTTGAGAGGAGTTGACCTCCAGATATATTTTGGCAGCTAGTTAGCTGGAGATCCTCCTACGACCATGGATTGTTTCTATTAAAAAATGAATCAGAACCAAAGTGAGGAGGAGTGGAGAAAACTAGGAAAAATAACAATGCAGGCTCGTTGGCTAAGGACTCTGATTTCAGTAGACAAAACAAGATCTCAAAATTCGACTCATATGCTCTTTGAAAGACTCAATCGATAGCCTTTACTGGGAGACTCACGACTCAGAGTGGTACTGAAAACCAACCTCGAGAGAGTCCACAAAGTCCAAAGAAAATCTCGGCAATGTTATAAATTCCAAGATGCTCACCGATCCTAACACGGGCGATTACAAACACCTCCGAGGTATGATCGAAAAGCTGATGTGGAAAGGAAAGCTTCAACAACATGTACAGGTCCTGCAGAATGGCGGGCAGTAAACATCTGATGCCTATTAATAAAGGGCTATAATTATTAATTGGACTGTTGATGGCCGACATCCCTTTGACAGGAGCTAGGGGCAAAGTTGAATAGCGAGCACACGATGCTGCTTCACTTATCAATGAGATTTATTCGAATCTTCTTTGAATTATTTCCATTTCTATTTCAATTGTTCTATGAACTACGACACAGTTTAACTAAACTACTTTCAAAACGATGCAGGTGGCCAAATACTCAGATTTGACCTCCAACCAATCCACGCAAACCGTGATCGGACCTGTGGAGTTTCATCAAGGCGAGCATGATTCGACCGCTCACCATCAAACACATGCCTTCGATTTGGGGCTATTGTAACGACCTGGAATTTTCGATCCTAAAAAATACAGATAGTTAGGAAAAGAAAAAAGAGATAGAAGTAAAAGATGAAACAGAAATACCAACATCTCACATTCGTAGCGGATAAAATATAATAACATGTAATATTCGTTACACAAAGAAAGCTGAATCAGTCAATTACATTATAACACATCAGAGTTACAATATTTCTCAATCACTGGACAGTTTAAAACAACATGTCATAGATATACAGCTATACATCAGAGTGGAAACACTCCATACATTCCTGCCATCCAGCTCGCCTCTTGAGCTTCAGAACGTCCTTACCTGGAAATCTGTAATACTCGGTCTGACCCGAGCATTATATCAAAGTAACACCCGGGTCAGGCTGGAAACCAGCGTGAGTAAATCCATCTAACATGGAATACCTAGCAAACAACTTATTTAAAATCCAAGGTAACTCATGACAATTTACAAATTCACAATTTGTTATAAACAACACTTGTTCCACATATCCATTTCTAAGTATCAAAACTTAGATTAAATGGTTCAATTCACTTAACTCATTCCATTCCAGCATATTGATTTCACATATCAAATCTATATAGAATCGAAGGGGTTTCGGGTATTAACTAATACCCGACTTCGGTCTCTTCGAATCAAATGTCATCTTAACCCGAGTTATTCAAGTGATTAAATTTTAATACTGGATGTCACTTTTACACAGCAATTCATCATAGCTAACCACATTATCTCTATTCAACCCAACAAAAACATTTCATTTCACAAAGCATCACAATCACATATCAGGGAAAACAAATAATCCAAGGCATTCAAATATCATTCAATCATTCATAATCAAGATAAATTAGTCATACCATTTCGGATTAATTTAATTAACTACCAATGAATTAGATTAATTACTTATAAATCTTGCTTATTTAACACTAATTAATTATATTCAATTAATTAATCATCCCTTAATAAATCATCTTGATAAATCATCCTTGACTAATCATTCTTTAATTACATTAAGTAATTTGCCTTTAAATTAATTACACAAATTAATTATTCTCAAACCCATCACATTACTTAACCTTTAATTACCATCTTAATTAATTACCCAAATCAATTATCCGACAATCACATTAATTAATTATTCTTTAATTAATTCACAATCATTAATTAACTAATCCTTAATAAATTTCCTTAAATTAATGAGTCTTTTAGTTAATTACCCTAAGTAATTAATGCTTAATTACTTCCCATAAGTAATTAACCTTTAAATACCTTTATCAAGTAATTTTCCTTATATTAATTGCATCCAGTAATTTATCCATCAATTACTTCACCATGTAATTACACTTATGAATCTCATTAAGTAATTATACTTAATCAATTACCAAGTGGATATCTTTAATTAATCAACAAATTAATTAATCACATTCATCTCATTAAATACAACTGGGTAATTCATCCCTTAGTTACTCTAAAAACCAATTAATTAATCTTTAATTATTAATTAATAAACCTTAATTATCAATTAATTAATCTCTAATTAATTAACTATAACCCTCAATTATTAATCAATTAGACTTTAATCATTAATTAATTAAACTAGTGAATCACTCTTAATTATTTAATTAATCCTTAATCATCAAACCTTAATTTAACTTAAAGATGAATCTTTATATTTTTATTAAACACTTAAATACATTCGAAAATTAGTTTAAAATAACTTTCAAACTAGATTCATTTAAAAATAAATAAATAAAAACTTGCTTAAATTATATAAAAGTCCCTTCGGCCCATAACTCCACAAACCCAAACTCAACACACCGGCCCTAAATAATTCACAACTTAACGCAACGGGCCGAAGCCTAATACAAAGAATACAGACCCGCCTCTTCTTCCCCAAACACACAATTCCGACACCGATCTTCCATCGGAAATACAACCGCAAATTCGAACTGTCTAGCAACATACAAGAACTCGATTCAACTCGAAAGAAATTCGATATCAAAGCTAACCAAATCGCACGCGAACGCTATCCATCACCATGTCCAATTCGATCACCTAGAACCATCTGTGCACGATACCACACGTGCACGTGCACAGTCGTTCCTGTCGCCTCCGACCGACGCCGCAACTCCTAATATGTCGGCGATGACATCGACGAGCCACCCAATCACCAAGGAAGCACTAAAACTTAACAACTCGAAATCGAGCACCGTGAGTGAACACCAGAAACAAGATCGATCATCGAAAGAAAACTTTGTAGCGCCACCACAGACCACCTCAAACGCTAGCACCACGTCCATAGCCTCGCTGAAGCCTACACTTCATATTCCCCACGACTCACCAGGTCCGACGCTCTGACGATGTCACAAAAGCTTTGTGAACAACCACTTCTCGAACCCAATACAAAACCCTAGTTCGTCTCATAATGGCCCCCACGACCATCAGTAAATCCCCTAACTATTTTTCCTACCTTCTTGGACCATCCACCTATCACCTGCCTCAAATTCGACTTTTCCAAGCTACGAGATTGCCGGAGATCGAAGTTAAACCCAATTCTGATCATCACTAAATTCCTCACTAACCACTAACTTAAAAATTATGAAATAGTTATCATAATTCATGAATTTTCAACACAACTCAGATTACATATTCAATATAAGAAATTTAGACATTTAAATTTTTTGTTTTTTTAAGAACTTCACTGTTATTTCTTATTTCCACATTTTTTTATTTAATATTTTCTCCTGAATTTTTTTAAAAGTGAACATTACCTTGATCAATTTTCTTTTTAAAATTCTTGCTTCATATTGTCTGTATAAAGAGAAATTAGGATGTAAAAACTAAACTTTTAAGCCTGTATCAAGTAACAGAGGTTTATAAACATATACATGGATACTTGTTCAATAACTGCGCATCTATCCACTTACAGACATATCTTCATCATGCAAACAAATTTCCACAAGTTATGTCAATGATAAATCACAAGCATCATTATTAACAGGTTGAAGTATTAACACTAGCAACAGTTTACTCACACATCACAGGTCAATATGGATTTAATTTGGACATATAAAAATTTGAAAGCAAACAGGAACTGTATCAACAGAGAACATGCATTCATACATATATATACCCAGTCCTGCTTATAAATATCAATTTAAATAAATTCAAGCTGAATAACTTCCATACCAAAACAATATCATCACATGAATTAGGATTAAATCCAAATTTTAAACCGTTTTTAAAATAAATAGTTTACTCACAGTTATAGGATGTTTGAATAGAGACTTTTGAACTGAATGTTGGAAATGCCTTGATTCCTTGAAACTGGATAATGATTTGATCTAAAACTTAGTTGTTAAGATGATCTAGCTTAACTAAGATGAATTTGCTTGTTATAGTTGAATTTGTTTGATGATTCAGGCTTTAAAATTTGAAAAGAGTTGTTACTTTAAATTTTATGGTTTTTGTTTTATTTTACTGGCTTTGATTCTTTTTGATTCGAAAAAAAATGAAGATAGAAAAATTTGAGAAGAGAATGGGAAGAAAATGAATAAATGTGACACTTGTTAAAATTGGCTACACTTGTAATTACTTGAATAATTTGTTTACATTTGTTAATCTATACACTTTAAAATTTAATACTTGTTAACTTATATTTTTATATAATTTTAAATTATATTTCCTATTTATTATTATATACAAAATTTAAAGAAAATGTTTTAACCCAATTACGCATTAAATAAATTACCTATATATATATAATCCAAATTATTTTACTAAGGCATTTATTCAATTCCAAGTTCCAAATTCGAACTTATATTAAAATTCAAATTTGAATTACAATTCATTTATATATGTATAAATCAATACTAATTCAAATTTAAAATCAACTCAAATATATATATATATATATATATATATATATATATATATATATTAAACTACCACAAATTCAATCTATAAAATTTAAGTAATTATATTAGGAGAATACTAGATATAAATATTTATTATCAGATCTGTTTATTAAATTTATAAATCAGTAATTCTATTAATTAACCTCGTTAATTATCAATTAACCGATATTCCAAAATCCGGGTTATCACAATCCTCCCCCTTGGATCTTTTCGTCCTCGAAAAGGAACGAAGCCAAAATTATAAAAATACTTAATATCAGTTAAATCACTTTTTTTTAATCTTTTAAAACACTTAAATCTATATAATATTGCCAAAATAGTTTTTATAAAAATACTTTTATGACTCGATGTTTCAACAAGTCCATCCTTGTTCTCATAGAAATTCGGTCATACGTTGATTATGCGTGGGACTGAAAATCTGTAAGTACTTGGTAAACCCGTTTTTCACACCCAGTGAAAATATTTGAAAAATAATTTTATTGAAGATATAGAAAATATTTTTGAAAATAGAGGAAACATCTTTGGTGAGAATGCTTTGGAAATCATCACCCCCATCCGTGGTCGCAGTTACATCTTGGGTTACGTTGCCATCGCAGCAAAAGTCCATGTAACTGTAGGCACTCCGCGCCCCTCGATTACGCCATGGAACCCACAACAGACCGCAGTTTCATTCCAGGGTTACGTTGCCATCACAGCAAAAGTCCATGTAACTGTAGGCATCAGCGCCCTCGATTTTCGCTGCCAAAAATGAAACTTCTCCACTCGCATATAGGTCACAGTCTACCGATGTAAAATCAAACGCAGACTGTTGGCTCTCAGCGGGATACATAACTTTCGCTATGTTACCATAGGTCGCAGTCTACCGATATAAAATCAAACGTAGACTGTTGGCTCTTAGCGGCACACACGACTTTCGCTATGGTTTGCAGTAGATCGCAGTGACGTCGAGTTACACTGTCGTCACAACATAACCCAAATGTCTCTGTAGGCCACAGCGCCCTCGACTTTCGCTACACACAACTCATAATCCTCAGGAACTAGTTTTGTCCGGACTCCTAACGGGATCAACTTTAGAGCCTCCCCTCTTTGAGGCTCAAGGCAGTACCAATCTATGGCACTCCTGAGAAGTTCATTTCAAGGGAGCGCCTTTTTCTCCAGAGCCATTTTCAAAATACTTTATACTATACACATATAGTATCTTCCAAATCATACACCTAGTATGAATCTCATATAAATCTCCTTTCTCAAAATCGATTATCCCAAAGTCGATAATTCTCAACTAGGCTTTCCAAATCTCCAAAATTGATTTTTCTCCAAAATCAAAAGCCTTTCCAAATCCATAGGTTCCAAAAACCTTTTCTCAAAATCATTCTCATAAGATCCTTTACATATATATATAGATATATATATAACCTCGAAAAATCTTTAGATCATTTCA
Organism: Allium cepa; assembly: GCA_030765085.1. Classification (NCBI taxonomy): domain Eukaryota; kingdom Viridiplantae; phylum Streptophyta; class Magnoliopsida; order Asparagales; family Amaryllidaceae; genus Allium; species Allium cepa. The sequence continues at coordinate 1,029,007,248 of CM060929.1, forward strand.
AACTTGTATAAAACCCTTTTTACACTTCAAATATTTTCCAAAAATCCATTTCTTTTGGAAGTAGATTCAACAAGGGAAGTTTATCTTATATAACAAAGATATATAACTTTGTTCATTCCAAATCAAATATTCAAATATGATTACTTTGTAAAGTCATTAACCATATTACTTACTTCCAAAAAGTAAATTTCTACCATAAAAATATCCAATTTCCACTTTACTTCATCATATATTTCACCAAATATAACTTTCATTTCAAAAACCATTTCACATTTCTTATCCACAAATTCCCAGTATCAATTTTATTCAAATCCGTACGATATACACATATCATCCGTACGCTATACCAATCTGATTGCTCACTCGATCACACAATTTCATTTCCGAACTAGTATCGTCCACCCGATTTCCTAGTGCGGACACAGATCTGGTTTCTTGTTCAGAAACCGTCATTCTCCTTGCATAGCCTAGCAATGATAGAGAATATCCAGAACCAATCAACAATCCACATCTAGGATCGCCATCGAAAATCGAGTGAAAAATCCTAACTCGGATTCTACGCTCGAATCCGAATCAAATCACTATGCGAATAGAATAATATACGTACATCCTACGTATTTATCTCCATTGATTATTAGCCAAATCAATTCTCATTTCTATTCACATCCTTTTATATCTCTATCCAATTTATTCATAATTGTCTTTATTCCCATTTGGATTATCACTAAAATTCTTATCTCAATCGGGTATTCAATCTTAAACAATTCGAACTCCAACCAACTTATATTTAGAAAATGGCTAGAATTTTTTTTAAATAGATAAGTAGATGAAAAATAAATATTAGCTTATAAAATGGCTGTAAAATAGTTAAGTAAATGTAAAATAGTTGGAAAATAGTCGGATAGTTATAGAAATTTTAAATATTTGCAAAATAGTTGTAAAAGAGTAATTAGTTTGTAAAATAGTTGAAAAATAATAATTAGATTATAAAACAGTAGCAAACTAGTTAAATAATTCTAAAAATATTTGTAAAACAAGTATAAGATAGTTTTAGGTTTCAAAAGAAAAGTTGTATAGTAAATAGTTTGGAAAAAATAGATTATATTGAAATAATTTATTTAGAAAGTAGTCCAGAGCCAAACTGTTCAATTCCCAATCTCCATTTCCAATCAATTCAATTTAATTTCCATTTCCATTTAAATTGACTCAATTCCAATTTAAGTAACTCAAATTTCCATTGAAATTGATTTATCCCAATTGAAGTTGAATTAATCCTCAACTTATTTCCAAATTCAAATCAAATTCCATTTGAATTTGAACTCATTCAACTTCAATTTTATTTCAAATTAATCCAATTCATATTTTCCATTTGAATTTTTAAACTTATCCATCTTCAATCACAATTCTAATTAATTCAAATCAAATCCAATTTGAACTAATTTAATTTAAATCTCAACTTTAAACCATCTCAAATTATAAATTCGAGTTAAATTCTAAATGTTGATTTAATCCTTCAATTCAAATCAACTTATATCTTTAAACCATTTAATTTTGAATCCAAATTCCATTTTATCTTAATAATGGATATATTACCATACCCCATTTCTTCATTTATTTAAGCAAATCCAATTTCAGCTTATAGATGATTAATGACAATAGGATGGTATCATTATTTTAAAACATCCATCCAATTTCTAGATCACAAACCCATTTTGAGATAACACAAACTCCCAATTCAAATTAACCATTTAACTTCCCAAGTTAAATCCCAATTTCATCTTGAAATTTCCAAATCAAGTTGTTTGTTCAAACTTATTTAACTTCTTCTAAGTTAAATTCAATTTAAATCCCGTTAACCTTATTCAAATTTGAATTCCCACTTCAATTTCAAAATTCTTTCCTACTTATAAGTTCAAAATTTATATCACTTTGGGTTTTCTCATTCCATTCCAAATTTAAAACTCAACATTTAGAGTTTATTTCAAACCATCTTTGATATTATGTATATTCCTCATATATACATACTATTTCCTTTACACACTAAGTTATACTTTAAATTTTAAACCATCCTTGGTTTTTAATTCAAACAAATTTCTTTAAAATTTCCAAACAGCTTCTTATTTAAAATAAGATTATATTCAAATATGGTCTGAATAATATTATTTATTCTTTTCTTTCAACACTTTGAAATAATTTAAATGTTTATAGACTTAGGTTTTAAAACTTCACAATTTAAAACCTACTTCAATTTATAGTTATACTCATCCTAAAAGTTTACTTCATTTTTGTTTACCCATTAACAAATATTTCATTATTAACCACAACAATCCTATATGATAATATCCAAGATGATCATATTTGGAAATCAATTCATTATTATCTTATTCTAAAACTCCTTTCCAAATTCAAGATTTAAATTTCAGTTTGAATCCATTTCAAACTTATCTTTATTTAATTTCAATTTGGTTGTATTTCTATTACCACTTAATTTAATTCCAATAATTTAACAACCAAATACCTTAATATTATTGGAAAGAAATATTGCTTTATATATCAAAATTTATTCTTATATAAAATCATTCAAAATCTTTATATAAGAAAATAACAAGCACGCTCACACACACACACACACATATATATATATATATATATATATATATATATATATTACACTCAACTCATTCTAGGGTACCATTGACCCTATCCTAAATGAGTATCCCACCAGAGCCAAGGTTCTCGCTTAACCTTCGTCTCTGATACCAAATGCAACGACCCGGAATTTTCGATCCCAAAAACTCTAGATAGTTAGGAAAAGAAGAAAAGAGATAGAAGTAAAAGATGAAACAGAAACACCAATATCTCATATTCACAGTGGATAAAATATAATAACAAGTAATATTCTTTACACGAAGAAAGCTGAATCAGTCAATTACATTATAATACATCAAAGTTATAATATTTCTCAATCACTGGACAGTTTAAACAACATGTCCTATATATACAACTATATATCACAGCGGAAACACTCCATATGTTCCTGCCATCCAGCTCGCCTCCTGAGCTTTAGAACGTCCTTACCTGGAAATCTGTAATACTCGGTCTGACCCGAGCATTATATCAAAGTAACACCCAGGTCAGGCTGGAAACAAGCGTGTGTAAACCCATCTAACATGGAATACCAAGCAAACAACTTATTTAAAATCCGGGGTAACTCGTGACAATTTACAAATTCACAATTTGTTATAAACAACACTTGTTCCAAATATCCATTTCTAAGTATCAAAACTTAGATTAAATGGTTCAATTCACTTAACTCATTCCACTCCAGCCTATTGATTTCACATATCAAATCTATATAGAATCGAAGTGGTTTCGGGTATTAACTAATACCCGACTTCGATCTCTTCGAATCAAATGTCATCTTAACCCAAGTTATTCAAGTGATTAAATTTTAAATACTGGATGTCACTTTTACACAGCAATTCATCATAGCTAACCACATTATCTCTGTTCAACCCAACAAAAACATTTCATTTCACAAAGCATCACAATCACATATCAGGGATAACAAATAATCCAAGGCATTCAAATATCATTCAATCATTCATAAGCAAGATAAATTAGTCATACCATTTCTGATTAATTTAATTAACTACCAATGAATTAGATTGATTACTTATAAATCTTGCTTATTTAACACTAATTAATCATATTCAATTAATTAATCATCCCTTAATAAATCATCTTGATTAATCATCCTTGACTAATCATTCTTTAATTACATTAAGTAATTTGCCTTTAAATTAATTACACAAACTAGTTATTCTCAAAACCATCACATTACTTAACCTTTAATTACCATCTTAATTAATTACCCAAATCTATTATCCGACAATCACATTAATTAATTATTCTTTAATTAATTCACACTCATTAATTAACTAATCCTTAATAAATTTCCTTAAATTAATCAGTCTTTCAATTAATTACCCTAAGTAATTAATGCTTAGTTACTTCCCTTAAGTAATTAACCTTTAATTACCTTTATCAAGTAATTTTCCTTATATTAATTGCATCCAGTAATTTATCCATCAATTACTTCACTAAGTAATTACACTTATGAATCTCATTAAGTAATTATACTTAATCAATTACCAAGTGGCTATCTTTAATTAATCAACAAATAAATTAATCACATTCACTTCATTAAATACAAGTGGGTAATTCATCCCTTAATTACCCTAAAAACCAATTAATTAATCTTTAATTATAGATTAATTATTCTTTAGTTATTAATTAATAAACCTAAATTATCAATTAATTAATCTCTAATTAATTAACTATAACCCTCAATTATTAATTAATTAGACTTTAATCATTAATTAATTATCCTAATGAATCACTCTTAATTATTTAATTAATCCTTAATCATCAAACCTTAATTTAACTTAAAGACGAATCTTTATTTTTTTTATTAAACACTTAAATACATTTGAAAATTAGTTTAAAATAACTTTCAAACTAGATTAAAAATAAATAAATAAAAACTTGCTTAAATTATATAAAAGCCCCTTCGGCCCATAACTCCACAAACCCCAACTAAACACACCGGCCCTAAATAATTCACAACTTAACGCAACGGGCCGAAGCCCAATACAAAGAATATAGACCCGCCTCTTCTTCCCCAAACACACAATTCCGACATCGATCTTCCATCAGAAATACAACCGCAAATTCGAACCGTCTAGCAACATACAAGAACTCGATTCAACTCGAAAGAAACTCGATATCAAAGCTAACCAAATCGCACGCAAACGCTATCCATCACCACATCCAATTCGATCACCTGGAACCACCTGTGCACGATACCACACGTGCACGTGCACAGTCGCTCCTGTCGACTTTGACTGGCGTCGCGACTCCTAACATATCGGCGATGACATCGACGAGCCACCCAATCACCCAGGAAGCACTAAAACTTAACAACTCGAAATCGAGCACCCTGTGTGAACACCAAAACCAAGATCGATCATCGAAAGAAAACTTCGTAGCGCCACCACAGACCACCTGAAATGCTAGCACCACGTCCATAGCCTAGCTGAAGCCTGCGCTTCATATTCCCCACGACTCACCAGGTCCGGCGTTCTGACGACGTCACAAAAGCTTCGTGAACAGCCACTTCCTGAACCCAATACAAAACTCTTGTTCGTCTCGTAATGGCCCCCACATCCATTAGTAAATCCCCTAACTATTTTTCCTACCATCGTGGACCATCCACCTATCACTTGCCTCAAATTCGACTTTTCCGAGCTACGAGATCGCCGGAGATCGAAGTTAAACCCAATTCTGATCATCACTAAATTCCTCACTAACCACTAACTTAAAAATTATGAAATAGTTATCATAATTCACGAATTTTCAACACAACTCAGATTAAAAATTCAATATAAGAAATTTAGACATTTAAATTTTCTGTTTTTAAAGAACTTCACTATTATTTCTTATTTCTACATTTTTTTATTTAATATTTTCTCCTGAAATTCTTTTTAAAAATGAAATTGCATTACCTTGATCAATTTTCTTTTTAAAATTCTTGCTTCATATTGTCTGTATAAAGAGAAATCAGGATTTATAAACTAATTTTTTTAGCCTGTATCAAGTAACAGAGGTTTATAAACATATACAGGGATACTTGTTCAATAACTGCATATCTATCCACATACAGACATATCTTCATCATGCAAATAAATTTCCACAAGTTATGTCAATGATAAATCACAAGCATCATTGTTAACAGGTTGAAGTATTAACAATAGCAGCAGTTTACTCACACATCACAGGTCAATATGGTTTTAATTTGGAGATTTAAAAATTTGAAAACAAACAGGAACTGAACCAACAGAGAACATGCATTCATACATATATATACCCAGTCCTGCTTATAAATATCAATTTAAATAAAGTCAAGCTGAATAACTTCCATACCAAAACAATATCATCACAAGCATTAGGATTAAATCCAAATTTTAAACTGTTTTTAAAATAAATAGTTTACTCACAGTTATAGGATGTTTGAATAGAGACTTTTGAACTGGAATGCTGGAAATGCCTTGATTCCTGGAAACTGGATAATGCTTTGATATAAAACTTAGTTGTTAAGATGATCTTTCTTAACTAAGATGAATTTGCTTGTTCTAGTTGAATTTGTTTGATGATTCAGGTTTTAAAATTTGAAAAGAGTTGTTACTTTAAATTTTCTGGTTTTATTTTATTTCACAGGCTTTGATTCTTTTTGATTTGAAAAAAAATGAAGATAGAAAAATTTGAGAAGAGAATGGGAAGAAAATGAATAAATGTGACACTTGTTAAAATTGGCTACACTTGTAATTACATGAATAATTTGTTTACATTTGTTAATCTATACACTTTAAAATTTAACACTTGTTAACTTATATTTTTATATAATTTTAAATTATATTTCCTATTTATTATTATATACAAAATTTAAAGAAAATGTTTTAATCCAATTCCACATTAAATAAATTACCTACATATATATAAAAAATCCAAATTTTTTTACTAAGGCATTTATTCAAATCCAAGTTCCAAATTCAAACTTATATTCAAATTCAAATTTGAATTACAATTCATTTATATATGTATAAATGAATACTAATTCAAATTTAAAATCAACTCAAATATATATATATATATATATATATATATATATATATATATATATATATTAATTTACCACAAATTCAATCTATAAATTTTAAGTAATTATATTAGGAGGCTACCAGATATAAATATTTATTATCAGATCTATTTGTTAAATTTATAAATCATTACTTCTATTAATTAATCTCGTTAATTATCAATTAACCAGTATTTCAAAATCCGGGTTATCACGGCTATGGACTAGAGATGGAAAAGCTCATCATGGTCAGAACCTTATGGGAAGCATACATGATTGACCATCCATTCATCGACCTCCATATTTGATTTGGTGGCCTAAGTAAGGCTTGGAATGAATGTGGCCTGATCATCCATTCCTTGGGTTATATAGTAAAGTTTGATAAAATACACATGCCTCTTTTGAAGCTCAATGATGCCGGGATCTAACTATAACGGATGTGATTTGATCATTCAGACATCAACTCCTACTCGAAACACAAGAGGTAGCTCGAAAGCCCAACTTGAAGTAGCGGTGATGGACTGCCTACTCGACAACCATCACTCTCAATACACGGACACGACTGCACCTTGGAACATATGCAACTTAGTTTGTCTACTCAATAATCCATTATCCTCGTTTTCAAGAAAGAGGTATGAAGAAAATTACACAATACTTGATTATCCAACCCCAACATGGATGTGATCCAACCATCTATCATATACCTCCTTCCTTAACTTGATTGGAAGAGCTACAATCATCAAGCGGATGAGAATCGACCATCCATTTTTTAAGTTTCGTCCTTGATGCTGGGTGCAGTGTCCAATTCCATGAGCATACGCAGTTCGACCGTTCATTCTACAACATTAGCATCGATACGGTAAATGAAATATAAATCAAACAGGTGGAAATACGACTGCTCTCAACAAAAATCTTTAAGTGTGATATCCCAGAATTTTGGGCAATATCAATTTAATAATATTTATATAAAATTAAATTGATTTGATAATATTGATTAATAAAATATGAATTGGTTTAATAATCTAATTAAATGAATATTTAATTAGTGATTTTATCTTTTAAAAGCTAAATAAATGTTTTTAATTATAATATATATTTGTATATATTATAGATAATCTTTGTTTTGGAATGTAATAAATAAATAAAGTTTTGTTTCAAATTCTAATAATATATTTAGTAATTGGGAAATTATGTTTTAAATCAATATTAATTTTTTCAAAGTTATTTAATTAACAACTATATGATTTGTAAATACTTAAGATAAATGTTAAATTGTTTAAAGTTATATCTTAGCTTAATTTCTAAATTTAAATAAAAAAGTTTATTTTATTTCTTTTTAAACATTATTTGATAAATATGATTTGGAAATTTTGTATATAAGTTTAAAATATAATGTAAAATATGGTTTTAATTCATTTAATAATAAAATTGATTTATAATCTCTTTTAAAAATCATTTAAAATTTGTTAAATTTGTTATTTTCAAGCCATATTAATAATGAATTATTTTTCCATAAAAATAAAAAGAATTAAAATAAGAAATAGAATTATCATTTTTAAATTGATTTTAATTTGGATTTCAAAAGTTTAATTTGAATTTGGAATTGATTTTGAAATTCAAAAATAAAAGATTCTTAAAAATATTTGAATAAGTTTTAATTTATAATTTGTTTTATTTACATTTTCTTTAAATAAGAAATTCACGTATGTATAAATAAATTAAAGTAAAATCCTTTATTAACATTTAAATATATAACTAAATTAAATAAGAGACATGTGTTAACATATTAAACAATCAAACTACATGTGTTAATTAAAGAATAAAGGTTCATGACAAGTGTCATTATATTTTTCTTTTATTTTAGTTAAATTAATTTCAGCTCTTATAAACCATAATTTTTTTCCCTTCACTCTTTTCCTATCTTTTAACCAAAAGCTAAAGTGAATCAAAGAAAAACATCATTTTTCAAAATCTGAAAATCCTTCAAACCAAATTTGTAATCTCATTTCCATTTTCAAAAAGAAAATTTGAAAAATCAATCTACTCAAACCAATTCTTCAAAATACATCCAGAAATTAGCAAGCAAACCTGTATTTGTACAACCTGTAGATCAAAGCCTGCATGCAACTGTATTTCCTCTGGAAATCATCAGCATTTTCAATCAATTCTTACAAGATCTATAGTTTGCATTTTTCAAATTTTAAAGACTCGAGCCTACATGCATGAAGTGTTAACAGGATTCAAAAAAACCTTTTCAAAATCATAGAGGCTCTGTTTTTCTAAAGAAACAAGTGAGTAACACTTCTTTTTAAAAAAAAATTTAAGGTAGATCTGGTTGTTTGAATCATGTTTAAAATAAGTTGTATTTGTATACATGTTGAAAAACTCCTGTGCATTTGTGATGTGTGATATATGTTGATTTTGAAATGCCTGTAGAACATTTCTGTTCTAGATTTCAAGCCTAGTTTTTCAATTTAAATCATTCCCCTTGATCCATTAATTTTTAAAACTTAGGATCTAAATAAATATTGTTTGTTTGATTATAAATTAAATTTTAAAAATTTATTTAACTTAAATAAAACTATAATTGCTCTGGAAATCAAGTTAAAAAGAGAAACTCAAGTCTCTATTAGGATTTCAGACTTGTTAATTTTGCAATTCAGGTATATAAACTAAATCCTTAAACTGAGTCATAATTTTTAAGAGTAAAATCATAAATTTTAAGTTGGGTTTGACTGTGCAAGTGAGGGTCGATCAGAATTGGGTTTTGGAGTGGCCTTTGGTGATTTAAGTGAATTGGGAGGTCGTGTTTCTGTATGAAGGAGGAAGGATGATTGGGGAATCATTGATAATTACCTGTCCGGTGATCGGGTTAAGGTGGCGACGGCGCTGACCAAAACAAATATTTAACCCTATTTTTTGAACAAGTTAGGGAATTGGATCGGCACTGTCTCTATGTTTGATCGAGTGTGAAGAGGCTTTGAGGGATGGTAGCTGGGTCGATGACGAGGGCATGGACGGAGTTGCAGCTCTAATGGTGGTCGAAGGAGTTGGGTTTTGGGCCGTTGACAGGTTTGAGTTTTGAGTAGTTCTATGTTTCTAGTTTTGGAGTGGGTTCCTATTTGGTTTCGGTTACTCGATTTTTGATTCGAGTGTGTGTGTAAGGATCAGTGATCGTAGGTTGATCTGGAGATGGTCGTTGATTTGAGAAGTTCATCGTGGATGATCGGAGAGGGGAGACTGGTCTGTGCATATGCACAGAGCATATCAAATTTTAGTGAGTTTGAGTGGATGGTTGGTATGGGTTTTGTCTGCGGGAGTTCTCGTGAAGATGTTGAGTTTGCTCGAGTTTGCATGAGGTATGACTCGAAGTGAATTAGGCTCTGGCTCGGGAAGGTTTAATTTTAGGTTTTGTTTCAGAAACCTGACAGTTTCTTGTTTTTAAATTTAAACTAAATTTAAATAAAAGAAGAAAAGCAAGATTAAAACAAAAGTTGAAACAAGTTTAAATATGAATTCAATATGAATTTGAATTCTAGTTTTCAAATAAATAAATTTTATAAAAATGGAATGTTAAACAACTAAAAATTTGTACAGTATTTTATAAAGTGTTTTAGAAATCTGAAATGAGATTTAAACAAGATTATAAATTTAAGTTTAAAATCTGAATTGTAAATCTGAATTCAAATTTGAATCTTAGGATTTGAAAAGAAAATAAGTTTATAAATTCAAATGTTGTAATTAAGTTTGAATCATAAAGTATTTTATAACATGTTTTTAAAATCTGGAATATAGGATTTAAACAGGATTTTAAATTAAGTTTTTGAATCTGAATTCAAAGCATGATTTGAATACTAGTCTGAAATAAAATAAGTTTTTGAATTTAAATGTTTCAAAACCACTTGGAATATTTAAAGTATATTTTAAATTTATTTAAATTGAATATGGGTTAAAACTATTTTTAAATTTACCTTAGAAGATAAGTAATTCTTTAAAATAAAATTAAAAGGTTTCAAATACTTAAACCTTGCTTAAGTTAAAATTTGATTTCATTTTAAATCTTAATTTAAAATGGAATTTAGAGGAAACTTAAAAGCAAATTGTTTTTAAATTGCTTAGTTAATGATAATTTAATCATTAATAAGATTTATGTTTATCTTAATGTTAATTAGAACTTAATAATTTATAATTCATTAAATGATTAAGGTAATTAAGTTTTGTAATTAATTAATTTAATTAATTAATTTAATTAATTAATAATTAGGTTAATTAATTAAATAATTAAGGGTTTTATTTAATTAATTAAAGGATTAGTAAGTTAATTAAGTTTGATTAAATTGTAATTAAGAAATCATTAATTAGATAAGATTTGATTTTAATTTAATTAATGATTTTAATTTATTAATCAAGTAATTAAAAATTAATTAAGTTTTAGATTATCACTTGATAAATTAAATAATTAGAGATTAATTAAATGGGTTTTATAGATAATTAATTTGTAATTAATATTGATTAATCTCAGTTAATTACTTTAGAGAAGTAATTAAAGATTTGTTATTGGTTAATGAAGGTCATTAACTTAGGATTATTTAATAATTAATTAATGTGATTTATTTTATTGATTAATTGGATTAATTAATTTAAAGATAATCATTTGAATTGTTTAAGTGTAATTACTTAATGAAAGTAATTAAGAAAATTAATTACTAATTGTAACTAATTAAGTTTATTTTGATTAGTTAAGTTAATTAATTTAAAATAATCACTGGTTAATTTGAGAAGTATTTACCCATTGTAATTAATAATGAATATTTACTTAGTGAAGTAATTAAGAAGATAAATTTATTGATGTAATTAAATTGAAGGATAATTGGGCAATGAAGGAGTTTTGGAAATTAATTACTTTGTGTAATTAATATGTAATTAGTATGTAGCATAATTACTTAAAGGAAGTAATTAATAATTAATTACTTAGTGTAAATAATTTAGGATATGTTAATTGAGTTATTTGAAGATTATAAAGAGATGTAATTAATTAAATGTAATTAATTACTTAATGTGATTAATCAAGAGTGATTAATCAATATGGATAATTGATAATTAATTACTTGATTTAAATAGGGTAATTATATATAAATAATTAGGGATCATTAATTTATATAATTAATGATGTAATTAAGGATGGATTAATTAAGAACAATTAATCAATGAAGGAATTAATTAATGTAATTAATTAAGGATTAATGTAACTAATTATAATTAATTAATTAATGAAGTAATTACAGGTTAATTACTGAATTTGGTTTGGAATAATTAATTTGTGAAATTAATTAAAGGTTAATTACTTGAATGTAATTAAAGGATAATTAATCAAGGATGATTAATTAGGGTAATTTGTTGAGGGTAATTAATTGATTGATTGTAATTAATTAATGGTTATGTAAGCAAGATTTATATGGATGAGTAATTAATTTAATTTATTTTAAATTAATTAGGGAAGAAGTAATTAACTTAATTCATTTTAAATTAATTATAGAATGGTGAGTATATAGTCATTGCTTATGAATATTGATTTATACTGATTACCCTGAATAGTTGAGATCTCAAATATGAGATACGTGATGTTGTGTGATTTGGATGCTATGGTTGCATTTGAGTTGATAATATGAATTATCTGTTTAGGATGATAATATGGATTATCTGTTGTGATGATAATGTTGATTATCTATTATGATGTTGTGTATTATCTATTTGAGTGTATATAGATAATATTGAATTGAATTGTTTTAAACATTTAAAACCACTTGGACCTAAAAGATGGCGATTTGGATTTCGATGAGACCGGGATCGGGTTTCCATATCTGGATATCCGAAAACCACATCGATCCAAATTAAAGATAGGTCGTGAATCTCAAGTGAAGATGAAGATTCAGAGTGCAAGGGTTATCGTCGTTAACTTTGAGGGTGATTCCAAAATGAGTGTAACGAGATAATGCCTTCGGTTTCGTTCGAACCCGAAACGAACTTATATGGATTGAATGCTTTCAGAACATCGTCAAGTGGACGATGAGCATTCTAAGAGATATGTTCTCTAAATGTAATCGTAGCCTCAAGCCTCATCAACCGGGAATGGCTAAAACAGGGGAGGTGCAGCAAGGTTAAGTGGGTCATGCCCAAGTAGGATGAGATTTTCCCCTGTCTAGAAGTCCCTTTATATTCGGCTGTATGGGCGATTGATTGCAACAACTGCCGGGTTTGTCTTGTTCGGGACTGTTCAGTAAGGAATTGTCCCGGCCTTGTGTTGTAGGTGATTGGGGGTGATCCTCGGTACGGTGATCTAGGCCATGTACTGTGACGGGCGGTACCCCAGTAGCCCTGCCATTGTATGGAATCCAAAATCCAGTAAGTGCCGTACGTATTAGTTGTGCCCAACTATGTTGGAGCGTGAGATGTAAGCATTCCAGCTATTTTTGTATTTTACTTGAAAACCCTAGACACTATTATAATATCATCGGATGTCCTATCAAATGTTTTGGTTAGCGTAAGGTAAAAACTTTTCCATGTTTATGTGTGGAAAGTCTTACGTGATACCTTTCTTTTCAAAAGGTTTTTAAAATTAAGCAACCTTAACCTGTTACTCACACCAGACCCATGTCTGACCCAGAGTTTATCTTTTGTTTTCTTAAACTCTTTGGTACTCAAATTTTTACGAGTAGCCAAGGGATTTAGGTTAGCTTTGACGAATATTGGAGGAGCAATGGAGTAGGAGGCTTCTGCGTTGTAGATATATAGATTCCGCTGTGTGTTCTCTGTGTTGTGTTTGTATTAAGTTGTAAATACTAGACAGGTGTTTATAAATGTCTATTATGTGATGTATATGTTGTGTAACTCTTATTGGTGTTGTATATTATGTAATACTTATGTTATTAATATAATTTATTCGTTCCGTTGTGAGATTCTGGTGTTGTTTTCTTCTTTCTTTTCTTTCTTTTCTCTTATCTATCCCTTTCTTTCTTAAAGATGATATGAATTTTTATGGAGGAAAAGTCGGGTCGTCACACTAAGTCTCTGAAGCGTACTAGAGTACTCTAAGATCTTAGAGCGCGGACTAGAATATAAATGAATTGATGAAAATGTCTAAGTCCCTGAAGTGGACTAGAGTACTCTGAGTCCGTAGAGCGTGGACCAGAGTATAAACGACTTGATAAAAGTCTCTAAGTCCCTAAAGCGGACTAGAGTACTCTGAATCCCTAGAGCATGGACCAGAGTATAAACGACTTGAAAAAAATCTCTAAGTCCCTGAAGCGGACTAGAGTATTCTAAGTCCCCAGAGCACGGACCAGAGTATAAACGACTTGAGAAAAATCTCTAAGTCCTTGAAGCGGACTAGAGTACTCTTAGTCCCTAGAGCATGGACCAGAGTATAATCGACTTGAGAAAAATCTTCGAGTCCCAGAAGCGTACTAGAGTACTCTGATTCCCTAATGCGTGGACCAGAGTATAAACGACTTGAGAAAAATCTCTGAGTCCCTGAAGCGGACTAGAGTACTTTGAGTCCAAAGAGCACGGATTAGAGTACAAAAAACTTGAGAAAAATCTAAGTCCCTGAAGCAGACTAGAGTGCTCTGAGTCCCTAGAGCCCGGACTAGAGTATAAATGAATTTATGAAAATCTCTAAGTCCCAGAGCGCGGACTAGAGTACTCTGAGTCCCCGTAGTACGGACCAGAGTATAAACAATTTAAAAAATCTCTAAGTCCCCGGAGCGTGGGCTAGAGTACTCTATGCCTCCGGAGTGTGGACCAAAGTATAAACGACTTGAGAAAAATCTCTAAGTCCCTAAAGTGGAATAGAGAACTCTGAGTCCCCAGAGTGCGGACCAAAGTATAAATGACTTGAGAAAAATCTCTAAGTCTCTGAAGCGGACTAGAGTACTCTGAGTCCCCAGAGCGCAGACTAGAGTATAAACGACTTGAGAAAAATCTCTAAGTCCTTGAAGCGGACTAGAGTACTCTGAGTCCCCAAAGTGCGGACTAGAGTATAAATGAATTGACGAAAATCTCTAAATCCCCGGAGCACGGACTAGAGTACTCTGAGTCGTGGAGTGTGGACCAGAGTATAAACGATTTAAAAAATCTCTAAGTCCCTGAAGCGCGGGCTAGAGTAATCTGAACCCTAGAAAAGGCTAGAGGTAAATAGGTGAAAAGCTACCAGTAGCATTATTGGCTTGCAGAACCACTGTGAGTCCGCAACTTGGATACTTCGTTCACCTTTTCTCGCGGCTTCGAGGTCGTCATCCATGTAGAACTTAAAGTCCCCTCTCATCGAGTGTATGATTATAACTCTTATTTCACAAATAAACAAACAAACAAGGAACTGCAATCGAATAACAATTAAACTAGATGGAATTGGTGACGACTTATGCGCATAAAAAATGCATCCGGGAGCCAAGGGCAAGAACATGTACCCCAAATGTGCACGTGTATATTCAAAAAATTCGATTTCTTGAAATCGATAGAAATTGATTTTTCACTTAGAGTTATTAAAGAGAAGACTAGATTAGACAACTAAAGATTACTAGTCATGTAGAACCGGACATGGATGGCCATTGATCAAATGCAATCCTGGACTTATACTATTGAGAATCGACCAAGCGTCAGACAACCAAAGAGGGACATGACACTTTGGGAAGATGAAATTGAAGGATAACAACTATTTAGGGAACATGATGGATTTCTTTATGGAGACTTTAACTTGTTTCGATTCAAAGCATGTCATGTACACAACAAGACATACCTTAGGGTGCAAATGTTATCCAGCCTTTTGACCCGGCTACACCAAGGTGATTACGAGGACCAGACTTGACTATTGATGAGAAAGATGGCCATGGGATGACAATAATATGACCAGAGCATGAACTCCGAACAGTTATATCCTGCCCAGGGTAAATAAAATCAACGGATAGGTGATACATGATGTCAGAATGATGAAGGTTAGCTTGGTGGAATAGGTGTCGACATAGATGTTTGATAAGTTAAAGAGTGTATAAGTGAGGTCAGCATTGTGTGTTGGGCTGAGCTTTTCTTATGGTGGGCCCAAGTGGCAAAAGGGGTCCAGGCTTGAAGATGTCAGTTAGGCTGAAGGCTACCTTCGTCTATAAATACAGGGGTAGGGTGCCATTTTTGGAATCTCTCTCGCTCTCTCTTTTTAAGGGGACTTTATCATCTTCTTCTTCCTACTCCAAATACTCTTTCATGGCTATTTTTCTTATAAACTTGTATCAGCGGATTCTATCCAATCGAACAACTCATGTAATTGTAATCAAATGAAGAATGAATGAAATTTGAAGTAGATGTAGGCCGAGATTGTCGAACCATTATAAAATGTTTGTGCCAATTTACTTTTGTGCTTTGTTCTCTAGATTTCATTAATTCTTTGATGTCCATGAAATTTATGGGTGTTAGTGACCAATTTTGGTGCTAACATTTATCCTTTGTTGGAAATGACTAAACCCAATGAGTGAGTAGGGGCCAAGCTATGTGGGGTTGCTCCCATTAGGGTATTTTCACATCCACTCTAGATTGGATTCGGTGTTGCGCATTGAGATGTGAAATACTCGGATGCTTGGTAACAGTTGGTGGGGTCCGGCTTGGAGGTTTTCGAGAACCATCAGATTTCTCAAGTATATTTCTGTAGGTTTACTTTCAGTAAGGGAGGCGCGCCCTCCTAGCCATTTGTTGGAAAAATTTATTTCCTTATTTGATTCATATCCCTGAAACTATTTTAGCTTTAAAATTGCCACAAGTAGAGCAAACTCCTCTTCATGGCATTTAAGCGTTTATTTAGTCCATTCTATCGAGTTTGGACTGTTACTTTAGCCCGTTCTTACAAGTTTGGAATGTTACTTTATTTAGCCCATTCTATCGAGTTTGGACTGCCACTTTATTTAGTCCATTCTATCGAGTTTGGAATGTTACCTAATTTAGTCCATTCTATCGAGTTGGATTCTTTTCCTTGTCCTATCCATTCTGTATAGTTTGGATTTTACTCGGTTTATTTTCATTCTTTCAAGTCTAGTTGATACTATTTATGATTAATCATATTTGGTTTTGTTTTCTCATATTCATTTCTGCTCTTGTATGTATGGATTCTTGTGAGGTAAAAACCTGTTCCGCATTAGCGACGTGGTCTCACAAATTTTTTATACATGTTTCCCCTTATTCGAGTTATCTTACGCTGGTATTTCCAGACAGATCCGGGTGTTATTTATTTACAATGCTTGGGTCAGACACCTTTGGTGTTATGGAAATCATGGAGGGGAGCTGAAGATTCACCTGTCATGTTATTTTATTTTCCGCTGTATTATATAGTGTACCGGTCGGCATTTGTAAGGTTGAGATTTTATAACTGTCCAACTGATAAGGTTTGTTTTAACTCTGATATATTTCGTATATTTTCAAGAGACAGTTTCTACTACTTGTGTTATATTATATGTTGTCGATTTTCGTTGTGAGATTCTGTTTTTCTCTATCCTCTGTTCTTTTCTTTTTATTTACCCTAATAATTTGTTCTTTTGTTGATTGGATGTGCGACATTGAAACATAATGGCAGTGTTCGATGTCGACTTTAGATGGTCAAAATGGAGGGTCGTTAAAACAAAAGGATTATATTGTGTTAAATTTAACACTAAAAAAAACTACAAGAAAATCTTAGAATTCGTCATTAAAATGTTAGTTTGATCAGTTTACATGAGGTGCATCATATTTGATGTCCTTAGATGTTAAAGATGATCAAATGCATCTTAGTAAAGAGTTCATTATAATGTTGTAGTAAGGGTTATCTTTTGAATATTTTGACCATTTGAAAGGAAAAAAAATGTATAAGTGGATGTAATTTAAGGTACAATTTGAATGAAGAGAGTGAATAGTCACTTCTGCTTCATAAAGAAACTTCAAAAATGAGAATTGTAACAATAATAATTAGTACTTAACATTGAAATGAGAATATGATCTTTATTTTGAAATGTATTTTCATATAAAAATAATAATTTTCTATGAGATTTATTTCTTTAGGTTTAAGATATTTGATCAAAAAACTCTCTGACGTAAACTAGTTGCACTAGATGAAATGAAAATCTATATTAAGTGAAGGATTGACCTCCGAATTTAGTTTGCTATTACAGTAATAGCGAAAATAGTGGAAGCATGTAGTATAGCACTTATTGATTGCATAAAATTAAAAAAATTATTTTCATAAAACATACCAAACATTATTTATAAAATAATGACTATTTTTGGTGTTGGATGAAAATAGAAATACAGTTATTTTTTAATATGAATATTATTAAATAAAACTATAATATGTTATTTGTTTTCATAATAGCAGTGATGCATTGGAAAATGGAGAAGTATCTAATATTATTTACAGTTGCTTTGAAATTATAGACTAAGACATGGTTTTAAGAAGTAATTTCATTATATGATTATAAACCATATGTTACAGGTTAATTATATCCCAAACTATCAAACGCTATGCACCCATTCGGTGGAAGCATCATAAGAGTTGATGAACTCTTTGAATTGATTCATATAGATGTATCCAACCTTAAGTCTATTTATACCAAAACTATAACATCCTGTAAAATGAACCATATATAAATGGAATAAATTAAACTAAATATGATATGTGTTGAATATTTTTATTTATAAAAGTTGGAATTTGACCACGAAAGTAATTCCATTGCATTTGTGGTGAAATTATGATATGTTTCCATATATAATATGCTGAAAACATAGCTCAAATGAAGAAGTTACGAGCATTTGAAGTTTTCATATTTATATTTAATTCGAATTCAAATTCAAATGAATATCTAAATTTAGGCTTTAAATTTCAAAATTAGCTTAGGGTCTAAGTAAATGTTTTAATTAACATTTAACGTTAAAGTTAAATATGTTAAAAAATTAAATAAAAAGAAACGGAATAAATAACTACCCAAAATAATCAACTGATGGACACCTTTACTGTGATCGGTTGACCCTTAGCAGTCGACCATTTAGGGAGGGGTGATCGACCGATCAAAGATAAATTTTGGTAGTGGTGGCTGGGGTTTGAAGGGTTTTCCTATTTATTTATATGCTCCAGATTTCTCCATTTTAAACTATTTTCGTCCTACGGTTCTGGTATGTATGAACCCCTATAAATAGGACCCAATCCTCTCCACTTTTTATTTATATTATTTTAGGGAATTCAATAAAACTCTACCGTTGTTATCTCTCCAAGTTAGATTCAAAAACTCTGTAGAGAATTCAAGTACGAATCCAATCAATTTTCTATTCATTTCTTCTTTCTCCAACCTATTCTTATTCTATTCTCCTCCGATTATTATGAATCTAATAAATATATATACCTCTTCCTTATTGTGTGTATATATGTCAAAAGAGAGAGATTCTGGGTGGGATTGTGAGGCATGAAAATCCAAGGAAGGCGAAGCTAAGGCTATTATGTGAGTAGAAACCTTATTATTTCTTTTCAGTAATTGTTTACCGTGTTTCATTTGGATTCGAATATGCCTTAAGGATTTTGGGATTTTGAAAATATGATAAATGAAATCCCCAAAAATTCTTGTTTTACTTCGAAATGTCAATTCTATGTTGAGATTCTTAGTTAATTAAATTAATTTGATGGAATTTGTTTCCTTTATCAAATTTTTGATAATTTCATAGTCTATTCTATTTCTCCTTCTTCTTCGGGTCAAATTGTGATCCATCAATAAAGTAAGGGGCTTAGATTATGAATTTTATTCATAGTTTACATCACTTATTCATATCTATTTCTTTGTAGAAAGAGGAGATGAATAGAATATGAGATTTAGACTGCAATATTTATTGTTTAAGATATTCCATTGAATTGGTGTAATAAATTGAGTTTCTATTTTATTTCCAAGTCTATTATTGCAGTTTTGATTATGAATATTTATTCCCTGTTTTGGATATTTGGATTCCATAAATCTTGGGAAATTGAAGAAAAATGACACATAATAATAATTTATTAGGGAAGTGACATTTAATGCTAGTTTAGAGTGTAAAATCCATGCATTTAGAACTTAGCAGGCACAAATATTTATTTATCTCTATTTACGTCAATAACATATAATTATTGCGTACATAGAGTAGTTAATTAGGCATTTATTTTCATTTATTTCCTCCTTTATGAAGGTAATTGATTGTTAGGTGAAAATAAGGGAAACTCTTATATAGCCTAATTATTTTTTTAAGGCGTAGAAGAAAGATTCCTTATAAGGCTTATTTATGAAACAGTGAGATGAGTTTATATATATATATATATATAGTAATTAATTTATGGCTTAGTCATAAGAATGCATGGTCAATGGAGTTACATAACAAAAGTCTGCCCTTCACTTTGAGGCTACCAGCAGTTGTGTACGCTTTTGTTGATGTAAAATATCCTTATAATAAATATTTATAATGACGCGAGGTTAGTTCCAAATTTTATAAGGGGAATCTATTCAGTTAATTTGACTACCGGTTCCTACGAATAAAGGATTAATGTGAGACGTCATTATGAGTATGCGCCATGAGACGAAGGGCCAACTTTGGGGTTTGCGGTATTAAGTAGTTGGACCCGCCTTTTTCGCAAATGAAGTATTAAATGGCCAAGGGGTTACGTTAGGAGGTATCTCTACAGGGGTCCGCTTCTAGAATTAGGCCTTAAATGACGAGGTCTGCCTATTTTCCACTTGGAACTATTAAGTGGCCTATAAGATTCCATATAATCTTAGCTACATAGTATCACTGAGGAACACGCTTCTGGAAATAGGCCTTAAACGACTGGGTTTGCCTATTATCCACTGGGAAGTATAAAGTGGCTTGGTCTTACATTATTAACAATTTATGACGTATGATTGGGATATGGGATCTACTTTTGGAATGGAAGGTATTAAGTGGTTCTACCCACCTCCTTTCTTTATAAAGAAGTATTAAATGATTTTAATAGTTTTATGTTTATAGACATTTTCTCATTTTGAAATATACTGCCCAACTATTGAAAAGGTAGGACTTGAGGTTTTTATTCACAAAACACTTGTTGTTCTAACTCCCTCCTCATTACACCATCGGTTATGGATGGAGTGATGGCAGTGACGATGCTTAGAGATGGAAAAGCTTGGTTTGTGGCAGTATTTGTTATTATTACTTACTTTTATGTGTATCCATGTAACACATATTATGGTTTTTATGGAATTTGTATTATGATATTTTTATGGTTTTAGTATAAATGGGTGCACTTTTCTATTATATTTTGTTCCATCACTGTGAGTTTTGAAAGTTTATTTATTACTATATACTATTGTTTTCTTAGTTCTACCAACGACTTACCTTAGAATGGATTTAAGTTTTGATGGGCCTTTTCTGGGTCGAAATAGGCATATTCCGAGGTAAGTTACTACAAAAACGGTTCCACGTACTTTGTCATATTCACCGATGAGTTATCACCGATATGAACATGTGTATTTGATACATATATAGTATTTCTCAGATAAATTCACATATTAAAAAACCAAAGCAAATAATATTACATGCAATATAAATGATTCAATTTAATCGAATGAGTGAGTATTTTGGAAAGTGTTATGAAAGTACCTAAAAATGAATAAAGATTCAATCTCAGTAGTCACTCCTCCATGTGATACATAATAATGTATCGATAAGGAGTAATCAAACTTTACCGGACAATATATGATTAATTGTGGGTGAAGTTGAGTTAATTTCTTTCTATAAGGTAATGTACATAAGAGTAGTGCAACAATTTATAAATCATATAAGAAAGGGGTTATAAGAAACCCCAACACATCATAGGCCAAGGAGTTGGCAGGTTGTACGAGTTGAAATACGTAATAATTGTTCATGAGGGATCTTGCATGAATCTCCCTAAAAGTATTTTGGGAAAGACTGTAATTAGAGGACATATTTATGCTTTGAACATAATTTTTGTAAACTAAAGCCAAATCAGTTTCATAAATTAGGAAATTCATAAAATGTTTATGAATACCTATTCTATTGCATTGAGAAACAATTGTTATTTCAAGAAATACCATCTTCATTGTAAAGGAAATAATTTCAGGAATTATCGGTAGTAAAATGGAATTGAATACGATCCGTAGATAAAACTGATTAGATGAGATGAAATGAAATTAACTAACCTAAATGGACACATCGCATTAGAGTGTCTAATAAGTATTATTGCATATTAAATAGAAACTATTAGTTTCTTATCAATATTTAAAATATACAATCCTCGGTTGTTTAATAAACAATTAAGAGCGTTGACTCTATAATATGGTATGATGCAAAGATCTAAAAATGAATTCCAAGAGCATTAACAAATATGATTTTAGTAGTCTTAACTGAAGGGATGTGATCCTTCGGCCGTGATTGTGTCTTTATGAGTAAGACTAAATCGGTTGGAATTAAATGAGCAACGTTGATAAGAATAATCTCGTAAATTACAACATTGAGATTAGCATAATAGATTAATCATTCAACATGATCAAGTTATTTTAGATTTACATAAGATTATCGCTTGATAAGAATTAATGTTTTGGTACATATGTGCTGACATAGAAAATTCTAAATAATGATTTAGAGCAGACTATTTGCACATAATAACCAATGTGTCTCGAAGTCAGTGGGAGCAATATTGTGGTTGTGAGTTTCGGATATGATTTAAGAAATGATATAAAGTATCATTTATAAGCATCAAAATTGAACAAATAGTTCGATAGAAATATTAAATTATTTGATTATCAATCAAAATGAAAAGGAAGCGTGTGTTCATAAAAAAGAACGTTAAAAGGCACATAGATATTTCTAAACCATAAGTGAACAACACAATGCTGATTTTTTAACGATGTACATGTGTTAAAATCATTTTTAGTTGTTTTAACACTCAATCTTGGATTTGTAAATAATGTCTTTTATAGTGAGTATAAAAGATATTGAGATGTCCCAAAACAACATGCATGGATACCTTATTAAAATGTTTGAGAGGGAACATGTAAGATGGATTCTTTATGTGTTAGTAATAGAAATTATCATACATGTTATGTTGTCTACGATATCGTGTTTTGTTTATGTATTTGATACACTATTTAAATATCAAATCAAATAAATTTCACTAAATGGTCGCTTGAGGTGTTCTCATGTATTTATGAAATACCGAAGAAAGATTTACGGAAACATTTTTGAATTGTTGAGAAAAGTTGAGAGATATTCTGAATTGTTTCACATGATAAAAGTAATTTAGCAACGTCGGAGAGAGTTAATCGACAAAGTAGATGATTAAAGCATAATATTATACCCTTTCACTAAGGGATTGACCCATTTGGTTTTTTGTAAACCGATTAGAGACAACGGAATAAGATTCCATAATTCACTCCAAGTGCAAGTGGGAGATTGATAGAGTTAGGGGTAAGCCATTAGGGCAATTATTTAATTTGTTGCATATATCTAACCTATTAACCAATCTTATTCGAAATAAAAGGTATATTCTTTCTATAATATACTTGATGTAATGTGGTTATATTAATTAATTAATTTAATTAGAATTATATTTAATAAAAAATCCATAAATGGTATGCTTTATGGTAGTAGTTACAAAGTGTTGTAAACGTGAATAATTTATCATGATAAAAAATAAATATACTATTTTAGATGTTCCTAGTCATGATGCATCAAGAGTGGATATCGATGTATCCATTAGGACTAGAGTACGTAACACTCTTCAAATGTTGGGTAGTGTATTACTCATGGCTGCCAGGGGTACATAGGGGTTATGTACTAATAGTTATTGGATAACAATGGAATGACTCACTCGATTGTTCTATTAGTTAATATAACTATGGTCAGACAAAAAATATCGATGTGACTGATTTACATAATTCTCTCGACACGAGAATACCGTGGATCTTCAATATAAAAGCTCTACTTTGATTATAGTCAAAACATGGTAAGGCATTCCATTGGGCAACTACGATTGGGTCAAGTGGAAGTATTAGATGTCAAATCATGGCATGTCGACCCCTATAGATTTAAAAAATATGGAAAGACAAACGTAGTTATAAGGGTTTTGCTATAAACATGTAGATAAAATACTATAGAAATTAGCAACGACCAGTATGTGTTCGAACATGTCTAGGAGCCGACAATAAAAATGTGTATATGAATATGCACGTGAATGACTTAAAAGTTCAACCTTTTGAAATCAACAGAAACTGAAATCAAATCTAAAGCCTTCAAGTTTAGAGATGGACTATATAACAAAAGCTTGTAAGTCTCGCAGAACCAGACTTATATATATTGACAGAATATTGTACTGGATTTATATCATTGGAAATCGACCAAGCATCATGGAAATTAATGAAAATTCAATGCCTTGGGACAACGATTCGACAAAGGAATAACAATCACTAAGGAAGCTAGATGATCCTCTTTTCAATAATTCAGACTCATTTCGATTCAAAGCACGTCGTGTTACTCACAAGACGTACTTTGGGAGGCAAGTGTTACCCGACATTCTAACCTGGCTATATTGAACTGGATGCAGGAGTCAGACCCCATTGCCATCAAGGCCGATGATTCCAGAGCAATGATTGTGGGACCTAGAAGTCAAATACAGATGGATATATGAAAACAGAATTGAACGTAGTTGGCATACAATCAATGTAAATTTTTAAGGAATGGAATATACCTTAGTCAAAAGAAAGGGATAAGTGTACTTTAACTATTTGGTAAGGATCGGCATACTCCAGTTAACAAAGGAGGGATCAGCACGATGTAATGATAAGGGGTCATCATGGTCAAATAAACAACGGTTTGAAATGATTGAGCAAACATAGGTCGACATGGTTGAGTAAGGGATCATCATAGTTGGCTAGTATGGATCGGCATACTTCGATTAGCAAGGAAGAGATCGACATGGTTTTTTTAACTTGGATTGGCATACTTCAATTCATAGAGGAGGACTCGGTATAGTGTATTGAGAAGGGGTCGGGATGTTTTTCTAGGAAGTATGGATCAGCACGCTCTATTGAAGAGGGATCGGCATCCAACTGATTATAAGTGCCTACGTGCATTCAACAATCAATATATCAAGATTTGTCAGTCCAAAGCATATTGAAATTGGAGTGCAAGGAATATGGACCCTAGGGAGCATACCTAGGGATCATGCATCAAACAAACGAAGATAAAGGGATCGATGTACAACTTTTTAAAGGGATTGATAGAAAAATATATAAACAATCCTGAATCAAAGATCATATGTAATAACTTGAGCTCCTTTGGTCCAAACAACATAGGATTTGAATAGGTAGCATAGTAAAGCATGTAGAAGCCACCACAGGGATTGTTGCCCAAAAATAAAATAATAAAAGGATCGGTACCGATCCCTTTTCATGGAAATTTGGGCCTAGCGATCCCTCTGGTGGGCCCATATGGGTTAGATGGTCATATAGACGAAGTTTCAGAGAGATTGATGGTAAGCTTCACCAATAAATACTGGCCTAAGGGATCATTCTGAGGATCTTAACACTGCTGGTTACTTTAGTCTTTATTGTAAGCAAGTTTTTCTTATTCCTTGTTGCTATAATCAGATTATTAATTGATCGATAAAGATATTCTTCAAAGTGGACATAGGCATACAACGCCGAACCACTATAAATCTCCATGTTTCTGATTATTGCTTTTTATTTACTGTTAGTCTATTTTATTCCTCAATTTTAATTTTACTATCTCCACTTACTTCTCTACATAAATCTACTTTTAGGTGTTTGTGACCATTTTGGTTGCAAAATTTTGGTGTTACCCGGTATTCTAACCTGGCTATATTGAACTAGTTGCACGAGTCAGACCTGATTGCCATCAAGGTCGATGACTCCAAAGCGATGATTATGGGACCTGGAAGTCAAGTATAGATGGATATATGAAACCAGAATTGAACGAAGTTGTGGACAAACAATGTAAAATGTTTAATGAACGAAATATAGCTTAGTCAAAAGGAAGGTATCGGTGTGGTTATTTGGTAGAGATCGGCATAATCCAGTTAGTAAAGGAGGGATCAACATGATTTAATGATAAGGGGTCGGCATGGTCAAATTAACAAGGGCTCGGCATGATTGAGCAAACATGGGTCAGCATGGTTGAGTAAGTAAGGGATCGACATAGTAGGCTAGTATGGATCGGCATACTTCGATTAGCAAGGAAGGGGTCGGCATGATTTTTTGACTCGGATTAGCATACTTTAATTCACAGAGTACTCCGTATAGTGTATTAAGAAGGGATCGACATGTTTTGCTAGGATGTATGGATGGACAGGCTTGGTTAAAGATGGATCAGCATCCAACTAATTGCATGTGCCTACGTGCATTCAACAATTAATATATCAAGATTTGTCAATCCAAAGCATATGGAAATTGGGGTGCAAGGCATATGGACCCTAGGGATTGCGCATCAAAAAATAAAGATAAAGGGATTGGTATACA
This sequence comes from Allium cepa, assembly GCA_030765085.1. Taxonomy (NCBI): domain Eukaryota; kingdom Viridiplantae; phylum Streptophyta; class Magnoliopsida; order Asparagales; family Amaryllidaceae; genus Allium; species Allium cepa. The sequence continues at coordinate 1,029,033,495 of CM060929.1, forward strand.
ACCTATTAAAGGGATCGATAGAAATAATACATAAACAATCCTGAATCAAAGGTCATATAATAACTTGAGCTCCTTTGGTCCAAGCAGCATAAGATTTGAAGGACTAGCATATTAAAGCCTACAAAAGCAACCATAGGGATCACTGCCCAAAAATCAGATAATAAAAGGATCAGTACCGATCCCTCTTCATGAGGATTTGTGCCTAGCGACCCCTCTGATGGGCCCATATAGATTAGATGGTCCTATAGCCGAAGTTTCAGAGAGATTGGTGGTCATCTTCACCTATAATTACTGGCCTAGTAGGTCATTCTGAGGATCTTTATGTTGCTGATTACTTTAGTCTCTATTGCAATCAAGTTTTTGCTATTCCTTGCTATTGTAATTGGATTATTAATTGATTAATAATGATAATCATCATAGTGGACGTAGGCATACAACGTCGAACCACTATAAATCTCCATGTTTTTTATTATTGCTTTTATTTAGCTGTTAGTTTATTATATTCCTTAATTTTAATTTTACTTTCTTCACTTCTCTATATAAATCTACTCTTGGGTGTTTGTGACCAATTTGGTGCAAACATTTTGGTGCTTTCACTAAGAACCTGATTCTCAACTTGCTAGGATCCCCTTTATTGCTATTGGATTGGACAAATACCCCGAAGGAGATCTGTATTTATCTTCATAAAGTTTCCTGTACTACTCATGTTTGCAGAAATCTAAATAAGGAGATTAATAATGATGAGACATACTCGATCTACTTCTCAGAATGTGGATGAAATAAGACCGCTAGCATTCAGCAAGGAGACCCAAGCAATCAACCTACAAATTTGAATGATGATCCATTCAGAATCCTACTTATTCTATAACCAGAGCCGAATTTCATAAACTAATGAAAGAGTTGATGGAAAGTCGTCGACAACTAAATTAGAAAATTCAGACTAACATTAACTTGATGAACCAGATTACTCAACAATAGCATGGGAAAGCTAGGAGGGACCCTAATCCTTACCCGGCATCAGAAAGTTCAAGCTCATCGGATGAATATCACATGCATAGGCATCACATGATTAAAGGAAATCACGTATAAACTTCAGAGCATCGCTTGGCAGACCATCACGGTCTGCCACCACTGATCAATGCCAATCCCTCCTTAGGGTCAGTGCCAATCCCTCCTCCAGAGGAGTGATTCCCCCGTACACTTTTGGGAATCATGATGGAACTATTCCTGAAGGCTTAGATGGTGGAGTTCGATTGAATGCTGACCAAGTACCCCTCCGGAATGATGATGAGATAAATGTCCAAGATCTGCACCAAGAAGATGGCGAACCAAGAAGACGTGAAATGGCCCATAGATATCGACTGGACCATTCACTTAAGGTGGAGCATGACCATAGTTTAGCACCAACAATTCAAACGTGGGACTTAACGGCAATGGTCAGACAATTGATGAGAGAGAACCAATGCTTGGCTAATGATGACTAGGGAATTTCGAGAAGCCATGCTCTTTTTACTGATAATGTTCTACATGTAGAATATCCAATAAGGTTCAATATGCCATCAATGTCTGCCTACGAGGGAAAAACCGACCCTAGGAAGTATATTATGAGATATCAATGGCTGATGGATTCTGCACGAGCCAATGATGCAACCAAGTGCAGATGCTTTTCCATAACCCTTTTTGGAATAGCGATGATGTGGTTCAGGAGACTACCCCCACGATCAATTTCTAGATTCAATGGATTGGCAATCAAGTTTGTGGAGCAATTTCGAATGCACGCAACTCGTCCTAAAGACATAATGTCACTTTCTAGCGTGATCTAGGCTCCAGGGAAGTCATTGAAAGACTATTAGAGATTTCACACAGCTGCCACAGAGGTCAGTAATCCGAATTATCACGTTGTACTTATGGCCATGGCGAGAAGGAATGATCTGGATTCTAAGTTTGGTGATTGGTTGGCTAGGAAACTACCTACCACGTTGGAGAATTTTTATTCAAAGCCAGCTCTGTTTTTGGGAAAGGAGGAAGCCAGGTCCTCTAAAAAAAAAAGAACATTGCGGGACGAAGTGGAGGGGAAGTACAGAGTAAAATTGAAATAAAACAGTCCGATGATAGTTTTGGAAAATCCCAAATCAACGATCAGAATTTGCCGAATCTGCAAAAGAGATGTAGAGATAGGAATCGAGAGCGAAAGAGGGATTCTGGGAGACTAAAGCCTAGGATTCCAATGTATGACGGTTGTATGCCGCTAAACACGTCATTGGAGAATATATATCTGTCCACTTGCAATACCATGCAGTATAGTAAGCCATTTCCAAAGGAATCAACAGAGAAGCAGAAGAAGATCGAGAAATATTGTCAATTTCATGAGTGCTATGGGCACAACACCAATAAATGCATGCATCTTCAGGATGTTATAGAAAAGCTAACTAGAGAAAGGAAATAGTAACAGTTTGTGAAAACCCTACAAGATGGCGGGCATGGAACATCTGACCCCAATCGAGGATAAGCTCTGCGTAGGGCTACGGAGCCTGTAAGGACAGGTGGAAGACCGGTGGTAAATACAATAGTTGGAGAACCGCACCCGGTAGATAGGAGTTGGCAAGAGATGGAGCGCTATGCTAGCACGATTAGCATGTAGATTTTGAATGTTGTTCGAATAAAGAAGACAGAGCTCCGGCAAAATAGCAACACACAACGGTAGATGATATTGTGTTTAGGAACAGGGATGCAGATAAAGTAGAGGCTTCGAAAATCGACCCGATGGTCATTTAAGCTATGATTAGTCCTGCATTGGTGAGAAGAATTATGATTGATTGTGGAAGTTCGATGAATATAATCTTCAAAAAGGCATACGATCAGATGAGGATGGAAGCCAAAGATTTAAAACCATCTAAAGCTCATATACGTGGTTTTAATGGTGTTGCAGCCGAAGCTATTGGTTATGTGGAATTACCTATTGAATTGGGAGAAGATTAAAAAAGGAGAGTGTGAACCTTGCCGTTTATTGTTTTGGATGTTAGCTCACCGTACAATGTCTTTCCGGGCCGACCTGCCGTGGTTTAATTTCAGGCAGCTCTTGCCTCATGGTGTTTAACTCTGAAGTTTCTGGTAGACAATGGGGTAGGAGTTGTTCATGGCGATCAGGCGACTAGACATGGTTGTTATGTGGCTGAGTTGAGGGAGGTTCAGCATAGAGAAAAAGGTAAGGGTGTGGACAAGATTGTCCGCATCGAAGCTACCGAAGATTGATAATTGGTGCTTGAGCCTTGGCTCTGGCACCATAATCAGTTTTATAGAGATAAGATCTAAGTGATGATGAAGAGGAACCTAAAGAGACCAAGGCTGCACTGGCCGAGCTGACTATTGATATTACGATCAGCTATGATGATCCATGACGAGTCCTAAAGATTAGGTCAGATTTAGCCCTTCGATGATAAGAGAACTCATTTGTTTTCTTCGAGCGAATCTAGATGTATTCTCTTGGGCTCACTCTGACATGTGTGGAATATCACCTGCTATTTTGAGCCATGCATTGAATATTGACCCGAGGTATGTGCCGGTGAAGTAGAAAAGACTCTACATGGATCTGGAGATATCTTCCGCCCTCAAAGAGGAGGTGGATAAACTAAATGGTAACGGGTCTATCCACGACGCCCTCTATCCTAAATGGGTATCTAATCCTATACTTGTGAATAAAGCAAATGGATGATGGAGAATGTGCAACGATTACTCAAATTTGAAAAAAACATGTCCAAAAGACGGTTTCCCCTTCAAAGGATTAGCTAGCTGGTTTATTCAACCACAGGATGTGAATTGCTATCTTTCATTGATGCATACTCAGGATATAACCAAATCCTGATGCATGTCCCCGATCAGGAGCACACCAGTTTTATTATGGATGTTCGACTGTATTGTTACATAGTAATGCCATTTGCATTGAAGAATGCAAGAGCAACCTATCAGCGCTTAGTTAACAGGATGTTTAAAGACCAAATTCGAAAAACAATGGAAGTGTATGTGGATGATATACTCGTAAAGTCATGACGATCAAGGACCACATTAGAGACTTGGCAGAAATGTTTGACATCCTTCAATATTACAAGATGAAAACCAATCCTTTGGAGTGTTCTTTTGGTGTTGCATTAGGAGAATTCTTGAGCTTTATTGCCAATGCTCATGGAATAGAAGCTAATCCCGAGAAGATTCAGGCTATCCGTGATATTCAAGCGCCGAGAACTATTAAACAAGTGCAGAGTCTGAATGGAAAAGTCGCTGCCTTAGGTCGATTTATCTCCAGAGCTACCAACAAATGCATTCTTCTCTTCGATTTGATTGGAAAGGGAAAAGGAAACTTTGAATGGACGCAAGATTGTAAAGACATGTTTCAAGCTTTGGTGAATCATTTGAAGAGGCCTCCTATCTTGTCAAAGCTGGTGGATCATGAGAAGTTGTACATTTATTTGGCTGTATTGACATTCGCTATAAGCACCACATTGCTTCGTGAGGAGAATCAGATCCAGAGGCTGGTGTATTACGTCAGTAAATGATTAACGAGAGCAGAAAGGAACTATCCGAAAATGGAAAAATTGGCGTACTGCTTACTATTTGCATCATGAAAGCTTCTCCCGTACTTCCAAGCACATCCGATCATTGTTTACACCTACCAGCCGTCATGATATTTCCTATAGCGACATGGGATGCTTGGAAGGTTACTCAAGTGGAATATTGAGCTCAGCCAATTCAATATTACTTATCTCCCTCAAAGGGCTATCCAGGGCCAGACATTGGCAGACTTTATAGCAGAGTTTACTGTGAAAGATGATCTTCCAAAAGGTAGCGAAATCCCTACTGCATGATGGAAATTGTATGCTGATGGAGCATCTAATGATCATTGTTTCGAAGCTGGGATTGTACTTGTAATTCTTGAAAATTGGTCAATCTATTCTTCATTAAAGCTTGATTTCCCAATGATAAACAACGAAGCTGAGTATGAAGTTCTGATTTCTAGACTTTAACTAGCTAGAGAACTTGGAATAAAATCAGTCAAAATCTTTTGTGATTCGCAGTTGGTGGTGTATCAATTTAGGGGATACTATCAAGCTAAGGGAAAATGACTTGCTCCATACCTTACCCAAGTTCAAGAGTTGTTGAAAGAATTTGAAAACTATGACATTTCACATATTCCATGAGATCAAAACAGAGAGGCTGATTCGTTGGCAAAGTTTGCTAGCACCAGCGACGCGCAACAGATGGGCTTGGTTCCGGTCGAAGTATTAAATACCTCAAGTATAAACATATGGAAATTGACCAAACATAGGAAGAGGAGACTGAAAGGGAATCGTGATGACCCCACTCAAAGAATATTTACTGCACGGAGTCCTGCCTGATAAAAGAAATGAAAAGCAACATGTCTTTCACAAATCTTCACAGTATACTATGCAAGAAGGAATTATGTACAAGAAAGGTTTTTTAGTCCCTCTACTATGGTGTGTCGCTCACAATGAGATAAAATGTGTTCTAAAAGAAGTTCATGAAGGAGAAAGCGACAATCACACTGGGGGGCATACTCTGGTAAAGAAATACTCCGTTACGGGTATTATTAGCCAACCATAAATCGAGATGCCACTGATTATGTAAAGCGATGTGATAAATTCTAGATATATGCAAAAGTCCAAAGAGCTCCGCCTACAGAAATCATGCAAATGGTCAGCCCATGGCCGTTTGCCATGTGGGGTATAGACATTATCGGTTCCTTACCGATCTCTAAAGGTGGCCCAAATTACGCTATCGTTGCAGTCGATTAGTTCACAAATGGGCTGTAGTAGAACCTTTAGCCATGATCACAACCAAGAAAGTAATCAACTTTATTGTCCAAAACATCATATGCCACTTCGATCTTCCATGAACTATTGTAAAAAATAATGGTACTCAATTTGACAGTGCTGAATTCAAAAACTTTTGTTGAAAATATCATATTGGAAAGAGGTTTGCAACGATCTCTCAGCCTCAGGAAAATGGACTGGTTGAAGCTGTAAATAAAATCATAAAGTCTATTTTCACGAAGTGTTTGGAGAAGGCTAGAGGCTGGTGGGTGGATGAACTTCCTACAACACATTGGGCTTATAGGACCACCCATAAGTCTACGACTGGCCATACTCTATTTTCCCCTGCTTACGGCTCCGAAGCCGTTGTTCCTATTGAACTCAAAGTCCTTTCTCATCAAGTGACTTAGTATGATCCCAAAATGAATTAAGATCTCCTCTTGTAATCTCTTGAATCTATAGATGAGAAGCGCAAAGAAGCCAATGTGAGGGTGGCTGCACATCGATTCGCCCTGTATTACAACAATAAAATTTGATCAAGAACCTTCGAAATTAGCGATCTTGTCCTATAACGGGTTTTTTCTACCTTATCACAAATAAATCCAATCTAGGAAAGACCATATGTCATTGAATGTAACGACCCAGAAGTTCTGCCAATTAAAATTTGTATACTTAATTGATTTTAAATATTAATAAGTGAAATTAAACAGTCGAAATTTGTTTTCAAATGTTGAAGTGTGGAAAAAATATATATCTTGTAAAGATATTTTGGAAAATAAATAATTTGGAAAATTATTTGGAATCTGGTGATGTTGTGACTATCAATATTTACCTTTAAATAGGTATTTGTTGTGATTTGTTTGAATTTGAATGCTACAATTATTTTTAAAATAAGCGCTCACTATTCGGGTTAGCCGGGAAAGGACCTTTGGGTCGTATAACCCATTCCAAATATGTGATATGTCGTTATGGATTGCATTTGAAGACCGGTGTTGAAGACCGGATATTTATGAAAACGGAAGGATTACCGTCGAATGTTTCCGCATCGGCTGATCCCCGATATAGAAATTTATTACCCTTTGTGATGGAAAGTCCGGTCGTGATTAGTGAATATCCGGATTGCGAGGACTTCTTTGTAAGTGCCTTCGGTTCCGTTCGATCCTGGAACGGACTTGTATGGATGTGTGTATGACGTTACAATTTGAGATGTAAAGCTGGTTTCTATCAAATATGTTTCTGTTGGTGGCAGAGAATTTATTCTCTTAGCTTAACACCCTTAGAGGTTATATAGTTGATGGTTACTAGTGATACATTCCCAAATTGGTAATGTGACATATGAAGTGCTGTTGAGCATTTGATGATCAAAGCACGACTTTTGTATAAAGCGTGGCTTTGTGGACGAGACTTCGTCGGACGTCGCACCCCGGAAATGGTCAAAACAGGAAGGATGTGACAAGGTTATTAGAGGGTAGCGCCCCTTTAGTGTATGTCATTCCTTCTGGATAGAGGTGGTATCATGGTATGGAGCCCAGATACTTAACCTATGTTGTTGCTGCAAATTTATTACTTTGTGGTTGTTGGAATCGAGGATCCTCGGATATAGATCGGTTACGATCGGAGAATGACATATTCGTGTCAGTAGTTATCCAGTTTGAAGGGTAACCCGGCCTTGTGGTGGCAGAGATCTAACTGGAACGATAGGTTCTCGGGTCGTCTTTCCAGAGTCGTACCCATGTGGCAATGGAAAATTCCTTGGCCTAACCAATTGTTGGAAATCCAAAGAAACAATACGATCTTGTACGGTTTTAGTTGTAGAACCTATCGTTCACTTATGGTGGTCACCACTGTTTGGATGGTAGCTATAGTAGGCATAAGTGCAGAATGCCTATGCTGGCTAAGATTTATATCTTTACTTTCGAAATGTTTTCTACACTATGCACTAGTAATAATATCAAATGTTTCTTTTTAATGCGTATCAAGCATCTTTGACTATCATAAGGAGAAATCTCCTCCGATTCTGCATTTGCATTGTGTGTGTGTGTGCGGGAGGCCTTATGGTAGTTTCATTTTCTAAAAAGCATTGCGAATCTATTTTAAAAATATCCCTTCGTTTGTTTTTAAAAGATAAACTGTTTTAAGTTCTCACATCAGTCCCATGACTGATCTGGAGTTTATTGTTTTCCTTCCTAAACTCTGGGTGCCCACCAATTTCCACACGGGCAGTCTAGAGTAAGGTTATCAGGCCATTCTGGAATTCGGAAGTTGCTGTAGAGAATTGGAGGCAAGCTGGAGAGCATGGCATATCAAACTAGTATATAGTATTTCTTTTCCGCTGTTTGTTGTTGTACACTCTGATGACCTAATGTAATAATTGATATAGTTCTTTGTTTAACGATTATTCATTTATCTATTATATGTTATTCCGCTGCGATTGTGAGATTCTGATATTGTTTTCTGTTTCTTCTTCTTTTTTCTTCTTCTACACTTTTCTTCTTCTTTAACCATAACAGTTTGGTTTCCGGCATTCGATTGCTCGACAGTTGATACAGTGGACGTATTGATGTCGATTTTTGATCGTCGAAAAGTCGCATTCTTTACATTTGGTATCAGAGCATATGGTTAAGCGACAACCATGGCTCTGTTGGGTGTTACTTATTAGAGATATAATTAGTAGTACTCTAGAATGAGTGCGAGTGTAATAATAGATACGAGCGCGTATTTGTTAGTGAATATAAATTGTTTTATATTGTGATGATTGGTTTGTTGAGTGGTATATGGATTCTGGTCAATACGAGTAATTAACGTTGTTGATAGGGATCTCAAAACACTTGTACAGAACAATTTGACATGATATCCTTTTTAAAAATAGGGTAAATGAAATAATTTTACTTTGATTATATTTTATATATAAAGGAATAATTTTTCAGAATTATTAAAGTGTATATGAATTGATTGTTTGGTTGTTGAATAAGTTAAATAAAAATAACAGTTGTAAAAGAATGAATAGTATAAACAAATGAATTATAAGTATGAAGTTATAATTAAAATGTTTTACACTTGTGAAATAATCTTATACATAAGAAGTGAAATTATATAAGTAAAAGATTTATAAATGTGATTTATAATCTAAAAACAAAATTCCAGAGAAGTGTTTTGAAAGGATTTGATATTTTGGAAAATTGTTTTGGAGAAATTAAAGCTCTAAACTCTTTTCGGTCGCTGGAAAATAATTCCGATGATGATCGCGACATCATTGGTGTTCATTTTCGGGTTTCCAAAAGTGGAATTGCTGCCAGATTATTTTAAATGAAAGTTGTTTGGAAAATTTGAGTTTGGGTTTTGAAATTCAAAGGATAATTGAATTGATTTCAAAAAAATGGTTTTGAAAGGTTGAAAAGACTATGGAATCTGAATTTGATAGTGATATGAGATAATAAATTTGGCTTGCTAAAGGTTAAATAAAATTTTCTTCAGAATTGGAATCTGAATTGAATTTATAAGTGGAAACTTAAGTTAAGTCAAACAAATGATGTTTGAAATGAAATATAACTTAAATAATGTTGAATAAAGTTGATTTTGGCGTCGAAGTAAATTAATAAGTGAATTAATGAAATGAAGTCATTAAGAATATGAACTTGAGCTATATAAATGAAATTCAACCTTATATTGTTAAAGGAATTAGCAATTGAATTGCTAAATGGATCAAATATTAGTCAGTCGAATGTAAAAGAATTGATATGGGATAATGAATGTAAGTGTAGATTCATTAGAAGCTAATGAAGTTGAGAAATTGAATAAATTGAATGGAAGTCAATTAATATGAACCAACTGGAATTAAAAGTGTTAAACCAAATTGAATGAATGTAAGCGAAGTAAATAATTTGGTTATGTTGAATATACATTGGTTGTTATTTGATTGTTAATTGATTGTGTATATTTCATTAAATATTAATGAAAATGAATTAATGAAATGGAAGGCTATAAATCATTGAAATCAAATTGAAAGTTAAGTGAATCTTAAATAGAAATGAATTTGATTTGAAAATGAACCAACTTGAATATGAATAAATGAATGTTCGTAAAAACATCCAATGTTAATGAATCAAATGTGATTTAAATTGGAAAACCAATTCGTTGAATATTAATGAGAAATGAAAGAATATTGATTTGGTTATGAATTGATTTGGATAGACATTGATTGTTGGATGTTTATTGGTTGGATAGTTGTTTGATGGTTGCATTTGTTGATTGAATGCATTGCTATGTTGGCACATGTAGTTGATATGTTACTATATGATGTATATTGATATTATTTTCATATATACATGTTTCTCATTTGTTTGTTGAGTGTTTAGTAGGTGCGGATTGCGCTTGCTTCGCATTTGGAGCTCGCTTTCGCGCTATATTAGCCGTATATGCTCGCTAATTATAAATAAGGTACATATCTCGGATTACATACGGTACTTTTACACTTTTTTCCCTACGGGATGCCTCATCACTTGATGAGATGTATATTTGTGATATATATACTATATTTTTTTCGGATCGAGCCGCGCAGAGGAGACTATGACGAATTTTTCCGAAAATTTAAGGCGTTAGAAAAAAATTGAGAAAATTGGGAAATTTTTGAAAACTATAAATTTGATTTGGAATTGGAAGTTAAACGATATTAGTTTTTTTGAAAAGAAAACTAAGTTTGGATTTGGAAACTTAGTAAAGATTTTGTAAGAAATTTAACTATAAATTTTGGGAAAGTTAAACACTTAAGAGATTTGAAAAAAAAATCCAATTTGAATGGTTTGTTTTGGAAAGTTAATGGATTCTGTAACTTTTTCTTACTTGGTAATTTCGAGGACGAAATTCTTTTAAGGGGGGAAGTTTGTAACGACCCAGAAGTTCTGTCAATTAAAATTTGTATACTTAATTGATTTTAAATATTAATAAGTGAAATTAAACAGTTGAATAAAATTTATTTCGAATAATTGGATAATCAAATCGATAATTTAATATGTGAAATTACAGAAATAATTGGAAATTAGGTTAAATATGATTGAAAATGATTTGAATTTTTTTATCATATCATGTTGGAGTTATGATGTTATAGAACTTTTAAAATTGAATTTAGAGTTAAATTGTGAAAATTGAATATTTTAATATTTAATTGACGATTTAAAATAGCCATTTTTCAAACAGTCTCGGATTTCGACGAAACCAGTTTCATCGGATCCATAATGTGATATTATTGTATGGTTTCAAATTTTGTGTCAATCGGATTTACCGTTTGTCCGGTGCAAGTTAAAACGCACAGAAATTTGGTGAACCGATTTAATTTAAATTTGATCGTTTATTGCCGTAACTCATACAGATGATCGAATTAGCCTCTGAAACCTATTCCATTGTGTCTGGAATGCGGGGTAAACCCTATAAACGCCGGTCACCGCATGAGATTTGGAGTTTGGAAAATCGGGTGAATAGTGTTTTTCGTTGAAATTTCTATAAAAGGAACCCATCTTCTTCTATTTGCTAAAACCCTAAAGCTATTAGGTCAGCCGCCACTTTTGATTTTAATGGCCAGAAAATCGCCTCATTCTCTCTCAATTTTCTTCCAATCCGTAAACTATTATCAAAAATCCTCAACTGCAATGTCGTAGAGCATCTCAAGCTCTACAATCCAACGGTCACGATCTGAAACGGAGTTGTATTGTAGCGTGAATTTCGACATAAAGCCAGCGAGTTCAATCGCGATTTTGGAGACCAATGCTTGACCAAGCTCCTTGATATTCGTGTCGTGGGTGGAGCCGTGGCGTGCACGCGGTATGGCGGGTCCTGATCGAAGTGGTGACGTTGGTAGTGGGGTGCGAAATTTGTTGAAATCGGCGGCGTAATGGGTTGGAGTCGCGCGTTTTACTGGGTTGGGGGAGAAGCTCAAGGGGACGGCCTTGATTTCGTGCAGGGTGATCTAAGGCCAAGATTAGGTTATAGTATATAAAAAAAAATTGTAAAATTTATATATATAATTCGTGTAATGTTTAAAATAGTGTAACTTTTTCACACGAGGTCGGTAAATCACGAAACGAATTGCGTATGCTTCGTTTTATCGAGCACTACGCAATGGAGCTGGTTTGGAGTCGTTTGGAGTCAGTGAAAATTTTGGGTAAAATTAAACGCACGTTTAATTTTATTCAAAATAAAACGCTGAAACCGTTATTGAAAGCAAGGTGAGAACTTCTCACTCAATCGAATAGTTTCCATTTAAATTTTAAATAGTTAGATTTAAAATTATTGATTGTATGCCTGAATGATAAATTATTATCTGTTATTGGTTGAAATAGACATTATACGCCGTATATTAAGCGGATGTTATTTATTAAAAACATATACCGCGATAATTCCAACTTGTATGGAATTGGTATTATATATACTTGGAGTTGATTTTCCCGCATTATATAACGGATGAGACCCTGTTGCGCCGCATAATAGCGGATAATATTTTATAAATCCCATATACCACGATATTACGTATTGGAACGGAATTGGTATTGTGCTAACATTTGTGGATGCAGAGAAACAAGTTGGAGGGATCCAACTGGATTCCTCACCAGTATTTATTTGATTACAGATATTGTGATATTTGTTGATTATCATATACTGATGTATGATGTCTTTGTTGTCGTGATTGACTATTTGGTGTGTTGCATCATTGGGCCAATTTTGGAATTATAAAAAGATTTTAAAGTGATGATTTTCAAATTTAAAAAGGGTTTTAAAGTGATTTTTGAAAGTATACGTTTTATTAAATTTTTGAATTGAATCATTTTAAATAAATTAACGTTATAAAATTTAATATTATAAAGATTTATGAAATATATATTTCATAAATCGAAATAATGGAATTATAAAAGGAGTTCTGTTAATGCTGAAAATGAAGTTATAAATGGAATTTTATAAGTAGTAAGATTATTAAATTTTGTAAATTGAAGTCTTTATAAAATATAAATGGGATTTATAAACATTGAGTTATAAATCCGAAATTGACTTATTTTGATAAGTCAATTATTTTAGATTTTTAAAGGAGATATATTCACGGTTTTGGACGGCGGATAATTTTTAAATTGAATATGTAAAATGTGTTAAGGATCAAAATCCTAGATTTCAACATTCATTGTTGAAGTAGACGTTTTCGAGAAAGAAGGAAATAGTGAACTATAACACTGTTGTCATAGTAAATGATTTCTGAAAGGAAATGTTTTATATAGTATTGGGATTTATATATCTATCTTAATTTCGAATCCCTGTACTAGTGATTTTGGGTCGTCGTAACGATGTTTTATGCAACATTCGTTTTGACTCAAATAAATGTGTTTAAGCGCACGTTTTCTTTAAAGAATGAAATACATACTTAATTTCGATTTAGTACATTGAATGTTTTCTAAGTGTTGAAAATAAATGGATTTGTGAATTACTTATTATTAAATAAGTATGGAAATGTTTTCCAATATGAAGTGAATGTTTTGAGATTTTATCTTTTAAAGATAAATTGAAAATGAATATTAGAAATCGATTTGGAAATCATATATTCATAGATATTTTGAAATTGTAAATTCACTATGGAATTTATAAAAGAAAGGGGAATGAATTTTACGGATTTGGAACGTAAATATAAAGTAAATCGTTAAGGATTTATTTAATTGGTTTAAATGAACCATTTTGAAATGAAAGTATTTCCGCGTAAGGAAAATGTTTGAAATTTGTTTTCAAAAGTTGTAAAGGTGAAAATTGATTTAAAATTTGATTTCAAATGTTGAAGTGTGGAAAATATATATATATTGTAAAGTTATTTTGGAAAATAAATAATTTGGAAAATTATTTGGAATCTGGTGATGTTGTGCACGCCTATTGATAGTTAAATAATCGACTATCAATATTTACCTTTAAATAGGTATTTGTTGTGATTTGTTTGAATTTGAATGCTACACTTATTTTTAAAATAAGCGCTCACTATTCGGGTTAGCCGGGAAAAGACCTTTGGGTCGTATAACCCATTCCGAATATGTGATACGTCGTTATGGATTGCATTTGAAGACCGGTGTTGAAGACCGGATATTTACGAAAATGGAAAGATTACCGTCGAATGTTTCTGCATCGGCTGATCCCCGATATAGAAATTTATTACCCTTTGTGATGGGAAGTCCAGTCGTGATTAGTGAATATCCGGATTGCAAGGACTTGTTTGTAAGTGCCTTCGGTTCCGTTCGATCCCGGAACGGACTTGTATGGATATGTGTCTGACGTTACAATTTGAGATGTAAAGCTGGTTTCTATCAAATATGTTTCCGTTGGTGGCGGAGAATTTATTCTCTTCGCTTAACACCTTTAGAGGTCATGTAGTTGATGGTTACTAGTGATACATTCCCAAATTGGTAATGTGGCATACGAAGTGCTGTTGAGCATTCGATGATCAAAGCACAGCTTTTGTATAAAGCGTGGCTTTGCGGACGAGACTTCGTCGGACCTCACACCCCGGAAATGGTCAAAACAGGAAGGATGCGGCAAGGTTATTTGGGGGTAGCGCCCCTTTATGTATGTCATTCCTTCTGGATAGAGGTGGTATCATGGTACGGAGCCCAGATACTTAACCTATGTTGTTGCTGCAAATTTATTACTTTGTGGTTGTTGGAATCGAGGATCCTCGGATATAGATCGGTTACGATCGGAGAATGACATATTCGTGTCAGTAGTTATCCAGTTTGAAGGGTAACCCGGCCTTGTGGTGGCAGAGATCTAACCGTAACGTTAGGTTCTCGGGTCGTCTTTCTAGAGGCGTACCCATGTGGCAATAGGAATTTCCTTGACCTGACCATTTGTTGGAAATCCAATGAAACAATACGATCTTGTACGGTTTTAGTTGTAGAACCTATCATTCACTTATGGTGGTCACCACTGTTTGGATCGTAGCTATAGTAGGCATAAGTGCGCAATGCCTATGCTGGCTAAGATTTATATCTTTACTTTCGAAATGTTTTCTACACTATGCACTAGTAATAATATCAAATGTTTCTTTTTAATGTGTATCAAGCATCTTTGACTATCATAAGGAGAAATCTCTTCCGATTCCGCGTTTGCATTGTGTGTGTGTGTGTGCGGGAGGCCTTATGGTAGTTTCATTTTCTAAAAAGCATTGCGAATCCATTTTAAAAATATCCCTATGTTTGTTTTAAAAAGATAAACTGTTTTAAGTTCTCACACCAGTCGTATGACTAATCTGGAGTTTATTGTTTTCCTTCCTAAACTCTGGGTGCCCACCAATTTCCACACGGGCAGTCTAAAGTCAGGTTATCAGGTCATTCTGGAATTCGGGAGTTGCTGTAGAGAATTGGAGGCAAGCTGGAGAGCATGGCATATCAAACTAGTATATAGTATTTCTTTTCCGCTGTTTGTTGTTGTATACTCTGATGATGTATTGTAATAACTGATATAGTTCTTTGTTTAAAGATTATTCATTTATCTATTATATGTTGTTCTGTTGCGATTGTGAGATTCTGATATTGTTTTATGTTTCTTCTTCTTTCTTCTTCTTCTTCTACCCTTTTCTTCTTCTTTAACCATAACAGTTCGGTTTTCCGGCATTCGATTGCTAGGCAGTTGATACAGTGGACGTATTGGTGTCGATTTTCGAGCGTTGAAAAGTCGCATTCGTTACATTGAACAAAGGCTTGGAGAAGGAACTTTCATGCTAGTGACTGTCGATGGCATTATACTTCTAAAGGCATGGAATAACGAACATTTATGACGCTATTTCATTTAGTTTATTTCCTTTACATTTCAGTTGTATTTACTTTCAGAATCTGCTTTAGCACTTGATTTTTCGAATGTGAAATAAGACAGTTTATGTTATTCCTTTCCATTTAATGATAAAGTTTCAGGCTTCCTCTGTATTTATGTTTGGTATTGCATTTCACGCTTATCACATAGCGAAATTGATTGATGTCGATATGTGTGAATAGGCTCCCAGAGTTTGAAATCAATCAATCATGCTAACTCCCAATGGGATCAAACAAGATGAGCTCAATCACCTTATTTGTTTAACAACCCTCGTTCACAATCCAAAGGATGAGATACACACTGAGGAATGAATATGGCCGACAATTTGATGATTGAATAATTCCTACCCAACTGTGGAACTAAGACAAAATCAAAGCGACTGAGATACGACGGATCGCTTGTTATGTCAAACCCCAAATCCTAGGAGGCAAATTAATCAATTAAAGAGAGTGCGATCCTACTGCTCTCTAAAATAACTCTAAGTCCCTAGAGTGTAAATTGGAGTATAAACATAAATCGGGTATGAACCGACCGCCTGCGAAATAACTCTACATCCCTAAAGTGTGGACTAGAGTATAAATGTAAATCGGGTGTGAATCATCCACCCACGAAACAAATCTGAGTCCCCATAGTATGGACTAGAGTATAAACGTAAATTGGGTGTGATCTGACCATCCATCATCTAAATCTTATCCCCAAAGTGTGGATACGAGCATGGATGAATAGATGAGTGGAGTTCGACCATTCTCTATTCCAAAAACTCTGGCCTAAAATCGACGAAAGGAGTATAAACTTGCTAAGAATGATATTCGACCGTCTAACACCTGACCCTGCCAAACCAAAATCGGTGGTAGGATTATAGTTACTCAAAAACCCCAGAATCCGACAGCATAACACTAAGGCTTGAGCCTAGTGTTTGATACAACTCGAGGCTACAACCGCTTGGAGGCCTTGGGATGGAGTTGGTGGATTGTTACTATAATTTATGAACATCGAACTACAAGTACATTGAATGGAAAGAAAAAGTTCAACCACTTAAATAACAATACACACAAAGCTCAACAAAAAACAAAAAAATATTATTCATATGGCAAGTTTTGAGATTGCTGTAGAAGTTATTCGAAAAATCAAGACTCATGCCCGTACAGCCGCAGCTAATGAAAGAAACAACTGTGCAAATTATGTACATATTGAGCCGAAGTCACAATTATTTTTTGACTTTTCCATTTCTTGGATTTTTCGGGAGTAGCACCACTTGTGCTTCTTTTCTGGATCCCTTATCGCCTTTAGCAGGAAAGCTTGAAGTGGTAGGAGGAAGTTCATCGGGAATCGACCCGCCAGTTGGAATAACTTATAGTGACACAAGATGAGGATCGTTAATGTCCATCTTGATGGGCTCAGTTTTAGCTTTTCTTTTCAGCAACGCCTCTTTTTCAATCTGCTCTTTTAAACTAATCTTAACGGTGTGCTTGGAGGTTCCAGTAATCATCACATCATTAGACTCGTCTATTGGGAGCGGATCTTCGACTTTATCATCATAAAGAGCACCGATGACTTAAGCATCGGCCTTGGTACATCAGCAGTTGCTGGACCCTCATTTGGTTTCTCCTATTGCCCTACAGCAGCATCACTTTTGGGAGTTTGACTAGGCTCCGAAAGACCTGCAAAATTTGTTAAAACAAGGAGATTAGCTCAAAACCGTTACTCGTGAAGAACAAAACTTTTCATATACTGGGGTGTAAAGGGTGATACCCGCATCCAGTTGGCTCTCCGTTGTTGCTGGGGTATCTCCTTCTAAAGTAGCAGATAACATCTTGGATTGGTAGTAGGGCTTGTCTTGATCGTAGCCTAAATCCTACTCCATGTCGAAGGAGATTGATGTTCCAGCTACTTGAGATAAAGAGGGACCCTTAGGATCAGCCCCTATAGATCCCACAATATGTTCTCCTTTCTTGATAGGTGTAGAAACATTGAAGTATCAGAGTTTTTTGGCAACCAAATCTAAGGGTTCGTTTCTGCAAAGAATTTCCCATGTTAACTCTTCTCCGTTGAACTCAGCTCCATTCATTTCTCTCTTCTTCATGTCGACAACAAGCTTCCAAACTTTAGCAAGTGATTTAAGGTAACCCTCTCTAAGAAACTTAAGTCATGGTGGATAAGGACTTTGGCACTATACTCGATGATCAATGGATCCAATAAGTCATTGATCTCATTCCTGCTGGATTCTTTAGCTGCTTCCACTTGGGATTCAATTTGTTTAATCATTTCTTTGCGGCCTTCTTCTCGAGCTTCCTCTTTAAGAGCTTCAATTTTACGAACTACTCATCAAGTTTGATTTTTAGGCTCCTGGCCTCAGCAACCTCTTTGCAGTACTTCAGCGATTCTTCTTTGGCTTCGATTTTCTCCTCCCTTTCATTTTTGAAAGTTCTTAAAGTTCCTTAATGCTGCAAGCTATAACGTCCTTTTCCTTTCGCAAGGAGTTTTTTTCTAGAACTAGTGCCCTGCAATGATTAAGGGCTGCATCGAGTTCTTTTTTGTGAGAAATTTCCAAATGGCTCACGACCACAGCCATTTCCTTATCTTTTTTCTCTGCTTCAACAAGTTGTGTTTTCAACTCTAATAATTCGGCATCCTGATATTTAATTATGTCCTTATCATGTATAGCTTCTAACTTGAGGCGGTCTATCTCATGTTGTCACTTAATGGATGCTTCAGAGACTTTTTTTGCCAAATATAGGAATGATTCATGCTGCACAAACACATCATTGAATGCAAGCAAGAGAAGTCTCCTTGGCATGGCCCAGAATTATATGAATGGAAGGAAGGAATTTGAGCCCACCAAAGCAAACTTTTGGAAAAGTGGCCTTAAGCATGGCCAACTTCTCTACTAAAGAAACATCAAGAGAAATAGCTGGGAAAGGCGGATTAGAAGTAGCAATTAGATGTTTGCTTGATTAGTGTTCAAGAGATTGTTTAGAGCTCGAGGAACTAGAATGTTGCTTGTGGGATGTGGCGATATAAGGGCGACGGTAAGGAGGCAGATGCCCACTGTGAGCAGGAAAGTTAGACTGTTCTCCTTGACGTGATGTTTAGGACCAAGACTTGAATTTAGAAGAAGAAGATTCACTTGAGTGATAGCTTTTATCCCATCCCTCATCTCTCTCCTTGCGCCGGCCAGACTTTGAATCCCGACTAGATCAATAATATGATGAAGAACTCCTTAAGCGATCAAAGGCTCTGGACTAAGACATAGCACCTACAAAGGCCAAATGAGAGTGTATGAGTAATTAATGCATGAAAGGTTAACAAAAAATGTGTAGTGGAGTGCGTGTGATTGTGAGTGTCCTAGCGTTTCTCACAACAGACCGGTGGTTGTAGCCTTGCTTATCGACGTTTTCTCTCTTTTATCAGAAGGACAATGCCTTTGCCACTCCTAGTGGGAGAGCTGAGTCCTTCAATGTTGATATTCGAAAAGTCATTAGTCATGATATCAGCTGAAATTTGAAGATTTGAAAATCCCTTCTACGAACTTTCCAAGTGTTGAGAAGATGATTCCTCTTCAACAAGAGTAATAACGAACTATGGATCTACGATGGTTTTTCTTTTTTCGAACTTTGTAGGCTAGCCTCTTTTTTCTTTTAGTGGGTTTTCAGGATTACATGCCTTGTGATGGTTCGAAAAAAGGCACCTTCCCGAGCCTGTATCAACGTCGCCCGACTTATCGGCCTGGGAATCCCTAATCTCACCCTCCTTAGTGTCGTCCCGGGTCCCCTCAACGGGGGCACAACGGGATTGATGGTATCCCTTCTTTGTTCTGCAACATTCCTCGGTATTGCTGCAATTCCAAGGATTCTGATACTATGGCCTTCCTCCAGTATCCCGAATAAGGATAATAGCCCGTCGGTTACATGGAGTTTAATGTCCCTATCTTCGATAGGGTAGCGTCAATGGCCGCGACAACTCTTAAAAAATCGGCACCTTCAGGACATGGGCAAACAATTGAAGGAACTACGGATGTTAGTAGATTCAAAGGAAATGTTACGACTAGGATTAGTGAACTTGAGAAAGAAGTGAAATCAATAGTCAGTCCTTCTAACCATCGCCAAGCAAAGCCGGGTGGACATCGTAGATAAAACCACTCATGCTTAAACAAAGAAAGTTTATTCCAAGCACCATTCAAAACGTGGCAATTCCGAGAGGGTTCAAGAAACATAAGAAGGACTCCCCAATTGCCATTTGAAGTTGTAATGAATCTTGTGTCTTTAGGAGTTAGCGAATGAAGTAGAACGCTTATAAGTAGCAAGAAGGTTCCATGTATAAAGGCGCAACTATTTGGATAGAGTTGATTGGGAGCAATCCCAAGATATTTCAGCATCTCTCGAATAAATGAGTTAAAGGAAGGAACGCATTCAGCCCGACACACAAACTTATTACACGCTATGTACACCGCTGGAGGCAAGTGTGGCCTATCATTTATCGAAGGGACCAAGACATTTGCGAATGCAATTCCATGAACATAACATAACCTCAAAAACCCTCATAACTACCAGTCTGTTAAAGCCCAAGATCTCATCGTATGATTAAAGTTGTATTTCGAAACCTTGCCTATATGGATGTTCAAATTAAAGTGGAGGCGAGTGTCTAGATATGCGTGAATTCGAAGGGAAGGCGAAGTAAACTTATGGAAGGGATGGAAGGCTAGGAGAATTAAGTGTGAGTGGAAGCAAATTTCTGTTTGGAGTCGTGAGTGAAAGGCAAGGGTTCGAAGCTTTAAGCAAAAAAGCAGAAAAATGATACAAGTAATGGGGAAGGAAGCAAGTGTGCTGCTTTGTATACATAGGCTAAAGGTTCAGCCTAAAATACTGAGCGTAAGTCGAGAAAAAATGGATCGGCATAGAAGCTTGACGATCCCTATTAGTATGGCTAGAAAGAGGGATTGGCATAATGCATGCTGACCCCTATAGATTTAAAACAAAAGGAAAAATACAGAAAAAGGAAAAACAAACATAGTTATAAGGATTTAGCCATGACGTATACATACAAAATAAATAGAAATTGGAAATTACCCGTAAGTGGTCAAAAGCATCCAAGGGCCGATAACAAAAACGTGTATATGAATTTGCACGTGAATGACTTAAAGTTCAACCTTTTGAAATCAACAGAAATTGAAATCAAACTTGAAGCCTTCGAGTTTAGGGATGGCTTCATGATCGTCGTTTGAAGTTGTAATGAATCTTATGTCTTATAGCGGATGAAATAGAACGCTTATAAATAGCAAGAAGGCTCAATGTATAAAGTCGTAACTATTTGGATAGAGTTAAGCGGGAGCAATCCCGAGATAATTTAGCATCTCTTGAATAAATGAATTAAAGGGTGGAATGCATTCGGCCTAACACATAAACTGATTACACGCTGTGTACCCCGTTGATGGCAAGTGAGGCCTATCATTTATTGAACGGACCAAGACATCTGCGAATAGAATTCCATGAACAGAACATAACCTCAGAGCAGCCTCACTTATTTCAGAGGCATGTGTGTCTATTGGGTTATTTAAAAGAGTAGCACCCTGTACTGCATCAGGAGAAGGACATATGTCCTCCGCCGAGAGGGCTGGATCATCCAAGAAGATGGACGGTGGGTCAGAAACTTTTGTATGTTCTGCTTGATGGTTGGGAAAAAGCCTGCCGAATAAAATTACAAAACTTGATTTTGCTTCAGAATCGATGTGTTGCATCATCGGGTCAGAAGATATACCATCTAAACGCTCTGAGTGTCTGAAATCCATATTAGATATACTCAGTTGATAACTGAGGTTAGAAAAGTTAAGTTGTTCTCCCCATGTTTAGTGTGAGCTAGTGCAGTGCAGTGTACAACAGATATGAATAGTTAAAAGTTGATAAAACAAAGCAAAACAAAGAGACTTAGAAGTTCGACCAAAGTGACCGCCTTTGCTGATCATCTCAACCGGCGAAGAGATTGATCGATTATGAAAGCTTTGGGAAAGATTATCGGTATATAGAAGTGTGAAGTTTGTCATCTAAGTTCATTTGCAAGTATTTAGTCCATATTGAAAGTTCCAGGAATTTGATTGCTCAATCTCAAGCTCAACGGAGGATATGCATATTTTATTGTTCATTGTCATCATATGTCCAAGGTCATTAAGGAAAACTAATGGCGATTGTTAAAATAAATCAGGTCAGGTTAGTTTACAAGTTCAAGAAGCCAATTCTTGATTTTATTCCTCTCCCAACAAGTATGCTGATCCCCATCCCAATGACCTTATACCGATCCCTCATTTCGGCCATGGAATACCGAACCCTATTCTACCACCATGACCGATCCTTCAACAAGACATCCTCTACCGATCCCTCTCCTCAACTAAGACCAACCCATCCCTATGGATAGGCCAACCCATCTTCTATGCCGTCGCTATAGTGCCTTCACTCCCTAAAAACTATTATCGATCACTCGATCCTTATGGATAAGCAAACCATTTCCAAAGCCAAACGATCGATCCCTCTAAGCAAAACATGCCTTGCCGACCCCTCACTAAGTTTTACTAAAGCCTATCTCTCCTTCCAAATCCAGTACCATCGAGCCATGCCTCTGCGCTATTTTCATATGTCGGCCTCTTCATATTTCTACTCCTCACCTTTCATCCATCAAAGTCCCTCGCCAAACCTTCATCTCTTCCCTTCCTCTCCTCTTCCTTCTCCTAACTCAATCTACTGAACCTCTATTCAGTAATCATTAACCTCTCCAAGGACGCTCATTATCACGGCCTAAAAAATCCTCATAACTACCAACCTCTTAAAGCCTAAGATCTCATCGTATGATTAAAGATGTATTTCCAAACCTTGTCTATATGGATGTTCGAATTAAAGTTGAGGCGAGTGTCTGGATATGCGTGAATTCGAAGGGTAGGCGAAGCAAACTTACGGAAAGGACGGAGGGCTAAAAGAATTAAGTGTGAGTGGAAGCAAATTTCTGTTTGGGGTCGTGAGTGAAAGGCAACGGTTTAGAGCTTTAAGCAAAAGGCAGAAAAATGAAACAAGTAAAGGGGAAGGAAGTAAGTGCATTTCTTTGTATACATGGGCTAAAGTTTCGGCCCAAAATACTAAGCGTAAGTCGAGGAAAGAGGGATCAGCATAGAAGCTTGTCGATCCCTATTAGTATGGCTGGAAAGAGGGATCGACATAATGAATGCTGACCCTTATTGATTTAAAACAGAAGGAAAAGGACAGAAAAAGAAAAAAAAACGTAATTATAATGGTTTGGCCATGACATATACATACAAAATATATAGAAATTGGAAACGACCCGTAAGTGCTCAAACGCATCCGAGAGATGACAACAAAAACGTGTATATGAATATGCACATGAATGACTTAAAAGTTCAACCTATTGAAATCAATACAAATTGAAATCAAACTTGAAGCCTTTGATTTTAAGGCTGGACTAGATAACAAAAGCTTGTAAGTCTCATAGAACGGACTTATATATATTGACGAAATATAGCGCTGGATTTATATTATTGGAAATTGACCAGGCGTCGTGGAAATCATGAAAATTTAACGCCTTGGAAAAAAAGATTCTACAAAGGAATAACAATCACTTAATTGGCTAGATGGACCTCTTTCCGACAATTCTTCAAAGCTCGTTGTATTACTCACAAGACGCACTTTGGGGGTTAAGTATTACCTGACATTCTGACCCGGCTATATTGAACTGGATGCACGAGTCAAACCCCATTGACATCAAGGCCGATGATTCCAGAGCGATGATTGTGGGACCCGAAAATCAAGTACAGGTGGATATATAAAACCAGAATTGAACGAGTTGGTGGACAAATAATGTAAATTTTTTAAGGAATGGAATATAGCTTAGTCAAAAGGAAAGGATCAGTGTGCTTTGACTATTTGGTAAGGATAATCATACTCCAGTTAACAAAGGAAGGATCGACATGATTTAATGGTAAAGGGTCGGCAAGGTCAAATAAACAAGGGTTCGGCATGATTGAGAAAACATAGGTCAGCATAGTTGACTAACATGGATCGGCGTACTTCGATTAGCAAGGAAGAGGGTGACATGGTTTTTTGACTTCGATTGGCATACATCAATTCATAGTGGAGGACTCGGTAGAGTGTATTGAGAAGGGGTCGGCATCTTTTGCTAGGAAGTATGGATCGGTAGGCTCTATTGAAGAGGGATCGCCATCCAACTGATCGCAAGTGCCTACGTGCATTCAATAATCAATATATCAAGATTTGTCAGTCCGAAGCATATGGAAATTGGAATGCAAGGCATATAGACCCCCAGGGGCATACCCTAGGGATTGCACATCAAACAAACGAAGATAAAGGGATCGTTATACAACCTATTAAAGGGATCAAAAAACAATACATAAACAATCCTAAATCAAAGATCATGCAATAACTTGAGCTTCTTTGGTCCAAACAGCATAAGATTTGAAGGGATAGCATATTAAAGCATGTAAAAGCCACCATAGGGATCACTGCTCAAAAGTAAAATAATAAAAAGATCGGTACCATCCCTTTTTGTGGGAATTTGGGCTTAGCGACCTCTTTGTTGGGCCCATATGGGTTAAAAGGTCCTATGGCCGAAGTTTCGAAGAGACTGGTGGTCGTCTTCCATAACATTCTCTATCTAGAGGCCCGAAGCTAAACGCTATCGATGTGCAGTCATCTATAGTATTAACTTCAGGTGACCAAATACAGTAATGTTAATCGTATCCATAATATCAGAAGCACATGAATATGATAAAAAATCACAGATTTCAAAAAACTATTTTCTGATCACATTTCACAAAACATGTTTCATATTCTATTACATAGTCCAAATCGTTTTTCAAATTCTGACCATATGTAATTATTACAAAATATGCCAAGAGCAATATATGAAGATGGCCCCTTGGATGAACAGAGTACTAAACAGTCATAACTGATTTAATACAACACAACGGAATAAAACAAACATAACAACTCCTAAATAGCTAACTTTAGCCTCCCACTATACTTCGGAAGCTTTATTCGCTAACCTATTAAAACCTGAAAATGCTCAACTCTCAGCCCACTCAAATCAATTTTGAGCACCCGAGAGTTTAAGGGGAAAAACATAAACTTCGAGTCAGACATAAAGCCTGGTGTGAATAATACTATGCATCTTGGTTATTTGATATTAAGTAAGACCACGCCGCTTAGCAAAATGGGTTTTCCCACTCTAATATCCTTTTAAAACATATCTTTTGCAAATCATAATCCTGCAACAAAAATTGGTTAAAACTGTAAAGCATTATCTTATAAACATACATATTAAGTAACAAATGGACTATATGTTCGAACATTATAGTTTTGTTTGGCTAACTACTAACTTTTGGCTGACTCGGGCCTACCAGACAATATAAACAAATAATCGAACATCTGTTAGATACTTCTCTTCTGGACAATCTATCCCTAACATACTTTATCTAGGTCAACCGATCCTAATGGTTTTGCGGGCTCACCAATAACCTACCTCTGTACAAATATATTCTCTTTTGTATGTAACATCATTTTAGTCTTACTTGTGACAAAGCCCTACACACCGAAATTTTGGACTAAATTAGGTAGGAGCTAATAGTTAATGTATAGGGCAGGATTCTATACCAATCCCATCTGGTATACAAATATCCGAGTCATTTTACTTAGGGTAGTCTTCCCTTAAATTTTCCTTGAAAACATTTTCTTCTCAAATTGATTTAAATCTTTAAATCGTACTTTAAACAAGGAAAATAAATTCCAGGCTTTACTCAGATCACCTTTCCATGTAATATATACTTTCACAAATATTTTTGATGAAAACATTTAACATTTCAAAGTACCCCTTTCGATCCCGTTGAAACTATCCATTTCGAAACCAAGTAAACCATTTATAATCTTGGTCGAAAGGCCAAAGCATTCCTTTCGAAACCATTCATATAAACGTTTTGAAACCACTAAAAACCTTTCCTTCAAAAGCTATAAAACCCTAGACATCCTATCTTTAAAATACTTAAACATTGTCTTTCGAAAAATTTGAAAAACCTTTCCTTTCAAACCTTTCGAAACCATTAGGGAACCACCCCTTCGAAACCTTCGTTAAAACCTTTGAAAGTATTAAAACATCAGACATTTCGAAACCATTTGGTTCAAGTAAAAAATATGGAAAACCTTTCAAAACAATTTAAAACTATTTCCTTCGAAACCTTTGGGTTCTACCTTCAACAAAACAAAAGGGTCATAAAACATTTAAGTCGAAAGCACTCTTTCGAAAGCATTTTCTAAGCAAAGAAGTGATGGCATAGAAACCAACCCTTCGAAAGCATTGGAGAAGCGGTTTGGGTTTTAAAACAAAGTATACCTTCCGAAATCATTTGCTTCGAAAGGTAGAAGCTGAGCTAGGGGTTTCGACCCCTTCGAAAGCATTTTCTTAAAACAAAGGCACAACCCATTTTGAAACCTTTCCTTTAAAACATTTGATTCAGTCGAAAGCCAACCAATTCGAAAGCATTCCTTTCGAAGGCAAAGCATGCGCATTTTCATTTCAAAAGAAAATTAACATTTCGACCCTATCGGAACACATTGTTTCAACTTCATACCTTCTGCCTTAGTCCTTTCGCTACGTGCCAAGTATTTATACCAGGCGTATTGGTTTCGAGTGAGAAAGAGGTGGGAGTACTAAGTGGAAAGCATAGTGCCGAAAGTGGTGAAACATGGAAAAAGCATGATTAAACTGATTTTTAACTTCTTAAAGTAATCATTTAAACTAACCTGCCTTATTTGTCAAAACTTGATTGGTTGCTAATTTTCTTTTCTAAAGGCGCTGCCAAATTTTTTAGAATTAAATAATTTACAAAATATCCCTTCTTCTTTTATAAGTATATAAAACATTTAAGTCTCATACCTAAAATAATTTTATATATCTATTAAAACACTTAGGAAAATTCTACAAAAATTCCAAAAAATTATTTTTAATATGTTTTCTAACATATAATATATTCAGACCCAAAACATATATTATTTAACCTAAAATAACTTTTAAACCCAAATAATCAATTTCCTCACTAGAAAAATAAAATTAAATCCATATTAATTCAGAAAATTATGAAAATTGAAACGCATCTCTAAAATATGATTTCTGATCTAATTCTAAAATCGCAAGGCATTTGGATGTCATTTAATCGGGTTTTCATATTAAAACATATCATAAAACCTATATGAATAAGCATAAATCATTAACAAACATATGTAAACATTTAATCGTTCAAAACATGGCATAACCTTGCAAAATAAATCGAGTTTAACCTTAAAACCAAAAACAATAGAAAATATGAGATGTAGTCATTCTTCACCTTAGCTTTAAGATTAAGGAGTTGAGATTTGAATGGATTTGATTTTGATTCATCTTCCTTCCTTTGATTTTCTATATCTTTTTTCTCTTGCTCTTGCTAATGGTGGTCGGCCTCTATTTTAGTTTGATATTGCAAATGAATGGATGAAATGAATTCCTAAGGGTTTACGGTATTAGAATATTCTTATTCCAACTTTGCCCCTCACCTATTTCCTTTACCCATTTTATTTTAGCTCTTTTATTCTATTCAGCATGGCTACCCCTTAGTTTAATCACAAATCTCAATCCCCTAATCATCGCATTATTTTATTTAATTTAGCTAATTAAATATCTTAAATAATGTTACTAAAAATTAGGGTTGTTACCTACTCCCCTCCTTGAAGAATTTCATCCTCGAAATTACGATAAGATACTCAACAAACCAATCAAAAAGTTAAAACATACCATCAAACAAATCTGGATAAGTGTCTCTAATCCTGCTCTCAGTCTCCCAAGTATAGCCTCTCTTATCATCACTCATTGGGATTTAACTAATCTGACTGTCTTATTCCTTAGCCTGTTCTCATCCCTTGCGACTATACGAATTGTCTTTCTAACTATAGTCAAGTCCGATTCTACTAACAAGTCATCTAATACAGTTAGTGCAATAGGAGACTCCGGATCTCTAACACACTTTCTTAGATGAGAAACATGAAAAACACATGGACTCCTACCAAGATGTTTGGTAACTATACTATGTGTGCTAGTTTCTCGATCCTCTCTACTATACGAAATGGTCCTACGAAGCCAACTTCCCTGATTGTCCAAATCGGATCACACCCTTCATCGGTGAAACCATACTGAAAACATGATCTCCAACAAAGTACTCTAAGTCTTTCCATCTTTTATCTGCATAACTCTTCTACTTAGATTGAGCTTCCTTCATCCTAGTCCAAATCAACTCAATCTTTTCTGCAGCTTCTCTAACGAAATCTGGACCAAGAACCAACCTATCCTCGGTCTGCAACCAACAAACTGGAGATTTGCATGACCTTCCGTACAAAGCTTCAAACGGTGCCATCCCTATACTAGTTTGATAACTATTGTTATATGAAAACTTGACTAAATGTAGATGGTCTTTCCATGATCCTCCAAAATATAATACACAAGCTCTTAATAAATCCTCCAAGACTTTGTTAACTCTTTCTGTTCGCCCATCGGTCAGTGGAAGGTAAGCGGTACTCATCTTGAGCTTGGCTCCTAAAATCTCCTATAGACTCTTCCAAAACTCACTAATGAATAAGGAATCTCTATCACTTACTATATTAACAGGAGTTCCATAAAGTCTAACTATATTCTTTATATATAACTAGCCAGAGCAAGTCCCGTCCTAATTGACTTAACTGGAATGAAATGGGCACTCTTGTCAATCTATCCACTACAACCCGTATATTTTCATTTCCTTTATTAGATCTTGGCAGCCCATTTATAAAATCCATAGAAATAGAATCCAACTTCCAAACCAGAATATCCAATGGCTGAAGCAACCCATTTGGCTTTTGATGTTCGGCTTTTACCTATTGGCAGTTCAGACACTACTTCAGCCATAAGCCGACATCCCTCTTCATACCTTCCTAGAAGAAACTCCGCTTCATGTCTTGATACATCTTAGTTCCTCATGGATGAATAATGAACTTCGAACGATGGAATTCCTCCAAAATCTTTTTCCTAATGTCTCCCGCATTTGGAACACACAACCTTTCTTTTTTTCTCAACCACCCATTATGGTCAAGACCAAAATCCTTCAAGTCATCACTCTCTGTTCCATCTCTTAACTTCTTGATCCGTTCTACTAATACTGGATCCTCCATCCGTTTAGAAGCAATCTTTTCAATCATAATAGGTTGAACTTCTAAACATGAAACATTGCAGTTTCCTTACTAGATCTGGCTTTAGATCTCCACTGCACTCTACAAGTCGACAACGCTTGCAAATCTTTCCACTCTGCTATCATTGCCAACACTATATTCTGATGCTTTCTACTAAGCGCGTCCACAACCATATTGCATTTCCCTGGTGTGTATTCAATATTAAAGTCAAAAGTAGCTACAAATTCTAACCATCTCTGTTGTTTTATATTCAGCTCCTTCTAAAAGAATGAATACTTCAATGACTTATGATCCGTATAAAACTCAAACCTCTCTCCTAAAAGGTAATGTCTCTACACCTGCAATGCAAATACCACCGCAGCTAATTCCATATCATGCATTGGATATCTAACCTCATGCGGTCTAAGCTGTCAAGAAGAATAGGCAATCATTTTACCTCTCTGCATTAACATAACTCCTAATTTAGTTCCACATGCATCCGTATAAACAACTAAATTTTGATTCCCCTCTGGAACAACTAATACTAGTGCATGTTCCAATAAGTGTTTCAAGCTCTGGAATGCTTCCTCACACTTATCGATGCAAACAAACTTCACATCGTTTCGCGTTAGTTTAGTCATCGGTGCTGCTATCCATGAAAAATCCTTAATGAACCTCCAATAATATCTAGCCAATTCCAGAAAACTCTTTGTCTTGGTCAGCGTCTCGGGTCTCTTCCAATTATTCATCGCTTCAATCTTTGTTGGATCTACAGACAACACTTTCTTTAAGACTACATGACCAAGAAACTTCACTTCCTTCTTCCAAAAATGGCACTTCAAAAACTTCGCCTTCAGCAGATGCTGCCTCAATGTCTCAAGCACAACTTTAAGATGAACTTCATGCTTCGTTTCATCCTTAGAGTATATCAAAATATCATCTATAAAAACCAACATGAACCTATCCAAGTACACTCGGAAAACTTGGTTCATCAAATGCACAAAGAATGCTAGCACGTTAGTTAGTCTGAATGACATAACTAACCATTCGTACGATCCATATCTTGTTCTAAACGCCATCAAATGTATACTATCCTTTGCCACTCTAAGCTGATGGAAACCTGTTGCCAAATGCAACTATGAATATACCTTGGCTCCACTCAACTGATCGAACAAATCATCAATTCTAGGCAACATATATCGATTCTTTATCATCATGCAACTTACGATAATCGATACATAACCTTAATGATCCGTCTGGCTTCTTAGCAAACACTACGGCTGCTCCCTAAGATGAATTGGTTGATCTAATAAAGTTCTTTCCTTCCAAATCTACCAACTGCACTTTTAACCCCCTTATATCAGTATGCGTCATCCTATTTGGCGACCTACTTATCGGTTCTGCTCCTGGTACCAAATCAATCCGAAGCACAATGAATCGTTTCGATGGCAGTCCTACTACAGGTTCAAAACATCTACAGATTCTCTAACAATGAAAACTCAAATCAACTCATCTTCTACCTCCAGAACACCCAATAAGGTTTTCTATGGTATATACAATCTGATAACTACAGTCAGGGTGTCCAAGTGAATTTTCCTATCATGGCAAAATATTCTTGCATCGTACTTACTTAACCAATCCATACCCAAATAATTCCAAACCCTACAAAATGAATTACATGCAAACTACAAACAAAGGTATGACCTAACAAATCAAACTCTAGGTGGTCACACTTCATCTAAACTGTTGCATACCTTCCTATTGGATTTGCAACCCTTAAGGACGTAACTAAGTATGAGGGTTCTAGTTTAAGCTTATCTATCAAATAGTGAGATATAAAAGAATGCATGCACCAGTATCAAACAGAGCGCTAACAGACATGCCATGAATCTGAAGCATACCTCCTAACCCTGTCTTCCCTTTCTCCTATGCTGTTGGTCCCGATGTAGCAGGTTCTAATGCAAATACTTTTCCCTTTCCATCCTTAGCAGGCTCTTTGCATTGTTTCTTGTAATGACCAATCTGATTGTAGTTGAAGCATATGATATTCTTCTTCCCGATCACCTCCTTCACGTTTCCAATACGACACTCATTAGCGAAAAGTCCTTTCTTATCCCACTTAAAGCAAACAACCTCCGACTTCCATTTCTTCACCACTCCACCTTTTTTAGCACCATTCTTATGAAAGAACTTCATTTTCTAACCTTGCCATACCTGGCCTCCTTGGCCTTATTCTTCTCTAGAGAAGCAAGCATATCTTTATGTCTCAACGCCATCTCTACTAAAACATCAAAAGGATCCCTAATATGAGATAATGTAGCCCTAGCCAACTCAGGCTTCAACCCCCTTATGAATATCTAATTTCTCTTCATCATAGTATCCACAGTGACATGTCCATACCTAGCCAACTCCTCAAACCTTCTCTTAAACTCAGCCTATGCCAACGTTTCTTAATTCACTCCCACTGTCACGTTATTCCACCAAAGTAAAGCTGCTTCCTAAAGCTGTCTCAATGCAAGCCTCATCTTATGCTCATCATTGGACCCCAAGTCCGCAAAGATCCTCTCACAATGCAACAACCATTTCTCCACCACAATAGCATCTATAGTTCCGAAAAATGGCTTTCCTCCAGGCCTAACATAGTCTATACTCAGAATAGCATAATGTTGACCACAGGAGCTTCCTGAACTCCTCCTCCGGCTACTCCAGCAGCAACACCC
Organism: Allium cepa; assembly: GCA_030765085.1. NCBI lineage: Eukaryota > Viridiplantae > Streptophyta > Magnoliopsida > Asparagales > Amaryllidaceae > Allium > Allium cepa. The sequence goes on from CM060929.1 coordinate 1,029,065,097, forward strand.
ACCTCCATCATGTTGAAAAAGAACTGATACATAACTCTCATGTTAACTTGTGAGACTCCAACACCCAAATTTCCAACTTGTGCATGACCTGGGTTTCTCTTGGTATTCGGTTTGGCATTTCCATTTGTTGTGGTGCTTCCTCCAAGCTAACTGTTCCACTTCTAGCATCCATATCTCTATTCAAGCCTCGTGAGATACAGAAGAGTAGCCTAAGAGAGATAGGAGAATATAAATATAGTGTTTATTTATTTATATATATAGCAAATACAAGTACGTTACTATAGCGTTATTCCGTATCCCGATCTTATCTCTAATTCCTTAGGATTATGTTCTAAAAAATAGTTTTAGTTTAAAGTTTTTCATAAACCTATGCTTTCTTACCAAGTTGTAATATCCCCTATCTAGAGGCCCGAAGCTAAGCGCTACAGATGTTGCAATCATCCATGGTATTAACTTCCACTGATCAAATACGGTAATGTTAATGGTATTCCTATTATCAGAAGCACATGAAAATGAAACAAAATCACAGATTTCAAAAAAACTACTTTTCTGGTCACATTTCACAAAACATGTTATATATTTCATTACATAAGCCCAATTGTTTACGAGGTTCACATCATATGTAATTACTAAAAAATACGCCAAGAGAGACTATGAAGATGCCCCCTTGGATGACCAGATTACTAAATAGTCATAACTGACTTAATACGACACAACAGAATGAAACAAACATAAAAACTCCTAAATAGCTAACTTTAGCCTCCTGCTCGTCTTCGGAAGCTTTATTCGCTAACCGACAAGAACCTGGTAATGCTCAACCCTCAGCCCACTCAAATCAATTTTGAGCACCCAAGAGTTTAAGGGGAAAAACATAAACTTCAAGTCAGACATAAAGTGTGGTGTGAATAATACTATACATCTTGGTTACTTGATATTAAGTGAGACCATGCCACTTAGCAAAACGGGTTTCCCCCTCTAATATCCTTTTAAAACATATCTTTTGCAAATCATAATCCTGCAACCAAAACTGGTTAAAACTGTAAAGCATTATCTTGTAAAAATACATATCACGTAACAAATGAACTATATGTTCGAACACTGTAGTTTTTTTGGCTAACAACTAACCTTTGCTGACTCGGGCCTACCAGACAATATAAACAAATAATATAACATCTGTTAGATACTCCTCTTTTGGACGATTTATCCCTAACTTACTTTATCTAGGTCAACTAATTCTAATGGTTTTATGGGCTCACCAATAACCTACCTCTGTACAAATATATTCTCTTTTGTGTGTAACATCATTTTAGTCTTACTTGTGATAAAGCCCTACACACTGGAATTTTGGACTAAATTAGCTAGGGGGTAATAGCTAATATATAAGGCGTGACTCTATACCAGTCCCATCTGGAATACAAATATCCGAGTTATTTTACTTATGGTAGTCTTCCCTTAAATTTTCCTTGAAAACATTTTCTTCTCAAATTGATTTAAATCTTTAAATCATACTTTAAACAAGGAAAATAAATTCTATGCTTTACCCAAATCACCTTGCCAAGTTATATATACACTTCACATAAATCTTTGTTGATGAAAACATTTAACCTTTGAAAGTACCACATTCAATCCCATTGAATGTATCCCTTTCGAAACCAAGCAAACACTTTATAACCTAGGCCGAAAGGCCAAAACATTCCTTTCAAAACCATTCATATAAACCTTTCGAAACCACTAAAAACCTTTCCTTCAAAAGCTATAAAATCCTTGACATCCTATCTTTAAAACAATTAAATTTTGCCTTTCAAAAACTTTGGAAAACCTTTCCCTTCAAATCTTTCGAAACGATTGGGAAACCACCCCTTTGAAACCTTCGTTAAACCTTTCGAAAGCATTAAAACATAAAACCTTTTGAAACCATTTGTGTTCAAGCAAAACATATGGAAAACCTTTCGAAACTTGGCATAACCTTGCAAAATAACCGTGCTTAACCTTAAAACCGGAAAAAAATAAAAAATATAAGATGTAGTCATTAATGACCTTAGCTTTAAATTAAGGAGTTGATATTTGAATGGATTTGATTTTGATTAATCTTCCTTCCTTTGATTTTTTTATCTTCTTCCTCTTGCTCTTGCTAATGGTGGTCGGCCTCTATTTTAGTTTGGTATTGCAGATGAATGTATGAAATAAATTCGTAAGGGTATAAGGTATTAGAATATTCTTATTCCAACTTTTCCCCTTGCCTATTTCCTTTACCCATTTTATTTGAGTTCATTTTAGTTCATTTATTCTATTTGGCACGGCTAACACTTAGTTTAATCAAAAATATCAATCGCCTAATCAGCAAATTATCTTATTTAATTTAGGTAATTAAATATCATAAATAATGTTACTAAAAATTAGGGTCGTTATATCTTCACCCGTAAATACTGGCCTAGCGGGTCATTTTGAGGATCTTTACGCTGCTGGTTACTTTAATCTTTATTGTAATCAAGTTTTTCCTATTCCTTGATGCTATAATTAGATTATTAATTGATCAATAAAGATAATCTTCAAAGTGGACGTAGGTATACAATGTTGAACCACTATAAATCTCTGTATTTCTGATTATTACTTTAATTTGGCTGTTAGTTTATTCTATTCCTCGGATTTAATTTTACTTTCTTCACTTCCTTCTCTACATAAATCTACTCCTGGGTGTTTATGACCAATTTGATTGCAAATAATTATAGTCAAATCATGGCATGACATTCCATCGAGCAACTATAATTGGGTCAAGTGGAAGTATTAGAAGTTAAGCACTATTCAAGAGAAGATTCATCTCCTCAGTTATATAGAGTTAATATCATGATCAACTCAAAGTAAAAATATCTGACCAGAGCATTTCGATTGATAGTAATTGTTATTATTGAACCAAGGACTTTGTGTCAAGACTACAGAGTTGAAAATAGATGATATTGGAATTTTGACCATTACCAAATTCTATAAGTCCAAAGTGATATAGTTTTGACGAAGAGAATTGGTGTTAATAAATGTCACAACTAGATAACACTTAAAAAAGTGAAACTAGGTTTTACCAAAACTAAGTAAGAGGTAAATTTAGCTAAAATGTCACACCACCTGCTAAGTGACGTGTGCACGTTAACATTCTAATTGTTCGATGTTAATCGTTGACCGAATTTACACTCACGAGTCACATAATCGAAATGATGAATTTCTTTAGACCAAATGATTTAATTAGTTTACAATTTTAATAAATTAATTAACTAACTAATATTTATAAAATATTAATTATAAGGTTTGAATATGACTTGAGGAATAAACAATGTTGTATATATTTATAATAGTCATAGATATATCGATCGATATGAGATATCAGTAAAGAAATTAAATTGGATTTAATTAAATATATTTATTTGGGCTTAAATAGGTTACTAGCCCATAATGTTAGATGAAAAATTCACAGCAACTATGTGATATAAGGAGCAGCCAAAATAGAGTATTAGGGTATGTGATGGATGGCTAAGATCGGGTGAGAAAAGGTAAGTGATGTTATCAACTTTTCAGTCTAATTCAACACCTACAAAAGGAATCACATCCCAAATTTTCTAGAGACTCTTTAGCTGCCTCCTCTATCCATATCATGGCCGAACCATTACTCTCTACACCCCATCAAAACTCAAATCAAATCAATTCATATAACGAGCCGGAATTTCACCACTTTGATTTGTGAATATTTAATTAATTTTAAATATTTGAATAATAGGCTTTATAATTAAAATAAAACCCTTCTAAGTAGTAAATAATGTTGATGAAATATATTTAAAATTTGTATACATAAATATTTAGTTCGAAGAAAAATCGAAAATCTGACCGGAATTCATTTTTCGAATTTTTGACTTTTCACTAGCTAAATGTTTCAGAAACATTGTGAACTTTAGAGTAAATACACACATATGAAGATAAATAAGTTAATTTGTATTTATGTATACATGGGAATATACATTTAAGTATATACAAACATACATACATACATACATACATACATACATACATACATACATACATACATACATACATACATGTGTGTGTGTGTGCATAAGGTGTTAGAAATGTGAAGATGCTTAAGGAAACATAAGGAGACATTAAGTACTAGGTGTTTAATGCATGTTGGCTCTAGGTACAAAGGGGGGACATGTTGGAGGCGTTGGTAACATGAAGTGGAGGAAGCATGGTGAGGTGCAAGGAGGCAGTTGATGGCAAAGTACAAGGGTAAATTAGTAATTTAATTTATGCACCTAATATATATACAAATTTCCTAATTCTTATTATCATTTTTCTCGTTTGTTTCTACTTTATAAAACTTCCTCCATACTCTTAAGCATTTCCAGGGCTTCCGTAGCATTTCAAAATTTTAAAAACTTCAATTTTCACTTTTAAATCTTTAAAACTTATTAAAATACTCTTCTTCCATTTCTATGCCTCTCCTTCTCCTAAAGCAAGCTCCACCACCCTCCACCACCTAGGCCGAGCCACCTGCCCATCTAGGCCGAACCATATTTCCTATTTTGGCCCACCAAAACTTCATTTTTCCAAAAGTAAAGGCTAGGATCTAGGTCGTACGTAACTTTAAAGGGAGTTGGCTAGATTTGGTTAGCTATTGGTGAGTGAAGCTTACTAATTTACTTAAATTTCTAACTTTAATTATGATGCATACTTTATTGTTAAAGTTATTATTTGATTTGTTGGATACTGATGTTGGTTTATATGTATACACATGTGCTTGATTGTGATGTTGTATAAACTTGGAATGAATGAAAGCTAAGTATAGTTTAAGTGTGGGAAGGTTTGATCTTTGCTTGTCATTTTGGGTTATGGCATGTATGTGAAATTGTATTCTAAAATAAATAGCACTTTAAGTTGTGATTTTGCGACATTGAGATCCTTGGTTAAACTTGTTATCACTCAAAGACATGTTTGAAAAAGTCTACAAGTTTTGAACTTTGATTTAGTTTAGAAACAAACTTTTGTTTTCCAACACTTTATTATATTATTATAAAGTGGGTTAAAGTATAAAAGATAATGATTTTAAAAGCTACTTGTTATAAAAAATAAGTCTTGAAGTTTCAAGTCGTATAGCGATAGTTGCTATAAACGCATTTCATAAAACAAATTATTTTCGCAAAATTTAAATTTTTTTTAATCTTAAGTATCATTTTGAAAAGTTTTGCAAAAATTATTATAAGTATTTAAAAATAAATATTATTAATTAATTAATTAATTATAGTACTTAATTATTTGTTAATGAAGATAATTAGTAGCTAAGTGTCAATCAAGAAAATTTATTATTAATTGGTTAATTGATAAAGTTTAATTATTATTTAATTAATTATTTAATAATTGATTATTATTTAATAAAGAATAATTATTAATTATTTATTTATTTTAAAACATTTAATTATTTAATAAGTACTAATTAAGTTAAGGTTTAATTAAAAACTTAATTATGATTTAATTATTTTTAAATAAAGGTTTGATTTATTATTTTAGTTTTGATTAAGGATTATTTAAATAATTAATTGATATTAATTAATATTTAGTTATTTAAAATTAAATTATTATCTAATAATTAATTAAGGATTAATTATAGTTTAAATCATTATAATTTAAAGATTAACTATTATTCAATTATTTGTTTAAAAGTATCATTATTTAATTATTTATTTAATAGTTAATTATTGTTTAGTTTTTAATTGTAGGTTTAATTATGATTTAATAAGGAGATTGAATGTTATTTAATTATTAAATAAAAGTTTTAGAGTTTTAAACTACTTTATTTCTAAGATCGATTTTGTTTTAAGGCGACTTTTTTTGAAGAATACTTTAAATTCAAGGGATTTCTTTGTCGATTACATTTAAGTAACCTTAATTGAATATAAAACCAATAACATCTGTTTAGTAGAATAAAACACTATTATGCTAATTAAGTTATACTGGAGTCTATTTGGTAGAATAAATTACAGTTCTGTCATAATTTCCTAAGTAAATTATGCTGACATCTATCTAAGCAGAATAAAAACCCATTATGCTATTATATTAACTTGGATATGTGTTAGTAGAACAAATCCTCTTCTGCTATTTGGTAACTTGGACATCACATATATGTTATCAATTATTGGTTATTGATTCCTTTCACATATATGATTCCTATGTAAATACCCATGTTATAACTTGGAAGGTTGAACTCAATTAAAAATTAACCATTGTGGTCATTAAGCCTCTTTTTGATTACGTGAAGTCAAATATTTTATTTTATTCATTTTGAAATGGTTTAAAGTGTATTATCATTTTAAACACTATATTTAAAGGATAATTAAACAATTATTTTATTAAAATGTTTTAAGTTTATTTAATACTTTTTAAATGATTATTTAAATCATTATTTTGCTAATGTGGTTTAAAAATAATTAAATGAAGAATGTTTTAAATAATATCTTTTTTAATTAAAGGTGTCTTAAATAATTAATTTTATCAAAGGAACTTTATGGATTAAGATTTATTAAAGGCATTTGGTTTTAAATAAGGAAATTTTAAGAAAAGACAATTCTGAATATTTATAAAGGTAGTTTTATAAATGGTTGAATATTTATAAAATAAGTTTTATAAATGGTTTTGGAGATTTATAAAATGTTTGATAATGGATTGGAAATTAAGTAAAGAAGATTTCACTAATGAAAGATATTTATTAAAAGGATTTATGGGAGAAATAAAAAAAAAATTGAGACGAGGTTTTCCTTAACCGGCCTTCTTAATTATGATGGTGTGGACATTATTCCATGCTTAACATCAAAGGAATAGTGTTTGGAATTATTCTTATCTCTAATTTAGATAACATTTGTTTTGATCATTTTAACATGATTTTGAAATAAGAAATCTTTCAATAATGTTTGTGAATATGCTTATGTCAGTGAAAAATATATGAATGTTTTTCTAAACAATTTTAAAAGAGATTTAATAAACGAAAGATTTGTTTGAGGCTTAATGGTTTCCATGGGTAACTAAATCTCTACACTTGTTTTTTGTTTGTATGTTTGGTGGTTAAATAACTAATTATCAAATCTTGGCTAGTTTTGACTAAAGAAGTATGTTGTACATTCGAGTTTTCTAGTAAGGACTCGAATATTCGTTGTACACACTAAACGAATCGAGAATGAGTTAATCAGAAATTATGAATTGTTGGTTCAAAAAGATAGGGATCAGATATATTATCCAAAAACCACTTCGAACTAACATATGAGTTCATGTGAAAGGCATCTTGATGATTAAAAATGATGCTCCTTGAAAAGCCTTGGTTTCATTCAGACCCAGAACAAACTTGTATGTATGAATGCTAGCATTGCATTTCTTCCTGGAGAGCACTTCTAACATTTCAAGATGGATTGCTTAATGTTAAGAGTGTAGCCTCTCAAACCTCACATCCCGGTAATGGTTAAAATAAGGTAGACGTGCTAGGGCTATGTGGGTTGCACCCATTAGTTTATGATTATCCCGAGATGTAGTGTCGATATCTCTACGTATACTTTGGGGCCCATTTTTGGTTGTTGATCATAGAAAAGGGGTAGTCATATTCGATACTACCTAGTTCGGGGGTAGGACGACCATATATTAGCATAGGTAGAAAGTATTTCAATCTCGCTCTACATTTTATCTATAGGTGTATAGACTTACGAAAGGTAGTCTCTTAACTTATCATTTGATTGAAATCCATTCTTCAATAAGCGCCTTCGATTTTTGATTGTATACATATTATTTATGTCATGTACACACATTACATCTACTTGATTATTGGTATTTTAAAACACATAGACATTATTATAATATCACTAGATTTTCTATAGAAATGTTTTGGTTATCGTAAGGTAAAAATCCGTCCATGTTTATATGCGATGCGGTCTTACGAGATACCTTTGATTTTAAAAGGGTTTTATAAGTTATAATAAAGTTCCTTGTGATTTGAGTTTCTCACGCAGATTTTACCAGACTGACCCAAGAGTTGTTTTCCTTTAATGCTTGGGTCAGCACGCGCATATTTTTTTAGATTTAGCTGGATCCTTTGGAGTTTCCAAGAGATGAGCTGGACTCTCCAAGACATATTCATGTATCTTATATTCTTCCACAGTTTACTTGTTCTTGATGTCTGTTTATTATATTTATCAAATTAAAGGACATGCTGTTATAACGTCCAACTGATAATAGGTTAATGTACTTTGATGTCCTACATAATAAAGATGATTTCTTTTTGTAAAGACTTGTTCATGTTATTTATTACTCGTCACGTTTTGTGATATTTTGTTTAGTCATTTCTTTCTTCACCCCAAATGACCCGTCATTCAGACATTTAAATGATCGGCACACGAATATCGAGTATCTATTAAGTGTTGCCTTTAGGTGTAAGAAAGGCAGATCGTTACATTTGGTATTAGAGCTTAGGTTGAGCGAACACCTAAGCTTTGGTGTGGTTGACTCATTTGAGATAGGGTAAGTGAAACCCTAGGATTAGTTTGAGAGTATATTATATATAAGAGCGCATATTTGCTAGTGTATAAAAATGTTTTATATTTTGTGATCTGGTGAGTGGCTTATGAATTCTGGTCGATGGGTTTGGCCAATGTTGTTGATAGGGATTTCCTAAACACTTGAAAAAGTCCAATCGATGCAATATTGTTTTAAAAATGGTAAATAAAATATTTTACCTAGACTATATTATATATATAAATGAAAAAAATTCAAAAATAAAATGTAGTTGTTTATGTTTTGATTGTGGTTAGGAGTAAATAATATTTAGTTATTATCATATAGAATTTGATTAGTCATGCTTGTTGAGTATTGACTATTTTTTACAGTAGTTTTACCTTTTAAGTATAGATTGGGTAGATAGAATTTGTGGGAACATTGAAACGAACAATCTGGGAATTAAGTTTTACAGTTTGACTATAAGGTCTTTCGATGTAATGTTGGGGTACGATTGGGGTTTTAATAAAAGGTGTTTATTAAAAATAAGTATTTCAGATGGTTTCATAAAAGTTGATTTTATAAATTTGGTTTAAAAGATGTGATTTAAAATGAAAGGGTTTTTAAAGAATTTAATATCCCGATGTCTTTGAAAAGGATTTCAAATGATTTTTGATGACATGCTATTATTACTAGAAAATATTTTTTAAGTATGAATATTTTAGAAGGAAATTTTAAAGAAAATTTTTCTTTGACAGTTCGAGAATGAGTCTTGGTCTATTTTATGATGGTTAGAATGATCTTCTAAGTGGAAATAAGATGTTTGCTTAGGCATATGCGATAGTGAGCTTAGTAAATTATTCTCTTTTTCAGATCAAAACAGGTTTGAATCCGTATGAATCCAAAGCAAGTGGATTATAAATATTTAGTTAAAAACTATTTAACTGTAAATATATATTGGATTGTTTCAGAAAGGGGATTCGAAAATAGGTAGTATTTTATACATAACTACTTCGAGTGACTGAAAAGTGACTAAAAATGGGCAAGAGATGTGTTCGGATGGTAAACACTTCTCTTGAATATTACCCTTCTTGGTAAAGGGATATATGATACAATTTGGTAGTACCTAGTTCCTTGACATCATTTTGGAGTTATCGGGCTATATGTATATTGCCTTAAGGTTAATAAAAAAGTGTCATTTTGAAAAGATTTTTGAAGTAAAAATCAGGTATTTGGCTCCTAATTTATCTAAATAGTAAGATAGTTGGATTAAAGAATGGGTTAAAATTGAAGTTTTAATTGGGTTAAACTTAATATGGAAGATTAATAAACTTTTTTTTATTAAAACATTCTTTTGATTTTAACATCTACGAGAGTGAAATTTTATTTGATGTCATTGGGCCGAGTAATAAAAAATTTTACCTTAGAAGTGTCGAAAAAAATAGACTCTATGACGGAGTTTGGATACCAGCATCCTACTCTTCTTAGCTACTTACCTGACTGAATGGGTAAAGAGGTTGAATTGGTCGATTCAGTTTTAAGACCTAAATTATTTTGGGCCTACATCTAAATAGAATAAAGTGAATAGGATTTAAAATCTTACCCTTTGTATATACTCTTAGGATGCATGGGAGTGTTATACAAGTTAATAAATTAAAATGGTTTTATGAAAAGTTTTCATAAATAAAGTTGTGCCATTTTAAAAATGTTGGACCCAAATCAGAATTTTGTGAAATGTTTTCATAAATATTTTTGAAAGGGTAAAAAGTAATTGAGTAAATAAGAATCTTAGGTGAGTATGCAAGTTATACGTAGAGTATTTCTCTTTCTCATATAGTTATTGATTCAAGATTCGAGTACATAACTTGATGTATTTTACACCATTCCTAATAATGATTTATCACTCGATTTTTAACGGCGAAAACTTGGTAAGGGTCTTAATGTGGAACTAAAAGTTTTCTATCATAGGATATGGCTAAGTAAGGAGAATGGAGGTTTCCAGTTAAGAAGCTTGATTAGAGTCTGCACTACGAAGTCGGGTGAGCAATACTAGTTTAGAAGTAAAGCTATGTATTTGAGTGAGTGATCAAATCAAATTTTGGATAAGAATGATCTATGTGCAACATACAGACAGATGAGTAGTGTTAACTGCTTATGGGTTAGGATTGCAGTGAATTTCGAGGTCGAAATTCTTTTAATGGAGAGAGTGTAACGACCCAAAATTTCACCACTTTGATTTGTGAATATTTAATTAATTTTAAAAATTCAAATAATAGGTTTTATAATTAAAATAAAACACTTTTATATAGTAAATAATGATGGTGAAATACTTTTTAAAATTTGTTTAAATAAGTATTTAGTTCGAATAATAAGAAAAAATGTGATCGAAATTCATTTTTTGAATTTTCGACTTTTTGTCAGCTAAAAGTTACCAGAAACGTAGTGAATTCCAGAGTAAATACATATACATACAAATATAAATATGTTAGTGTGTATTGGTCCATACATAGGTATATATACTTATGTATTTACATACATATACATACATACATACATATAAGGCGTTAAAATGGAGAAGATGCTTAAGGAAACATAAGGAGACATTAAGTACAAGGTGTTTAAATGCATGTTGGCTCTAGGTACAAAGGTGGGGACATGTTGGAGGCATTGGTGTCATGAAGTGGAGGGAGCACGGTGAGGTGGCAAAGATGTAGTAGAGGGCAAAGTACAAGGTGTAAATTAGTAATTTAATTTATATACTTAATATACATACAAATTTCCTAATTCTAATTATCATTTTTCTTATTTCATTCTTACTTTATAAAACTTCCTCCATACTCCTATGCATTTCCATGGCTTCCATGGAATTTCCAAAATTTAAAAACTTTGATTACTTTTAAACCTCCTTTAAAATTTACGAAAATACCCTTCTTCCATTTCTACACCTCTCCTCCTCCTAAAGCAAGCCCCACTACCCTTCACCACCTAGGCTGAGCCACCTACCTATCTAGGCCGAATCATATTCCCATTTTATGTGAAAGCTCACTAATATATTTAAAATTAGCTATTAGTGAGTAAACCTCACTAATATATTTTAAGTTTCTAACTTTATATGTTGCATACTTTGTTGTTAAAGCCATTGATTAAATTTTTGGATAGCAATGTTGATTTATACGTATAAATATGTGCTTGGTTGTGATGTTGTATAAAATTGGAATGAATGAAAGTGTAGCATCCTAGAATTTTGGTCATTTAATTCTAAATGTTTAATTAATTTTAAATATTTAAATTATAGGATTTTTGAATTTAATAAGTTGAATTCATATATGTTTATTATTTAATATTTGAATTGTGAATTAAATATTAATTGATTGGATTTCATAATCTTATTTAACTCCTTTTAATAAATAAAAATTGATGAATTCAAATTGTAATTTATTTGCAGTAATAAATGGCTCAGAAAATATCAATAATATAAAATGATATCTAAATTTGGGAAATTATCATTCCGAGGCATTGCCTCGGATTTTAATGAAACCAGTGCCATTAGATTCAGAATAATAAATTGTTGTACACCATCGAGTTTCATAACAAACATACGTACTGTATGGTCGTGCGAGCTCGAAATGCTTAGCAATTAATTTTAGATATAATCTAATTTAAAAAGCTTACTTCTATATACTTTGGAACTAAGTTTTGAAAATAATTCCATTGAGTTTGGAATATGGGTATTTGGTATAGAACGCTAGTGGGCATTTCTCAATTGGAGTTCGAAATTTTTGGAGTATACAAGGTCAGATATTTTAATTTAAAGTAATACACATGCCCTACTTTATTCAACTTACCCCTCAACATACTCCTTCACATCAGCCTTACTCCCTTGCATGCTACTCACATGCTTCTCCCTTACAAAGCCAAGCCTGCAAACTAAGAAAGAAAAGATTTCAAACTTTAAAAATTAAATTCGAATTCGTTTCTCCACTAAAAGTTTTAAATTTGGATTCATTGAGCTCGGAAAATCGAGAGCTACCTTTTGCAAGGAGAATTTCTTGAGAGACCCTAAGAGGTTTCTAGAAAATAATTATTTATTTATATCCTCATGATGTTATACTGATGTTTAATCGAAATTAAAATTGATATTCCATATAAATTATTTAAGTGTAGTTATAGCGATTTTCGCTATACTGTCATTAATTGCGTATCGCCCCATAAATCCTTATATGCGAGTTTTGAACTTGAGCTTGTATTTTTACAAAATAAATGTTTGAAATTCATTAATCATTTTGATTAATGGTAATTTAAATTAATTAATCATTTTGACTAATGACGTTTAAAATTAATTAAATTTTTTGATTAATGATACTTGGATTTAATTAATCATTTTGAGCAATGATATTTGAATTTAGCTAATTACTTACTTAATGATATTTGAAAATTAATAATCATTTTAAGTAATGATATTTGAAGGTAATTAATCATTTTAATTAATGATATTTGAATTTAATCAATCATCCTAATTTTTGATATTTGAATGTATTTAATCATTTTAATTAATGATGTTTGAAATTTATTAATCTATTTGATTAATGAGATCTTAATTTAAGTAAGCCATTTTAATTAATGATTTTGAACTTTAATTAATCAGTTTAACTAATGATTGTTTTAAATTTAACTAATTATTTTCACTAATGATTTTTAAAATTTAGGTAATCATTTTAATTAATGATGGTTTATAGTTAATTAATCATTTTAGTAAATGATGCTTTAATTAATCGTTTAACTAATGATGTTTGAGTTTAATAAATTTATGATTATTTGAACTTAATTAATTGTTTTTAATTAATGGTACTTAAAATGTATTAATCATATTAATTAATGGTGTTTAAGACTATTATTCATCTCAATTAATGATTATTTGAATTTAATAAATCTTTTAAATTAATGATATTTAAAGTAAATTAATTAATTTAATAAAAGTGATTAAAGTAAATTAACTAATTTAATGTAAAATTAATAAACTGATTTAATAAAGGTTTTAAAGTTAATTTACCGATGATATAAAAGTATTTTGGAAATAATTAACCATTTTATTTAAAATAATTGATTTGCTTATTTAAAAGAGATTATCAATGTAATTAATTATCTTTAAGGATAATTAGTATTGTTTAAATTTATAAAAATGGTTTATAAATGAAGAAATACTTTAAAAGGAATTATTTATAAATAAAGCTAAGTGTAAATTATTTAAGTTATAGTAAACAATGTTTTAATGACATCTGTTTTTTAAACCATTGTTTTAAGTATTATAATTTTGTCTTTTAAAAGAATATTTCCAAAGAGTATTTCCACAGTGTTTTTACCAATATTGAAATATAGAAATCAAGCACGAGTTCAGTTTTTAAAAGTGAAGTGCGATCTCAGTAATGGAAAGTAGTTCCGTAATCGATATTGCTTATATGAAAAGGATTTGTGATTCTTTTAATGCTAAATGTTGAGGCTCGGACTCGTTTCTATCTTAAAGGTTAAAAAGGTCGTCAAGGCAATGTCTGAAGGTAACAATACCTCAACTAGCCTGGCTTCATTTTCAACCAAGAGATAGCACTTGTTTGGTATCGACGAGTAGTATTAAATATATGATATTTAATTTCCATACACGCTCATTTTAATTATCCCCGATATTTGATTTATTAATTATCAGATACAGCTTTCATCATGGTGTATCGTCACCTTAACAATGATTTGTTTCTCTTTAAGCTTTGATATCCTTTACTAGAAAACGACTAAATCCAAAGCACGAGAGGAGGCTATGCTATATGGGGTTTCTCCTATTAGGATACTATCATTTCTCATCTAGATTGGATTCAGTTGTGCACTTAGACGTGAAATATTTGAATTCTCGGTAAGGTTTGGCAAGGTCGGGCTTAGAGGGTTTTGAGAAGTTTCTCAGAGTAAATGAGCTACTCAGAAGTATGTTACTAGAGGTATACTTCAAGGGGTACACCTTTCTAGTCATTTGTTGGAAATTTTCCTTTCCTTACTTAATTCGAGCCATTGAATCGATTTTTATTTAATTGCAATGGGAAGAGTCAATCACTCTTTGTGGCGTTTAATTATTGATTTTGTCCATTCTATCAAGTTTGTACTATTATCTTGTTTTATCCGTTCCGTATAGTTTGGATTTTTCTTGGATTATTTTCATTCTTTCAAGCCTGGTTTTTAATACTATTTATGACTATTCTTACTTGGATTTATTTCATGTTGTTTATCTCTACTCTTTCCTATATGGATGTTTTCTAGTAAGGTAAAAACTCGTTTTGCATTAGCGGTATGGTCTTACAGAACTTTTATATGTTCCCTATTATTTGAGTTTTTTAACGCTTGTATTTCCAGACCGATCTGGGTATTATTTAAATATAATGCTCGAGTCATACCGAGTATTTTTTCAAGTTCCCTTTGGTGTTATGGAGATCATAGAGAGGAGCTAGAGGTTCATCTATCGTAGTGTTTTATTTTCCACTGTATTATATAGTATCCATATAGGCAATTATAAGGTTGGGAATTTATAACTGTCCAGCTGATAAGGTTTGTTTAAAACTTTGATATACTCTGTATTTTTGGAGGGATAGTTTTTACTGTCCTTGTTATGTTATATATTGTTAATTCCACCATGAGATTCATATTTTCTCCATGCTCTGTTCTTTTCTTTTTATTTACGCTAACAATCTGCCGTTTTGTCAATTGGATGTTCGACATTTGTACACGGTGGTAGTATTCGGTGTTGACTTTCGATGATCAAAAAGGCGGGTTGTTACGGCTTGATATCAGAGCTGAATATTAAGCAAGAACCTTGGCTTTGGTAGGGTTAGGCTCATTAGAGATAGGTTTTGTAATACCCTAGAATGAGTTTGAGAGTATTATATGCATGTAACGACCCATCATTTTGAACCATTCAAATCGACAATCATCCACACATGTCGGACTTGAATTTCTTAAAACAACAGATTGTTAATTAATATTTGGTAAAACTTAGCAAATACAATAAATAAATCAATCATAGAACAACATACACAGAGTAATATAACAATAAGTAGCAAAAATTGATAAATAGTAGTTCGTGAAGCTACTATAGAACATCAGAGCCTGAAAGAAAATATAATAGAAAATCCCAAGTACATAGAAATTACTAATACAAAAGCACCTGACAAGTCTAAACATAAACAATTGGAAATAACTGAAATAGCTAGAAAAGCCGAATAGATAAAAGATCTCTAGGCAAAGCTCCAAGCTCCAAAGATGAGTCTCAAATGTTGTGACACTCAGTCTGACCCGAGCATAAAGCAAAACACAAAACATTCGAATCAGGATTAACATTCTTATATAGGTAAATCAACTCAAGCGAAATTTCCAACCGAAATGCAATATAACTTAAAGGATGTTTGGTATTCCATCCCTTAAGGATTCGTGGAACTATCTACATACATAGTACAATAGCTATATATATAATGTCTATAGTAAAGTAAAATAATAAAATAGCATTAAGGCGTTGCCATATCCCCTTTAACACATTTTTATATAATTTTCGTAGTCTATCCAGTACCGTAATTCCAAACCGGAGGGCTATCAGAGGGCACTTCATATGGTACAACACAAACCAAACTCGTAAAGGCGCGATAAGGCATGTGACAAGGCACGTGAGACAATGCCTAGGATAGGATACTACAGTTTTGCACTTTCGGACTGGAGTTAACACATAGCAGCTACTACCGCCCACCTCTAGACACACTCCCAAATCATAGGTGCACCCAATCAAATCACAAAGTAATAGAATGGTTTTGAAGAAATGTGCCTGATAGGGGGAGCGACCTCACTTGCTCCGGTATAGCTCCTGTTTTAGCTACATCAAGCTGACTCGAGGGAGTGAGGGCTACATTCATACATCCGTAGACATTTGCCAAACCATCCTACTTTGTTCTGGAATCTCCACCATGTGTACAGTTGTTAAAGTTGTTTTTGATATTGGCGGAGAGTATGACAATATCTGATCCGTTCTCTTTAACAACCAAACGCTTACTTCACACCGTGGTCGTTTTTATTTCAAACAGTTCATATGTCATATCAAAATATCATATTCATTTTAAAATCATATCACATTTGAAATTATATTTATTTCGAAATCATTTCACTTTCGAACTCATATTCATTTCCAAAATCATAACCACAAAATAAGTTAACCATCGTATCAAAGTATTCGTAGTTAAATCCATTAAATCTAAATCATAACAGTTTCAACCTAAACAGTTTGATATAGAAAGTAGTATATATATTGGAATAGTTATACATTAAAAATAGTTTATATTTAGAAATAGATTATAGATTAAAATAGTTTATTTATTAAAAATAGTTTAGATATTAATGTGTATATATATTTAAAATTGTTTATGAATCTAAAATAATGTATATTAAAATAGTTTATACATTTAAAAGAGTTTATATAGAAAATAGTTTCAAATTAGATTTGTTTCTTCTAATTTCACAAATCAATTCAATCAACTTTAGTTCCAAAATTCAACTTAAATCAATCTCAGTTCAGCAATTTCAATTAAAAAGGTTAAAGGTTCAATTCAAATTTTCATTAACCCATTTTAATTTATATCGATTTCAAATCCAGGTTTGACCTTCCAATTTAAACCACTTCCAATTCAATAGGTTTCAAAGTTTAGATATTCAAATAATTTACAATAACTCAATTTGATAAATTTTATTTATATTTCAAAATTCAACTTTATTTTATTTAAATTTGAAAATATTCACTTAATTATTTTTAATAACATTTAAATAAAACATCAAATGAAAAAATTTAAATCAAAAATAAATATTCAACTTTTATTTAAATTTGAAAACATTCATTAATCCTTTTTAATCAAAAATCCAATTATCAAGTTATAAAATCATATCTTTAAAATCTCAGAATTAATAAGTGTCAAATAAATTTTTTATTCAAATACAATTCTTAAACAAATAAAATTTCTAGTCCACTTTGACTTATCTTTCCGATCTTTATTTACTTAAGTTATTACCATATCTATTTTAAAAATATTAATACAAATTGCAAATAAATATTTAAAACGTACTATATATATTATTAAATTAAATTTTATTACATTAATCATTATTAAATGAAATCTTATTTTACTAAATACATTGTATAAAACTTTATTTTATATATTTAAAAATAATAAAATAAAATCTAAAAACTTAAAATTTTCAAAACTTAACTTATAAATTTAAATTTCCAAACATATAATTTTAAAAATATAAATCTTTTAGAAAACTCAACCTAGAGCCCTGATGAAATCGAAGGGATAGGAGCAGCCCCCTCCTGCCTGGTCCGACCACAGACATTTGAGATTTTGACTATCCCAGCACAGAGATTTTATACCCTCCACCATGTATATTTGGGTTTACGAGGGCCCACCTCCGTGCCTTGAAATTAGGAGTAGGGCAGACGGGAATCGAACATGCGACCTGCTTACCAGGAGGCAAGTATCTTACCACTATATTGAAATAAAATCTTTATATTATATTTAAAAAATCAATATTTATTAAACCCATATATTTCCTTTCAAACTTTGAAAATCATTTTTCAGAAATAGAGCAACGGTGTCCATATATAATTTTCTATCCTATGGTCAAGTGATACAGATATTTATCATTTCGATCCGCAATAATTTGAATTTACGAGTATATATCATTTCAATCCGCAATCCTAAAATTTCAAAATCAATAAAATCGTATGGGTTTATCATTTCAACCCATAACGATTTTTTCTAATCTATAACATCATTCAGGTATGTATCATTTCAACCCATAAGGATTTCTAAACTATCAGGGTACTTGTAGAGTGAGAACAATAAAATAATAGCATATAATGACATAGCATACCAATGGCACATATGATCATAACTAACAATTTAAGTATAATATATATATACACTAACAGGTTATGGTGTCATATGTCAATTAACAGGGTAACAAATTTAAATCATAACATATCATTTAACGATTTAATTACTAAACAATTCAGATTAACAACATAATTCGATCATCATTTCATGTAAGATAAATTTACTAACATATGAATGTTAATCATGAGTGATCTCTTACCTTTCGAGGCTAGAGAAACAATGAGAATGACAAGCAACGAACACGGATACGTGGCTATGGACATGCATGCGGATACACAGCAAATGGGACAACGAAAACCAAGGAACTGCAGCGATAAATTCCGGACGGCGGCAAGCAAAATAACAAACTTGAATTTAAGAACCAAATATATATCTATGTGATATATATGTATGTATATATATATATATATATATATATATATATATATATATATATATATATATATATATATATATATTCCAAAGCACAACATGCTCTTAGGCAGAATGAATGCAAACTTATATTTAAACTTCCACCTTTAGGCAGAATGAATTACTAAGCTCCTCCACTTTCTCAGACCCACTATATAATAAAAGGAGCGATGGTTTGGCCAATAGTGGGGTATGAAGGTTAGAGAGGGTGGCTACTCGGAGATGGTTGGAGAGGGAAGCAAGATCGAAACAATATATAATCAACACACACACAGATATATGTATATATACACTGACATATACATACATACATACATACATACATACATAAATATATATAATAAGAGGAGATGGTGGTGGTCTGCTGTTCGGTGGAAGGCAGGTCGAGGGTGTTCCAATGGAGGATGTTGTTTAGGTTTCTGGGCGGTGCAGTCTCGTGTGAGGGGAAAAGCATCTGGCATGGAGGTTGGGTGTGAGGTCAAGCAGTAATGAGTGAGCTATGGCTGCTGCTTGGTGATTCAATGGAGTGTCAGTTACTGGTAGGGCTCATGGGTGAGGGGAGATGGCTTCGTCGTGTTGGAGTCGGCAAGGTGGAAGGGTGGGCTACTGCAATGGATATTATAAGAGGATGGGTTGTTCAGTCGAGGGGACTAGATGAATACGGAGGCAGAGGTTATCAGGTCGGAGAAGTGGATGAGGTGGATGAGAAGGGAAGATGGCGGAGAGAGTTGCGAGGGTGGAGTGTGTGGCGTGGCAGTCTTGTCGGCAGGGAAGTGTGCTGCTGGGTGATGGGGTGCAATCAATGGTGGGTTTGGGTCTCACTGTGGAGAAGGTTGGCGAGCTATCAGGAGGTGGCACAGAGGATGTAGACCGAGGCAGGTTAAAGATGGGACTGAGCATGGTGGGAAGGTCGGGGTCTGGTGAGAAAACGAATGGGCTTGGTGATTGGTTGCATGGACATGCTTCAGCGGGGAGAAGGAAATGTATGCTTTAATATTTTTTTAAGAGCGGAACAAATGAACAAAAATGAGAATGGAAAGGCACAACCAAATATATTGAGTATCTAGGGAAGGAGAAAAGCCACGAACGTGAATTCAGGAATTATAAAAATAAATGGTTGTTTATATTCAATGGTATGCATGTAAATGTGCATATTTTTACCATCATATTTAATCTATTTAAATTAAATAAATGAATATATTGGGTATTTTAACTTGTTTAAATCAAAAAATCAAGTTATTTTTAAATTGTCACATGTTCATCTTGGGTAAAATAGTCATTTTTATGCATTTATTAAATTGTGAAAATTTACTTTGAATTTTCTATGTTGTTTTGTAGGAAATTTAGTGAATTTTACAAGTGGTTTCATGATGATATATGCATGCACAGGAGTGAAGAGAACAAGTGAAGATGGAAATAATTCAAAGTGATGATCATGGAGAATCTCACCTACCTACCTTCCTTCATGTACAAATTAGAAGCTAATCCACATGATAATGGCCATTACACTTTCATGCACACTTAATGGGTAATTATTTAAGCTAGTGATAACTTGGCCACCACGCTTTTTACAAGGGCATTTTGAGCATTCTCCAAAAATATGAATTAGGGTTTCATACATGTATTAATATCCTTTATGTTTCATGTAACTCTCATCTTCCTCTTAGTTAGTTTAGGCTCAAAATAAAAAAACAATCTCTATTTCTCTTTTCATGACTACTTAGCCATTTTTATTTCATGTACTTTTCCATTTTATGCAATAATAATTAGTGTTTTATTTTACTTACATGCTCTCTTTCTTTCATGCTAGTAGTGTATTTTATGCAATTATATTAGTTCTCTTTTCCATTAGCTTTCATTTTCCTTTTTCTTAGTTTCATGTTGCATGCTACTTGTGTTGTTATGATAATACAAATGAGAGGCTAATCCCTACAATTTAGTGGTAATGAAGCTCTCTTGAATCATGTAGATGCAACATAAATTTTCATTTATGCCTCTTTTGTGATTAATTAAAAGTTAGATGTTTGTGTGATTTTGTATTTAATATTGAGTTTGATAGCTTCTGTTGTTCAAAACAAATATGCTATGCTTAGTCATATGAATCACTAAGTACCTCTTCATCTACATACGATCGTGGCAATGGAAGTGGATTTAGAATCAAAATTTGATGATTTATATTTCTAATTCAATAGTTAATAAACCATGCTTAAAATAAATTCTACTTTTAATTTCATGTCATTTTCATTAAAGTTAATAAGTGGGTTAGAGGGTGCATTAAAGTTTGATGGTTTAAGTGTATTAATTAATAACACAATTAGACTATGCTTATGATAAATGCATCAACTAAACTCACTAATGACCAAAAAGAGATCATAATTTTATTATGTTGATTTATGTGATAATGAGAGTGGATTTGCCTCTAAATTGAGCTTTAATTTCATATTTTTATTTTCCTTAGTTTTAGTTTGTTTTACTTTTTTTAGTTAGTTTACAATCTCTCAACTTTGGTTTAATTTGATTGAATAGAATTTCAAAATCTAAACAATTTTCTTTGGATCAACCCATACTCGCATACGTGCTACAATCGTACACTCTGCGCTGCGGTTAATTTTAATTTGAAATTTATCGACGGTTTTCTAATCCGATAGAAATTCCGTCGTTAAACAAGTTTTTGGCGCCGTTGCCGGGATGTTGCTTTGATTTTAATTTTCTATTCTTCGAATTATTTTTTTTGTTTGATTTATTATGTGTTTGTTTTTGTGTGTTGAGTTGTATTTAAAAAAAAGGGTTCCGTGTTATGTGTTTGTCGTTTGATTTTTGTTGTGTGCTTGTTGTTTTTCTTCCATTTGAATTTGCGTTGTTTTAAAAAAAATTGCAGCATTCACTCTCATTCTACTGTTATTTGCATTTCATCTGCAATTTCATTTCTACTTATGTTTTTGTGAGCAATCTTGTTTGCATTTGTCACTTCTGATTTGCTGTGTATTTTTTATCAAATGTTTTCTTTTGTTTCTAGCATTGTGTTCGTCTGTATCATCATTAAAAAAACAGTGCATCTCTCTATTCAAAAATTTCATGTTTACAATTGTCACTATTTTCTTTTACACATCGTTCACTTCCTTCACTGTGCACATGCACTGTGCACATACACAGTTGTTGTATACTTGTATTACCACAGAACATCACCACAGTTATCCCACCAGAAACAACACTTCATCCCCTTTTCAACTTCATCATCTTACAGCCTCCACCACAACTTCAGTATCCATACTCATCCCATACTCATCATCTACAAATACCACTTCTGCAACATCACATCATAACCCACCCCTCAACCACATACTTCCATCCACTTTGGGTCGGGTTTATTTTGTTTGGGCCCTTTTTTATTTTTAATAAAAAAGGAATTTAATAAAAAAACAAATAGGTTTCTTTCTTGGTTTATTTTGAGTCGGTTTGATTTTGAATTGTTTGGAGTAATTGTTTTGTGTTATTTCATTTATTTCTATTGTTTTCCATTTGGTTTAGTCTAAAAAAAGGGGTTGCTCAATTTATTTTTAGTTTTGCTTTGATTTCAAAAAAAAGTGAATTTTAAAATTTGCTTTGTTTTATTTCAATTTGCTTTGTTTCAATTTGTGTAAAAAGGAAAAAAAACCTATATAAATCTTATTTTATTTCAGGTTGCCAAAGCAGAATTGCAGAAGGAGCGGAAGTGCTTGCTAAAATAAATTGCTTGATTTGCTGATCTTACAAAAAAACAACCACTTGCTTATTTATAATTTTCGTTTTATTTGCCTTTCATTGTATATATCCATCATTTTTGTTTGTCTTGCATTGTTGTTTACTTGCATTTGGAAAAAAATATTTTTATTTTTCTTCAGAAAACCAAAAAAAAAATCCATTCGTAGTTGCATTGTTAATACACGTTTAATTTTTACTTTGCATTTCGTCTTAGAGTTTTGATTAATAATAGCGGATAGAAATTGATAACTCTTAATTGTATATTGGCAAGTTGTCTTCTTTGAAGAATTTAATTTCTTGGTGTCTAGGATATGGCAGAGTAATAACCATTTATAAACATATAGTGATTCGTAAATATTATAGTGGTTGTTTCTCTGAAGGTACTTAAACCTTCGACAGCATTTCTACGATGATTCGTGGTGCACCGATAAATCCTGCCCGTTACCTGACTGAGAACTATCTTGTTGACTTAAGACAGAGTGTGATTATACAATTTTGAGTTAACTTAGGATAAATCATTTGTAATTAACTCTTGCATTCATTTAGTTGTATTAGTTCATGCATATTTAAAAAAAATATTTCAAAATTCAAAAAAATTGTAAATATTCTGTTTCTTTTCCTTTGAAAATTTTCAAAATCAAAAAACCAGAAAAGAAGTTCAAAAAAAAGAAAAAATTACCAATTTTTTTTAGAAAATTAAAAATCCAAAAAATATAAAGTCTTTTCAAAAACAAAAAAAAATTTGAAAATTCAAAAACAAAACAAAAATCCATTTTGGAAAATAAATTCTACCTATAAATATATTTCCTTTATATATAATTTTTTTCTTGAAAATGTCCGAGTATCCCCACTTACGTGAATTTTACAATAGTTGTGAAAATCAATATAATCCATATGGTTTCACTCCAAATTCGTAGGGATATTTTAACGACAACCATTGTATAAATAATTCAAATTTTGAACAAAGTTTTCAAAACAATGACCAACCTTCGACTCTCGAAAATAGCATTGAAATGATTTCATCTTTACTCGAACTCTCTATACAACAAAATCAAGAGATAAATGATTTGTGTAATTCATATTTGTGTAATGATTCAAGGCCAAGTTTTCAAATCAATCAAAACTTGAATTCACTTCTAAAGTCAGGATAACCCATGCCAATTCAATTTCGAACTCCAAAATGAATTTCAAACTCAAAGTGAAAAAGCAAACAACTTTTCAAATGAATTTGGTAATGGAAATAATCTTAACCACATTACGATTGAAAATCTTTATTCTCAACAATTTCAAAGTGAAAATGCTCATGCTAATAACTATGAATTGGACTGTGTTGAGAAAATGAACGAAATTTGCAATGATCACGCGGATTTGTTGATTGAAACATATATGAAACAACGTGATAACAAAATCAAATCCCAATGTGTGACGAGTCAAGTAATAATCCACCTTTTATCCAAATTGTCGATTTTCAAGTAACAACTTTTGAAATTGAAAATGAAAATCTTAACGAAGTATTTGAAAACATGGTAATTGAGTCGGATTTCAATTCTTTCGAGGATGTAGAACCAAATATAAATTCGATCTTCCTTTTCTTGATTTCGAAAATTTGAATAAAACAACTTTGGATTTTGAACTTGAGATACGCTATGAAGTTGTTGATAATCCAATAAAGGAAGACGAGTTCAATGAACACGATGTCTTTAAACTTTTTGAAAACGGGTTGTTGAATTCTGAAGGGGAAGATTTCGATCACCATTTTGAAATCGATAATTTGGAAGAAGTATTCAATGATAAGTTTGAATTTCAGTTTGGTGAAAATAAACTTGAACTTCAACCAATTTTTCTATCTACTCCAAAAATTATCGAAAACTAAACAACTCGTACGATTTTTAATAAAACGTCATTCGTTATTTCAAATCAACGTTTAACTTCGAAATCTTTTATGGTTTGGTTTTCCGAGCTCAAGCTGTGCTCACATACTTTACGAGACAAATGAATCGGTCTTTGGAAAACCATTTCAATTACTTTTTGACGATATACTTTCTAAACTGTTGTAAATAATATCTTTTCATTTTCATGTAAATATAGGTCATCTTTTTATTTTTTCTCCTTCCACTTGGGTTGACTGTGGGGACACAGTCAACATCAAGTGTGGGGGAAGGCTCATCATCATTTTCGATTTTTCATGGTTTATTTTTTTCTTTCCAAAATAAAAAAACCTCAAAAGCAAAAAAAAAAAATCAATTTTTTTAAAGCATTTTGATTTATTTTTAAAAGAAACACTATTAGATAAATAAATGGTTATGGTTAATTAAATTGAAAATTTTGAAATATTTATTTGTCTCAATAAAAATAAAATGAAGTTTGATTACAAATAACGATGGTTTATGGAAGGTTCATACGTGTTAATTATGAAATATCCTAATTGAAAATCCTTGTTTTAAGATGTGGTGAATTCAAATAAAAGGATATAACATTTTTTTGTATTCTAAATTAAATTGTGCTAAGATGATTTTGCAAAACTCTCTCTTCAAAACAAAAAACAGAAAAAGAACCGAAATATATATATTTGTATATATGTATATAATTTTTATAAACAACTAGAGTCATGTGTTCGCACTCGTGTGTCTACTCGCGACGCACTGTACCCTTATGACATAATCCCGAATGGCAATGCACGATCGGTATATCTGGTCTCAGTTTATCTGAGTTAAACGTGTGCATATAAAAAATTCTTTTATTAATAACGCCTACAGTCGATAAGTGTTCACATTTGTGTGTTCACTCGCCATGCTCTTTATTCCCCACACATCAGTCCGCAATGCAGTGCATGGGTAATATATATGGCCTCAGTTTACCTGAGTTAGGCATATGTAGATATCAATAAATTTAAAAAAACATAGAGTGTAAGCAAATGAAATCCAAACATTATTTTAACTTGTTTGATTTGACTTGTTATTGGAAAGAAATGAAAATACCACTTTGACGAACTTTGATAATCGATAAGGATCCATTTCATAGTTACATTGTGTTATTAACCGAAACAATGAATTAAACTATAGTCTATTTGTTACGATAAATTCATTTTTATTGGAAATTTTGATGAGTAAATGACTTAAATTTTCAAGATAATGACCAAAACCTATATTTAACTTATTCGTGTCAATTTGAAAGTAAGTCCTTCATTTACAAATATTTTCAAAAATTTGCATTCATCCCATTATAAATAAATCTTGCATTTTGTAAATATTTCATCCTACATGCGGATATTGTGGGTAGTATCTGCTGAAAACCCTCACAAGACAACCTTGTCCTATTAGGGACTCCCAGAAGTTTAAAGGCTTATTGCATACGTTCAATGCAATCGTACTCCATACGAAAATGGATTTATCTTAGTTTTAGTTTTTTCGAGGACGAATAAAAAGATAACTTTGGGGGTATTTGATGTGCACGTAAATGTGCATATTTTTACCACCATATTTAATCTATTTAAATTATATAAATGATCATATTAGGTATTTTAACTTGTTTAAACCAAAAAATCAAATTATTTTCAAATTGCCACATATTCATCCTCATATAGGGGCAAAATGGTCATTTTATGCATTTATTAAATTGTGAAAATTTACTTGGAATTTTCTATGTTGTTTTGTAGGAAATTTAGTGAATTTTAAAAGTGGTTTCATGATGATATATGCATGCACAAGAGTGAAGAGAACAAATGAAGATAGAAATAATTCAAAGTGATGATCATGGAGGACCTCACCTACCCACCTTCCTTCATGTACAAATTAGAAGCTAATCTAAGTGGCCATTACACTTTCATGCACACTTACTGGTTAGTTATTGAAGCTAATGATTACTTGGCCACCACACTTCCTACAAGGGCATTTTCGGAATTCCCTAAAAATATGAATTTAAGTTTCATACATGTATAAATACCCCTTATGTTTCATGTAACCCTCCTCTTCCTCTTAATTAGTTTAGGCTCAAAATAAAAGGACAAGCTCTCTTTCTCTTTTCAGGCTACTTAACCATTTTTATTTCATGTATTTTTTTTATGCAATGTTAATTAGTATTCTACTTTACTTACATGCTCTCTTTCTTTCATGCTAGTAGTGTAGATTTTATTTTAATCAATTAGATTAGTTCTCGTTTCCATTAGCTTTCATTTTCTTTTTTTTAGTTTCATGTTGCATGCTACTTGTGTTGATATGATAACACAAATGAGAGGCTAATTCCTACAATTTAGGGGTAATGAGCTCTCTTGAATCATGTAGATGCAACAAATTTTTTCATTTATGTCTCTTTTGTGCTTAATGAAAGTTAGATGTCTGTGTTATTTTGTGTTTAATATTGAGTCTGATAGCTTATGTTGTTCCAAAAAAAATGCTATGCTTAGTCATATGAATCATTGTTTACCTTTTCATCTACATGTGATCATGGTAATGGAAGTGGATTTAGAATCAAAATTTGATGGTTTATGTTTCTAATTCAGTAGTTAATAAGCTATGCTTAAAATGACTCTACTTTTAATTTCATGTCATTTTCATTAAATTTAGTAAGTGGGTTAGAGGGTGCATTAAAATTTGATGGTTTAAGTGTGATAATTAATAAAACAATTAGACTATACTTATGGTAAATGCATCAACTAAATTCACCAATGACCAAAAAAAGATCATAATTTCATTATGTTGATTTATGTAATCATGAGAGGGGATTTGCCTCTAAATTACTCTTTAATCTCACATTTTTATTCTCCTTAGTTTTAGTTTGTTTTACTCTTTTAGTTAGTTAACAATCTCTCGACTTTGGTTTAGTCTGATTGAATAGAATCTCAAAATCTAAACAATTCTCTTTAGATCAACCAGTACTTGCATACGTGCTACAATCGTACACCATGCGCTTGCAGTTAATTTTAATTTGAAATTTATCGACAGTTTTTTAATCCGATAGAAATTCCGTCGTTAACATTCAATCAATAGATAGATAAAAGGGCACATGGAAACCAAAAGGATACAATTGGGTACTGATACGACAATTCGTTTCGCCGATTCATCACGTACGGATGCCGAAATGAACAAATGAATATACTGTGGAGATTAGGATGACGAGACGAACATAATGGTCAACAGATTTGAGTGATACGACCATCCTATAAAAACTCGATATTTGCTGCCAAAATTGCTACTAAAACGCCGAAAATACTATAAATGGAGCTAGAGCAGTCCAAATCTGGCGAAATGAAATATGACGTCTCACTTAGAAAATAATAAATATTTTTCTTATGTGGAAATATTAATATTTCAAAATTATTTTATTTTCATCAAATTTAACTGATTATAAATTTTTAATTTTCACGACTAAACAAACTTAAATATTTTCGAATGAAAATCTGACACTTGCTACATTTAAATAGACGTATTCCAAATATCAAATTTTCATTGCAACAACTTCAGATTTAGTTACTTATTTTATTTAAAATCGTTAAAATTCTCGTGTTGTTACACTCCCCCCCCCTCAGAACTTTTCGTCCTCGAAAAGGAATGAGATAGGAGAATGGAAACAATCGAAAGGAAAGATAGATTCAAAACACATGGCACCCGATACAAAAATTAACTTAAAACCACATAAATTTCATTTATGGACATTTTATTACTTACATTTTCATAATGTATATTACTCAGTTACATTCATACCTTTTCCTAGGTAAGTTTTATTAATGTTTCCGAATGTAATTGAGCACTATACAAATTTATCTTTTATTTACAACATTGCTATTAAGCAAAATTTAGTTTGAACATTTTTTTACTTAAGTTTTCTCTTATATATCCTTCAATTACGTATTCACATTAACATTTTAACTTTTTGAATACTCAAGTAAGTTATATATTTTATAGAATGCAATTGAATATTATACGAATAAATTTTATCCTAGTTCGACTGTTTCAAGTTGTTTCAATTCATTTCTCATTTTAAACACTCCAATTATTCAAAATTTGCTTCATTTCAAAAATTGAAAACCATCAATTAACATAAAACTTAAGAGTTGAATTTCTAGTTTCACTTCAAACCATTTTAAATACATACATACATACATACATACATACATACATACATACATATATATATATTACATCAAATCATACTCAAGAAATTCAAATCAAATCCATTTTCCAAAACAAAAGTGCAGCAAAGCTACTAAGTGGTCTTCACTCTTTGAGACTTGAAAATGAATATCAATGATGCTGCATTCATCGTCGAAATTATTTTCTAGCGACACAAGAGGAGAGTACCGACTTACTTCATTTAAATTCTTTGAAAACAATTTCCATTCGAAAATGCTTTCAAATAATAATATTTCTCTCAAACTTTGAAAACCAAATTTTTTGAAAAGCACCGGAAATTAAATTCTCAAACTCTTAATCTAAATTCATTTCTCTTAAAAATCAGATTTATAAACCACGTTTTAAAATATTTCATCTTCTTATGACATATAACAATTGTAAATGGTTTGGGAATGTTGACTAAACAATAAATGATAATCTAAGACTATCATTTCTAACAACCAATTCATTTAACTATCCAATTTCAGAAAATTATATATTTATATATAAATATAATCATGCATAAAATTATTTCATTTACCAATTTCGAAAATAATATTGTGTCAGTTTGCTCTGTTCAAGTGTTTTGGAATTCTTATCGATAGCATTGGCCCAACGAATCGATCGAAACCCAAAATTCAAACTTAACAACTCAAACAACATAATATAACATATTTTTATATCAATTACAAATATGCTACAAATACGCTCCCTCGTAGGATGATTCAAAAATGGATTTTACAATAAGGATAGAGATTCAAAATTAGAGGACCGTGGCTAGAAAGGAAGATAAGATAATAAAATTACAAAAGAGGAAAGATGGATAGACTTATATTAATCGCGGCGACCTTAACCGGGTCAACCGAGACTAATGTTCCTTCTCTAACTTAGAAAAGATGAGATCATTAACGAAAACCAGGACAACTTGTTGAGAACATCATCATGGAAAATGCAATTCATGAGATCGATGAAGAAGGCAGGAGCATTGGTTAATCCAAAGGGCATGACTAACCATTCAATGAAACCATTCGTCTGGGAAGAAGGACAACAGGCCAAGCTCCAGGAAAAAGGTCTATGCGGAATTCAATTTCCCGCTTGGGAGGAAGATAAGTGACTTCACCAAAGACATCCAAAAAAAGTTGGACAACAGAGGTGGAGTTAAGATCACTAGGCTGAGAATCCAGCGGAAAGATAAAACTACCCACATAGTTCTGAGGCATTCGACATTCAATCACAATAGAATTACCCTGGCCGTCTACTAGAAAAACGGTTCGGGTTTTATAAGAAATAACATCATATCACTTCAACCAATCATTCCCAAGTAAGATATCAAATGCATCAAAACCCAGAACATAGGAATTCCAGTGAATCGAAGTCCGTTGTAAACGAGTTTCACCCCTTTACAAATCATACTAAGGTTGGAATGACGCCGATGGGATTAGTCACACAAAAGGATGAAATTGTCAATTGAGGTTGCAAGATTGCTCAAATTTGATAAAGAGATCAACAGAAATAAAGCTATGGGATGCTCTAGTATCAAAAAGGACACGAACAAGAAAAACAAGGGTGGATTTTAGACAAATGGTAAAGTTCCAAATTTCAAAATAAATCCGATTCCATGAGGATCCAAGCGAAGAATTTCAAGCTCGAACGAAGATGATTCTGCAATTAATTTTACTCATTCTAGGGTATTATTATCCTATCTCCAACGAGTTTTACTCCATATGCTAAGTTTTGCCTAAACCAGAACTTTGATACCAACTGTAACGATCTGTCATTTCGAACCATTCAAATCGACAATCATCCACACATGTCGGACTTGAATTGTTCAAAACAAAAGATTATTAATTTATATTTGACAAAACTTAGCATATACAGTAAATAAATTGTAACGACCCGATATTTCCAACCATTTGCATCCATTATAAGTGTATAGGTAGACACACATGCTGGAATTGAATTGCTCAAAATACCGTGTTGTAATTAAAATGTGGCAAATCTCAGAATATACAGTAAATAAAAATCACAGATCACAGACACAGAGTATTTAATAATGCTGCAGAAGTAAAAGAGATAGTAGTTCATGAAGCTACTATATAAATATATCAGAGTCAAACAAGATACAACAGAAGAAATAAAGTACAATAGAAGTTTCAATATGATAACCCAGTACAAGCTGAATACAGCAACAGAACCGAAATAGATAAGACTAGATAAGCAGATAATCTCCAGCGATTCCAATCTCCAGAAGGTGGAATCCAAATATGTGAATACTTAGGCTGACCCGAGCGTTAATAAAAATACAAACACTCGAGTCAGGACATACATACTTATACAATGTAAACCAACTCAAGTGAACTGTAGCGAAGGTACAAGTAACTTAGAAGATGCTTGGGACCGCCCATCCTCTAAGGATCCGTTAAACTATTTATTATATAGTAATATACGCTACATACAGTAGTGTCTAATCAGTAAAGTATAATAAAATAGAAAATAGCGTTAAGGGGACGGTGAACCTTAACGCGGTCGGACCTTTAAACCAAATCGTAGTGGGCTCGATATAAGGAACATATGACAAGGCACGCGAGGCAATGCCAGGGTGGATACACCGTTTGCACTCCCGGACCGGTGGTGACGGCAAGCCAGCAGCTTCCACCCACCTCGAGAAATACCCCGAATCAAAGTGGCGCCACCATATCGAATCACAAAAGTAATAGAATGGTTTCCAAAGAAGCATGCTCGATGAAAGGGTGCGACCCTTTGTGTAGCCCGGTATAACTCCCGTTTTAGTCATAATTAGGCCATCCATCAGCGTTCTCTTACTTCATTCCAGTAGCGTTCGCCAACCAACCTACTTCGTTCTGGAATCTCCACCGCGTACACGGTTGTCAAAGTGGTTTTCGGTATCGACAGAGAGTATGCCAGATATCCGATCCCGGTCTCTTTGCCAACCAATCGTTATTATAACCCATGGTTATAACTTTAAAACAATATTTTATACTTCAAAATAAAATATCCTTTTCAATCCAAATCTTTATCAAAATAAAGATTAAATTATTTCCAAAACCATTTCAATATATCAACATACCATATCTTTTAAATTCAAATATTTATCGAAATAAATATCAAGTCATTTCTAACCATTTCAATATATTAAATTATCATATCCTTTCAAAAACACCTTTCAAATCAATTTAATATATTAAAATATCATATTTTTGAAAACTTCCTTTCAAATCACTTTATTATCAAAATATCATATCTTTCAAAACTTCATTTCAAAACATTTTTAATATCAAAATATCATATTTTTCCAAAACTTCATTTCAAAACATTTTTAATATCAAATTATCATATCTTTCCAAAACTTCATTCCAAATCATTTTAATATATCAAAATATCATTTCAATGATAGTTTATACTTGAAAACCAAAACCATTTTATTTCAAAGCTTTAATATCTCGCATTTCATAAATCCAATATTATTTAAATAAACTCAAATAATATATATTTTAAATATCCATCTATCAAATAACTTAAACAAATCAACAAATATCATTTCAAAATATCAAAATATCAAAGTATTATTCAAAACATCATTCATTTTTAATTTATTTAAATACAATTTAAAACCATTCATTTTATTTAGAAATTAATCACCATTTCAAACTTACATTTCAAAGGAGTTTATATTTAAATATTAAATCTTTTCATAAAAAAAATAAAGTCAATTCCTTATATTTAACAGTTAAATATTTAATTTCCAAAAATTTAAATCTTATTCCAAAGATTAATCTCATTAAATTTTAATAAAATTCAGTTTCCGTAGCACTTAAAAATGCTGCGTAAATTTATAGTTTAAAACAGGTCATTTAACAAAATACAGCATTTAAGTGATGTAATAGATTTTCTTTAAATTTCAAATAAACTTTAAATGTTAAGTTTAACCACTATAGCACTTACAATGAGCTATAATAGCCTTTATTTCAAATTAACTTTTTAGTTCATTTAAAACAAATACAGCATTTACAAAATGCTGTAATATCCTCTACATTACACTTCAAAAATGCTGCTAAATCAAATTCAGGGTTTAAATACAAATTTCACCAACAGTTAATCTTTAATTTAAATCATTTAACTTATAAACATCATATAATTTCACATTTTAAAATCATCATTTCAATACTCTTATTTTTATGATTTTTATAAAGTTAAATCTCATCCAAAAATCAAATTTTAACATAATTTCTTATTTAAATTCAAGTATTAAATTCCATTTCTTTAATTAAATTATTAACTTAACAATTAGGTTTAAATTTACAAAATATAACTTATTTCCATAAATTTTACTTAACTAAAATTTCACTTTTTAAAACAAAATTTAAAATTTCACATTTAAGTTATATTTCAAAATTTACTTAAACATTCATTTGTTTAACATTTTAACTTATTCAAAAATCATTATTATTTTTATAAAATCATTTAAAATACATTTTTAAAGAAAAATATTATATTTTTCTTACTTTACATAATTTCCCTGTGAAAACAAAACATAAATTCCAAAATTTACATATAGTTCAAATTCTACTTTACCATTTACTTAATTCATTATTTAATTTATAGAAAATCACTAATATTTATACAAAATCATTTTTAATTAAATTTAAATCAAAATATTATCAAAATATTATAAATTTTACATTTTAAAATATTTTAAAACATTTTCAAAAATATTACATAAACCACGGGTCTGTATATAGTTTTCTAGCCTAGGTCAAGTGATACGGATATATATCATTTCAATCCGCAGTTTATAAAGAAAACCCGGGTTCTATCATTTCAAACCCGCAGTCCCAAGTAAAATGAATGATTTTGAAAACCGCTCAGACCTATCATTTCAGCCCTTAACGTTTTGCCCCTATTATAAAGTCCGTTCGGGCATGTAGCATTTCAACCCATAGTGATTCTAGTCTACAGGGAACTTGCAATGATGATAACTGATATAAACGACAGAATAACATGAAGTAACAATAACATATGATATAACAAGTGTGAACATCATATGATAATAATATAGCAGATATAGAATGACGACAAACAGTTACTGATTCAAATGGTGTCAGTTTATCAGTTATATAAGTACATATTAGTCTGGTGAGATTTACTCACATTTATGGCTGGAGATTGCAATCCAAATGACATAACGGATTCTAGAAGGCACGATGACACAACAATAGGCTCAAGTGGGAAGAGATCCAAGCTTAGAACTTGTGTTGCAACCCAAAACAAAACCAAAATAAATTTAACATTTCAACACAACATTAAATTGAAACAACTTTGAAATAAAAGGATATACGAATGCACAGTCTTTTGCCTTGCTCTCTACATTTGATTGCACGGCCTAGGGGATGTTTTGACTCAGGTTTGGACATGCTTTGGCTAAGGTTTGAACATAGGAAATGCATGGCATGAAGGCTAGACATGCGGAGGAAGTTACAAGGTAGGAATGTGAAGGAGTTTAGGCAAAATAGGTGGGTTTTTGGTTAACAAAAGGCTCGGCCATGTAGGGGTTTGGCTTGGCCATTCAAGTTCGGGTCTGGATAAATGTTGTAGTGGTGTGTGTTGGTCTGGTCAGAGGTGGTGGTGGGGGCTAGAGGTGGTGGTGGTGTGGAAAAAGAGGTGGTGAAGCAACAAGGCTCAAACTAGCATGTTTTCAAGGCATAGGTTGTATTTTTTTGGATTTTAGCATCATGGTGGGTTCGACCATGGTTCAGATCTGAGTAATAGGTGGTGATGATGACAGGGAAGAGGTATAGGAGGTGGTGGCCATGGCTATGGAGTAGAGGCCGAGCAAAAGAGTGGAGAGAACAAGGCAAAAATACATAAGAAAATAGGAAGAAAAGGAAGAAAATAAGAGGAAGACATTACCCAAAATGTTTGAAACCATGAATAAAATGAAAGAATGGTTTCTTGAGTGAGAAATAGGATGAAAGTCACGGCTAGAAAACTGAAAATGGGCAGCCAAAATGAATAAATGAGATGGTTATGGCATTTGAAACGTTTTTGGACAATGAAACGTCTAGAAATGAAATGCCTTAAACTCTTCACGTTTCCATTTTCTAAAGATCAAATAAAAACAAAAGTGAATCATAAAATACTTGTAAAAACCGAAACAAGTGAAAATATAAGAAAATAAAAAATTAATTTTAAAGAAAATATAAAAAGAATGAAAGATATTACTTAAAAATACAAAACAGTGTCCAGAAATTACAAATAAATCACTGCTTGTCTTGGAAAAATATCCACTTCATTTTAAAAATATTATGAAGTGAAAATTTGAAATAAAATAATTTATTTATCATTTTTAAAATAAAATAAATAATTAAATGGGAGAAAAATAGAAAAAAGAACTAAAGAAAATGTTTAAAAATTGAGAACAGGGCATGGAAATTGCAAGAAAAATACTACTAACTCTAGAAAAATTCCTACCTCACTTTACAATATTAAAAGACAAAAATATACATAAAATAACATATTAATACATATTAAATTAAAATATGACAAAGAAAATATAATTTATACAATTTAAAATAACAAAATTGTAGAATAACTCAAATTGTACTCAATATTGAAATATACATAACTTTCACAATTTGAATCCGTTTCCAACGAAACGAAAAGCAGTATTCATGTTATTAAATCTATTTTCATAATAAAAGATAAAATTTAAGAACTTAAATATTTAAATTTGACTAATTTTACCAGAAATCCACCCTTCAGTAAAATATTCGATTTTACAAGTTTGAAACTATAATTCACATAAAAATCAACATTTGTATTTAAAATAACATAACTTATTCATTTTAATAAATAAAATCAAAATTTTAAATCAAAATTTCAAATAAAATAATCAAAATAAATAATTAAAATAAATCACAAAATTCAGGGTTGTTACACTCTTCCCCACTCAAAACTTTTCGTCCCCGAAAAGGAATGGGGTACGGGAAAGCACAGAAAAAGATAGAGTGAAACAGAATTAAGATAAGA
The DNA here is from genome assembly GCA_030765085.1 of Allium cepa. Classification (NCBI taxonomy): domain Eukaryota; kingdom Viridiplantae; phylum Streptophyta; class Magnoliopsida; order Asparagales; family Amaryllidaceae; genus Allium; species Allium cepa. Next base: position 1,029,100,876 of record CM060929.1, read on the forward strand.
TGACAAGAAGATTGAAATTATACCTGATAACTGTTGTTATAGGTGAGTTTGACATGGTGGTGATGATCTTTCCAAGATTTTCCAAAATCAAGAACACAAGCACGCAAAATAGATTCAAAATGAGTAGCAAGATTATCAAAGATTATAGAAAGATTTCTAAATAGAAAGATTATAGAAAGATGCCTATACCAGTCTATAGCAAGATAAGGATGATAAGGACAACCAAATATAGTTTGAAAAACAAAATAAGGAAATAAATTTGAAAGCATGGAAATTTCAACTTAAATAGAGAATAAATCTTTACACAAGTTAATTAAATCTTAACTATCTCAAATTTCATTATCTTATTATCCAATCATCTTAAATTCACAGTTTTTTTAAAACCATAGGTTTGAAAAATATTCATTTATTACACTCACAATGTACTTAATAAATTTTTTTCTTCTTTATTCCTAATTAAAATTAAATTTATCCCTTTTAATATATTTATCACTTATGTTATATATACTTACACTTATTATAACTGCTTTCTTTTATTCTTAGTTCTTTTAACATTATCTTATTGTAAGTTATTCAATTACCTTTTATTATATTTACCTCTGTTAATCATTTTATAATTAAAATCTAAGTGGATAACATTTATTGTAACCACTCAAATTTTATTCATAAAATCTTTTTTATATTGTATATTATCCAATTACATATTCAAAGGTAAGTTATATTTGAATGAAATTGTGTGTTATACCAATAAAACTTTCAAATTCAATTATCTCAAGTTTGAATCATTTATCCAAATTTTTGATTTTCTTTTTATAATTGAATTTAAGAATTAAATTTCCGATTTCTTCAAACCATTTAGAGATAAATAAATGTATGTACATAACTTATCAAATCAAATTTAAATCATGTGTCTATTTATATTATAAATCAAGTCATATTTTAGAAATTCAAATCAATTTGATTTCCTAAAACAAAGCTGTAGCAAGACTACATGGCGGTCTCTTTATTTCGAAACTCGAAATGAATGTCGACGATGTCGCGGTCATCACCGAAGTTATTTTCCAGCGACAAAGAGAAGAGCACTAATTTTTTTAAACTTTTAAAATTATTTGAAAACAAATTTCTATTCAAAAATACTTTAAATAATATAACCCTTTTAAAACTTTAAACACAAGGTTAGAAACCATCGAAATTAAATTCTAAAATTTCTTGTTCTAAATTCATTTCAGTTCCCAAATCAATTTATAAACAACTATTTATAAATTCATTTATAGAACAATAAATGATAAATCAAGTATTATCACTTCAAATAATCAATTTAAATCAGTTTATTAAGTTCCATAAATTTACTTATATATCAAAATTTATTTCATTAACCAAATTTTAAAATAATATTGTGTTAGTTTGTTCTGTCAAAGTGTTTTGGAAATCTTATTGATGGCATTGATCAGAAGAATCGATCAGAAACCCAATTCAACATCAACAACTCAAACAACACAATATATAAACAAAACATAGATTTACAAGTACAATTCAAAATGTTTGAATAAAGGTTGGAAACAAAAGACAACATGATTAAATAACAAAATAGGGAGGTGGATAAGCTTAAATAAATCATGAGTAACCTCAACCGGGTCAACCATGACTTAAAGAATAAGATCAATGTGGATTTTTCTGGGGTAAATCTACATTCGATCTCAAGAGTTAGAGTTTGGAAAAAAAAGATATTAGCATCTAAACCAAGGATAGATATAAATCTCTGGTGAATCGATGCTAATTGTAAAGGTGTTTCACCCTTTTAGAATTTAATTTTTGAGATTGGCGGGACTGCCAACTCATTATAAAGATCATTTTGAAGTGGAGTTATGGGATACTCCAGAACCAAAAGAAGATGAATAGTGAGGGACATGAATGGATTTTGTAACCGCAGGGAACATTCCAAAATTTAAAGGAAATCGAATTGAAGGAGAAGGAATTCAAGCTCGAACGAAAATGATTCTGAAATTAAATCTACTCTATATACTGAGTATTGCCTAAAACCAGAGCTTTGATACCAACTGTAACGACCCGATATTTCCAACCATTCGCATCCATTACAAGTGTATAGGTAGACACTCATGCCGAAATTGAATTGCTCAAAATACCACGTTGTAAATAAAATTTGACAAATCTCAGAATATACAGTAAATAAAAATCACAGATCACAGACACAGAATATTTAATAATGCAGCGGAAGTAATAGAGATAGTAGTTCATGAAGCTACTATACAAATATATCAGAGTTAAACAAGATACAACAAAAGAAATAAAGTACAACAAAAGTTTCAATATGATAACCAAGTACAAGCTGAATACAACAACGGAACCGAAATAGATAAGACTAGATAAGCATATAATCTCCAGCGATTCCAATCTCCAGAAGGTGGAATCCAAATCTGTGAATACTCAGGCTGACCCGAGCGTAAATAAAAATACAAACACTCGAGTCAGGACATACATACTTATACAATGTAAACCAACTCAAGTGAACTGTAGCAAAGGTACAAGTAACTAAGAAGATGCTTGGGACCGTCCATCCTATAAGGATACGTTAAACTATTTATTATATAGTAATATACGCTACATACAGTAGTGTCTAATCGTAAAGTACAATCATATAGAAAATAGCGTTAAGGGGATGGTGAACCTTAACGCGGTCGGATCTTTAAACCAAATCCTAGTGGGCTCGATATAAGGAACATATGACAAGGCACGCGAGGCAATGCCAGGGTGGATACACCGTTTGCACTCCCGGACCGGTGGTGACGGCAAGCCAGCAGCTTTCGCCCACCTCGAGAAATACCCCGAATCAAAGTGGCGCCACCATATCGAATCACAAAAGTAATAGAATGGTTTCCAAAGAACCATGCTTGATGAAAGGGTGCGACCCTTTGTGTAGCCCAGTATAACTCCTGTTTTAGTCATAATTAGGCCATCCATCAGCGTTCTCTTACTTCATTCCAGTAGCGTTCGCCAACCAACCTACTTCATTCTGGAATCTCCACTGCGTACACGGTTGTCAAAGTGGTTTTCGGTATCGACAGAGAGTATGCCAGATATCCGATCCCGGTCTCTTTGCCAACAAATCGTTATTATAACCCGTGGTTATAACTTTAAAACAATATTTTATACTTCAAAATAAAATATCCTTTTCAATCCAAATCTTTATCAAAATAAAGATTAAATCATTTCCAAAACCATTTCAATATATCAACATACCATATCTTTCAAATTCAAATATTTATCAAAATAAATATCAAGTCATTTCTAACCATTTCAATATATTAAATTATCATATCCTTTCAAAAACTCCTTTCAAATCAATTTAATTTATTAAAATATCATATCTTTTCAAAACTTCCTTTCAAATCACTTTATTATCAAAATATCATATCTTTCAAAACTTCATTTTTTAATCATTTTATTATCAAAATATTATATCTTTAAAAACTTCATTTCAAAACATTTTTAATATCAAAATATCATATCTTTCCAAAACTTCATTTCAAAACATTTTTAATATCAAAATATCATATCTTTCCAAAACTTCATTTCAAATCATTTTAATATATCAAATATCATTTCAATGATAGTTTATACTTCAAAACCAAAACCATTTTATTTCAAAGCTTTAATATCTCACATTTCATAAATCCAATATTATTTAAATAAACTCAAATAATATATATTTCAAATATCCATCTATCAAATAACTTAAATAAATCAACAAATATCATTTCAAAATATCAAAATATCAAAGTATTATTCAAAACATCATTCATTTTTAATTCATTTAAATACCATTTAAAACCATTCATTTTATTTAGAAATTAATCACCATTTCAAACTTACATTTCAAAGGAGTTTATATTTAAAGATTAAATCTTTTCATAAAAAAATAAAGTCAATTCCTTAAATATTTAATTTCCAAAAATTTAAATCTTATTCCAAAGATTAATCTCATTAAAATTTAATAAAATTCAGTTTCCGTAGCACTTAAAAATGCTACGTAAAGTAATAGTTTAAAACAGTTCATTTAACAAAATACATCATTTGAGTGCTGTAATAGATTTTCTTTAAATTTCAAATAAAATTTAAATGTTAAGTTTAACCACTATAGCACTTACAATGAGCTATAATAGCCTATATTTCAAATTAACTTTTTAGTTCATTTAAAACAACTACAGCATTTACAAAATGCTGTAATATCCTTTACATTACACTTCAAAAATGCTGTTAAATCAAATTCAGGGTTTAAATACAAATTTCACCAACAGTTAATCTTTAATTTAAATCATTTAACTTATAAAAATCATATAATTTCACATTTTAAAATCATCATTTCAATACTCTTATTTTTATGATTTTTATAAAGTTAAATCTCATCCAAAAATCAAATTTTAACATAATTTCTTATTTAAATTCAAGTATTAAATTCCATTTCTTTAATTAAATTATTAACTTAACAATTAGGTTTAAATTTACAAAATATAACTTATTTCTATAAATTTTACTTAATTAAAATTTCACTTTTTAAAACAAAACTTAATATTTCACATTTAAGTTATATTTCAAAATTTACTTAAACATTCATTTGTTTAACATTTTAACTTATTCAAAAATCATTATTATTTTTATAAAATCATTTAAAATACATTTTTAAAGAAAAATATTATATTTTTCTTGCTTTACATAATTTCCCTTCTAAAACAAAACATAAATTCCAAAATTTACTTATAGTTCAAATTCTACTTTACCGTTTACTTAATTCATTATTTAATTTATAGAAAATCACTAATATTTCTACAAAATCATTTTTAATTAAATTTAAATCAAAAAATTATAAATTTTACATTTTAAAATATTTTAAAACATTTTCAAAAATATTACATAAACCACGGGTCTGTATATAGTTTTCTAGCCTAGGTCAAGTGATACAGATATATATCATTTCAATCCGCAGTTTACAAAGAAAATCTGGGTTCTATCATTTCAAACCCGCAGTCCCAAGTAAAATGAATGATTTTGAAAACCGATCAGGTTTATCATTTCAGCCCATAACGTTTTTCCCCTATTCTAAAGTCCGTTCGGGTATGTATCATTTCAACCCATAGTGATTCTAGTCTACAGGGAACTTGCAATGGTGATAACTAATATAAACGACAAAATAGCATGAAATAACAATAACTTATGATATAACAAGTGTAATAACAGGTGTTAACATCATATGATAATAATATAGCCAATACAGCATGATGATAAACAGTTACAGATTTAAATGGTGTCAGTTTATCAGTTATATAAGTACATATTAGTCTGGTGAGATTTACTCACATTTATGGCTGGAGTTTGTAATCCAAATGACATAACGGATTCTAGAAGGGACGATGACACAACAATAGGCTCAAGTGGGAAGAGATCCAAGATTAGAACTTGTGTTGCAACCCAAAACAAAACCAAAATAAATTGAACATTTCAACACAACATTAAATTGAAACAACTTTGAAATAAAAGGAGATACGAATACACAGTCTTTTGCCTTGCTTTCTACATTTGATTGCACGGCCTAGGGGATGTTTTGGCTCAGATTTGGACATGCTTTGGCTAAGGTTTGAACATAGGAAATGCATGGCATGAAGGATAGACAAGAAGAGGAAGTTATAAGGTAGGAATGTGAAGGGGTTTAGGCAAAATAGGTGGGTTTTTGGTCAACAAAAGGCTCGGCCATGTAGGGGTTTGGCTTGGCCATTCAAGTTCAGGTCTGGACAGATGTTGTAGTGGTGTGTGTTGGTATGGTCAGAGGTGGTGGTGGGGGCTAGAGGTGGTGGTGGTGGTGGAAAAAGAGGCGGTGAAGCAACAAGGCTCAAACTAGCATGTTTTCAAGGCATAGGTTGTATTTTTTTGGATTTTAGCATCATGGTGGGTTCGACCATGGTTCAGATCTGAGAAGTAGATGGTGATAGCGAAGAGGTGTAGGAGGTGGTGGCCATGGCTATGGAGTAGAGGCCGAGCAAAAGAGTGGAGAGAACAAGGCAAAAATACATAAGAAAATAGGAAGAAAAGGAAGAAAATAAGAGGAAGACATTACCCAAAATGTTTGAAGCCATGAATAAAATGAAAGAATGGTTTCTTGAGTGAGAAATAGGATGAAAGTCACCGCTAGAAAACTGAAAATGGGCAGCCAAAATGAAAAATGAGATGGTTATGGCATTTGAAACGGTTTTGGACAATGAAACGTCTAGAAATGAAACGCCTTAAACTCTTCACGTTTCCATTTTCTAAAGACCAAATAAAAACAAAAGTGAATCAGCAAATACTTGTAAAAACCTAAACCAAGTTAAAATATAAGAAAATAAAAAATTAATTTTAAAGAAAATATAAAAAGAATGAAAGAAATTACTTAAAAATACAAAACAGTGTCCAGAAATTACAAATAAATCACTACTTGTCTTGGAAAAATATCCACTTCATTTTAAAAATATTATGAAGTGAAAATTTGAAATAAAATAATTTATTTATCATTTTTAAAATAAAATAAATAATTAAAAAGGAGAAAAATAGAAAAAGAACTAAAGAAAATGTTTAAAAATTGAGAACAGGGCATGGAAATTACAAGAAAAATACTACTAACTCTAGAAAAATTCCTACCTGACTTTAAAATACTAAAAGACAAAAATATAAATAAAATAACATATTAATACATATTAAAATAAAATATGACAAAGAAAATATAATTTATACAATTTAAAATAACAAAATTGTAGAATAATTCAAATTGTACTCAATATTGAAATATACATAACTTTCACAATTTAAATCCGTTTCCAACGAAACGAAAAGCAGTATTCATGTTATTAAATATATTTTAATAATAAAAGATAAAATTTAAGAATTTAAATATTTAAATTTGAAATTTAAAAGTCAAAATTTGACTAATTTGACCAGAAATCCACTTTTCAGTAAAATATTCGATTTATACAAGTTTGAAACTATAATTCACATAAAAATCAACATTTATATTTAAAATAACATAACTTATTCATTTTAATAAATAAAATAAAAATTTTAAATCAAAATTTCAAATAAAATAATCAAAATAAACAATTAAAATAAACAATTAAAATAAATCACAAAATTCAGGGTTGTTACATGAATCAATCATAGAATCACAGATACGGAGCAATATAACAATAAGCACCGAAAATAGATAAATAGTAGTTCATGAAGCTACTATAGAATATCAGAGTCTGAGACAAAATAAAAGAGAAAATCCCAAGTACGTAGAAGTCACTAATACAAAAGCAACTGACAAGTCTGAACATAAACAACTGGAAATTACTAGAAAAGATGAATAGATAAAAGATCTCCACGCAAAGCTCCAAGCTGCAAAGGTGAGTCTCAAGTATTGTGACACTCAGTCTGACTTGAGAATAAAGTAAGGCACAAAACATTCGAGTCAGGATTGACATCCTTATGCAGGTAAATCAACTCAAGTGAAACGCAATATAACTTAAAGGATGTTTGGGATTCCAACCCTTAAGGATCGGTGGAACTATCTACATACATAGTAAAATGCGCTACATATATAATGTCTATAGTAAATTAAAATATTAAAATAGCGTTAAGGTGTAGCCCATATCCCCCTTAATACATTTTTATATAAATGCCATAGTCTATATAGCACCATAATTCCTCCTTAAACCAGAGGGCTATCAGAGGGCACTCCATAGTGTACGATACAAACCAAACTCATAGAGGGTGCGATAAGGCATGTGACAAGGTACGCGAGGCAATGCCTATGGTAGGATACCACCGTTTTGCACTCCCGGACTGGTGGTAACGCATAGTAACTACTACCGCCTACCTTGGGACACACTCCTAAATCAATGGTGCACCCAATTAAATCACAAAGTAATAGAATGGTTTCGAAGAAATGTGCCCGTTTGGGGGAGCGACCCCATTTGGCCCGATATAGCTCCTGTTTTAGCCACATCAAGCTGACTCTTGGGAGTCAGGGCTGCGTTCATACCTTATATAAACGTTCGCCAAACCATCCTACTTCATTCTGAAATCTCCACTAGGTGCATAGTTGTTAAAGTGGTTTAAGGTATTGGCAGAGAGTATGACAATATGCGATCCCGGTCTCTTCAACAAAAAACACTTATTTCATACCGTGGTCATTTTCATTTCAAGTAGTTCATACTTCATATAAAAATATCATATTCATTTCAAAATCATATCACATTTGAAATCATATTTACTTTCGAAAGCATTTCACTTTCGAACTAATATTTCATTTCCAAAATCAAAACCACAAAATAGGTTAAGCCATCATATCAAATTATTTGTAGTTAAATCCATTAATATAAATCATAATAGTTCCAACTTAAACAATTTGAATATTGAAAGTAGTATATATATTGGAATAGTTATACATTAAAAATAGTTTATATTTAAAAATAGGTTGTAGATTAAAATAGTTTATATATTAAAAATAGTTTAGATATTAATATATATATTTAAAATTGTTTATGAATTTAAAATAATATATATTAAAATAGTTTATACATTTAAAAGAGTTTATATCGAAAATAATTTCAATTTAGATTTGTTTCTTCCAATTTCACAAATCAACTCTAGTTCCAAAATTCAATTTAAATCAATCTTAGTTCAGCAATTTCAATTAAAAAGGTTAGAGGTTCAATTCAAATTCTCATTAACCCTTTTCGATTTTTATTGATTTCAAATCTAGGTTCGAACTACCAATTTAAACCACTTCCAATTCAATAAATTTCGAAGTTTAAACATTCAAACAATTTACAATAACTCAATTTGATAAATTTAATTATATTTCAAAATTCAACTTTAATTTTTTTTAAATTTGAAAATATTTACTTAATCATTTTTAATAATATATAAATAAAATCTCAAATTACAAATTTAAATCAATATTAAAAATTCAATTTTTATTTAGATTTGAAAATATTCATTTAATCGCCTTTAGTCAAAAATCTAATTATCAACTTATAAAATCATATCTTTAAAATCTCAGAATTAATAAGTTTCATATCAAATTTTTATTTAAATACAATTCTTAAACAAATAAAATTTCAAGTCCACTTTAACTTATCTTTCCAATCTTTATTTACTTGAGTTATTACCAAATCTATTTTTAAAATATGAATACAAATTATAAATAAATATTTGAGACATATTATATATATTAGTTGAATTAAATTAAATTTTTTATTAAATTTTATTATATTAATAATTATTAAATTAAATCTTATTTTATTAAATACATTGTATAAAACCTTATTTTATATATTTAAAAATATTAAAATTATGTGTAAAATCTAGAAATTTAAATTTTTCAAAACTTAATTTATAAATTTAAAATTTCCAAACATATAAGTTTAAAAATCCAAATTTTACACATATATTAAAATAAAACCTTTATATTATATTTAAAAAAATCAATATTTTTTAGAACCCATATATTTCCTTTCAAACCTTGCAATTCCTTTTTTAGAAATAGACCAACAGTGTCCGTAAGTGATATGAATTTTATAATTTACTGGTATATATCATTTCAATCCGCAATCCCAAAATTTCAAAATCAATAAAATCGCTTGGGTTCATCATTTCAACCCATAACAATTTTCCCTAATCTGTAATGTCGTTCAGGTATGTATCATTTCAACCCATAGGAATTTTCTAAACTATCAGGGACCTTGCAGAGTGAGAACAATAAAATAATAGCATAGAATAACATAGCATACCAATGACACATATGATCATATTTTAAAATTTAGATATAATACATGCACACACACATGCACACACTAACAGGTTACTGGTGGGGTTGATGGGTGAGGGGAGATGGCTTTTGCATGTTGGAGTCGACAAGGTGGAAGGGTGGGATGCTACAATGGAGATTATGGGAGGATAAGTTATTCGGTCGTGGGGTCTGGGTGAATGCGGAGGCAGAGGTTGTCAGGTTGGAGAAAGGGATGAGGCGGATGAGAGGTGAAGATGGAGGAGAGAGATGCGAGAGTGAAGTGTGTGGCATGGCAGTCATGTCGATAGGGAAGTGTACTGTTGGGTGATAGGGTGCAATCGATGGTGGGTATGGGTCACGGTGTAGAGAAGGTTGGCGAGCTGTCAGGAGGTGGCATGGAGGAGGTGAGAAAACGAATGGGCTTGGTGAATGGTTGTGTGGACATGCTTCAACAAGGAGTATGAAATATGTATGCTTTCATTTTTTTTAAGAGCGGAACAAACGAACATAAATGAGAATGGAAAAGGCACAACCAAATATATTGAGTATCTAAGGAATGAAAAAACCACGAACGTGAATCCAGGAATTATAAAGACAATTAGCTATTTACATTCAACCGATAGATAGATAAATGGGCACAAGGAAACCAAAAAGTTAAACGATACAGCTAATCATTTCGCCGATTTCACCGCATAGCAAACTTCGAAGTGCACAAATGAATATACTACGGAGATCAGCATGACGAGACGAACAGAATGATACACCGATATCAGCGATATGACTATCCTATCAAAATTCGATATTCGCTGCCAAAACTGCTGCTAAAACGCCGAAAATAATACAAAACGAGCCAGAGCAGTCCAAATTTCGCAAAATGAAATATGACGTCTCACTCAGAAGATAATGAATATTTTTCTTACGTTAAAATATTCAGATTTCAAAATTATTTATTTTCATCAAATTTAACTAATTATAAATTTTAAATCTGAAATTTTCACAATAAAAAAAATTAGATATTTTCTGATCAAAATCTGACACTTGCTACATTTAAATAGATGTGTTCCAAATATCAAATTTTCATTGCAATAATTTTATTGTTTATTTTCAAGAAAAATTTAGTTAATTACGTTATTTAAATTCGTTAAAATTCTCGGGTCATTACAACGCTAGAGCGTATTAATTATTGTTATAAAAAAGTACTGTGTTAATTGGTCTATTGAGTTGTTTATGAATTTTGTTCGAGATGTGGAACGCCGCGGTGTTGATAGGGGTTTCTAAACATTTGAACAAGGCTAACTGATGTGATATTAAATTTTGAAAATATGGCAAGTGAAATATTTTGCCAAGGATTATATTTTATATATATAAAAGAATAATTTTCCAAACTTTATATAGTTATTGTCGGCGTAAAAATTGGCCACCAACACCTAGTTATATGGAAGCACCAATATTCAGTCATAAATCTTTGATGGTATCTAATGTAGAGAATATAATATATAGAACTAATAAACTAAAAATGAAAGCAAGTAAAAGGAGACAAGATTTATAGTGGTTCAGCTAATTCTAATCTACGTCTACTTCAGAATAATCCTTTTCATTATACTATAGTTTGTTTACAGTTACAATCCGAAATTCAAGAATAAAATTAGCAAAATGTAGCCTAGGTTGAAGATAGAGAGAAGCATAAAGAAGATTCTCCTTTTGACGCCATGTCTGCTGTATTTATAGGGGAAGACGTGCACGGATTGGGCTAAAATTTCAGCAGAAGAACCTCCAAGACATGAAGAGGCCACCCAAGAATTTGCAGGCTCATTGTATCCCACAAGAGGGATCGGTATTGATCCCTATTTTGGTGTCCAAATGGAGGTCGATCCCTCTAGGGGTTTTCTACGATGTTAGCTACTTGCTCTCTAAATTTCATGCTATTCTAACTTACGGTTTGTGAGATATTGCGTTTTCCATGAAGTGGAGTTGCATGCATTCTGATTTTAGTCGATCCCTTTGGAGGGACATGGGACGATCCCTCCAAACTCCTCCAAATGATACACGATCCCTAGTGGGGCTTCTTAATTTTATATTATTCATAGCCTCCAAGTTTCATGCCAATTAGGTTAGTAAAACTTGAGTTATTGATCGATCTTTGTTATAATGTGGTGTGAAGGCTAATTGAACCAATCCCTAAGGAGGGATAGGGGCTAATCCCTCCAGCTTACACTAAATGATGTGCGATCCTTATTGGTTGTCCCACATATTGTAATTAGCTTATGCTCCAAGTTTCATGTCAATTGGATGTGTAGACGTTGAGATATTGATTGTTTTCCATTAAGTTGTCTTGCTTGGCTGAAATATGCCAACCCCTTTTATACTGATCCCTTTTATATAGATAACTTTTTATAACGATCCCTTTTATACCGACCCCTTTTTAGCTGAAGTAATTTGCCTGTAACTTGACAATACAAACTCCAAGCGACTTGAAATTTGAAATGTAGCATCGTGGGGCCTTCCTTGTCACTTTATACCGGTCTCATCTAGTTTGGAACAAAATTAAGTATATGTACGGATCCTCCAAGGGAAGGGATATGCACGATCCTCTACTTGGGGGAGATACTAATCCGTATTTAGAATATTTCAAAGAATCTATCTCTTAGTCTCGGTTGATCGCCGCTTCATATCATTGCCTGCATTTGATTTATGGACCTTATAATCATCGCTTTGTCTACCGGCCTTAATAATCATGAAGTCTTTTGGGTTAAATCCACCTGTCTATTGCCTTGGCAAAAGGTGGGTTAACACTTTCCCCTTCAAAACATGTCATGCGATAGGAAGATGTGTTTTGAAATGCCAAAAATCCAAAATTCGAAACCCATAATGCATTGATAATCGTATTTTCCAATCCAGAGTCCATTCCAAATCCACAGTCTATCCGGATCGTTTTATCCAAATCTGCACCCTTCCAAAGCCAAATCCATTGCTGCACGAAATCGACATCTAAATCCATGACTCTTCGGGTTGTTATCCTAATCTACATCCTCGATCTCACCGGATCCTTGCCGAGCGTAATCCGTACACAAGACTTAAGTTTGCTGATCCATCACATTCGAGCGAAACGATCCACTCTTGCTAGGCATAGTCCATATCAGACAACCTTGATCTTTCCAGATCCTTTCCAAGCACAATCCATACTAGATTTTCTGAGTAGGTCTACCCATCGGGTTCGGGTGAAGTGACCTACCCATTGCCAAGCATAGTTCAAACCTAACGAACTTGATCTCTCTAGATCCTTGTCGAGAACAATTCTTACTCGACGACCTAAGTGGGCCGATCCATCGCGTTCGAGCAAAGCTAACTACCCTTTGCCAAGCATATTCCGTACCTAATGAACTATTGGGTTTTATTCTTTGGCCTCGATACCCATTGAGGACTTAATCCATGATGCACGAGTCTATTTCGTCGTGTTCGCCTGGTGAAAGGACCCATACCTTAGGATTGTTATCCCATATCTTCGAACAGGACCACAACTGCGACCTATGTTATCTATTCCGTTAATATAAATTTAAGCATTCCTAAGTCCATTAGCCACAATATAAAATAAGAGTCCGTACAAACAATAAACCATCGTTCAAATAAAACTAGGAATACAAGATTTCAAAGAAAATAAGAAGAAAAGTAAAAATTTCACTAACCCTAGCACTATGGTTTATCATCATCTCATAGCATGCCTAGGAACCAAAGTCGATCCCGTATATATGCAAGTGACTTAGCCGTTCTAATGCAGAGTTTGTTACTTATACCATGCCATCTCGATCAATTGATGACAAGTTGATGATAATGACTTGATCCAGTGCCTTTTTTCATTCGAGGTGGACGGTGGCTGCTCCGGTTCCATCGCCGTAGTCCAAGTCCTTACATATTGTTTTAACTCACCATTCCTCATGTGTTCCTCGATGATATCCTTCAGATGCCTGCAGTCATTTGTATTTTACTCATCCAGCTTATGGAATAGGCAGCGCTTTCCTGATGTCCATTCGTGTTCGGAGGGTTCCCTCCTTACCAGCCTTTGTTATGGAAAGCATCCTCGAGTATTCAGATATATCTGTTTTAGGGTTTCACTCAATTTTGAGTAAGAAGAGAATTTGGGATCTCTCTTCTGGTGCTTCGATCCATCAAAGCTATTATCCAAGTTCCATTTACCTTTGTCCTTTCCTTAGCATTCGCCGTGCGGTTCTCCATCCCATATCGTATTAACTTCCATTGCCTCTCTATCAACTTTCGCATTTTCTTGTCCCAAAAACCTTTTTGCTTTATGGTATAATTCCTCGAGATCCATCGATGGATCCCATACCAGTGGTATCTTAAAATCTAAATTATCTGCAACTCCTAGTCTCCCACCATCAAAACCATAGATGGATCTCGTCGATCCACCAAAATAATTACCGCATTGAACCAGGTTAAGAAATTCTTGAGTGATTCTATTGCCCACTGCTTTACTGATGCCAATGTCATCATATTCTTAGGTCTCGTAATATGAACCCGAAACTGCTTCATAAATATTTCGACCAATTCCATCCATGTGCTAATAGAACCACTTTCCAACTGTCTAAACCATAGCACAACTACATCGGTTAAGTATAGTGGGAAGCATCGTCCCAAGACTTCTTTCGGTGCCACTAGAACTTCCACGTGCCATATATATCTCATCATATGCATAGTCTAATCTGACTTTCCATTATAAACTTTCGGTGTTAGTAGTTTGAATTCAAGTGGATTCCTAACGTTCTTGATATTAGAAGCAAATGGACTTTTATTTACATCCTCCGGATCCCTATTCACCAATCTTCCATGCATAGCTCGCCTGATCATCTCTACAAACCTGTCACTGTCTTCCAATGGTAGTCTCCTATCATCATGTCCAAGCTGCCCCCCTGAGTGTAGGAGGGAATTCTGGAACGTATTCCTCCAAGCGAGCATCCAAATTTATATTTGTACCAAGCTTCATGGAATTCATCGTAGGTCCTCTAGCATTGTGATCAACCAGACCTTGGGGGATGCCCCTTAGCCTTCGGGGATCGGTGTCGATCCCTCTAAGATGGCCGAGGACTGCCCCCGGCTACTCTGTTTCATTCTTTTGTCCATTGGCTCCTTTTCCATGTTATCGGATCTGATATCCAGTGATTCATACTGCTTCAACTCCTTGATCTATGTTGTCACTAGCTCATGCTGCTCTATTCCCTTAATTCAATGCTTCAGCTTATCCAATCTGTCAGAGTAAATTCTACATCATCTCCTCCGGTCTTTTTAGCATCCTCTCCTGCATTGCATGCATTACCATTTCTAGTTCATCCATGGTGATGTAGACAGATGTTTGATTAGCTCCAGCTCTCGAGGAAGCCTCCGGACTCCCTTCATAGTGACTTTATTCTAGTAGCGGTCTCCTTATTGATTGCCTAGCCACTGCTTCCTTAAGCAGAGTATCCAAGCTTCTAGATCTAAGATCCTAGCCTCCAAATCCGCAATGCAAGCCTTCTTAGCGAAACCACCCAAATGTTGGCATCAAAATTGGCCACAAACAAGCAGTGAATACGTTTACTTTGGGATAATTCGGAGGAAATCATCTTGACTAGTTTTGTGGCAATTTGAATAGTAACAATCAGGTGTTTGCTTAGGCAAATGTTGTGGAGATACTTAGTAAATTATTCTCTTTATCATTGTGCGATCGAAATGAGCTCAAATCCAACCGAGTCCAGTGAGTTTTAATAAATAAAATGTTTTAATTTATTAAAAATATATGTAATATGATTTCAAAGATTACTTTTTGCAATAAAATAGGGTATTTAATTTTAAAGTTCCCTTAAAGGGAATTGGTTTCAAATTAAAAAGTATTTTCGATAAGAGATTGCTTTGATAAATGAGATTTTACCCTTAGAAAAGGTAGGGGATAATTTAAAAGATAGGTACATTAGGTTAAATTAAATATGGGGGTTTTGATAACATTATTTTATGAAAAACCATAGATTTTATTTAAAACATTTAAGCAGCGTAACTAATTGGTGTTACTGGACCAGTCCATAAACATCATTCATTCTAACACCTTAAGGTAAATTGGATAGGAAAGTTTTGATAATTTTTTTGATTAAAACCATATAATTGTTTAAAATATCTAAGTAGTGTAAACTATTTATTGATTGGGTCAACCCACAAATGTCTTCTATTTTAACACTCTATGTTAAAGTGGTCGAGAAGTTGATTCAGTTCTAAAAGACCAAAATTTTGATTAGATCTTCACCTAAATTATGAAAAGTAAAATAAATTTTGTATGCACTCATAGGATATAGAAGAGGGTTATACAAGTAAATACAGTGGAATAAGTTATTATTTGATATTTTATAAGGAAATGACTTTATAAAATATTTTTTAAACTTAGGTGAAAATTTATGAAATAATTCATAAATAATTTTAGTATTGAGTAAAATACTAAGTGGACATATAAGTGATTTCGAAAAAATTGATATAGTTAAGATATTAATAAATATAGAGTATAACTTTTAGTTTTGTCCGTATGAATTTGGATAATCTTCTAAGCAATAACTGAAGGCTAATGAGCAAAACTGTAGGCTTAGATAATTATCTATATTTTTGAAAAATCAAGGAAGTTTTGAACCTAAGTTAAGATTTGTTTGTAAATCATTTTGCATTTTAAATAATGTTAAGTGTTAGATTTTCCCTTATGGAATCTGGTTGATTGACTGATAGTGTTGGTTTATTTCTGTACGGAATTTGATTTGATTTGACTTGACTTAGCTAAATTTAGTCGATTGATTATGTGATTTTGTATACCATTGTTTATAAGTTTAAATTTGTAGACAAAGGATTTTGATTTGTTGTTATTAGGACCTAAATCCCGATGATTTTGAAAAAAGAGATTTTGAAGATTTTGGGAAAGAAATGATATTTATTCACTTTAGTTAATGTTTTTGGAGGAACTGGAATACCACTGGGTGCTCCATGTTATTTTCATTCTAGAGTTTCACCATACTTTATTAGGACGAATCCCCTTCTTCTCATTTTTATTTTTGATCTTTGACTTAATTCTCGTCCAAGAAATTTGGAAATAAAATTTTGAATTTACAAATCCTGACATTTGGATCTAAATTTATCATTTGAAATTATTGGATGCATAATATTTATTACAGAATATTCTCTATATTTTGTCGCCTATGATTGCGATATTGTTGTTAGTTGCATGCAGCTTTATTTTATACTAAAGTTGTATGTAGATTTTATATCATCCTAGTTTTTGCATGTAGAGTTACATCATATTGCTTTTGTCAACCTGATTCTCTTTTGGATTTCGTAGGTACAGATATCTAAGAGATTGCTATTTGATTCTAATGCGCCTACATTTGCATAGAGATAATAAATTACTTGCCAAAAATATATAACAAACGCAAAAAGGTGTGTAGTAGATTTAGAAATTTGAATCGGTTGATGATTTTATTCCCCGATTGTAACGACCCGCCTTTTTGACCGTCGAAAGTCGGCACCGAATAGTACCACCATGTTAAAATGTCGAACATCGAATCGACAAAAGGCAGATTGTTAGGTTAAATAAAAAGAAAAGAACATAGAACAAAGTAAATCAGAACCTCATAGTGGGATCGACAACATATAATATAACAAGGACGGTAAAAAATATCACTCTAAAAATACAGAGTATTTCAGTGTTAAAAACAAACCTTTTCAACCGGACTGTTACAAAATTCCGACCTTACAATTGCTAATATGGATACTGTATAATGTAGTGGAAAATAAAATGTTTGCACACAAATTGGGCAAACACCTCCAAGTTTGAATTCGGTTAAGTTACCTTTAAGTTGTTTGATATGCAGTTTTAATGTTCCTATGCAGTAACATATAATTTTCATAGTCACAAAACAGTTCACAGACTTAGAGTTGGATAGCGGTTAAAGGAAGTAAATCACACAAAATTTTATAATGTTCGACCAAAATATGCCTACATCCACTGTCCATCTTATTATGCTTCTTTAATTTGGTTATAATTACAAATTTGATTGGAAAGTGCAAAAACTTAGAGCAGTTGGGAGGGTGAGGTCTCAATAGAGTTTTCCCACTTTTCTCCAAAATTTGGTCCCCATTGTTGTTGAGGAGCTCTGATATTTATAGAGTGGAGTTGTGAAGTATGGAGGCTGAGATTAAAGCTCTTTGAGTCTGGATCGGCATTTGGGCAGGATGATCTAGTTCGACATTTGGTTAGAGAACTTGGTTTGCTTGGTCATCATCTCATTTCTTGACTTACTCGGTTATCGCCTTATTTGGGGTCCTGCTAGGAAACGCCTATTTGTCGGACTAAACATTTGGTCCGGCAAGCCTGTGTACCAGATCAAATGTTTGGTCCACTATTTGATATGCTGTGTCTGACCAAATATTTGGTCCGACATTTCACAGTGTGCCGGACCAAATATCTGGTCCGACATTTGAAAGTGTGTCGGACCAAATAACTGGTCCTACATTTTAGAGAGTCCCAGACCAAATGTTTGGTCCTTCACTTTAGTGAATGTTTGGTCTGTCATTTTAGAGAATGTTAGACCAGTTTGGTTCGGCATTCCTACATTCTACATCGTAATCCAACTCCTTTCTGCTTGCCTTTGCTTTCTCTCTCCCCCTCTTTCTGGTGAATTACCGAGCCAACACTCACCCCTACAAAGAATGTCGTATTTCCATACAATTTTCTTTGTTTGGTTTGGACTTAACTTTTTCTCGACCGGTGAGGTGTTTTTACCAAGCAAAAAAGAAAAACGCTTCGCTTTCTCTATTCCTATGCTTTTCCTTTTATAAATACTTTATCTTCCTTCTTTATTTCCTTCTTCTATTTCCAAACTTCGAAATATCCCAATTCCTTTCAAATTTCCTAAAGCTCCCAATACTCGAATTTCCCTTTTTCGTACTTCACCACTGTCTAAGGTAAGGTTGGTTCTCAAATTCAATCTTTATCCTAGGGTTTTTTTGGGTGTCTTTAGTTCTAGGGTTATTTGTAGTCCTTTATGATGTTTTGCCTTGAGTTGGAGGAGGAAGAAAAAAATCGTTCGAATCGGCGCTGTTGCCTGTAATAGTTCGGTGGAGGCGAATTCTGGGATAAATGGTGGTATGGACCATGTGGATATCGAGGGTGGAAGGAGTTCGTGTAGGAAGAAGGGGCTTCTTCATATTGTGTTTTGTTCCTGTGCATTAGGTTTGGGCATGAGGGAGGTCTTTGGATGCGCGGTAGTCAATGTTGCTAGCCTGCTGTGGAATTGGTGCTGGATCGAAGTGACCTTTGTGCAGGTTATGGTGGAATTGGTTTAGCACCGTGACACTATATAGTTTTGGACCGATGTTTAGAGTGATTCTAAACCAAATCAGCCTATGCTGAGCCAAAAAAGGGGAGTCTTATGATTAGTAGCTTTAATTTTGGAGGGTTTGGTTCGGTGTGTGACAATAACCAAACTAAAGGAGTTTTTCCATAAGTGTCTACCTTCAGGTTATGGTTGAATGATTTCTAATGTGTTAAATCCATCACTACTACTTTACTCTCGTTATGATTGCGTAGCCATTGGTGTGTTGGATCTTATGCCTGCTTTTTATTTCCTTTTGAAGGAAAATGTCATCTGGCCATGAGCTTCTATCTAAGCATGCATCATGACAGCCTACCGGGGCCGGCGCTTCTTCTTATGATGCTCTTGCCAATCCCCCAAAACAACCTAACTCTGCATATTCTTTGGTTGAGGGCTATGCTTCCAACTAGAAGTTGGTGAAGCCTTCTAGGTGTTATCCTAGCGTGCTGACAATTGAGAAGCTTAATTCCATAGCCACGACATTTGGGATTGTTTGCCGGGACATGCTACTACCTGGACCAAATGACATGTCATGCTTTCCCTCGGAGGGATACATGGCATTCAATAAATATCACTGCATGTGCGGTGCAATTCTTCTGCTTACCCGTTGGATCTCCAATTTCGTGATTTATCTAAAATTTTCTTCTCTACAGGTTCAACCGAACTCCTACGCAATCCTAACATGCTTATATCGGATGTTTTTGAAGCTTTATCAGAGACCCCCTACCCATAGAGAGATCAGGTACATGTATAATGTGAGAAGTTACCGAAAGGGGAGCTCCTTCATCAGCTTAGAGTCGGCTCACAAATTCAAGCCTATCCTTTATTTACACCCGAAATTTAACATGTTTAAGAAGTAGTACTTATTTATGCTTGATGATGTCGTCCCTCAACACATTTTCACTTCTGGGTGTAAGTCTCCTTTATATCCTCTTCTATGTCTTCTGTTGACTTGGTTTCCTAATGCTCCGTATTTTCAGGTTGTGTAAAAGCGGCAATAGACGAAGGTATGAAGAAGTTGGACAAGGAAATCTTAGTTATTCCTGAGGCTGATAGGGAAGCCTCATTCTTGCTTCACGACATAGCCCTCCATTTTTGTAATCTAATTAGCCCTGGTCAATCCGTGTGTAAGATCAGGCCAAGTTCTGTTGAGAGGGCAGTGGGAGCTCAAGGAGAAGGGGCAAATGCTGGCAAAGGTAAGGATCTGGCGGAAGAGGGCGAAAGGGCCAGAGACTCGAAGAAACTAAGGTGCAAGAAGAGTGTTTTTTGTCCTCCTCATTTGGGGAAATCTTTGTGCATACGGGATGCTCCTTCTCCTGATAACAAGGAGGCTTCTTGTTTGGAAGGTGATAGTGAGGATGAGGAAGGGTCGGAGGGAAATTTTTGGGGCAACAGAGTCAGAGGCCCATGCTTCTTAGGGTGTGAAGTTTATAAGTAGCAAAGATCTGGGCACGACCCCATTGAAGAATGCCAAGGCGGTGCGGGAGTGTCCTGAGCAGTTAGATCAGTCCAAGCTGGCACCCGGTCCAACTTTGATCGCTGGCTCTTCTCAAGAGAATGCAATGACGGATGATTGAAGTGGAGTGCCTGTTCTTCCAGTGCAAAATGGAGCGGGGATCAGCGTGACATTCGGGATTTCTCTGGGTACTTTCGATTTTTGCATGGACTTGGGGTTCTTTTTGAGAATTTTTTGTTTTAGACAAGTCCCGACCTTTACTTGCTCCCCAATCAAAGGAAGTTCAGTTGCCATGTGTCCTTCCTCCAAGTGCATTTCTGTCCCAGTATATTCCCTACTTGGGTGAGACCCATTCCCGGCCACTTGATCTAGTCTCCCCTAAGGGTCTGTGGTAGCTTGCAGTGTCGAAGTGTCTTGCATGCTTTGTTTTTATGCATTCTCCATTTCTCCATTCTAAATTTGTTAATTGCTTCGCAGGAAAAAGAAGAAATCCGAACAGAAATGAGATGTCTTAGCGACTTGAAAATTTCAACAGATGAAAGGGGCCTCCATTCCTTCTAAGATCGCCTCCCAAAAGGAAAAAAACCGTGCAAGAGAATTTCAAGGAAAATCCATCGGGCTTGGGCATAGGACAGGGCACGAGAAATCTCAAAAGCACACAAGATCTCCGAATAAAGATGACACCTCTCCCGGTTCTCAATCTTCTTCTTATCGCCGTCGCCAAAATCCATCTGGTCCTGAAGTACATGAGGTGCTTGGTGACCTAGGGAAAGAAAATGTCGATATACTTATTTCTCATATTTTCAGCCACCAATGAGGAATCCTTTCGAGAGTCGCCCAGATATTACCCCTAGCTATGCAGGTCGCCATCCAGCGGATTCTGATATCGAGTTCCTCCTGCCTCGAAATCCTTTGGTTCGAATTTTAGATGCGGCAAAAACACTTGACTCCGCCAATCTAACCACAAGAATAGTCTAGATCACTATTGAGACTAGAAACATTGTCGATTATCAATCCCGTTTAGCCAAGGCCAGCGAGGAAGCTTGAAGTGTTAATGTATGGTTACGCCTAGAGGTGGAGGATCTCCGTAGATAACTTAGGGAGAAGGATGTAAAATTGGTGGCGGTTGAAGCGTCTTGCACGGCCGAGATAAAGATAGCCAAGGAGAAAGCGATGAGAGAGGCTATTGAATTATGCAAGGCACAGATCGATGAGTCTATGAATTCAGTGGATGAAGCTAGGAAAAAGGATCTGGAGTGGATCCACTCTCTTAAAGGAAATATGAAGAAATCCCAGAAAGTCTTCTAAGCTGAAGAAGTCTCTAGGTGAGTGGCACAAGGAGGATAAGATCGATATGCTGAAGGCAGAGCAAGTTCGACCAAGGAAGGACAAAGAACAATATATGAACAAGGTGGTGTCCTTCCAAGCTGAAGTCGACAAGTCTAGCGACTTTAGTGAGATGGTTAATCAGATGTTGAAGGACACCTACTACATGTTCTAGAAGCAAGGGAATCTTCGGTGGATAGAAGACTACCCCCAATTGATGGCCGGGATCCGTACTCGGCTTATTGAGGAGACTACGACTACGGTTGCGCATGAGGAAGGAGCCATGTACGACGTTGGGATGGTGAACCGTTAGTATATGGTGGAAGAGAACAAGGCCATTGCTAGGGGATACAAGGTGCTGGCAAAGGATGAGGATGATGAAGAGGGTTCGAATTTTGAGGGGTTAGTGACCCACACAATATTACTGCAGGTATCTTTTTTTACTTCAACTTCTTGTCACTTATCTCAAGCCGTAAGACTTATGACCTTTCTTGCTGGCATTGTTCAAGGATGGCTTCAGGGTAAGTCGTGCCACCAAAGGGTGCTGATGGGGCGTCGCAAAGAGTGGTTGAGTCCTTTGTGCAATCTGAGCTTTCGAAGGACATGGTCGGAGGGAGCGGGCCGAATGACAAGGATGTCCCTCCTACTTAGTCAAGGAAATTCCCCCTCCACTTTTTTTTATGCATTTTTAGAGGATGTATGGTCATTCTGTATATATATGTATGTATATAAAAAAATTGTACATACAGATTTAAAGTTGTAATGTTCGACTTTTTTCCTATGCATATTTATTTGGAATGACCGTTGTGACACGTGATTTTTGTAGTCTACCTTGTCTACTTGTGAAATTCTTACGATTTAATTAATCATCATTGCATTCTGAGATGTGGGAAATCATAAATGCGTTACTATGTTCAGGGCCGATCACGAACGTTAATTACTTGGGCTGTTACCCATGTCGTGAGTATTATTCGATTTGTCGTTGCCGGCGTGTATAATGCCCATCATTAACTACGAACTACCCTGGCTGCAGCCATGTCTTAAACGTAGGGTTTATAATCGATTCGCGGTTACTGGTGAGCTGAACGCCAATGATGAACTGCCTAGGCTATAAATTGTGCCTAATCCTGGCTTATATAGTCAGTTCATCATTGCCGGCTTGAGGGCACCGATCGTCAGTAGTGAACTGCCTGGGCTTGTTTCATGCCTTTTGTCATGGCTATCTTATTTTCACCATGGCCAATGAGCGCTTGTGATTGGATGCAATAGGAATAGTCATTAGATAAATAACTGAGTAAAAGAAAGTTTAAATAAGACAAATAATGCAAGACACCAAATTTTTATAGTGGTTCGGTCGAAATATGCCTACATCGACTGTCTTTCCTTCGTTTTTTCAATTAATACATGTTTTCGTACAGTTTAAGAGAAATAACGTGGAGATGTTGGAGATTCCATGCTTTCCCAAACACCTCCCCATTGACTGTTGACAGGATATAAGCTCTATTATGAAGATCCTTGTGAACAACAAACGGTCATTACCAACTTGGGTCTAGCACTCCTGGTCATGGAAAGACCCGCTTGAGTACCAAGTCCCATCTTGCAGTGCTCGAGGTTTCATCTTAGAGTTATGCTGCCTTGTCACCTTCTATCTATGAGTGGCGGCTTTGAGGGCAGCGTCGTTCCTTTTCTCCTCAATCGGGTCTAGTGACATGCTCAAGAGCTCCTTGTTTTCTTTTGGATTATAATGTATCCTTCGGTGCGATAGGATGACTATTTCGACTGGGAGCATGGCATTATCCCCGTATGCTAATCCATATAGCATATGCCCTATCGTGGTTTTGTAAGAAATTCGGTAAGCCCGTAGTGCAGTAGGTAGTTCGTCGACCCATGCCCCCTTGGACTTCTTTAGTTCCATTTTTATCAGCGTTTTTAAAACCTTGTTTACCACTTCGGCATGCCCATTCACCGGGGGATAAGCTACATCCAAGAAGCTTCGAGTAATCTCGTGTACTTATCACCAACTGGAGCATTCTTCACTATTGAATTGGGGTCCGTTGTCCAATATGATCTTCTACGATACCCTATACTTGCACAGAATGTTTCGTATTAGGAAGCTTATCACCTGGGCAGATGAAATTTTGTTCAAGGGCTCAGCTTCCACCCATTTGGTGAAATAATCCACTACCATTGTGGCGTATCTTAGTCCTTCTCGACCCATGGTGAGCTCCTAGATCAGATCAATCCCCCAAATTGCAAAGGGTCAGGGGCTGACCATTTTCATTAAACCTACAAGTGGTAGTCTTGGGATTTTGGCAAAACTTCGGTAATAGTCACATTTCTTAGCAAACTCGGCTGCGTCTTTGTTCAGCATGGGCCAAAAGTATCCATAGCAGAGAATTATCATGGTTAGAGTTGGCCGCCAGGTGTGATCACCACAACGCCCTTGGTGGATGTTATTAAGGATATCTTTCACTTCGTTCCCAGCAACACACCTCAGTAGTGGGTTGGAAAAACCACGATGGTACAGTATGCTATTTTGGATGGTGTAGTGGGATAACCTCCTCAGGATTCTCCTGACTTCGTTCCATTCTGCATGTAAGGTCTCATCCTATAGGTATCTGATGATGAGGCCATCCATGTCTCCTCTTCGTTGGTAGTCGCTGTGATTTGAAGACAATCAAAACCTGGTGCATGTTGACTCATGACGTAGCTAGGTTGCCCCCGGGATTGGTTCGATATTTATGCTTACCTCTTTGACGAGGGTGTCTACCTCTTTATTTTCTCCTCGTAGGATGTGTTTTATCACATGCTGGTCTAGCTCAATAAGGAGGGTTTTGGCCCTTTTGAGGTAAGACGTGAGTTTTTTTTGTGAGTTTGGAGTTCTTCGAGGATCTGATTCACAATTAGTTGTGAGTCACTGTGAATACATACCTATTTAACTCCTATTTCTTTAATGATATGTAGATTAGCTATCACTGCTTCGTAGTCAGCTTCATTATTGATTGCAGCGAACTCTTGCCTTAGTGCATAGCTTAACTTTCTTCCTCGGGGTATGACTATTATGACTCCCTCGTATTGTAAACTCAGTTATGAAATCAGCCAAGGCTTGTCCTTTAATTGCGGTGCGTGGATGGTAAGTGATGTCGTATTGGCTTAGTTCAATGGACCATTTTAGTAGGCGCTTTGACATATCTGGCTTATGTAGGACTTGTCTACGAGGTTGATCCGTTAGAACCCTAGTGGAGTGTGATTGGATGCAAGGTCATAAGTTTCTAGATGCTATAAGCAGATAGTAAATTAATTTTTCGACTTAGGGTATCTAGCTTCCCTGCCCGTGAAACTTTTGCTAACGAAGCATACTAGTCTTTGGATGCGATCATCTTCTCGTACTAGCGCTGCATTTAGGGCAAGGGAGGATATAGCCAGGTATAAGTAAAGCCTCTCTTCATCCGTAGGAGTGGAGAGTATTGGAGGCTTCTGCAGATGTTTGAGTAAACTTTGGAAGGATGAGTAGCACTCGTCGATCCATTCAGACTTTCCTTTATCTCTTTTGAGGGCTTCAAAGAATGGGACACGCTTGTCTATTACTTTGGATATAAATCTTCTCAGAGTGGCTAACTTTCCATTTAAACTTTACATTTCCTTTGATGTTCCCAGGATCTTGATGTCATTAAAGTCCTATACCTTTTCACGATTCATCTCTATCCCTCTTGCATGTATGATGAAACATAAGAACTTACCGAAGACACCCTAAAAGAGAATTTCAGTGGGTTTAGCTTCATTTTGTATTTGCACAACACTTGGAACATCTTGTCTAGGTGGCTCAAATGATCCGTTTCTCTTCTTGACCTGACAAGCATGCTGTCAACATAAGCTTCCATGGAGTGACCAATTTTGTTGCTCAAACATCTTATTAACCATATGTTGAAAGGTAGCTCCGTTGTTCTTAAGCCCGAAGGACATGACCTTATAACAATACATGCCTCGTCCATGATGAAACTAGTGTGTTCTTGATCTGAAACATGCATAGGAATCTTGTTGTATCCCGAATATGTGTCTATGGATGACAACAACTCATGTCCTACGGTTCCATCCACAAGTCGGTCAATTCGGGGTAAGGGGAAACAGCCTTTGGGGCAAGCATCATTGAGGTTGGAGAAGACGATTCAGGTTGGCCACTTTCCATTAGGCTTCTTTATCATGATTGGGTTGGAGATACAATCCGGGTAAATGGCTTCATGGATAAAACCAACGGCGAGCAGGTTCTTTACTTCCTCGTTGAGAGCGGTTGATCGTTCTGTACCCATGCTTCTTTTCTTTTGCTTGATCGAGATCTTGGTTGGACTAACATTAAGGGAATGGAAAGCTTTCTCTGAGGATATCCCTACCATGTCCTTATGGGTCCATGCGAATACATCCAAGTTATCTCGTAGGAATCCTAACAGCTAGACTTTGAGGTTTAAATTTAGTTGAGAACCTATCTTTAAAAGCCTGTTTTATTGTGTTCATCTACCGTCACATGTTCCATAGCCTCTGGCTCGACCTCCTTCTCTTTGTCTCTGGGGTCCAACTTGTTGAATGGGTCGCTGGTGTATTCAAGAGGAGGGGCCTTCTTTGATTGCTATGTTTCAAATTTTTGGCACAGAGGACAACCCTCATGACTTACCCCTTTTCCTTTTTCTTATTTTGGCCAAGTTCAGTCACATAACAATCGCGAGCTGCATCTTGGTCTCCTTCCACTTCTCCTATCCTATTATCGGTTGGGACTTTCATCTTCAAGCACCATGGTGCTATACTATCTGGTGGTCTGACAAGGCGGGTCTTCCCAAGAAGGCGTTGTAGGTAGAGGCGCCCGTCCAGCAGTACGAATGTTTGCTTCTACACGACTGATCGGGGGTGACTTCCAAGCTCAACCAACAAGCCTAGCTGCCCGAGTGGCATTGTGGCATCTACGGTGAACCCGTGTAAAGGCTTATGGCATAGAGATACATCTTTCATTGACAATTTAATTTTACTGAATCCATGTTTGAATTAAATATTTACCAAGCTTCCTACATCGATCAAAATACAAAACACCACGGCGGGGCCGATCCAGGCAGAGATAACCAGGGTATCAGTGTGCAGATACTGTTTTCCATCCAAATATTCATCGTTGAATGTTGTGTCATTTCTTCCCCTCCGCTTTGCGATGCGGCCTTCAATTATGGATTGAACATATCCTTCCCTATCCTTTAAGATTTTCCATACCTCTCCTTTTCTGCCCAACTTCCGTCAGCCACATACGGGCCTCCAAATATGGTGTGGACAATTATCTTTTCTTAGTTAGAGCGGCTCGCACCTATTCCTTCCTTATTATTCCCTTAAGGGGGTTTCCTAGATCCTTCATGGGCCAGAGCAGGAGAGTTGTGTACTTTCTGTATGTATCGCTCTAGTTTCTTTTTTCAGATATATTCCTTAATGAGATCCCACAAATGCAGGCATTCTTCGGGGTTATGCCCATGAGACTCGTGGAAGCAAAATATTTCCCTTTTCTAATTGTGGCCTCTGACTCTTTTTTGTATGGAGGGAATTTATATTTCAACTCATATTTCATGTAAATGTTCTCCACAATGTTGTTCAGAGACGTGTATGAATCGAAACTTGGTCCAGGTCGGTATCGTCGCTCATTGCCTTTTTCATTTCTAGAGTTTCCCTGGTGGCTACTTTTTACTTCACTGTTCTGCTTATTCACCTCCCTTCGGGGTGGGGCACCTATGTTTCCTTGGAAGATAGAAGCCTTTGCGTCGCTCTGTTGGTGGGCCATCGCGTCCTCCAATCTCATGTATGTCCCAGCTTCATGAAAGAAGTCCTGAAGAGTTACATGCCTCTCCTTCATCAATCTTCTCGCGATTTTTGAATCCAAGTGGATGCTTCCGCACAATGCCATCAGTGTGAGGCTCTAATGGGAATCTTGCACTATTGCCGTGGCAGCGTTAAAGTTGGTAAGATATTGCTGTAGCGGTTTTATTGCTTTTTGTTTCACGTCTGATAGGGAATAGGCATCCTTGGGCTGTTCCATGTGGATTCATAATTGAATGAACCATTCCTTCAACATTTCCTAAGAGAAAATAGAGCCATGAGGCAGGCGATTAAAACTTGTGGTTGCTAAGCCTGACAAGAATAGCGGGAAACATTTACATAGCACACCCTCTATTGTTCCATTCATGAGCATGTGTTGGGTGTAACGTTGTAAGTGGATGATTGGGTCGGATGTGCCTTTGTAGGGATCCTTGGTGGGCATCTTCCATTCTTAAGGAGTGGTTGTTGCTTCTATGTCCCTGGTGAATGGGGTGGACACTCTTGTCCCTACTTCTCTTTCGAGTGAGTTATTCGCACCTGAGACACTCCCTGAAGAGGCATGTCATCTTGGGAGAAGTGGAAGCTTCCCTTTAACGCCGATGACATCTGAAACCTTGGTTGAGGTTGGATTGGCGATGGCTGGATCGAAGCATGGAAGGGTCAGTCACAACCGATCCTTGCCTGGTGCCCCCTTGATTGGGCCCAGCTCCTGGTGACCTTTCAGGACCAGCTTCGGGCTGAGTCCTGGCGTGGTTTAGAGTTCTTGTATCTTCTTGATTGAATTCCTCATTCGTAAGGGATCTATTCAGTTTACAAGACTGTCCAGATTGTGATTCACCTTGAGATTTAGTATTGTGAGTGGATTCCTCCGTACCTCTTATGCATGTCATGGGTTGGTCCACTAAATCTTTTTGCTTGGCAGCAAAGCGGTCAGTCATCTCATTTACAACTCTACCTAGGTCTTCTCGGGTGACAGCTGAACCTGAAGGCTGAGAATCGATGACTTGGTTTCTTGATCCTTCTGGAAGGGATTGAGAGCACTAGTAGTGGCCACATTCTTACCCTTGTTAGCGCTCCGCCTAAAGGGAGCCATGCTCTAGTGATGTGCTAAGGCTGGAAGGATAGTGGACAGAAGAATTCGGCTCTTTACGCTGTTCTCAGCAAAACACAAAAAATGTTTGCATAAAAATTAGGAAAACACCTCCAAGTTCGAATTTGGTTAAGTTACCTTTAAGTTGTTTGATATGCAGCTTTTAGTATTCCTATGCGGTAACATATAATTTTTACAGTCACAGAACAGTTCATAGACTTAGAGTTGGAAAGCGGTTAAAGGATGTAAATCACACAAAATTTATAGTGGTTCGGCCAGAACATGCCTACATCCACTGTCAATCTTATTATGCTTCTTTGATTTGGTTACAAATACAAGTTTGATTAGAAAGAGAAAAAACTTAGAGCACCTGGGAGGGTTAGGTATCAGTAGAGTTTTCCTTCTTTTCTCCAAAATTCGGTCACCATTGTTGTTGAGGAGCACTGGTATTTATAGAGTGGAGTTGTGAAGATTAGAGGTTGAGATTATAGCTCCCTGAGTCTGGTTCAGCATTTGGGCAGGAAGATCTTGTCCAGCATTTGGTTAGAGAACTAGATTTGCTTGGTCGTCATCTCATTTCTTGACTTTCTCGGTCATCACCTTATTTGGTGTCTTGCCTGGATACGCTTATTTGCCAAACCAATCATTTGGTGTGGCAAGCCTGTGTACCGGATCAAGTGTTTGGTCTGGTGTTTGATATGCATGCCGGACCAAATATTTGGTCCGACATTTCAGAGAGTGCTGGACCAAATAACTGGTCCGACATTTTAGGGAGTGCTGGAAAAAATGTATGGTCCGACATTTTAGAGAATGCTGGACCAAATATTTGGTCTGGCATTCCTGTCTTCTACATCATAATCCAACTCCTTTCTGCTTGCCTTTGATTTCTCTCTCTCCCTTTGCCTGCTAAAAAACCAAGCCAACATAAAACACTATGATAGGTGAACCTCCAGCTTCTCTTCAAGATCTCCATAACGCCAATGCTAACCTTTGAAAATACTTGGTTTAACCAGATCATTATAACAAAAAAACACCCGAATCAGTCTGGAAATACCAACGTGAGAAAACTCAATAACGGAGAACATATAAAAGTTCTATGAGACCACACTGCTAAAGTAGAATGGGTTTTTTACCTCACACAAATAACATCCTTATGGGCAAGAGTAGATATAAACAATAGCAAACAAATCCAAATAAGAATGGGAATATATAGTATTAAAAACCAAAGTTGAAAGAATGAAAATAATCCGAGCAAAATCCAAACTAGAGAAAATGGATAAAGCAAGGTAACAGTCCAAACTTGATAGAATCAACAAAAACTATAATTAAACACGACAAAGAGGGGTTAACTCTTCCCGTTGCAATTAATGAAAAACCGATTTCAAACGTTCAAATCAAGTAAGAATAGGAAAATTTCCAAAAAAATGAATAGGAGGGTACATCCCCCTTAAAAGAAGTATACCTCTAGAAATATACTCGAAAACCCCAGGAACTCCAAACCGGACCCCGCCAAACCTTATCGAGAATCCGAATATTTCATATTTCAATCTTAACCATTTTAAGGTGATAGTACAACAAAATCTAGATGAGATGTGAAAATACCCTAATGGGAGCAACCCCACATAACTTGGCCCTCAAAAGCACGCGCTTTGGTTTAGTCATTTCCAACAAAGGATAACATAGCTCAAAGAGCAGTAAATTGTTTTTAGCATGATGATACACCATGAAGTAAGCTGAATCCGATAATTAATAAATCAACTATTAGCTATAATTAAAATGATCTTATGTGAAAATTAAATATTATATATTTAACACTACTCATCGATTCCAAACAGGTGCTATCTGTTAATTGAAAATGAAGCCAGGCAAGTTGAGATAGTGTTACCTCTAGGCATCGCCCTGATGACTTTTTAACCTTCAAGGTAGTAACGAGTCCAAATCTCAACGTTTAGCGTTAAAAGTATAACTAAATCCTTTCTATATAAGCGATATCATTTACAGAATTATTTTTCCCATAACCGAAATTGAACTTTACTGTTAAAAACAGAAATTGTGCTTGACTTCCATATTTTAATATTGATAAAACCACTTTGGAAATACTCTTTCAAAAATTTTTCTTTTATAAGACAAAATTTATAATACTAAGTGTAATAAAACAAGAGTAAAAAGCAAATGTCTTTAAAACATCATTTACTATAAATCCAAAATAATTTACACTTAGCATTATTTATAAATAATTCCTTTTAAAGGATTTTCTCATTTATAAACCATTATTTATAAATGTAAAACAATGTTTTATATCTCAAAGAAAATAAAACAATTTAAATATCTTCATAATTCTAAAACAATATTAATTATCTTAAAGATAAGTGACCACATTTATAATCTCTTTCAAATAAACAAATCAATTATTTTAAGTCAAATAGTTAATTATTTCCAATTAGTTAATTTTAAATATCATTACTTAAAAAGATTTATTAAATCCAAAAAAACATCAATTAAAATAAATAATTAATCTCAAATATCATTAATTAAAATTATTAAATAATTTTAAATGCCATTAATTAAAAACAATTAATTAAGTTCAAATAATCATAAATTATTTGGGTTAATTAAATTCAAACCTCACTTGTTGAAACGATTAATTTAAAACATCATTTGTTAAAATGATTAATTAACTATAAAACGTCAACAATTAAAATGAATAGTTGTATTCCAATATCCAAAATTATGATTATGAATTAAAATCAAATATCTATAATTAAAATAATTAATCAAATTCATATATCATTACTAAAAATAACTAATTCCTTTTAAATATCATTAATTAAAATGATTAAATAAACTCCAATATCATAAATCAAAATAATTAATTAAACTCAAATAATCTTTAGTTCAAATGATTAATAAAATCCAGTCTCATTTAAATCAAAAGGTAAACCAATTTTAAACATCGTCAGTTAAATTGGTTAATTAATTTCAAAATCATTAGTTAAGATGATTAATTAATTTCAAATTATCATTAATCAAAATGATTAGTGAATTTTGAAATTCTGTTTAGTGGAAACACAGGCTCAAGTTCAAAACACACGTACGACAGCGTTTTTGGGAATGGTAACTAATAAATGATGGTATAATGAAAATTGCTATAACGACACTTAACAATTTAAATGGAATGTCAAGGTTAATTTCAATTAAACATCAATATAACATCATAAGGATGTAAATAAATAATTATTGATGAGAAATCCCCTTAGGGTTTCTCTACAAATTCTCCTTACAAAACAATGGTTAAGGACATTATACATAATCATATGAGTTCATAATAATCAAGTTAATATGTCATCCATTCTCCAAATGGAAATTCAACCAAACAGTCAATCAAACAATTTAACTAACACCCAAGCAATCAATAATAGTTTATAGCATCATAGATATGATATAGTAAAATTAAATGTGAGTAAAACTCACATTGATATCAGTTTTCTCCTAAGCATTCCATTTTAGCTGGAATGGGCGTTAGATTTTAGCACAAATTCCAACAAGCTCCAAATCTAACCAAAACAATTCCATTGCATAGCCACCATTGCTATAAGTCCAATGCAAAAGACGGTGTTCAAATCTGACCTCATACGTAAAAGATATTCAATTTACAAGATTTCAAATAAATCACACCGATTAATTATTAAAATAATCAGTAATCACATAATGTTCTCTAATCCATCTTCTTCTCCTTTACTAATCCCTTTTCTCCTACATGTCCGAAGGCATGGCCGTACACTCAATTTTCCTGACTCAGAGCTCTGCTTAGCCGATTGACCAAGGGACAACGCCTTTGGTTCCCCCTTCCCGATCTCGACCTACGTGACAGCTCAAAATAACTCCCCCGCTTCACAAAAAAAGGGACCGAGCCTCCTCCTCACGATCTCCATCGGGTTGCAATCTCTAATGTAGCTCCGAACACCCTAAAAAACTCAAGATCGAAGCCAAATGTCCTCACATACTCGAATTCAGCCTTCGTTTCAACTAGTTTTTCTTGAATCAAGCACAATTAAAAACCCTAGCCGGTGCTAGTATACAGACTTCGGCCGATGCCTTTTCATTTAGTATAGAATTTGATTTTAATTTTTTAAACTCTGTAAAAACTTCCATTCTTGGTTTTAGCCGATGCTTAGAAGGAGAAGGTAGGTTAGGGGTGAGAACATGGGTGGTATAGCCTTAAGAATATGGGTATGGGCTAAGCATGTGCGTATAATAGAGTATATATTATTTTATTTTATACAATATCCGATGCTACATACCCAAAAATCTCGAAGTCGACTCGAAGCATGCCGACTGGCGTTCTATACTAAACACCCCAATTCCAAACTCAATGGAACTAGTTTAAGGACATAATTCCAAAGTGTACGGAAGTTATCTTTTTAAATCGAATTATTTTTAAAACTAATCGCTATACGTTTCGAGTTTGCATGACCAAATGGTAAATCAAATCATTAGGAAACTCAATGGCGTTCAAAAATTTATTATCCCAAATCTAATGGCGTTGATTTTGTCCAAACCCAGAACAGTATCTACGAATGTTAATTTCATTAATTTAAATATCATTTTACATTTTTGGTCCAATTATTGATAGTTTTTTGATCTATTTATATTTGAAAATAAATTTATGAATCAAATTCATCAACATTATTTACTAATTAAAAAGAGTTGAATAATATTTTTTGAGAGAAATGTGTGATCCTCTAAAGTATAGGAGAACACACATGTACAAGTATATATATCACCAATAACAAAGGAGCTATCAACATATCTGATAGGTGACAACTCATAACACAAAAAATCTAAGAAAAAACAAACAGAGATAACTTGTTGAATGAGCTCCGGCAAGGCCACTTCCCATTACACGTCAATATCAAACTCCGCCAAGACCACCGCTCGATAATGAAGTGTTAGAAGTACCCAATATAACCATAGTGCATCCATATGCACAAATGAGATCAACAAGCAGCTCCAGCAGAGAATGATCGCCTCACAGCTAAAGCGGATGGACCAGATTTGAAAAATGAAAGCTCTCCAATCAATGATCCTACGATCAGCAATCCTGCAATCCTAGCATCAAGAATCCTGAAACCCTGAAAATAGCAGTCTAGCACCATATATAGCTAAAACCTACAAATGAAATTATACAAAAATATCAAAATAAAACATGTACATAGATAAAATTTATATACATATATATGTGTTAATGAAACAAAAGTAATAAAATTGAAGTTAAAACTATAAGACAACAATAAAACTATAAAAAGATTCAAAACTCATTATGCAACATTTTAACTTACTCTTGTATTATGAAATAGTGATCACAAAAATAAAAAGGCATAGAAATTAACCAAAAATGTAATTATATATGAGATTATAAATATCTAAAATGCATTAACATTATGTTCCTTTGATTAAAAGAACATTATGATAATAAGTAAAATCATCATTCAAATTCGAAAAAATGTTAGTGATGTAATTATAATGTTAAAGATATTGTTTTTTATTCAAATAACTAATAGTTTTTTTCTAACCATATTAAGATATTCATTGAACTTATATTTTTAGCCAATCTACATTTTGGATTTGAGATCCAATTAAAACAAAAGGATGCTATTGTAAATGCCAATCTACTAATGTAGCTATTGTTGTTATTAAAGAGTATCTAATTTCTCTTATACCAAATATACCAACTTATTGTAATGAATAAAGAATCTACTAAAAATCTATATCCCAATTTAAACTTAAGTCTTAAGCTATTCCAGTAAAAATCACAATCAGTAATTTTAGTTGTAATAATAAAATTAAAGATTTTAAAAGTATTATTAAGAATGTAGAAGTATCCATACTATCCTAATATATATGATTTATATCTACAAAATACAATTTACAAAAAGTACATTTATTATCAATTGGAGAATTCTTTCTTTTAAAAGTTTAATGGTATTTAGCTTCCCACGCATGATAACCACATATGAAACTTAGCTTTTGATGGTGCATTTTCTTTCCAAATAAGAATAAAAGAGTTATTAGAAATGCCTAAGAAATTAAGAAATTTATACAATGAATTAGAAGTGAATTTTTTACTTTTATCCCATTCCCAGTTAATAATATCATTTTCGTTATCAATATTATATAAATTCAATCTTGCACATAATAAAGAAAGTAGTCTAAGAGTTATTCCTTCTTAAATTTTATTAAAACTAAAGTTCGAAAGGGGATCATTATCCGAAAAATATCTTTAAATTAAAGAGTTTTTAAAGTTACAAATTTCAAAAAGATCTTTAAATTCTACCCTAAAAGGAATGATTGATAACCAACAATCATGCCAAAAAGTAGTATTATTTCTTGAATGAACAATTGTATTAGTACCAAGGTTATAAATATCATGACATTTTAATATTGATTTCCAAAAATTGTACAATTTATTGCTAGTCGATGGTGTAATTTGATACAAATTATTACTATCATTATAATAATTAGAAACAATTTCTTTCCAAATAAAATTATCATTTATATTCTTAAATTTCCAACCACTTCCCTAATAAAGATGAATTCATATTATGTAAATTAATAACACCTAGTCCTCTCTCCTTTTTCGATTTACAAACGGTTTTCCAATTAACTAAACATTTTAGACTACTGCTAGGATTATCACCACTTCATAAAAACAGTCCCTTCTAATTTTATCGATTTTATTGATCACTCATTTTGGAAAAAGATGCATAGACATCCAATAAATCGGAAGTGTAAATAAAATAGAATTGATGAGAACTAATCTACCCGCTCTCGATAAAAGCCTACCATTCTAATTGAAACTACTATTTCTAATTTTTTCTATTATACTTAACCACTTATCATGTTTAAGATTAGTTGGTCTAACAAAAAATCAAGATAGTCAATCAGATAATTCATAGTTTTACAATTTAAAATATTAGCAACTAAACCCTCAACCTAATCAACGTCATTTAAAACTATAACCGAACTTTTATCAAAATTAATTATTATTCCTGAAAGGAGTTCAAAGCTGTATAAAATAAATTTAGGAGTAATGACGTGATTAGGAAAATGAGAGGAAAATAATAAGGCATCTTCCGCAAATTGAAGAACAAAGAGCCCGTTACGAGAAATTTCACTACCAGCGCACCCTAAGGATCCATTACCAACAGCTTTTTTAATTATCATAGCAAAAACATCACCAGCTAAACTAAATAGAAGAGGTGATAAAGGATCAGCCTGTCGAAAGCCACGTTTTGACTGAATTTAATTCCCTAAAATCCCATTAACCATTATACTAGAATTACCAGTTTTAAGCAAAGTCATAATCCAACAAACCCATTTCCAACTAAAACCTCTAGCCATTAATATATCCATTAGAAAATCCCAATCAACCGATGTCATAAAGGAAGTGATTGAGGCCGGTGTTATTTGTTGGAAAGATTTTTTTTCGATGGGTTTTTTCTTTGACTCTAATCCTTCCTATCATCTTGTTAAGGCTAGATGCAACCAGATTTGGAAGCCTAGAGTGGGCTTGAGTGTTCAATTTGATAATGAAATGTTCTATTTTAAATTCTCGCGTAGTGAAGAAAGATGGTGTATTCTAGAAGCTGACCTAATTCTCATAGATGGGAAACCATTCATAATTACCTCCTAGAGTCCGTCTGTGGATAGGGCTAGAGCTCAGGTTTTATCTATTCCTGTATGAGCCCATTTTTCTCACATTCCGTTTGTTCTTCAGCCTCGTATCGGGATTGATTAGCTAGCTGCTCTTATTGGTAAAGTAATATGTCATGATGCTAACACTGTAGCCAGAAAGAGATTTGTGTATGCCAAAGCTCTGATCGAAATAACTCCTACCAAACCTCTTTCTTCAGTCCTAAAAGTCAAGCTTGATGAGGGCCATTTTGCCAAGGTTAGAGTTCGCTATAGTTGGAAACCAAGATTTGTATGTCCTGTCTGTCTTTTAGGCACCTATTAGACACGTGTACTAGCCCAGCCTCTGCTAGCTTTATTCCCCTTGCTGCTCATATTCCACTTCCTCATCCTCCTATCCGAAAATGGGTTCTGAAGGTTTCTCCTCCCTCAACTATGTCATCTTCTTTTGACGCTTTATTTTGTGTAGCTCCTATTGATGATGCTCCTGTCGTTCCTTCTACCGATAGTTTGTCTCTAAGGCCCTGGTTGAGTGATGTGCACGTAAATGTGCATATTTTTACCACCATATTTACTCTACTTAAATTAAATAAATGATCATATTAGGTATTTTAACTTGTTTTAACCAAAAGTCATATTAATTCCAAATTGTCACATATCCATCTTCATATAGGGGCAAAACGGTCATTTGTGTGCATATATTTCTTTGAGAAAAATTAATTAAAAATTTATATATATTTGTATAGGAATTTGATCTCAAATAGGAGTGGTTTTATGAAGACACGACATGCAAAATGAATACAAAGGAATGGAGATAGAAATAATTCAAAGTGAAGAACATGGAGGACCCCACCTACCCACCTACCTTAATGTACAAATTAGAGGCTAATGCACATGCTTATGGAATTGATGGCTTCATGTACACTTAAATGGTGATTAGTAGAAGCTAATGATTACTTGGCCTCCACACTTTCTCAAGGGTATTTTGGGCATTCTCCAAAAATATGGATTAGGGTTTCATGCTTGTATAAATAACCCCTTATGTTTCATGTAACCCCCTATCTCTTACTTAGTCTCTCTTAGGCCTCCTTCTCTTTAGTTTAGTTTAGATCAAAAATAAAATGAAAGCTCCTCTTTCTCTTTTCATGGCTACTTAGTCATTTTTTATTTTATGCAATTTAATACATGCTCTTTCCTTTTCATGTTCATTTACTTTCATGTTGTAGTGTAGATCTCTTCTCTTTTATGCAAGTAGAATAATTTTTTCTTTCATTTTGATATCTTTTTTCTCTTCTTTTTATTTAATGTTGCTTGCTACATTTGTTCATATGATGACAAATATGAGAGGCTAAACCCCTTCAATTTAGGGGTAATGAAGCTCTCTAATTAATGTAGCTTCAACATTTTGTCAATTCATGCTCTCTTTTTGTGCTTAATGAGAATGATTGAAGTGGTTTAATTTGTTGTCTTTGCTTTGAATTTGATAGTCTATATTGTTGACACCAAATAGGCTATGCTTAAACAATCACTAACACAAATGCCTCTTCATGAATATATGATTATGGCATAAGAAAGTGATTTGAAATTAAAATTTGATGGTCTATGTTTCTAATCATTAGTTAATAGGCCATACTTAAAATAGATTTCATTTTCATTTTCATTGTCAAGTTTTATGAAAGTTAGTAAGTGTTTTAAGGGGTGTGTTATAGTTTGATGGCTTATGTTGGCTAATCAATAGCTCAAATATGCCATACTTATGATAAACACATCAATTAAAACACTAATGACCATAAAAGAGAGATCGTGATTTCATGTGTTGAACTACATGATCTAGAGAGTGGATTTATTCTCCAAATCGTCATTTAACTCTCATATTTGCATTTCTTTTCTTTTTGTTAGTTAGTTCATTTTCTTATTTTCTAGCTTAAACACACTCTCGACTTTGGTATAATTTGATTGAGTAGGAAATTTAAATCAACAATTCCCTATGGATCAACTCGTATTCGCCCCGTACTACAAGTGTACGCCGTGCACTTGCGGTTATTTTTAATTTAAATTCGTTCGACGGTTTTCTAAACCGATAGAATTTCCATCGACGGACAAGTTTTTGGCGCCGTTGCCGGGGAGTTGTTTTGATTTTAATTTTCTATTCTTCGAATTATTTGTTGTTTGATTTTTGAGTGTTACAATTTTTGTGTGTTTGTGTGATTTTTGTTTTTGTGTTGTTTTTGTTTTTTTAGTTGTTAGTCTATTTCCATTTGCATATGAAAAAAAAAATCACAATTTCAAAACAAAAACATTTTATTATCCTTTCAATTTGCATTCCATTTTTACAACCTACATTGCATTCACAATTTCAAAAAACATTTCACTGCCCCTCTTTCACTTGACTGCTCCATACAAAATATCCCCTCTGACCACCAATTACTTCTGCCTGCTATCTTCACTCATCATTATTTCCACCTCCTGCCTTTCACAGTGCTCCATACCAGACAACATACATCACTTCCCTACCTCTGCCCACGATCATCACATCATCATTTCATTCTAACTGCCTACATCACTCTTCTACTTGCCTTAACCACTGACTTCAACCTGCAAATACACACTATCTCATCTCACCACAAACCATCATTCACTACAAGCTGTAACTCACCATTCACTATTGCTTACTGCTTCATAGTACACTTCTTCACTTCATCCACTGTTGCATTGCTGCACATACACGGTGTATACAATCATTTCTGTCAAACCTCATCATCAGTTCCACTAACTTCCTCCACAACCACTCACCAATACCTCCAAGCAACCACCATCCAAACCATTTACCAGCAAGTGCAAACATTACCCACCACTGACAAATTCCCTGTAAAACTTCCATTCACATCAAACTCCATTCACAGTGCATACTCAACTGCTTCTCCTTTACAACCCATCCCATTCTCATCAACCCATCACCATACTGTGCACAACCGTGCACTGAAACCCACTCCATGCTGTAAACAAACCACAATCAACACCTTCAAATCTCCAGTCAATAATCCCCCCATCTGACCATTATACACATCTCCTCAACCACTCATAACCCTCTGCCACTTGCTTCTACTGACATTTACTACTACAATTCCATTCAACAACTCACAACCTTGCAGGCACATCATTGCTGGATCATATCACCTTTAACGCATCATTACTGTATCAAGTACATACCCCTTATACACAACACCACTTGCTTGCCACATTGCTGTATATACTCATTGCTAACTCATAAATGTGTTAGTACATACTCATCACTGTGAAACACTAGCATTCCAACATTCCAGCACAACAACAACGAATCGCCGAGCCCACAATCCAATTCACGACTTCCTGCTGCAACC
Organism: Allium cepa; assembly: GCA_030765085.1. Taxonomy (NCBI): domain Eukaryota; kingdom Viridiplantae; phylum Streptophyta; class Magnoliopsida; order Asparagales; family Amaryllidaceae; genus Allium; species Allium cepa. Next base: position 1,029,140,867 of record CM060929.1, read on the forward strand.
TCAGTTGCCTTTTTCCCCAAATTCAGCCGCGACAATCACCAGAACCAACCTGCCTTCGCCAAATCACCGCAACTCCACGATCAATCGCCTGCAGCAAACCAATTGCTTCTGACAATCCCCAAATATCCTCCATCACACTGCAATCCCACCGCGAACCACAGCAACACCGTCGCCTCATAAAATCCCTAATTCGCCAATGTACAACGTCACCCCCTCTTGAATCGCGCATTGCCTCGAAATCCAATCTGCTTATTCATCAAAATTCCATCACCCCATATCCCAAATCGAACTCCAACCACGTGAAAACTGAAACCGCTTCGAAATCCAACTCAAGTTCTTAACTTCTAATTTCTGATTTGATATTGAGAAAGTTTGCGGAGATGTAGAAAAAGAAAAGGAAAAAGAGTTTTGGAATGATTCCAGTGATTAAGCAAATGCGAGAGTTGTGGGGTTTATATTAATTTTGGGAGTAAGTTCTGTAGGAAGTTTTTTGGGCCAGGTTGAATTTTTTTATTTAACTTGTTTTGTTCAATTTTTAGTTTTCTTTTATTTATTTTAGTTTTCAATTTCACTTGTTTTTGTTTCCTTCAGGTCTACTTTCATTTTTTTTTCACTTATTCTATTCTCTTCTTTGATATTTATTCAAAAAAAAAGTTGTTGCAATTTGTTTTGTTTTCACCCGTTTTGTTTTGTTTTTGCTTTAATCTTTAATATAAAAAAAACTTGTATATATCTTATTTTTTATTTCAGGTTGTTAAAGCAGATAAAGGAAGGAGCCGCTTGCTAAAAGAAAACTTCTTGCTCGCTAAAATAAAAATTGTTGCTTTCATTTTTAGTTTTATTCGAATTGCATTGTTGGTTGCTTGCATTTTTTTTAAAATAAAATAAAAAAAATCCATTCGTAGTTGCATTGTTAATACACGTTTAATTTTTGCTTTGCATTTCATTCTAGAATTTTGTTTACTAATAACGGTTAGAAATCGATAACGCTTAATTGCATATTAACAAATTGTCTTCTTTGAACAATTTAATTTTTTGGTGTCTATGCTACGGAAGAGTAATAACCATTTATAAATATTACGGTGATTCGTAAATATTATAGTGGTTGTTCCTCTGAAAGTACTTAAACCTTCGGCTGCATTGCTACGGTGATTCATGTTGCACCGATAAATCCTGTCCGTTACCTGGCTGAGAACTATCTTGTTTATCTAAGAGAATGTGTGATTATACAATTTTGGGTTAACTTAGGATAAATCATTTGTAATTAAGCACTGCATTCATTTAGTTGCATTAGTTCATGCATATTTTAGAAAAAAAAACTAAAAAAATTGTAAATATTCCTTTTATTTTTCTTTGAAATCTTTAAATCCTTTTCCTTTGAAATTTCAAAAATACAAAAAATTTAGAAAAACAAAAATCCAAAAAAATATATAAAACTTTTTCTTTAAAAAAAAGCCAAAAAAATTTGAAAATCAAAAACAAAAATCAATTTTCAATTTTGAAAAATAAATTCTACTTGTAAATATTTTTCTTTGTAAAAAAAACAACAACAAAAAAATCTTGAAAATGTCCGAGTTTCCTTTCTCTTACTCACTTGTATTTATTTATGAAAATCAATATAATCCATATGAGTTCACTCCAAATTCGTATAGATATTTTAACAACAACTATTGTTTAAACGATTCGAATTTTGAACCACATAATTTTCAAAATGATGACCAACCTTCAAGTCTTGAAAATAGCATTTCATCTTTACTTGAAATCGCTACACAACAAAATCAAATGATAAATAAGTTGTGTAATTCATATTTGTGCGATAACTTGAATCAAAGTTTTCAAAATAATCAAAATTTGGATTCACTTCAAAATTCAAACGATTTCGAGTATAACCCATGCCAATTCAATTTTGAACTCCTAAATGAGTTTCAAAATCAAAATGAAAATGTGAACCAATTTGGCAAAGGGAATAATCTCGACCATGATACAATTGAAAACTTTGGTTATCAACAAATTCAAAGTGAAAATTTTCAAACTAATAATCATGAATTTGACTTTGTTGAGCAAATGGAAAAAGATAACGGGGATTTATTACTTGAAAAATACAAAAAAATTCGTGAAAATCATAATCAAATCTCAATTTGCGAAGAATCAAATAATAATCTATCGTTTATCGAAATTGACAATTCTTGTTCTCAATAAGTCCAAATCGAAAATTTTCAAGTTAATAATTACAAATTTAACTTTGTTGAGCAAATGAATGAAACGTACAATGATCACATGGATTTGGTGTTCGAAACGTATTTGAATCAACGTGATAAACATACACAAATTCCAACGTGTGACAAGTCAAGTGACAATCCACCTTTTACCCAAATCGACGATTTTCAAATAACAACTTTTGAAATTGAAAATGAAAATCTTATTGAAATTGTTAAAAACATGGTAATTGAGTTGGATTTCAATTCTTTTGAGGGTGCGAAGTTCGATTTAAACTTCGATCTTCCTTTTTCTGAAAATTTGAATACGACAACTTTGAATTTTAAACTCGATTTACACGATGAAGTTGTTGATAATCCAACAAAGGAAGTCGAATTTAACGAACATGAGTTTTGTGGACTTTTTGAAAATGAGTTGTTGAATTCTGAAGGGGAAAATTTCAATCACCATTTTGATTTTGAAATCGATAAGTTTGAAGAAGATTTCAATGATAAGTTTGAACTTCAATTTGGTGAAAATAAATTTGAATTTTAATCAATTGTTTTATCAACCCTAAAAATCATCGAAAACAAAACAACTCATTCAATTTTCAATAAAACGACATTCATTTTTCCAAATCAACATTCAATTTCGAAATCTTTTACGGTTTGGTTTTTCGTGCGTAAGCTGTGTCTCACACATTTGACGAGACAAATGAATCGGTCTTTAGAAGACCGTTTCATTTACTTTTTGACTGTATACTTTCTCATCTCTTGTAAATAATAATCTTTCATGTAAATATTGGATTTTTATTTTATTTTTCTTCTTTCACTTGGGTTGACTGTGGGGACACAGTCAAAATCAAGTTTGGGGGGGAGACTCATCTTTAAATTTTTTTATTTTTCATGGTTTATTTTTGCTTTAAAATTTCAAAAAAAAAATCACAAAAACAAATTTTCTTTTGATTTATTTTTAAAAGAAACACTAAGATAAATATATGGTTTTGGTTTATTAAATTGAAATTTTTGAAAACTTATTTGTCTTAACAAAAATAAAAATGAAGTTTGATTACAAATAATAATGGTTTAACTAGTATATAGAAAAATTCATATGTGTTAATTATGAAGTATATCCTAACTAAATCTTTGTTTTAAAAAGTGGTTGATTTAAAGTAAAGGATATAACATTTTTTTTTGCCTTCTAAGTTAAATGGTGCTAAGATGATTTTGCAAAACTCTATCTCTCTCTCTTTAAAAAAATAATATAAAAATAAAAAATAATAACATCCAAGTATTCACTCTCATTTAAAAGTCCTCACGGTTATGCATGGGTGAATTACTTGGAATCTTTGATTATGTGCTTTCATACTCATTTAAAAGTCCTCACGGTTATGCATATACGGAACACATGTAAAATAGAAAAAGAAAAAAAAAGAACAGTCTTAATAAAACCACCTACGGTCGATAGGTGTATGCACGAAAGTGTGTGCACTCGCCATGCTCTGTACTCCCTCACATAAGCCCAAAAGGCAGTGCAAGGGTGGTATATCTGGCCTCAGTTTACCTGAGCTAGGTGTGTAATTTTTCTTACAAATAATGAGAGAGCAAGCAATTGAAATCCTAGCACTATTTTTACTTATTTGATTTGAATTGTTATTGAAAAGAAATGAAAATACCACTTTGATAAACTTTGATAGTCAACTACGGAACCATTTCATAGATACACTTTGTTATCAACTGAAACAACGAGTTAAACTATTGTCTATTTGTTATGATAACTTGATTTTTGTTGGAAATTTTGACGAGTAAATGACATAGATTTTCAAGATAATAACCAAAACCTATATTCAACTTATTTGTGTTGATTTAAAAGTAAATCCTTCATTGTAAATATTTTCAAAAATTCGCATTCATCTCTTTGTAAATAAATCTTGCATTTTGTAAATATTTTCATCCTGCATGTGGATTTTGTGGGTAGTATCCGCTGAAAACCCTCACGAGACAACACTCGTCCTACTGGGGAGACCCAGAGGTTTAACGGCTTGTTGCATACGCTCAATGCAATCGTGCTCCCTACGAAAACGGACATATCTTAGTTTTTCTTAATTCGAGGACGAATAAAAAGATAAGTGTGGGGGTATTTGATGTGCACGTAAATGTGCATATTTTTACCACCATATTTACTCTACTTAAATTAAATAAATGATCATATTAGGTATTTTAACTTGTTTTAACCAAAATCCATATTAATTCCAAATTGTCACATATCCATCTTCATATAGGGGCAAAACGGTCATTTGTGTGCATATATTTCTTTGAGAAAAATTAATTGAAAATTTATATATATTTGTATAGAAATTTGATCTCAAATAGGACTGGTTTTATGAAGACACGTGCATGTAAAATGAATACAAAGGAATGAAGATGGAAATAATTCAAAGTGAAGGACATGGAGGACTCCACCTACCTACCTACCTTAATGTACAAATTAGAGGCTAATGCACATGCTTATGGAATTGATGGCTTCATGTACACTTAAATGGTGATTAGTAGAAGCTAATGATTACTTGGCCTCCACACTTTCTCAAGGGTATTTTGGGCATTCCCCAAAAATATGGATTAGGGTTTCATGCTTGTATAAATAACCCCTTATGTTTCATGTAATCCCCTATCTCTTACTTAGTCTCTCTTAGGCATCCTTCTCTTTAGTTTACTTTAGATCAAAAATAAAATGAAAGCTCCTCTTTCTCTTTTCATGGCTACTTAGCTATTTTTTATTTTATGTAATCTTTTTTATTTTATGCAATTTAATACATGTTCTTTCCTTTTCATGTTCATTTACTTTCATGTTGTAGTGTAGATCTCTTCTCTTTTATGCAAGTAGAATAATTTTTTATTTCATTTTGCTATCTTTTTTCTATTCTTTTTATTTAATGTTTCTTGCTACATTTGTTCATATGATGACAAATATGAGAGGCTAAACCCCTTCAATTTAGGGGTAATGAAGCTCTCTAATTAATGTAGCTTCAACATTTTGTCAATTCATGCTCTCTTTTTGTGCTTAATGAGAATGATTGAAGTGGTTTAATTTGTTGTTTTGCTTTGAATTTGATAGTCTATATTGTTGATACCAAATAGGCTATGCTTAAACAATCACTAACACAAATGCCTCTTCATGAATATATGATTATGGCATAAGAAAGTGATTTGAAATTAAAATTTGATGGTCTATGTTTCTAATCAATAGTTAATAGGCCATACTTAAAATAGATTTCATTTTTATTTTCTTTGTCAAGTTTCATGAAAGTTAGTAAGTGTTTTAAGGGGTGTGTTATAGTTTGATGCTTATGTTGGCTAATCAATAGCTCAAATATGCCATACTTATGATAAACACATCAATTAAAACAGTAATGGCCATAAAAGAGAGATCATGATTTCATGTGTTGAACTACATGATCTAGAGAGTGGATTTATTCTCTAAATTGTCATTTAACTCTCATATTTGCATTTCTTTTCTTTTTGTTAGTAAGTTCATTTTCTCATTTTCTAGCTGAAACACACTCTCGACTTTGGTATAATTTGATTGAGTAGGAAATTTAAATCAACAATTCCTTGTGGATCAACTCGTATTCGCCCCGTACTACAAGTGTACGCCGTGCGCTTGCGGTTATTTTTAATTTAAATTCGTTCGACGGTTTTCTAAACCGATAGAATTTCCGTCGACGAACATTGAGGTTGCTTCTGCTTCAACGTATGATAATATTAATTGAATTCTAAGGAATGAGCCTGGTTTCATGTTCCTTCTGATATAAGGTACTCGCCTCAGACTGACACTTATTATGCTTTTATCAGTGATATTGAGGGTTATAGCCATTGTCTTAACTATCATATTGGGGGTGAGGGTATGTCCCTTACTTAGGTTAGCGAGATTGGTGAGGTGAACAAAAGTCACTTTTATGATGTCAGATGGGATAGGAAATTTATTTACTCTCCCGCTTCTGAAGGATGTGATCCAAATCTACTTTCTCATTTTTATACAGTGGCATGGCCCACGATAAAGCCGGCTAGCTTTGCTAACATAAAAAATTTTTAGAAGCTCACATGTAATATTATTCTTACCACAATGATTATGTACTCTTAAACAACAACCACTCCATCCGTAATATTTCTACCCTTAATAAAAGCAATTTATGAACAATCGATTAAATCATTCATTTTTATACCAGGTCTATTTGCTAAAACTTTTGAAATAATTTTAACAGAGAAATTAATTAAAAAATAGGTTAAAACCTTTAAAATTATTAGCATTAATTTTTTTATGTAATAGTATGACATTTGCAAAATTAAATCTTTCTAATTGAGGTTTCTCATTATAAAATTCATTAAACATGTTAATTAAATCAAAATTTAAAAACATTCCAAAATAGTTCGTAAAATAAAATAGGAAAACCATCAGGACCTGGAGCTTTTTCGCTAGGCATATCGTTAATAGCCTTCCAAATCTCCTCTTCAGAAAAAGGATCAATGCCATTAAGATTAATTCTAGACCCAAAAGGATATATATCTATTTGCAACCAAATTGGCCACAATCACCCAAGAACATACTTAAGTAGTGAGATAAATGAAGAAACTAGATGAAAACAGAGAATATAACAATATAATAGGAAAAACACAACAGAAAGCGGGAACAACAAGATTTATATGGTTCAGCGTTGATTGCGTAAGTCCACTTTGAATATTTCTTTGTTGTTGTTCAGTTAACTCGATTACAGTTAGAAACTACAAGAAACAACAAAAGAAAAGAGAATAATGGAGAGAGTTGATTTCAATAATAGTGTTTTCTAATCAACAGCATAAAGATCCCAAGAATGACCCCCTAGGCCTGTAGTTTTAGGTGAAGGCGACCTCCAATCTGATTGGAACAATGGCCACAGGATCATCTCAACCACATAGGCCCCCCATAGGGAGGACTAGGCCTAAATCACAATAGAGAGGGATCGGTACCGGTCCCTCTATATGTGGAATTTGGGACAATGATCCCTATGGCAGCTTCCACATGCTCGAATATGATGGTATCTCAAATATTAGGACAATTGGACGTGTGAAGCTCTTGCTTTTACTCAATGTTTGGTTCGATCCTATTCAAGTTTGAAAGATGTCGACCCCTTTTCAGAGCGACATGTCGAACCCTTGCATATGCCATGCTTGCTACATCATGTCTTGTTGTGCCGATCCCTTTATCTCCATATATATTTGTTGAATTCCATAATGTCAATCCATAATGCTTCCTAAGTATAAGCCAATCCCTAATACTTAGGTCATTATGCCAATCCATCTGGCTTCCTAGACTTATGCCGATCCAATTCCTTCCATTGTGTGCCATGCCAATCCATATTATGAAATTCCACAATGCGACCCCCTAGATTACTATCAGGGTCGATCCATCCACCATGAATAATGCCAATCCATCCATTCCTTCATCTATGTTGACTATTTACTCAAGTTAACAGGTCGATCCCCATAGCTCCCCCGGCTATACCGATCCCTTAAGTATTCCATCCATGTTAATAAATGACTATGCCGATCCCTATTTCATCGAAGCTAATTTACATTCGAAGGACATCTTGCGTTGTCTGCCTATCAACTCTATTCAGTCTGGTCTTTGTATAACTGTCTAGACTCTATTTCTAGGTCTTGTAGTCGTTGCCTCTCGGTCATCCTTCTTGTCAACGGTCGAATCTGTCTTGCGCGATCAGTCCAATATATTCGGGTCAGGATATCGGGTATCACTTGCCCTCCATGGTACGTCTTATGAGTAACATGACATACTTTAAATAAGAAAAAGTCTGAGTTTCTGGTAAGGAAACTATTCAACTTCCTTATTGACGTCTATTTCTTTATAGACATAAAGACCTTCTTCTATTTGACCCAATCTCGATCTTGAAAGCTTCAGGCTTGATTGTAATCCTAATTGATTTCAAAAAGTTAAACTTTCAAGTCGCTCCCGTGCATATCCACATATACGTTTCTATTGTAGGCTCCTGGACGTGTTCGAACATTCATAAGTCGTTGCTAAATTTTGTCTTACTCTGTATGCTTATGTTTGCAGTTGAACCTTCATGAAAGTAGTCGTCATTTATTTTTCAATTTTCTATCATTTTTCTTTTCCCATCTTTTATTCCATTCCTCCTCTTTTTTATATATGTGGAGGGATCGGCATCCCACATGCCGATCCCTTACTTGGGATACGTGAGTAGGGATCGGTATGTCTTAGTGCCGACCCCTATTTCACGTCTTTGACTAGGTCACCCTTAATAACCGATCCTTCTTCTTTATACGCACCTACATATAAATACTCCTTTCCTTCCCTTCACTTAACCTTTTTACTTTACTTACCTTTGCACAAATACTCAGCCGAACCCAGATTATTGCCATCTCCCTTTGATAAATGAACGAAAGAAAAATTCCTTAACTTTAAAACTAAATCCAAGCACGAAACATCATCCTCAATCCAAGTCGCCTATAGCTTAAATCGATACACACACATAGGTACAACTTTGCTTTTAAATCGTGTAGTTGAGTCGTGAATCCTGAGTTTGCATGAGTTTGAGTGTTTTTTAGGTGTATAGCTTGATGGGTTTCATTGAGATATGCAGGAGTGGAGGAGAAGATAAAGGAGTAGGAGAAGGAGAAGGAGGATGGAGGGTTCGACTGGTGTCCTAGAAAGGATGGAGGAAAGTTGGATTTTGAAATTTGAGAAGAGGAAATTGGGATAGGTGAGGGTTCGGTAGTTTTTAATTTCCGAGAGGGTTTTTCCTTTTTTGGTAAGAGAACTTAGAAAAAAAGGGATCGGTGTAGATCACATTGATGTAAGGGTCGATTGGAACTTTTAAGGAATAGCTTTGTTGAGGGATTGGTGAGAAGTAGCTACGAAGAGAGAGGTCGACACACAAAATGAGTTTGATGAGAGGGATCGGTAGGAGATAGTTAGATGAGGGATCGCTATGAGTCTGTTGTATAGCCTTAGTGTAGGAGTCAGCATGATATGGTTGGGGCAAGAGATCGACATAGAGAGAAGAGGGATCAGTGTTGATAATAAAGGCTAATTTAATTTAAGGCATTCAAACACTTAGCTTTACCTTGTCTTGCCTGAACATGAAATGACTATGGACAATTTGACTTGCATACTGGGACTGCCAAACTTGAGCACAAACAAACAAACTTCTGGACTCTTCAACATGGACTAAATAAAAAAATGGCTAATAAACATGGACAATGGACTTTATAATTCAAAATGTCGATAACCATCCTAAAGCTTTCGTTGCCGATCAACTTTCTCGTCGACTGAAACGATCAGCGGTGACGGTCTCTTTGGACAGAACTCCAAGTCTTGTCATTTTATTCTTGCTTTTCTGATTCCAAACTATTTATGCTCGTTTCACACTGCACTGCAATACACTAGTTCATACAGGACACCGGGGAAACATGTTATTATTTCTAATATTGATTGCCTACTGAGTATAGCTGCCACAGATCACAAACGCGCGAAGTGTTCAGTTAACATGTCTTCTGAATCAGCGGAAATACACATCAGTTCCCAAGCAAAATCAAGTTTCGCCACCATATTTGAAAGAATTCTTCAAGTTTCCACAAAGAACAACCAGAAGCATCTAATCCTTAAGCTAATCTCTTCTCCGATATCTCGGTTCTACAAACAGAAACCGTCAGTCCGGCTCCCAATGCCTTAGAGGGTGCCATCGTTCTAGATAACCTTGTCAACTTACAAGCCTCTAGAATTGGCGAAGCCGCTTTTCATCGATTGTGCTCCTTCCGAGGGATCCCGTTTAATGATTTTCTGGTTCCAATAAGGCAAGACAGACTTCACTTACCCCTAGCTGGATACAGAGCATGTAATAAGTTCATGTGCTGGGGCGAATGTGTTCCACCTTTTAACTCCTTCATCCAGGAGATGCTAAGGTACCTTGGGATCGCCCTTACTTAGTTGCATCCCAATAGCTACACCTTTATTCATGGGACTTTCCTTCTATTTATGAATGTTCTGTTCCGTCTGTCGACTCTTGAGGACATAAGATTTATCTATAAATTCAAACGATTCTTATGTCTTCCTTGGGCCTTTGCCACACTGCCAAATCTTGACGGCGCATGGAACAAGCTTTCCTTATTTAAGCATGAGTGTTTTTACGTGCGATGTGCTCCTGGCTTCGCAAGGAGATGGTAAGAAGGATGTAAGTGTTACTATTTCTTTCTTCATAATTCAATGACTTAAGTCATAACTTATCCTTTGAGTATACAAACGTTTAAAGTTATTTCAAGTGTTCGTCCATAACCAGAAGGCACCGAGTATTCTAGAGCCTTTGTCTCCATTCTTGCTAACCCCGTTAAGGAACGGGATATTAAACTCCTCGTTATCGATGATTTGCTATCATTATTCAGGATTTTCGAATATGGCCGTAGAATTGGACTCTTTGGGAGCAAAGCAGTCTCTAAGTTCGTTGCTGAACGAAGAGAAGAAACAATCAACCCTATCGTAACCCATGCCGAGGGGACTCGGGAGAATACTGAAGAAGGGGTGATCAAAGATTCTCAAGCTGATAGAACGATATGTCATAGGCCTTGGAAAAGCGTCGGTGGTTGAACCACGAAGGTCAGTCAACCACAGACACCCCCAAAGACGATGAAGAAGTTGGTGTATCGGCTGTGCAAAAGTAAGGCTGGGCCAAATTCGGAGTTCGTTAAAAGGATTCTTGGATCATCAAATTCCAGATGATATAATGACTTACAACTTTCTCAATATCAATATCGAAGGACTCAACTCCCCTACTAGAAGTGGCGAAGGTGTCCAACCTTCCAATAGAGGAAAGAGCACTCCGATTAGTAAAGCCACAATTTCTGATCCATCGGAGGGACCACTAGGACACACACTAATACTTGCACTCCACTGCACACTTGTCATTAACCCTTAGTGCGACAACTTTTTATATGCTCTTACTTGGTTCGTTTTATGTGCAATGTCTCAGCCTCACGCTTTTGACCATCTTCAGGGTTCTTCAAATTATTATCGCTCAAGCCCAAACTTCGAGTTCGGGAAACGTAGAGAGAAAGATGGAGGACATGATAAAGATTATTATTCAAGGAAATCCACTTCCTTATCTAAGCGGAAGTCTCAATCTTATGTTTCTCGTCGTGAAGAATAGTCTAATCTCCCTGCCCGTAGCAGAGAAAAACCTTCGTATCGCAGGCTTCATGCCACCGCAACCCACTAGCAACATTCTAGCTCGTCTAGTTCGAAGCAGTCACGTGAGCATCGCTACAGCAAGCATCCATTTGCCACTTATGATCCACTTCCGCCGATTTCCGCTCACGATCCTACTATAGCAGAAAAGTTAGCTGAATTTAAAGTGATTTTTCCGAAGATCTACATTGACAGTTTCAAATTCCTTCCCTCCATAGATGTTATTCCCAGACATGCCAAAGAGAGCTCACTAGCATGCATGAACGATGTATTCATCCAGCATGAATCATTCATCCATTTGGCCGAGAAGGTTTCTAAAGTCTCCACAGAGTGTCAGCATGAAATCGACCGTCTTAAGTTGGAGGCTATCCATGAAAAAGATATAACCAAGCATCAACACGCTGAGTTGCTTGAATACAAGACCCAACTTGCAGAAGCCGAAAAAAGTGCAAAGGACACGGCAGAGGTTGTGTGTCACTTAGAGACATCCCATAAGAAAGAACTTGACACGGCGCTTCAATGCAGTGGCACGCCTGCCTTAGAAAAGGACTCCTTACAAGAGGTGAAAGATGCTATAGCTTGTCGCGTCGAAGAGCTTGAAGAACTGTTAAAGAAGGAGAGGGAGGAGAAAATTGAGGTGCAAGGGGAGTCGCGTAGATACTACGAGGAAATCGTCGAGGTAAGGAGCTTAAGAACAAAGCTTGGCGAACAATTCGCCAAGATTGAAGCTTTGAAGGAAGAAGCTGGGAAGATGGCAGAAAAGAAGTGGTTAAGCAAACCAACCCCCAAGAGGAGGAAGCCATTGAGTCCAGGAGGAATAAGCTTAAGGACTTGTTCAATCCACTAATTGTCGAATATAATGCGAAGGTCCTTCTCCACCGCGACTTAAGCTCTCTTGGCGAGGGATATCTTGAATCACCCATCGAAGCCTGAGGGCTCATCGTCAAGATAAAGAAGGAATAGTTAGGAGAAGCAGAATTCAATAAAGAGGAACTTGCGAGATGATTGCTTCGAGGTACTGAACCGTCTGATCTAGCTCTGCCAAACTTCAATTTCTCAAGACTCCTTCACCGACTAAAGAAGGAGGGGATATCGTTGCATTTGATGGAACCAATCCTATGGGTTCCTCTCCTATCCAAGTGGCCGGACCATCATCTTCTCACTATATAGAGCAAACCCTTGGCTATGATCTGGACAAGCCTGGCTTTGGACCACATATATCATCCCCCATTCTTGAAGGAATCACTCCAGTGAATACAAAAAGTCAACCGGACGCTGGTATCATAATAAACTGCTTCTAATTTGGAAAAGTTTCCATTTCTATGCGCAACATATTTCGACTAATGCTTATTCTTTAACAAATTTTTGCAGGTCTTCTAGGCCTTGATCACACTCCTAGGAGTGGTGTTGCCACAGAGCAGCAGGAAGAGACGGTCGAAGTTCCGGCCACTATTGATATTTTGGGGCCCGATGCTCAAGTCATGGGCATGCTCGATGAAGATAAGCCCAAAGATTTACCCCCTACTAATGAACCGGAAGATGTAGTGATCACAAGTGCTTCGGAGCACAATACTAAAACAAATATAAAGGAGCAGATCGAGGAGGAGGAGAAGTCAAAGCGTAAAGTGAAAGGCAAGCTATCGGGGTGGAAGATGGAGATCCTGTACCACTACAAGTTATTCCACTAGGCAGGACGATTCCAGGTGAAATCCCTCCTTCTTTAAGCATTTCGGGCAAAGGCGACAAAGGGTTCCAAAAGAGAAGCTCGATCGACTCTACTCCTGAAAACCAAAGAGGGAGAGAAGGTCGAAGAAGTAGTCACCACATTATATCATTGTACATAGTTTTAGTAGTTATTTCTTTCCTTAGACATGGGTGTTTGGATATGAATCCCATTATTGTTTTTGTTTTTTGAAATAACTTGTACCAGGATTTTGGAACTTGTGAATTAAAGTTTTTGCTTTCGATTAATCATTGCGTGTATCATTATTTTGATAGTTGAATGGTTACTTTCCATATTAATGTCCTTGGAGGTTATTGATTGCAAATTCCATCTCAAAGCCTCCATGCGGACATTGCCTTAAGTCATAGAAATGCTAAGACGGAGCTGATACGGGTTGTCATCACCAGTCTTCAGTGGTTTGCATTCCTCCTGTCGATTTCAGGTCGGAGTTAGTGGGATAGAGAACAGTTGGAATTCGTTCATCCATCCTTTGGTGTTTACATGTTAGTCCGTACTCTAGGCTTAGAGTTATTTTGCGAGCGATCGGTTCACGCTCATTTATTTCTATTATTTTTTTGTCGTAGTCCCTACATTGGAGACTTAGAATTTTTCGTGGACAGTCGGTTTCCACCCGATTTGTTTATACTCCAGTCCACACTCTAGGGACTTAGAATTGTCTCGTTGGCAGTCGGTATTCGCCCGAATTGTTTATACTCCGTTCCGCACTCTAGAGACTTAGAGTTTTCTCATGGGCAGTCGATACCTGCCCAGATTTTTTTTATACTCCATTCCGCACTTTGGAGGATTAGAGTAGAGTTTTTTCGTAGGCAGTCGGTATCCGCCTAGATTGTCTTTTATACTCCAGTCCATACTCTAGGGATTAGAGTTTTCTCGTGGGCAGTCGGTATCCACCCAAATTTTTTATACTCCAGTCCATAATCTGGGGACTTAGAGTTTTTTCATGAGCACTCAGTATCCGTCCTATTAATTTATATTACAGTTTGGACTCTAGGCACATAGAGTTTTCTCGTAGGCAGTCGGCATTCGCTCAAATTGTTTTTACTCTGTCCGCACTTAGGAGACTTAGAGTTTTATCGTTGCAGTCGGTATCCACCCGAATTTTTTCTACTCTAGTCCGCACTCTAGGGACTTAGAGTTTTTTCATGGGCAGTCGATATCCGCTCGAATTGTTTATACCCCAGCCTGCACTCTAGAGATCTAGAGTTGTTTCGTTGGCGGTCGGTATCTGCTAGATTTGGTTTCAGTCGAACGTCCGAGTAGGAATTTTTCAACCTCTGGATTACCAACCACATTTGTTTCATATTGCGTGTTCCATCCTCTGGATCATACATGGTAATTATTAATCGAGCAAAGTAATGAAGAGCACCTCATTCGTTCCCATCGGGGATTAGTATGATTGATCGATCCCAAACTCTGGGAACTTGCCCACATATCACATATACTGATATCAATAAGTTTCAACATGTACTCAGCATAAAATGCAATGACAGTCATATAAGCAATGGGAGTTCGAGTCTTTATTCATCAAATGGTAAAGAATAAACTATTCTGTCTTATTACATATTTGGAGAATCAAATGCTAAAGCAAATATAGAAAGTTAATAGAATTGAAATGCAAAGGAAATGTCCTAAGTGAAATAGCATCGTAGATGCTTGCTATTCCATACTCTTGGAAGTGCCATCGATAGTCGCTAGCTTGAAAAATTCCTTCTCTAAGCCTCTTTCTGATGACATATGGTCCTTCCCATGTCGGACTCATCTGTGATGGGGCTGGAAAAACCTGTTTTAGGATGTGATTGCCAACTTTAAAGGTTCACGATCGAACTTTAGTGCTGTAATATCGGGATACTCGATGTCGGTGTGTAGCCGCTCTCAAGTGGGTTTCCTCGCGCTTCTCATCTATAAAGTCAAGGGATTCGAAGAGAAGATCTTTCTTCCATTTAGGGTCGTAGGAAGTCACTCGATGAGAAAGGACTTCGAATTTCATCAGAATGACAGCTTCGGAGCCAAAGCAACGACAAATGGAGTATGGCCAGTCGTGGGCTTGTGAGTGGTTCTATAGACTCAAAGCGTCAGAGGACACCCACTTGCCTCTAGCCTTCATCAAATGCTTTTTCAGAATAGACTTGATAAATTTTTTTACAACTTTAACATGTCCATTTTCCTGAGGGTAAGAAACTGTTGCAAACCTCTTTTCAATATGATATTTTTGACAAAATTCTTTAAACTCAGCACTATCGAGCTGAGTCTCAATATCTGGTAAGATAATGTGTGGAAGATTGAAGCGACATATAATGTTTCAAACAAAAAAATTGATTATTTTCTTTGTTGTGATTATTGCTAACGGTTCTGCCTCGGCCAATTTGGTGAAGTAATCAACAGCGACAATAGCATACTTCACACCGCCTTTTGAAATTGGCAAAGAGCCAATGATGTCAATGCCCCACATAGCAAATGGCAATGGACTGACCATTTGTATGATCTCTACTGGCAGTGGTCTTCAGACTTTCACATATATTTAGCACTTATCACATCGTATCACATAATCGACAGCATCCCAGTTTACAGTTGGCCAATATTATCCGTAATTGGGTATCTTCTTTGCCTGAGTTTTTCCCATAGTGTGATCGCTGCATTTTTCCTTATGAACTTCTTTCAGAACACACTTTATCTTATCATGAGCAATACACTGGAGTAAGGGAATAGAAACCTTTTTTTGTACATAGTCCCTTCTTACATAATATACCACGAAGCTTTGCAAAGGACTTATCACTTTTCGTTTCTCCTTTCAGGCAAAATTCAATGCAGTAAGTAATCTTTAAATGGAGTCATCCATGATTCCCTCCCGGGCCCTGCTTCTAGTACTCGATCAATTTCCATCATATTTATACTTAGGGTATGTAATATCTCGACTGGAACCAAACCCATCTATTGCGCATCGCCAGTACTAGCGAACTTTGCCAATGAATCAGCCACCCCATTTTGCTCATATGGGATATGTGAAATGTCATAGTATTCGATATCCGACAACAACTCCCAAACTCGATTAAGTACGGGGCAAGTCGTTGTTCCTTATCTAAATAGTCTCCTCTAACTTGATACACCACCATCTATGAGTCGCAAAAAAATTTCAAGAGACTTTACTCCGAGCTCTCTAGCAAGTCTAAGTCCAACAGTCAATGATTTTACTCAATCTTGTTGATTGTGGTAGGAACATCAAGCTTTAAAGTGTAGCAAATAGACCAGTTCTCAAGGGTTATAAGCATAATCCCAGCTCCGAAACAGCGATCATTAGATGCTCCAACAGTGTACAACTTCCATCGCACAGTAAGGATTCCACCACCATCTGGAAGCTTGTCTTGCAAGGTAAATTCTACTATGAAGTCTGCCAACGCTTAACCCTGGATAGCCCTTCGAGGCAGATATGTTATATCGAACTAGTTGAGCCTAATAATCTATTTAAGCAACCGCCTAGACATCTTAGGTCATTGTAGGACCTATCATAATGGCTGTTCGGTGTAAATGTTAATCGGATATGCCTAGAAGTACAGACGATGTTTTCATGATGTGATTAGCAAGCAATACGCCAATTTTTCTATATTTGGATAGTTCCTTTCTGCTCCTGTCAATCGCTTGCTGACATAATACACTAGCCTTTGAATCCGGTTCTCTTCGCGAATCAAAGTGACATTTATTGCATGTGCTATTACTGTCAAATAAATGTATAACCCCTTATGATCTATCGACTTTGACAAGACTGGGGGTCTCTCCAAATGATTCGCTAGAGCTCGAAACACGTTCCCATAATCCTGTGTTCATTCAAAGTTTCTCTTTCCCTTCCTGATCAAATTAAAGAAAGGAATGCATTCGTCAATTGCCCTGGAAAAAAAATCAACTTAAAGTGGCAACCTTCCCATTCAAATTTTGCACTTGTTTAATAATTCTGGGGCCTTAGATATCTCAGATAGCCTAAATCTTTTCTGGACTAACTTCAATTCCTCAAGCATTGACAGTATAGCCCAAGAATTTTCCTGACGCAACACCAAGCGATCATGTCAAAGGATTGATCTTCATGTCATAAAATCGAAGGATGTTGAACATTTATGCCAAGTATCAAATGTGGTCATTTGATCGTCATGACTTCATGGCATATCATCCACATAGACTTCTATTGTCCTCTCAATTTAGTCTTTAAACATTCGATTAACTAAGCATTGATAGGTTGCTCTAGTGTTCTTCAACCCAAATGGCATCACTATGTAACAGTATAACATAACATTCATCACAAAGCTGGTGCGTTCCCGATTAGGGACATGCATTGGGATTTGGTTATGCCCCGATTACATGTCCATATAGGATAACAATTCTTGCCCTGCAGTTGAATCAACTAACCGATTAATCCTTGGAAGGGAAAAACTATCCTTAGGATACGCCTTGTTCAAGTTTGAATAGTCGATGCACATTCTCCACTTCTAGTTCCATCTTCACTAGCATGGGATTAGATATCCATTTAGGATAGGCGGTATCGCGAATAAACCCGTTGCCTTTCAATTTATCCACCTCCTCTTTAAGGGTGATGGATCTCTCCAGATCCATGCCTCGTCTTTTTTCCTACCCGTGCATACTTCGGGTCAACGTTTAATGCATGGCTCGCAATGGAAGGCGAGATCCCGCACGTGCCAAAATGAGTCCAAGCAATTACATCTAGATTCGCTCGGAGAAAATTAGCAAGTTCTGTCATCATCGGAGGATTGAGTTGCGATCCAATCTTCAAGACCCGTGGTGGGTTGTCATGGTCGACTGTTATATCAATCGTCAGTTCAGCCGGCGATGCCTTGGCCTCCTAGGGCTTCTCTTCGTCATCCCTCGGATTTATATCTCTATAGAACCGACTATGGTGCCCAAGCCAAGGCTTAGGCACCATTTATCAGTCTTCACTAACTTGGATGCGGAAAGATTTGTCCATGCTCTTTCCCTTCTCCTTAATTTGAGCTTCTCTTAACTCAACCACATAACAGGCACATCAAGTCGCTTGATCACCATGCACCACTCCTACTCCATTATCTATCGAAAATTTCAAAGTCAAACAGCATGGGCATGAGATGCTCGAAATTCAGCCAAGGCCGGTCGCCCTAGAAAAACATTGTACGGTGAGTCAACATCCAAAACAATGAACGATAGTATCTGCACTCTCCTACGTTCACCATCCCTCGATTCCACATAACAAACTGCCTTAGTCTCCACACCGTTGAAACCATGTATGCGTGCTTTAGATGGTTTCAAATCTTTAGCCTCCATTTTCATTTGATCACGATCCTTCTTGAAAATAATGTTCATTGAACTTCTACAATCAATCAAAAAATTTCTCACTATAGTAGGGCCAACCTTGGCAGAAATGACCATTGGGTCAATTATAAGAGCTTTTACTCTATCTGCATCCCTACTGCTGAGCACTATATCATTAGTCATCATATGTTGTTGCTTGGAGGGAGTCCCGTCCTCCGTATTCGAACAATACCCAAAATCCACATGCCTCATCGCGTTGGCATATCGCTTCATTTCCTGCCAACTCCTACCCATGGGATGCGGTCCTCCAACTATCGTGTTTATCACTAGTCTTCCTTCGGTCGGCGCAAGCTCCTTAGCCCTACACGGGGCTTGCCCTCGATTGGGGTCTAACATCCCCTGTCCGCCATCCTATGGAGTTTTCACGAACAACTGCAACTTCTTTTCCCGAATCAACTTCTCGATAGCATCCTAAAAATTCCTGCATTCGTTTGTATTGTGCCCATAACACTCATGAAATCGACAATACTTTCCAGTCTGTTTTTGTGCCTCTTTTGATGTCTTTGGACGCGACTTCTTGTATTGAAAAGTATTACATGTGGATAAGTAGATATTCTATATGGATGCATTTAGAGGCATGTAGTTGTCGTACATGGGAATCCTAGGCTTTGGTCTCCCAGGTTCGCTCTTCCGATCTCGATTCCCTTTACCATTTCTCTTATGTTAACTAAAGTTATTCTAAACATTAATCGGAACCTTCACAGAACTCTCATCGGACTACTTTATTGAAATGTTGCTTTATACCGCTTCTCCTTTTGGTGCCACAGTATTGCTTTTTCTAGAGGACCTGCCCTCCTTCTTCCTCATAAATTGTGAGGCCTTTGAATAGAAGAGATCCAACATAGCCAGCCATTTTCCAGCTAGCCAATCATCGAACTCGGATTTCGTATCAGCCCCTCTCCTCACAGCCATCAGTATAGCATGGTCATTTAGGTTACGAATTTTTATAGCACCGGTATGAAATCTTTCCAAGCAGTCCTTTAGCAATTCCCTAAGAGCCTGGATTACCTCGAATAGTGACATCATGTCCTTAGGACGGGTAGCGTGAATCCTGAACCGCTCCACAAACTTTGTTTCCAGTTCATCAAACCTTGAAATCGTGGGGGTAATCTTGTAAACCACATCGTCACAATCCCAGAGAGGGTTATAGGAAAGCATCTACATTTGGTTGCGTCAATGGCTCTCGCTGACTCCAACAACCATTCATACCTCATGATGTGCTGCTAGGGTTGGTTTTTCCCTCATAGGCAGGCATCATAGGCATGTTGAATCTTCTTGGGAACTCTGCATGCAAAACGTTGTCAGTAAATGGAGAATGTATCCTTGAGATTCCCCAATCGTCATTTGTAAAACCCTAGTTCTCACTCATAAGTTGTATGACCATTGCCGATAATTTTAGGGTGTTTGGATAGGTGGTACCAAGTGGTGGTTGTTCTCCACCTCACGTAAATGGCCCACTCGATGTCTATGTGCCATTTCACGCCTCCTTGGTCTATCATCCTCTTGATGTGCACTCTAAGCATTCATCTTATTGTTATTCCGGAAGGGTAGTTCGTAAGAATTCAAACAAACTCCTGCATCCAAGCCTCTAGAAACGGCTGTGGACCAATTGCCTAAGTGCAGCAGGGGGACCCCTCCTTTGGAGGAGGGATCGATAAAGGAGGGATCGATACCGATCCCTAGGGAGGGATCCGCACCGATCCGTCTTGACAGACCATGTTGATCTGCCAAGCAATGCTCTGATGTCTCGGTTTTCTCTCCTTTAACCTTGTGACGTCTATGCCTATGATTCTCATCTTCTAATGAAGCTGAACTCTCCAATGCTGAGTAAGAAGCTGGATCCCTTCTGGCGCTCTAACACTACTGCTTGGTAATCTGGTTCACTTGGTTCGCATTAGTCTGGATTTGCTCGTTCAGCTGCTTACGGCTCTCTATTAACTCCCAAATCAAGCTGTTGAGTTCATCTCTAGTTATAGAATCAGGGGGGTACTGGACTTCAGCAAGTTCCACATTCAAATTTGCAGGGTGGTTTCTTGGAACACCTTTTTGAATGATGGCAGTTTCATTTGCGTCAACATTCTGGGAAGTCGATCTAGTATGCCTTACCATTTTGGACTTTTTTTCTTATATTCCAGTAAATCTGAGTAGTATTTGCAAGCTTTTCAAGATGAATCGGGATCTCCTTCGAAGGATTTCCTTAATCTAGTAGCAGCAAAGGGGATCCTAACGGGCTGATAATCAAGTTCTCAGTGAAAGAACCAAAATGTTTGCAACCAAATTGGCCACAAACACCTAATTAAAAATTTACATAGTGAAATAAATGAAGAAAATAAATGAAAACGGAGGATGTAACAAAATAACAGGAAAAACACAATAGAAAGTAGAAACAACAAAATTTATAGTAGTTCGGCATTGATTTCCTACGTCCATTTTGAATATTCTCTTTATTTCTTTTCAATTAACTCGATTACAATTAGAAATAGCAAGAACAAACAAGAGAGAAGAGAATAATAGAGTGAGTTGATTACAATAATATTGTTATCTAACCAATAGCATAAAGATTCCCAAAATGACACCCTAGGCCTGTATTTATAGGTGACGGCGACCTCCAACCTGATTGAAACTTCGACAATTGGCCACAAACACCCAAGAATAGATTAAGTCAGTGAAATAAATGAAGAAACTAAATGAAAACAGCAGAATATAATAAAATAGTATGAAAAATATAACAGAAAGCAGGATCAACAAGATTTATAGTGGTTCGACATTGATTGCCTATGTCCACTTTGAATATTCTCTTTATTGTTTTTCAATTAACTCGATTACAATTAGAAACAATAAGGAACAGCAAGAGACAAGAGAATAATGGAGGGAGTTGATTACAATAATATTGTTATTTAACCAATAGTGTGAAGATTTCCAGAATGGCCCCTAGGCCTATATTTATAGCTGAATGCCACCTCCAATCTGACCGAAACTTCAGCAAAAGGACCTTCTCAACCACATGGACACACCCTAGGGAGGGCTAGGCCTAAATCACAACGGAGAGGGATTGGTATCGGTCCCTCTATATATGGAATTTGTGGCGGCGGTCCTTATGGCAGCTTCCTCATGCTCGAATATGTGGTATCTCAAAAAGCAGGACAATTGGATGTATGGAGCTCTTGCTTTTGCTCAATCTTTGTTTCGATCCTATTTTAGTCTGAAAGATGCCGACCCATTTTAAGAGCAATATGCCGAATTCTTGCACAATCCATGCTTACTTCATTATGTCTTGTCGTGCCAATCCATTTATCTCAATGTATATTCCCTGAATTCCATAATGCCGACCCATAATACTTCCCAAGTATAAGCCGATCCCTAGTACTTAGGTCACTATGCTGATCCCTCTGGCTTCCTAGACTTATGCCGATCCAATTCCTTCCACTGTGTTCCATACATATCCATATTATGAAATTCCACTATGCCGACCCCCTAGATTTCTTTCAAGGCCTATCCATCCACTATGAACAATGCTGATACATCCATTTGCTCATCGATGTTTACTATTTACTCAAGTCATTCGGTCGAACCCCATAGCTCCTCCCTGCTATATCGATCCCTTAAGTATTTCGTCCATATTAACAAATGACTATATCAATCCCTATTTCGTCGAAGCTAATTTCCATCCTTTTGACATCCTGCGCTGTCTGCCTATCCACTCTATTCAATCCGGGCTTTGTATAATCATCCAGACTTTATTTCTAGGTCCTATAGCCATTGCCTCATGGTTATCCTCCTTATCAACAGTCGTATCTGTCTTACACGATCAGTCCAATATAGCCAGGTTAGTATGCCAGGTAACAAGTTCATTCCATTTAACGGTTATTTTATGTTTAATTTGTTGTTAAAAATATCCCTATAGTAATCAGTAAAGGCCTTGTTTAGGTCTCTTTGATCAACCAATTCAACATTATTCAATAAAATAGAACTTATTGTATTGCTATTCGAATTATAAGTTTGTAAATTCCAAAATCCAATTATTTAAATATTTAAAATTAATTAAACTTTTAAAATCAAATAACCAATATTTTAGGTTGTTACATTCTTCCCGCTTAAATGAATTTCGTCCCCGAAATTCGCAAGGAAAAATATATTTCCTAACCCTTAAGTTTAAAACTATTAATTAAATAAGTTACTAAACTTATTAATTAAATTTCAAAATTTTATGGAAAATTTTGACAGTGTCTCCTCCTTTGCACGGTCTGATCGAAACAACTAGAAATTACCTCTACAGTTTCTCAATCAACCAAAGAAAACAAAAACCAAGTGCATGATTGGGACATAAAATCATCAACCAATTTAAATTTCTAAGTTTATTATGTATTTTTTTGCATTTGATTAATATTTTGGCAAGTAGTTTATTATCTTTATGCAAATGCAGGTGCACAAGAAGTCAAGTGGAATTTTTTTGCTTCCTTGTACTTACATAATCTAAAAGAGAAATCAGGCTAACAGCAAGCAATATGATGTAACTCTACAAGCAAAAACTAGCAACAATATCACAATCATAGGCAAAAGAATACAGAGAATCAAATGATAGATTTAGATCTAAATGCCCAGGTTTTCAAATACAAAAATTTATTTTCAAATTTCTCAGGCGAAAGCTAAATCAAAAATTAAAAATTAAAAATGACAAGGGGCGGATTCCTCCTAATAAAGTATGGTGAAACTCTAGATCAAAACAACATAGAGCGTCCATGGTATTCCGGTTCCACCAAAACATCAACTAGAGTGAATAAATATTATTTTTTTCCTAATTTCTTTAAAAAATCTTTTTCAAAATCACCAGGATTTAGGTTTTAATAATAGCAAATCAAAACCTTGGTATATAAATTTTAACTTTATTATATAATATCACATTATCCGTTAGTTAAATTTAATCAAATCAAATTCCATATAGGATTAAACCAACACCATTAGTCGATCAATCAAATTCCATAATGGAAAAACTTATCGCTTAACATCATTCAAAATGTCAAATGATTAACAAACAGATCTTAATTTTTTTTTAAACTTTCTCTATTGTCTAAAAATATAGATAATTATCTAAGCATACCGTTTTTCTTATTAGCCTTTTGTTATTACTTAGAAATTATCTAGACTCACTTGGACAAAATGGAAAGTTATGCTCTAAATTTTATTAGTTTCTTAACGACATAGATTTTTCTCTTTTCTAAATCACTTATATTTCCACTTAATATTTTATTCAATACTAAAATTATTTATGAATTATTTCATTAATTTTCTCCTAAATTTAAAAATATTTATAAAGTTATTTTTTTATAGAACCTCAAATAATATCTTATTCCACTTTCTTTTCTTGTAAAATACTCTTCTATATCCTAAAAGTACATACAAACACAAATTTCATTTTACTTTTTCAAAGATCTAGATGTGGACCAAATCAAATTAGGGTTCCTTAAAACTAAGTCAATCTATTAACCTCTTTAACTTAGAGTGTCAAAACGGAAGATATTTATTAGTTGACCTGATTAGAAAATAGTTACACCACTTACATGTTTTAAACAAATATATGGTTTTAGTAAAACAATGTTTATTAAAAGCTTCCTATCCAATTTAACCCAATTTAGGTTTGTGTCAAATTATCCCTATTTATCAAAGGGTAAAATCTCATTTATCAAAACAATCTCTTATTAGAAACACCTTTTATTTTGAAACCAATTCCCTCTTTAGGAAGCTTAAAAATTTGATATTTTGTTTATAGTTTCGAAACTCATCTTTAAAAGCATACAACATACATTTTTATATGAAATAACTTTAAACAATATATTTATCAATACTCAATTTGATTTCATTCGGATTTGAACTCATTTCGATCGTACAATACTAAATAGAATAATTTACTAAGTACTCTACTACGTTTGGCTAGGCAAACATCCAATTGTTACTTACGACTTTATTCAAATTACCACAAAACTAATTGAGACGATTTCCTCCAAGTTATCCCAAGTAAAATGCATTCCATTTAAAATTTTACTTCCCAAAATATTTTTACTTCTAAATACTTCCATAAAAAACTACTATTTCATTTCTCGGAATCCTTTTGAAATTATTTTCAAAAATTCTAGGATTCAGATTCAAAAATCCTTTTTAAACACATTTTACAAACTAAATTTATATAAAATTTCGTTTATGTATAATCATCTTATATTATAATAACTCGTCTTTATTTGAATAGAATTTTCTCAAATATTTATTTTATAAATGTCTTATCCTACCATTTAGATTGTATTAAAAAACTTTTATTAAAGTTTAATCCTTAACTCACCATTATTAAAAGGTGAATTTTAACTTAACATTTTCTCCGAACACCTTATAGTCTAATTGTGAAAATTAATTGACAAAGGGATTCATTTATAAATTCAAACAATAAATGCTTATAAATAATTTGAACATAAATAATCAACAAATGACAATCAATGCTCCTAATTTAATCGAGCATTACTAATCTAACAATAGTGATAATAAATATTATCACATTTAAAAAAACACAGTCTATAACTATATAAAATTTTGAAAATTATTCCTTTATATATAAAAAACATAATCCTAGGAAAAATATTTAAATTTCCAATTTCAAAAATTCAATGTCATGCCTATTGGGCTTAGTCAAGTGTTTAGAAATCCCTATCGATACTGTGTCATCCCATGCCTCAACCAAAATTCCAAAAAACTCAATAAACCAACTAACATCATACTTTTTTATAACAATTAAAAAAATGCTGTCGAATATATGATACTCTCAAACTCATTTTAGGGTGTCACTTACCCTATCTCTAATGGGCTAGACCCTACAAAAGATAAAGTTCTCGCTTAACCTTGTGCTCTAATACCAAGCTGTAATGACTTGCCTTTTTGACCATCGAAAGACGACACCGAACACTACTACTGTGTTCAAATGTCGAAAATCCAATCGACAAAAAGGAAAATTGTTAGGGTAAATAAAAAGAAATGAATAGAGAAAAGAGAAAATCAGAATCTCACAGCGGAATCGACAACATATAATCTAACAAGGACAATAAAAATTGTCACTCCAAAAATAGAGTACATCAGAGTTAAAAACAAACCTTATCAGCTGGAAAGTTATAAAATCCCGATCTTACAATTGCTGATATGGATACTATATAATACAACGGAAAATAAAATACTACAATAGTCGAATCTCCAGCTCCTCATTAAGATCTCCATAACACCAAAGCCAACCTGGAAAAATACACGGTCTGACTCGAACACTATAACAAAATAACATCCGGATCAATCTAGAAATACCAACATGAGAAAACTTGAATAATTGTGAACATATAAAAGTTCCATGTGATCACACAACCACTTTTATATGTTCCCCATTATTTGATTTTTCTCATGCTGGTATTTCTAGACCGATCCAGGTTTTATTTTGTTATAATGTTTGGGTTAGACCGAGTATTTTCCCAGGTTAGCTTTGGAGTTATGGAGATCTTAGAGAGGAGTTGGAGATTCACCCATCGTAGTGTTTTATTTTATGCTGTATTATATAGTATCTATATCAGCAATTATAAGGTTGGGATTTTATAACTATCCAGCTGATAAGGTTTGTTTTTAACTTTGGTATACTCTGTATATTTGGAGTGATAGTTTTTACTGTCCTTGTCATATTATATATTGTTAATTCCATTGTGAGATTTTGATTTTCTCCACTCTATGTTTTTTTCTTTTTATTCAACCTAATAATCTGCCCTTTTGTCGATTGAATGTTTGACATTTGAACATGATGGTAGTAATAGGTGTCGAGTTTCAATGGTCAAAAAAGGGGTTGTTACAGAAAGTTAAGCAAGTTATATAGTTTAAGTTTGGTAAGGTTTGATCTTTACTTGTTGTTGTGGGTTATGGAATGTATATGTTTGAAATCATGTATGTGATATTGTATGCTAAAATCAATAACACTTTAAGTTGTGATTTTGCGATATTGAGATCCTTGGTTACACTTGTTTCCACTTAAAATCGTGTTAGAAAAAGTTTACAAGCTTTGAACTTTGATCTAGTTCCAAAGCTTAACTTTTGTTTTCCAAAACTTTATTCTAAGATTATAAAGTAGGTTAAAGTATAAAAGATAATGATTTTAAAAGCTAATGGTTATAAAAAGAAGTTTTGAAATTCAGGTCGTATAACAATAGTTGTTATAAATGCAGTTCGTAATACAAACTCTTTTGCAAAATTTAAATTTTATCTAAATCTTAAGTATCATTTTGAAAAGTGTTTGAAAAAATTATTACAAGTATTTAAAAATAAATATTATTTTTTCAGTATTATATTAATTAATTAAGTAAGGTAATTAGTACTTAATCATTTGTTATGTTAATAAAGATAATTAGTACTTAAGTGTTAATCAAGAAAATTAATTATTAATTAGTTAAGTAATAAAAGTTTAATTATTATTTGATCAATTATTTAAGAATTGAATATTATTTAATAAAGATTAATTATTAATTTATTTTGAAAGGGTTTAATTATTTAATAAGTACTAATTAAGTTAAAATTTATTAAAAACTTAATTATGATTTAATTATTTTTAAATAAAGGTTTGATTTAATGTTTAATTTTTAATTAAGGATTATCTAACCAATTTATTTATTTATTTAATATTTAATTATTATTAAAAAATTAAATTATTATTTAATAATTAATTAAGGATTAATTATAGTTTAAATAATTATTATTTAAAGATTAATCATTATTCAGCTATTTATTTAAAGGTATTATTTATTTATTTATTTATTTAATAGTTTGTTTTTGTTTATTTTTTAATTAAAGGTTTAATTATGATTTATTAAAGAGTTTGAATATTGTTTAATTATTAAATAAAAGTTTTAGAGTTTTAAATTACTTTATTTCTAAAGGTCGATTTTGTTTTAAGGCAAATATTTTTCAAAGAATATTTTAAATCCAATGGATTTCTTTATCGATTAAATTTAAGTAACCTTCAATTGAAAATAAACCCAATGACATCTGTTTAGATAAATAAATCATCGTTCTACTAAATAAGTTATATTGGAGGTCTGTTTGGTAGAGTAATTCATAGTTCTGCCATAATTTCCCAAGTAGATTATGTGGACATCTATCTAAGCAGAATAAAACCCATTCTACTGTTATATTAACATGGACAAATGTCAGAAGAACAAATCCCCATCTGCGATTTGGTAACTTGGACATCACCTATATGTTATTGGTTGTTCGTATTTGATTCCTTTCACATATCTGATTTCTATGTAAATAACATGTTATAACTTGGAAGGTCGAACTTAATTAAAAATGAATCATTATGGTCACTAAGCCTCTTTCTGATTTTGTGAAGTTAAATATTTTATTTTATTCTTTTCGAAATGGTTTAAAGATTAATATCATTTTGAATTTGATATTTAAAGGATAATTAAATAATTATTTTATTAAAATATTTGAAGTTAATTTATACTTTGTAAATGATTGTTTAAATCATTATTCTACTAACGTGGTTTAAAAATAATTAAATGAAAAATGTTTTAAATGATATCTTGTTTAATTAAAGGTGTCTAAAATAATTAATTTTATTAAAGGAACCTTATGGATTAAGATTTATTAAAGGAGTATGGTTTTAAATAAGGAAATTTTATGAAAAGATAGTTTTGAACATTTACAAGGGATGTTTTATATTTGGCTTGAATATTTATAATAATTTTATAAATAGTTTTAGAGATTTATAAGGTGTTTGATAATGCATTAAAATAAAGTAAAGGAGATTTCATAAGTGAAAGAGATATATAAAGGATTTATTGAAGAAATTTATAAAAGAATCTGAGATGGATTTTTCCATTAGCTGATCTTCTTTATTATGGTGGTTTGGACATTGTTCCATTCTTAACAGTGAAGGAATAGTGTTTGGGGTTATTCTTATATCTAATTTAAATGACATTGATTTTGCTCATTTTAACATGATTTTGAAATAAGAAATCCTTCATGAATGTTTGTGAATATGCTTATGTCAAAGAGATAATTATATGAATGTTTTGATAAGTACTATTAAAAGAGATTTAATAAATGAAAGAGTTGTTTGAAGTTTAGTAATTGCTATGTGTAATTATATCTATAAATTGTTGTTTGTTTCTGTATTTAATAGTTAAATAACAGACTATCAAATCTTGGTTAGTTTTGACTTTGGAAGTATGTTGTGTATTCGAGTTCGAAGGTGAGGATTCAAATATTTGTTGTATACTTCCAAAAGAACCGAGAATGAGTCAATCGAAATTTATCGGTTGTTGGTTCGAAGTGACTGAGATCAGATATATTATCTGAAAACCACTTCGAACCAACATATGAGTTTGCGTAGAAGACATCTTGAAGATGATTGAAGACCATCCTCCTTGAAGAGCCTTGGTTTCGTTCAGACCTAGAAAGAACTTATATGGATGAATGCTAGCATTGCATTTCTTCCTAGTGGGCAATGTTAGCACTCCAAGAAGGATTGCTAACTGTTAAGAGCATAGCCTCTCAAGCTTCACATCCCGATAATGGTTAAAATAGGGTAGATGCGGCAAGGCTATATGGTTCGCATCCATTAGGGTATGATCATCTCACGATCTAGTGTTGATATCTCTATGTATGATTCGGGGTTCATTTTGGGTTGTTGATGACAACCAAGGGGTAATTATATTCAATACTACCCAGTTTAGGGGTAGGCTAGTCTTGTGTTGGCAGAGGTCGAAAGATTTTCGATCTCATTGTACAATTTATCTAGAGGTGTGCAGATTTTCGAAAGATAGTCTCTTATCTTGCCATTTGATGGAAACTCATTCTCCAATAAGCACCTTTGGTTTCTGACTTGATACCTATTATTGTTGTTATGTACACACATCACAACTACTTGATTATTGTAATATTAAAACCTAGAGGAATTATTATAATATCATTGAATTTTATAGAGAAATGTTTTGGTTATCGTAAGGTTATAACCCGTCCATGTTTATATGCAGCGTGGTCTTACGAGATACCTTTGATTTTAAAAGGGTTTTATAAGTTATAATAAAGTTAATTGTGATTTGAGTTTCTCACGCTGATTTTACCAAACTGACCCGGGAGTTGTTTTCCTATAATGATCGGGTCAGCCCGAGCATATTTTCTAGATTTAGCTAGATCCTTTGGAGCTTTCAGGAGATGAGATAGATTCTCCAATACGTATTCATGTATCTTATGTTCTTCCGCAGTTTAATAGTTCTTGATGTCTGCTATTGTATTTATCAAATAGTAAGGGCAGGCTGTTATAACTGTCTAGCTGAAGATAGGTTAATGTACTCTGATGTTGTGTTTAATAAAGATAATTTCCTTTTATAAGGACTTGTTCTGTGATGTACCGGAAATTTAGGCAATAATTATTTAATAATTTCATTTGATAATTATTTTAAAATGTGAAATATTGATTTAATAATTTAATTTAAACTGGAATTTTCTTTTGAAAATTAATAATTATTTAGTTTGTTAAATGATATTGTTTTCAAAAGTTAAAAATATTTAAGTAATAAATAATCTTTCTTAACTGATTTAAAAATATTTTATTTATGATGTATAAATGTTTATACATTGTAAATAGAGGATTTGGTTTTAATTTTAATTTATATTGAATAAAGAATATTTTCTAATTATTATATATTAACGTATAATGTATAAATTGTTTTAAAATAATTTAAATTAGTATTGTAAACTTTTCAATAATTTGTTTTAAAAATCTTTCTTATATTTTTATAGAAATATAAGTGAGCGTTTATTTTGGTTTATAAAATAAATATAGTTTAATTTTGTTTTATAATAAAAGTTTGATTTGTTTTATTTTAAATTGCTTTTCTTTGAATAGATTTAATTCATTCTTGTTAAAATATAACATTTGATTTAAAATCTTTTGAAATTTAGTTTCATAAAGAATATTGTAACGACCCGCCGCCCTGACCGCCTCTAGTCGGTAATTAAACCAACTTGAAACGTTCAAAATGACGGATTGTTGTTCAGTTTATAGAGTTTAAACAGAATCAGCCACAGAATCACATAATAATCATAATATTATTCATAAATGAATTTTTCTTACATACATATATCAGAGTTTGTACAATGCATTAAGTTTTATACAGCGGAACAATTTATTTTCATTAAGTACAAGAAAATTTTCTAGAAAAACTTTAGTGGAGTGCTTTCCCCTCTCTCTCACTTCGCTGCCTGAAAATCTTCAAGCTGTAAAAATACTCGGTCTGACCCGAGCGTTTATTGCAAAACACAAAAACACTCGAGTCAGGATTAATCTTTATTCAAGTAATTAAATTTGTAATGAACTGAATAAAATGGTAACAGAGATGACGAATCACATGAATCAATTTAAATCTATTATGGATTTTCACATTAACAATATCAATTAAATTATTATTATTTTT
The DNA here is from genome assembly GCA_030765085.1 of Allium cepa. NCBI lineage: Eukaryota > Viridiplantae > Streptophyta > Magnoliopsida > Asparagales > Amaryllidaceae > Allium > Allium cepa. The sequence continues at coordinate 1,029,171,893 of CM060929.1, forward strand.
TCGAAATCTATCAATCCTGTGTGGCTGCAGTACACACGTATATTTATACACATGTGCACTGCCTCGCCAACTCGTGTGCACCAAACAAAAGCACAATCTACAAATCATGTACAAATCAAAGTGAGGTTGCACAAGTACAAATAATACACAGCAGCACAGTGCAATGAACAAGAAACACAAGTACAGGCAGCAGTCTCAAGTGACGCAGTGCAAACAGCACTGTCAAAACAGGCAGCCAAGGGCAGAGACTCAGAAATGCCAAAGACACGAAGACATAAACAACAACAAGTGCAAGACCAGACGCAAAAGTAACACATCAGAAGTGAATAAGAACTCCACTGTGAACATGAGGACTGGAACAGCTACAAAAGTTCAAGGCTGAGACAACCCAATGCACCAATGCACAGCATACAAGGTGCAGACACAAGGCTAGACAAAGGAAACCAAATACAAGTTCAAGTGCTCAGTGCAGACCACAAAATGCATGCTAAGTCCAGCTACTCAAGTATACAGTCAACAGAAATGACCAAGTGCACAACAAATTTAGTGAAACCCAAGTATACAATGCGCTATGCAGTGCACACTAAGTCCAGCTACTCAAGTATACAGTCAACAAAAATGACCAAGTGCATAACAAATTTAGTGAAACCTAAGTATACAATGCGCTATGCAGTGCACACTAAGTCCAGCTACTCAAATGAACACTGCATGTACAAGTTACAAAAACTCAAGTGAAGCAAGTACAGTGTGACAGTGAATGGGAAAGCATGTGAACATAGCAAAGACACAACAGTGAAGACCCAATGCAAGTGTCACAAGCAATGACCACAAAGACCATCAGCTACATCAAAAGCAAGTGCAACACAGTTGCAATCAACAGGACAGTGAATAATGAAGTAATGCAATGCTCAAAAGACATAGTACACAAGCCGGCAACTTCAATCCAAACCAAACACAATACAACTGAAATGCAAAGGGTCTCAAATTCAAGTACAAATGAAACCAACATAAATGTTCATGATAAAATCTTGTAACAGTTTATGATGTTGATTTATATTTTAAAAGAACCAATACTGTATTTCTTATAACAGAGACACAGAATTTATTTATCTCGAATAAAATGTATAAACTTGAATTTATACTCAACAAACAAATATTGTTTACTTATCAATCCTAACAGAGCACTAAACTCAGAGATAAAGGTTTTCTCTTTTTAAATCTTGGTAGTAGTAATAATAATAATAATAATAATAATAATAATAATAATAATAATAAGACAAACGGGTATGCAGATTCATCAGCTACACACATATACACCTTTACATATGTAAACACAAAACATCATCACAACACAAGATCAATCCAACAAGCTTAGTTTTATCAGACACATGCACGGATTATTTAAAACAATTTTCAATTGTGAAGTTATTTATCAAAATGAAGGTGCTGCAGTTTCAAATCATAGTAGTTAAATTTGATTTTTACATGACAGTTTTGTTGAACTTGATTTTAGTATATCACTTAAGCATTTAATTTAAAGGAAGAATCTGTTTTTAAAACAAGAAGTTTACTCACATTTAATTGAAGCAGAGAATACCCAGATACAAACTCATATGCACACATTTACATTCAAACTCAAGCAAACATTATATGCTTCATGCAACAGATAATTTGAAACTCTTTTTAAATTGTGAGGTCACTCACTAAGCAAAATGGGGACAGAGCAATTTATATATTCATTTTTAATGACAGTTTTGCTTTGAACTTGAGTTCTAATACTTGCTTGTGCATTTATTTCAAAAGAATTGGGGTTTTGAATTAGCTTGCAACTGAAAACAAGAATAGGGGGTTTTACAGACACATACATACATCACATATGAACTGAAGTTCAAACAAGCACCTGCAACAAAATTTTCCTCATCTAGATTCAAAGGCCCATCACATGCAGCAACAACAAACAAGCAAAGTTTTTTTTTTGATATAGCATCTGTTCTTATCAATTTAAAAAAAAAACAAATTATCAGCAAGTGTCTGTTCTTACCAGTTTAAAACAAATCACAAATTGATAGCATCTGTTCTTAACAATTTAAAAACAAAAATTTCAGGTAGCATCTGTTCTTAACAATTTAAAAACAAAAATTTCAGGTAGCATCTGTTCTTAACAGTTTAAAATTAAATCCCAAATAGCATCTGTTCTTAACAGTTTAAATTAACATTTAAGTAGCATCTGTTCTCAACAGTCTAGATCCAAAAATCTGAGCAATTGATAACGAATAACCCCCCAAATCATAGCATGCAACCAAGATTCAATTCAAACAAATATAAAAACTTGAATTAAAACCAATCGTGAGCAAAGAACTCACCTTTCACCGAAGCAAGGAGACGAACTCGTGCGAAAACCCTAATTTTGGTTGAAGGACGAAACCCTAGCTGTTGAAGAGGAACGGCGATTTTAGGCCGCCATTGTTTCTTTGTTTCGTTTGAAAGGGTTTTGAATGGGAAAGGTAAAGGAGGTATCGGGTATAAAAGAATAGGGAAGACGTGTTTTTGCAGAGTTGAAGGCGTGGGTTAAGGCATGTTTTTGGCTGACAGGGGTAAGGTAATGTATTCTTATTATTTTATTATTATTTTATGTTATATTATTACATATTTTTTTAATTTTAAATTCAATTGTTTTGTATAAATTGTTTTCTTTACTTTGTTTTTGTTTTGTTTAATTTTTGTTGTTAAAACTTTAACTAAGTGTATTTATTTATTTATTTGTATTGATTAAAATTTTATTCTATTTTATTTAAGTTAAAGAATGTTATTTAAACTAACCACAAATTTATAAATTTACATAAATAATAATTCTCAAATCCAAATTATTATTCCTAGTCATTCGTTTAAATTTTAAATACCAATTCAATATTCAATTTCAAACTCCAAAGTTAAATTTAAATTTTATTCAATTTTAAACAGATTAAATTCTAATATTTAATCGCCAATTTATTCTGATAATTTGAAATTCAAGTCAAATCATCATTTAAATATTTAAAATAAATTAAATATTCACAAATTAAATTGTTCAAAATTGAGGATCGTTACAAATATTATTTTAAAAATAATTAAACAAACATTAAAATAAATGTTATAAGAAGTTATAAATAAACATGTAATTATTTCAAGGCTAATGTTAAATAAACATTTGAAACTTGCTAAAATTAATTTGAAATGGTTTAAGACAAATTCAAATACATTTAATAATTTAGAATTCTCTTTTAAATATTTAAATAAACATGTGTTAGTCAACTAAACTATTAAGTAGACACTTGTAAAACATTTAACATGATAAGTTAACAAGTGGCATTGGTTTTAAATCTTATTTTTTTAAATTATTGATAAGAGAAACATAGTGATTCATTTGATAAAAACCCATTTTTCTCATTTGAAACCTGAAATCAAAATTTCAGTAAATCAAAACCCCACAAAACAAATGCATGTTGAAAATCTGCATTCAACCTCAAATCTGCCAATCAATTTATACAAATAACTTCAAATCTGTAATCATTTTCCTCAATATATAAATTGCAAAATGAAGAATCAATTCTCAAATCTGCAAAATGAAGATCTATTCAATTTCAAATCTGTGCAATTGAAATTGGATCTGCATGCTATTTTTCAACTTCAAACTGGGTTGCAATTTCAATATGAAATCTGAGTAATAAGTATAGGTCTGCATGCATCATTATCAACAAGCAACTTCATCTTGCAAAACCCAGATTTCAAATGCATTTCAGTATACAGTTTCTGGAAAATGGATCTGCCTAAGCTTGTGCTCTGCATCAAATAGTTTTCTGCATTCTTCAATTTAATAAGGTGAGTAAACCTTTACTTTTAAAAACAGTTTCTTTTTAATCAAAATTATATAAGATTTCCAGAACCTAAGCTTCATATGTAAACTGTTCTTTGTTTCAAAACTGCTGTGATTGAAACTGCCCTGTTAATTATCTATTTATTTACTGTGAGAAGTTGAAATCTATCTGTTGTATTGTATATACTTGTATGCTTTTATTTGTGATCAATATAATGTGTGAATATACATAGATATAAATGGAAGTACAGAAATCTTGATTTACAGTTTTCTGCTTTAAAATAAGTTTAGTAGAAAACTTTATTTACTTGTTTAACTTCTGTTAGGAATTAATATGAGCAAACAGATAATGTTGTTTAATAATAAAATTATGTCCTTAAATCATAATTTTGTTACTTTGAAAAATCCGTTAATTCTGAAGCAAACACAGCAGTAAGCATTTCAATAAAACCAAATATCAACATCATTAACTATTTAAAAGAAGATTATAACATTGATGTATGTTAGAAATCAGAAAGTGTAAAACAAATTTCGTTTTATATAAACTGTAGTACTAGCATTCTGTTTGGAACAGAACTAAAAATTTAGGAATTTTCTGAGGAGCTAGTGGATTTAGGGTGTTAAGATGCTTCATGTTAGTGGTGTATTGATGTGAGAATGGGGGAAACTGGTGACAGATGATCAGAAGGGAAGGAGATGATATTGGGCTTTCCAGGTTGATAGAGTTTGTGGTTGTGTTTCAGGTTATTTGATCAACCTGAAATTTTGAAATGTGAGTTGCAGGGGAGATTAGGGGATTGAATCTCTGTTAGGGGATGGTAAGTGACTTGTAGGAATGGGTTAGCGTAGCTGGAGTTGGCCAAGGTGACAGTGCATGTGCATATTTCAGGTTGAAGTTCTGGTGAACTTCTGTTGCGTGCACGGTTTTAACTCGAGTCATTGCTCGGGTATTTTCATTTTTGACTCGAAGCAAAGGGTTATAGAACTCGAAGTAAAATAGATGAGTTCTCGGGTGGGTTAGTTGCAGGGTTAAACCTGAAATGATGCAGTTTTTAAATTTTTGAATGAAATTCATATTTTAAGTTGGAAACTGGATTCAAGTATGAATTGAAACTGAATTCAAATGGAGTTTTGAGTTCAAGGTTTTAAAAATGAACTTTTTAAATTTAAACAAGGTTTTAAATTCTATTTAAAATCAAGATTTAAACACAAAACAGTTCAGGTTTTAATCCTGAGAAATTTTGCAGTTTTTAGTTTAAATGAATTCATATTTTTTTTTTAGTTAGAATCTGATTTAAATGGAAGTTAACTCTAATTTCAAATGAGGTTTGAAATTCAAAGTTTTAAAAATGAAACTTTTAAATTTAAACAAGTTTTAAATTCTGTTTTAAATCAAGTTTTAGAACAAAACAGTTTCAGGTTTAAAATCCTATAGCTTTGCAATTTCTAACATTTGAATGAAATTTAAATTTTTGTGTAGGAATTTATTTTAGGTGGAAGTTGAAAACTGAATTAAAATGTAGTTTGAAATTTAAAGTTTTTGAAAATGAGAATCTTAAATTTAAAAAAAATTTAATCTGGGTTTAAGTCAAGATTTAAAATAGTTTCAGGTTATCTTTTTTATTTTAGCAAAGCTAAGCGGGATTGACTGGTCCCTACCAGTTTATTGCGAACACAATAAAAAATTGCACCATAACAATTCTATGGTACAATGGGGAAAACAAAAGAGGGACAACAAAAATAAAATACAAAAAGCGGCAAACAAACCGGGTCAACAAGACACCAGTTAGAACCAAATGCTATTGTGACTGTCAGCGTACTCAAAGGTGCAATTTCTCACACCATCTTTGATCGAGCACATCAACTGATTCCATATTTCAATTTCAGTTTTGTACTTGCCATTGAAGACTCTATCATTTCTTTCTCTCCAAATAACCCTGATGAATTTCTTGAGGACAAGAAGCAACAAAGTACCGGAGTCATTAATCCATCTTGTGGCTGTGAATAGAAAACACCATTCACTATTGCTATCCCTGGTTCTGTTACCATGACCAAGCAAGGCAGATATTCAATTCCACAGGCCATGTATAAACTTGCAACTGAAGAAGAGATGAACGTTTGTCTCTGTATCATCGTTACATAAACTGCAGGTCGCATTAGAGAGCAAGCCAATGCGAAGAAGTTTGTCTTTGAAATTCATGGCATTTCTTAGAACTTTCCATAGGAGAAAGTTATCATTTTCTTTGCAGTGTTGATTCCAAACCCTTTTTTCCCACACAAACCAAGGAGCGGACGAATCATGGGAAACACAGTCATATAACTTGGAGATGGAATGTTCGACAAGATCAGGAGACCACAGTACTCTGTCACAAGGTATAATAGGGTACTGTTGCCTCCTGATCTCATGCCATAGTTGATGTGTAAGTTGATTGCTGGAGTACGGCAAGGAAATGACACCATCACTTATGAAGTCCTTAGCCTTGGCATCCATCGGTATACCAGTTTGAAGTATCTGGTTATATGACATTGTTTTGCTAAGAATGAGACCATGTCTAGCCCAGGGATCGTTCCAGAAACTCATAGTGCCACAAGGAGATGCAATATGCTTAATATATGGAAGCATCATGGACCGAAGGTTGAGGATGGATCTCCAAGTCCACGTGCTGCCATGCGGGATGTCCATGCACCAAAAAATTTTGTTTCTGAGACGATGTTTTTTAGTCCATGACACCCATATATTGTTTTTAGAATTCAGGAGATTATCAAGGTGCAAACTAAATGCAGCAGAGTTCCAATTTCGAATGTTAATGATCCCAAGGCCACCCCTACATTTCTTGGTTTCAACCTTGCAAAAGTTTAGTGGCTTGAGACTGTTAGAGTGGATACAACCAAACCAAAGAAAATTACACATCGCCTTCCTAATCATATGGATAAGCTTTTTGGGTAGAATGAATGTTCTGGACCAGTAAGTGGTAAAGGAGAATATGACAGATTTTAAAAGGGTGAGTCTTCCAGCTTGTGATAGTAACCTGTTAGCCCATGCTTTCATGGTATGAGTGATCTTATCATAGAGTTTCATGCACTGAGATGTAGAGACTATGGTGGTGCTCATAGGGATTCCAAGGTATGAGATGTTATCAGGAGCATGGGGCAGGTGACAGGCATTGGTTAGGGAAAGGACAGCAGGAGCATCCATTCCAGCAATTTTAATTGTGGACTTGTCAAGGTTTATAGCAAGCCCACTGAACTGGTGAAAATCATTGAGGATTTTCATCAAATTGCTGATAGATTGAATAGTAGGCTTGGTGAAAACAATAAGATCATCAGCAAACATGAGCGAGGAAATAAGGGGGTCTTTGCAATTGGGGTGAGTTAGAATTCTATTGCATGAGATTTCTTGATTAATCATTGCAGTGAGAACTTCCATGACCAGAATAAAAACGTAAGAGGACATTGGGCAACCCTGTCTGATTCCTGGTTTGCTTTTGAAGTAGCCAACAGTGTTGCCATTGAGATTCAAAGAAAAGTGGACAGTAGAGATGCAAGTGTAAATCCATGCAGCAAAGTGAGGTGGAAATTTCATTTTGGCAAGGGTCCTGGAGATAGTGGTCCATTGAAGAGTATCAAATGCTTTCTTTATGTCAAGTTTCAGCATGGCTCTAGGACTAATCGTGGATTTGTTGTAATCTTTTAGGAGTTCATGTGACAGCAGCACATTGTCAAGGATATTCCTCCCCTGAATGAATGCTGCTTGGTTGGGGGAGATAAGATGGTTGAGAACAAGCTTTAGCCTAGAAGCAATTATTTTGGAGAGGCACTTGTATGTGGTGTTGCAGCATGAGATTGGTCTGTAGTCAGTGACACTGATAGGATGCTCATGTTTAGGTATTAAGGCGATTTTGGTTGCATTTATTCCAGATAGCATTTTATTATGTTTGAAGAAACTGTTAATAGCTTTTACAAAATCAACTTTAATAATGTCCCAACAGCTAGTGAAGAAATTGGCATTAAAGCCATCTGGTCTCCACGCGATTCCTTGTTCATATCAAAGATGCTTTGCTTAATTTCACTTTCAGTAACTAAGGAAGATAGGAAGGCAACATGATCAGGGCTAAGACATGGAAGTTTCAAATCATCAATGATTGATAGGTCAGGTTGGAAATCAATATCATTGCCAAGAAGGTTAGAAAAGTAGTCAAGGAAGGCTTTATCAACATCAAGAGGAGAGGTACAGGTCTTACCCGAACAATCATTGATGCAGTGAATGTTGGATTTGGAGTGCTTCACCTTAAGGCTTTCATGAAAGAATTTTGTGTTCCCATCACCAGAGTTTGTCCACTTGAATCTGAGTTTTTGCTTCCTCATATCATTCTCTGCTTCAATTGCTTTGCTGTTTTGATCTTGTAAGTTGTGTTCAGCTTTGGCTAATTCAACATTGTTAGGAGCCAGCATGGCTTGTGTTCTGGAATCAGCCAAGGAGATAGCAATAGTGGTAGATAGAAGGTCACCAGTGCCAAACCTGATCCTTGCCCAATGCCTAAGAGTTCTTTTCACATTCTTCATTTTTTGCTGCAAAACAAACATGGGAGCACCAAAATAGTTAATACACCATGCTTTATTTACAATACTTAAAAAATCAGGCTCTTTTGTCCAGATGTTAAAAAATTTAAAGGAGGACTTTCTTAATGAGCAACCATTTTCCACATGGATGATTTGGGGGGTATGATCAGAGAGTAGTGGTGGATGGAGGAATATGGATAGATTAGGCCATGAGGTGTACGAGACAGCGTTGCAAAAGGTGTGATCAATCTTGCTGTAGATTCTCCTACCAGACCGACTTTTGTTGTCCCAAGAAAATCTAGCACCAGCAAATGGTACATGAATGAGATCAGCAGAATTAATGGAAGAGTTTAGGGGGGAAATGTCATTCAGAGAGACAGGATTCCCACCGATGCGATCATTGATGGACAAGAGGCGGTTAAAGTCCCTTGAAACGATCCAGGGATGGGTGTTTTGGGCTAAGTGTGGGAGGTAGTTGTGGAGGGAAAGTCTACTGCGAGCACAGTTATCCGCATACACAATGGTGAGATATAGGGATTTGGATGTGGGCTTGTGAGTGAGGTGAGAGTGGATGAATTGTTTGTGAGATAGGATCGGGGTAAGAATGTACATGCTTGGGTCATAAATAATTAAAATTCTGCCATACGGGGCTTCAAGAAGGCTGTGACAGGTTTTCCACTGCGGATTGATGAATTGTACAGCTTTATGGGTAAGGTCATGGTTCAATTTAGTTTCAAGAATGGCAATGAGATTGAGATTATACTTGGATACGATGCTTTTAACTTGGATTAGTTTGGTTTCACGGTGTGCTCCTCTGATGTTCCACATAGCAAAAGTTTGTGTCATTGATGTAAATGATTTAAGGAGGAGCACTGGTTAGTCTTGCTTCTGGTTGCAGAAGATGGGCTATCACTTGTTTCAGGGGGAATTCTGGTTGTTGAGGAAATATTGGGATTATTGAGGTCGGTGTTGGGTGTAAGGGTGCGGTGGTTGCTTCCTCTAAATTTGAGTTTGGTTTTGTTTTTGTGAAAGTGTGGCTTTGTGGTCGGTGTAGATGGTTTGTGGGATGAGGTTGTTATGTCAGAGAAGCCAGGTGGAGCAATAATATTGGAGTAAGGGTCAGGGGATGAAGGTAACACATTGAGAACAATATCATCGTAGGCATTGTGGATTGGGATGGTGAATGACTGGTTAGGGTTCAGGTTGGGAGGAGGTATGGTTGTGGATAAATGGCTTGATTGTTGTTTGTTTTGGTGTGTGCATGACATGTTCATGCACGTACCACTTTTGCATGAGCAGTTTGTTTCAGAAATTTTAGCTGTGACCTCAATGTTTATTCCTTCCTCGTCGGCTTCAATCTCTTCCAAGTCCGTTAACAATGAAAAACTGTTTATTCTAGTGAAGCCATCCAAAACAGTATCAACAACAGTGGTTGTATTGTTGGCACTAACGTAGTTTGGTGTGCAAGAGGGTACTACATTTGCATGGGTGTTAGTTAACTGTCCAGCTGACTTGCTTCGGGGTAGTGGCATGTTATCCATCTTTTTACTCGAGTCAAAAGCATAGTTCTCCGTTGGGTTTACAGGTTGCTTACAACCACTACTATCTTTCCTATTACTGCTGTGTGTACCAGTCATCAAGTTTTTACTCTGAGTTTCACTATTCTTGTTCGTTTGCTTTCTTTTTGCAATCTTCTTCCAAAGATTTTTGCCTGCATTCATTTCTCTTTTCTGATTTTTATTTTCATGCATAATGTTCGCCTGTTCTTGGGTGGGCTGGTTCACCTGTTCTTTCATCACATTGTTATCACACACTACAGATGAGTGACCGAACATCTTGCAGTGCACACAAATCTCTGGTTTCCACAAATAGTTTACATGCACAAGTTGCTCACTTCCATCCAACAGCATAACCGGAAATTCCTCAAGTAATTCATTTTCTGGTGTAACTTCAACTAAACACCTAGCATAGTTAATTCTTTCTAGCTTTTCAGTGGATTCACCAAGGCATATCAATTTCCCAATACGATTTGCTAACCAGTTTATTCCAAGATGTGACCAAGCATAGATTGGGATGTTGGATGGTTGAAGCCATACAGGAACAACCTTTATTTTGCCTCTGACATTGCCAAGCTCAGGGGACCATTGTTGGATAATTAAGATCTTGTTTCTTATAAAAGTTGGATCACTTCTCAATATTCTGTTTTTATCTTCTTCACATGAAAGATGAAAAAGGAACAGAGCACCATCATACTTTACTTTGACAGAACCTTTGAGTTTCCATGTTTTTTTAAGAGATTCAACAACAGTAGTGAAGGAAAGAGGTTTATCAAGAAAAAAACCGACAATGTAGTCTTGCCATAGTGCCTTGCCTGCCGCCAGAACATTATCAGGGGGAACCAGAGCATCACCATTGAATTCAAGGTTGATGTTAGTCGGCGAGTAGGCACCAGCGTTGCGTGGTTTGGTTTTGAAGAGATTAGTCCATGCAGGTCTTGGAGTGGTTGATGGGACATGTTGTGGATTAAGCATAGGGGGATCATTAGGTTGGATGATGGATCTGGTGGTGGGTAACGATGATTGCAAGGTTGGAGAAACTGACGCGGGGAGAAGAGAAGCAGTAGAGGACGGTAAGGGAATGTCAGGGGGAGTGGGTTTGTCAGAAAGCATGGTGATTGGAAGGTCAAAGTAATGGGAACAGTGAAAAAACGGCTGCCATTAAAAAAGTTGATTTTAAACTATCAAAACTTTATTATTTTGAAAACTTTGGGGCCAAGGAAACTATGTTTGCCCTGGCCTTCGGTTAGCCGGTTTTATAAGTGGCCGTGCACTATGTCTCATTATTGTGGCCGCTGGGATTCGAACCGGTGCCACTACAACCATATGTAGCAACTCCACTATATCTTAACCACTGGACCACTAGAACTTGACTAAACTTTGGGGCCAAGGAAACTATGTTTGCCCTGGCCTTCGGTTAAGCCGGTTTTATAAGTGGCCATGCACTATGTCTCATTACTGTGGCCGCTGGGATTCGAACCGGTGCCACTACAACCACATGTAGCAACTCCACTATGTCTTAACCACTGGACCACTAGAACTTGACAAGGTTATCTTTTAAACCTGATTTTTGATTTAAAACAGTTTATTTGAGTTTCAAATTTTGAGCAGATTTAAATGATTTAAACAAGATTTAAATTGGTTTTGAAATTTAGTTAAAAGCAGTTTTTCAAATTTTCTTTGGAAACAGTTTTGATTTCAAAACCAGTTTGTGAAAAAAAAAATGTTGAACATATCCAAATGTTTAAAGTGAATTTGGAAATGAAATTTGATTTCAAATAAGGTTTAAACTTAGAAAAATTATTTCTTTAATATTTGAAATATGAAGTGTTAATTTAGAATTGAAGTTATGTAATCAATCTATTCTCTAGCTTGATTTATTTTAATCAAGTAATTTTGTTCTAAACTTCTCTTTTATATCTAAGTAATGTTCTTAAACATTCATTTTTATTTTTAAGGTTTATAATTATTTAAGTTGAATTAATGTTTAAATAATTAAACATTTGAATCTTTAAATAAATTAGAATTTGAATTTAAACTTAGAAATGTATTGTTTTAATACATTTTGAATTTAAATGAGTCATTTCATAAGTAATTAAATTATTTTGAAAATATTTAAAATAATTAAAGATTTTACTTAATTATTTGACTTTTAAATAACGGTTTAGATTAATTTTAATTGGAAATGATTTATTTATAATTAATCTAATTTAATTTTTCTTACGTATGTAATTATTGAAATGTTGATAATTAATAAATGGTGATAATTATCTAAGGATAATTTAATAATTAATTAATGTAATTAATTTTGATAATTAACTAGATTAATTAATTGAATCTAAATAATTGTGATTTGTTAAGTATAATTAATTGTTAAAGTAATTAAAGAATTAATTACTTATTGTAATTAATTTTGATGTGTGATTTAATTAAGTTAATTAATTTAGTTTAATTAATTTAAGTAAATCATCTAATGATTTTTAAGAGTGTAATTACTTAATGTAATTAGTGGAGTAGGATTACTTAGAGAAGTAATTACTGGAATGTAATTAGTAATTTGGATAATTACTTTTGTAATTAATTAAGGAATTAATTAATGATTAATTATTGGATAATTAATTTGTTAATGAGTAATTAAAGAAAGTAAATTACTAAATTTAATATTAATCATGGTGATTAATAATTAGATTAATTATTAAATGTAATTAATTTTAATTAAGTAATTTATTTAAATATTAGAGATCATCAATTATTTTAATTAATGATGTAATTAAGAATTTGTTTAATTAAGTAATAATTAATTAATTAAATGATTAATTGATTGTAATTAATTAAGGATAAATATAATTAATTATAATTAATTAATAAATGAGTAATTAAATGTTAATTACTTATGATTTAGGTTAATTAATTTATGAAATTAATTTAATACTAATTACTTATTGTAATTAGTGAATGATTAATCAAAGATGTTTATTCAAGTTTAATACTTAGGAAGTGAATTAATTAATTGGGTTAATTAATTAATGGATGTTAAGCAGGATTTATAGAAGTGTTAATTAATTTAATTTATTTTAAATTGATTAGAGATGGTTGTAATTAATTTAATTCATTTCAAATTAATTATAATTGATGATTAAATCATTGCTTATGGATGTTATTGATTGAATGGTTGTGGTCTCAGTAATGAGATTAGTCGTATCTATATGATATGGATGATTGGTTTAAGTATGATGGTTTGTGATGGATTATTTGGTTGTGATGATTATCTGTTTACGGATGATATAGATTATCTGTTTATGATATGAATGTGATTATCTATTGTTAGATATAGTATATCTATCTATATGAATTAGATAATAATGAAATGAGTTAATTGTTTAAAACCCTTAAGTACAACTGGGACATTAAGATGGCGTTTGGTTTCGGTGAGTCCGGGATCGGGTTTCCATATTTGGATATCCGAAAACCACATCGATTCCAATTAAACGTTAGGTCGTTAATCCAAGTGGAGCAAGTGAAGACTCGAGATGTAAGGGCTATACGTCAGTATAAGTCTGTGGGTGATTCCGTAATGAGTTGACGGAATAGTACTTATAGATTCGAGATGGAGATTTAGAGTGCAAGGGTTATCGTCGTTAACTCTGAGGGTGATTCCAATACGAGTGTAACGAGATAATGCCTTCGGTTTCGTTCGAACCCGGAATGAACTTGTATGGATTGAATGCTTTCAGAACATCGTAAGGTGGACGATGAGCATTCTAAGATTGATATGTCCTATAAAGGTAATCGTAGCCTCAAGCCTCATCAACCGGGAATGGCTAAAACAGGGGAGGTGCAGCAAAGCTTCGTGGGTAGCTCCCACTTGAGAGCAAGATTTACTCCTGTCTAGAGGTCCCTTTATATTTCGGCTTTGTGGCAGCTGGTGACGACCAATCTGCGGGGTGGTCTTGTTTGGAACTGTTCAGTAAGGAACGGGTCCGGCTTTGTGTTGCAGGGGAGTAGGGTGGCTCCTCGGTACGGTGATCTAGGCCACGTACTGTGACGGGCGGTACCCCAGTAGCCCTGCCATTGATGGAAACCCATTCTTCCTACGAGACCCTACGGTTTTGTTTGTATACCTATGTAGCTGGAATTTAATAAATGTAACAACTTCGGCTATTTCTTATTTACTTGGAAACCCTAGACACTATTATAATATCACTGGATTTCCTATCAAATGTTTTGGTTAGCGTAAGGTAAAAACTTTTCCATGTTTATGTGTGGGAAGTCTTACGTGATACCTTTTGTTTTCAAAGGATTTTCTAAAGTTAAGCAACTTTTATCCCCGTTTACTCACACCAGACCCCTGTCTGACCTGAGTGTTTATTTTCTGTTTTATTAAACTCTTGGGTACTCATATTACGTATGAGTAGTCAAGTGATTCAGGATTGCTTGACGAGTTCTGGAGGAGATAATGGAGCAGGAGGCTTTAGCGTGTAGATATATTTAGTGGTTCCGCTGTGTTTGAGTTGTATCTGTTCTTCTCTGATGTACTTGGATTGTAAATGCTAGACAGATGTTTATAACTGTCTAGTTTTGTGTTGTATTAGCTGTATTACTCTGATGTATATGATACTATGTAAAGTTTTATGTGATATATTATAATTTATTCGATTCCGCTGTGAGATTCTGATGTTGTCTGTTCTTTCTTTCCTTTCTTTTCTCTTTTCTATCCCTTTCTTTCTTCTTAGCGATGCGACTTCCTGGAGTTTGGAAGTTGGGTCGTTACAACGTGGTATCAGAGCATTAGGTTGAGCGAATACCTAGGCTCTGTAGTGGTGTCCTTCTTGAGAGTGCTATTTGTAATTTTGAATATATATAAATATATATTTGTTTATTTATTTCTACCTATTTGTTGGGTTACCTGTTCAAGTTTTCCAATATAAGTAATAAAGGTAGATAGGGTAGTGGTGTATGTAACACAACTACCAATGGTTGGAGTTCCAGTGTTTGAGGGTGGAAGTGATCTGCTAGGGCAGTATTGGGCATCTTGAGTAGTTCTGCAGTTTGGTGTGAAGGATTTCACCGATCTCTGAAGGAAATCTTTTCAAGATTCGAAGTATATTTTTGGATTGTAAGCTGGATTTCACTCGTGTGAGTGGATTCTCTTGAGTTTAGATCAGTTGAAAGTTCTGAAGCCAGCAATGGTATCTTGGAAACTTTAGGAAGGAGTTCTGTCTATATTTGAGTTTGAGACTCAGTTTGGAAGAGTGTTTTGAGCTTGGTTTGGGAGCGAGTTTCCTGAGAGATATCTGTCTATCTGGAAGGCTCTATTGTGAAGAGGCTGGTGTAGCTTTGAGGTTCGATGAGCTTTTGGTTAAGGAAGTTTTGGCAGCAGTAGCAGCAAAGAGTGGCCTGTTTCTTCGATGGTTCAGAAGCCTCTGTGATTCTTCTGTCAGAAGTCCGGGCAGATGGTGAAGCTTGTCCATTTCTTCTGGAAGCTCAGTTGGGTGTGATGTTTGTGGTTAAGAGGCGGACCACTAGTTTCTTCTTTTGAAGGTTTTAGCTGTTCTGATTGTTGAAGTGAGAACGATTTCTTGGAATCTGGACTGAGTGGAATCGCAAAAGTGACTTGCGACGGTTCGGAAGTTCTCTAAGTGATTTTTGTTTGGATTGAAACATCTCTAGTGGATGTTTGAGTTTTCGAAGTGGTATTTTCTGGATATCTTCGAAGGAGTTAAGATTTGCATCCATCAAGAGTTTGAGTTCTATTTCGACTTGGTTCTTAGAGCTTTACAGGTGGTTCAGCATTGTAGGAGATTCTTTGAGTGTGATCTGTTTAAGTTGGCAGGATTTATCGGATCTGGTTTCTGGTTGAATTTTTGTTGTGGTGTTTGTGACTGAATCGGATAGGTCACTGAGATTTTATGGAATTTGACGAACAATATTCCGAGATAAGTTGATCAAGTTTATACTTGTGTTCATCAACAACATGCTAGAATCAGAGTTGCGCAGTGGAAGCATGGTGGCCGCTATTCCAGAATTGGAGCACTCGATTCATTAGCAATTTGAGTTTTGTCTTGGATCTTTCTGTTTTCTCTTGAGGATTAAGTGTTTGTTCTACAGGATTGAATTTCCAGTTCGGATGGCTGGAATTTGTTTGGTTTTTCACGTATCTCTGAGGGAGTACGTGTATGGTTTATCTCTGGTTTTAGAATCAAAAGTTCTGTGAGATTTGGGAGTTGATCAGGACTTGTCTGTAGTCCTGTATTCTGTTTAGATTGGTAGACCTAGATATATAGGAGCTCCAGATCTGAGTGGTGTAATTAGTTTAGATTTTGTAGGACGAGTGTCCCGGTGTTTGTACCTGGGAAACTCTAGGAAATTCTATCCAGAATTTTTGTCTGGGTAATTGGAATTGTTTGTTTGAATTGGTTGCTATGGTTGCTAGAATTTGGTTGATAGTATTTGATTGCTATTTTAAATTTAAAATCTATATGGGATTATTAAATTACCTTTGCTTTTAAATTTCGGGGACGAAATTCTTTTAAGGGGGAGGAATGTGATGTCCCGGAAATTTAGGCAATAATTATTTAATAATTTCATTTGATAATTATTTTAAAATGTGAAATATTGATTTAATAATTTAATTTAAACTGGAATTTTCTTTTGAAAATTAATAATTATTTAGTTTGTTAAATGATATTGTTTTCAAAAGTTAAAAATATTTAAGTAATAAATAATCTTTCTTAACTGATTTAAAAATATTTTATTTATGATGTATAAATGTTTGTACATTGTAAATAGAGGATTTGGTTTTAATTTTAGTTTATATTGAATAAAGAATATTTTCTAATTATTATATATTAACGTATAATGTGTAAATTGTTTTAAATTAATTTAAATTAGTATTGTAAACTTTTCAATAGTTTGTTTTAAAAATCTTTCTTATATTTTTATAGAAATATAAGTGAGCATTTATTTTGGTTTATAAAATAAATATAGTTTAATTTTGTTTTATAATAAAAGTTTGATTTGTTTTATTTTAAATTGCTTTTCTTTGAATAGATTTAATTCATTCTTGTTAAAATATAACATATGATTTAAAATCTTTTGAAATTTAGTTTCATAAAGAATATTATTTTAAAAATAATTAAACAAACATTAAAATAAATGTTATAAGAAGTTATAAATAAACATGTAATTATTTCAAGGCTAATGTTAAATAAACATTTGAAACTTGCTAAAATTAATTTGAAATGGTTTAAGACAAATTCAAATACATTTAATAATTTAGAATTCTATTTTAAATATTTAAATAAACATGTGTTAGTCAACTAAACTATTAAGTAGACACTTGTAAAACATTTAACATGATAAGTTAACAAGTGGCATTGGTTTTAAATCTTATTTTTTTAAATTATTGATAAGAGAAACATAGTGATTCATTTGATAAAAACCCATTTTCTCATTTGAAACCTGAAATCAAAATTTCAGTAAATCAAAACCCCTCAAAACAAATGCATGTTGAAAATCTGCATTCAACCTCAAATCTGCCAATCAATTTATACAAATAACTTCAAATCTGTAATCATTTTCCTCAATATATAAATTGCAAAATGAAGAATCAATTCTCAAATCTGCAAAATGAAGATCTATTCAATTTCAAATATGTGCAATTGAAATTGGATCTGCATGCTATTTTTCAACTTCAAACTGGGTTGCAATTTCAATATGAAATCTGAATAATAAGTATAGGTCTGCATGCATCATCATCAACAAGCAACTTCATCTTGCAAAACCCAGATTTCAAATGCATTTCAATATACAGTTTCTGGAAAATGGATCTGCCTAAGCTTGTGCTCTGCATCAAATTGTTTTCTGCATTCTTCAATTTAATAAGGTGAGTAAACCTTTACTTTTAAAAACATTTTCTTTTTAATCAAAATCATAAAAGATTTCCAGAACCTAAGCTTCATATGTAAACTATTCTTTGTTTCAAAACTGCTGTGATTGAAACTGCCCTGTTAATTATCTATTTATTTACTATGAGAAGTTGAAATCTATCTGTTGTATTGTATATACTTGTATGCTTTTATTTGTGATCAATATAATGTGTGAATATACATAGATATAAATGGAAGTACAGAAATCTTGATTTACAGTTTTCTGCTTTAAAATAAGTTTAGTAGAAAACTTTATTTACTTGTTTAACTTCTGTTAGGAATTAATATGAGCAAACAGATAATGTTGTTTAATAATAAAATTATGTCCTTAAATCATAATTTTGTTACTTTGAAAGATCTGTTAATTCTGAAGCAAACACAGCAGTAAGCATTTCAATAAAACCAAATATCAACATCATTAACTATTTAAAAGAAGATTACAACATTGATGTATAGGAATTTTCTGAGGAGCTAGTGGATTTAGGGTGTTAAGATGCTTCATGTTAGTGGTGTATTGATGTGAGAATGGGGGAAATTGGTGACAGATGATCAGAAGGGAAGGAGATGATATTGGGCTTTCCAGGTTGATAGAGTTTGTGGTTGTGTTTCAGGTTATTTGATCAACCTGAAATTTTGAAATGTGAGTTACAGGGGAGATTAGGGGATTGAATCTCTGTTAGGGGATGGTAAGTGACTTGTAGGAATGGGTTAGCGTAGCTGGAGTTGGCCAAGGTGACAGTGCATGTGCACATTTCAGGTTGAAGTTCTGGTGAGCTTCTGTAGTGTGCAGGGTTTTAGCTCGAGTCATTGCTCGGGTATTTTTATTTTTGACTCGAAGCAAAGGGTTATAGAACTCGAAGTAAAATAGATGAGTTCTCGGGTGGGTTAGTTGCAGGGTTAAACTTGAAATGATGCAGTTTTTAAAATTTTGAATGAAATTCATATTTTAAGTTGGAAACTGGATTCAAGTATGAATTGAAACTGAATTCAAATGGAGTTTTGAGTTCAAGGTTTTAAAAATGAAATTTTTAAATTTAAACAAGGTTTTAAATTCTGTTTAAAATCAAGATTTAAACACAAAACAGTTCAGGTTTTAATCCTGAGAAATTTTGCAGTTTTTAGTTTAAATGAATTCATATTTTTTTTTAGTTAGAATCTGATTTAAATGGAAGTTAACTCTAATTTCAAATGAGGTTTGAAATTCAAAGTTTTTAAAAACGAAACTTTTAAATTTAAACAAGTTTTAAATTCTGTTTTAAATCAAATTTTAAAACAAAACGGTTTCAGATTTAAAATCCTGTAGCTTTGCAATTTCTAACATTTGAATGAAATTTAAATTTTTGTGTGGGAATTTGATTTTAGGTGGAAGTTGAAAACTGAAGTAAAATGTAATTTGAAATTTAAAGTTTTTGAAAATGAGAATCTTAAATTTAAACAAAATTTAATCTGGGTTTAAGTCAAGATTTAAAGTAGTTTCAGGTTATCTTTTAAACCTGATTTTTGATTTAAAACAGTTTATTTGAGTTTTAAATTTTGAGCAGATTTAAATGATTTAAACAAGATTTAAATTGGTTTTGAAATTTAGTTAAAAGTAGTTTTTCAAATTTTCTTTGGAAACAGTTTTGATTCCAAAACCAGTTTGTAAAAAAAAATGTTGAACATATCCAAATGTTTAAAAGTGAATTTGGAAATGAAATTTGATTTCAAATAAGGTTTAAACTTAGAAAAATTATTTCTTTAATATTTGAAATATGAAGTGTTAATTTAGAATTGAAGTTATGTAATCAATCTGTTCTCTAGCTTGATTTATTTTAATCAAGTAATTTTGTTCTAAACTTCTCTTTTATATCTAAGTAATGTTCTTAAACATTCATTTTTATTTTTAAGGTTTATAATTATTTAAGTTGAATTAATGTTTAAATAATTAAACATTTGAATCTTTGAATAAATTAGAATTTGAATTTAAACTTAGAAATGTATTGTTTTAATACATTTTGAATTTAAACGAGTCATTTAATAAGTAATTAAATTATTTTGAAAATATTTAAAATAATTAAGGATTTTACTTAATTATTTAACTTTTAAATAATGGTTTAGATTAATTTTAATTGGAAATGATTTATTTATAATTAATCTAATTTAATTTTTCTTAAGTATGTAATTATTGAAATGTTGATAATTATAAATGGTGATAATTATCTAAGGATAATTTAATTATTAATTAATGTAATTAATTTTGATAATTAACTAGATTAATTAATTGAATCTAAATAATTGTGATTTGTTAAGTATAATTAATTGTTAAAGTAATTAAAGAATTAATTACTTATTGTAATTAATTTTGATGTGTGATTTAATTAAGTTAATTAATTTATTTTAATTAATTTAAGTAAATCATCTAATGATTTTTAAGAGTGTAATTACTTAATGTAATTAGTGGAGCAGGATTACTTAGAGAAGTAATTACTGGAATGTAATTAGTAATTTGGATAATTACTTTTGTAATTAATTAAGGAATTAATTAATGATTAATTATTGGATAATTAATTTGTTAATGAGTAATTAAAGAAAGTTAATTACTAAATTTAATATTAATCAAGGTGATTAATAATTAGATTAATTATTAAATGTAATTAATTTTAATTAAGTAATTTATTTGAATATTAGAGATTATTAATTATTTTAATTAATGATGTAATTAAGGATTTGTTTAATTAACTATTAATTAATTAATTAAATGATTAATTGATTGTAATTAATTAAGGATAAATATAATTAATTATAATTAATTAATAAATGAGTAATTAAATGTTAATTACTTATGATTAAGGTTAATTAATTTATGAAATTAATTTAATACTAATTACTTATTGTAATTAGTGAATGATTAATCAAAGATGTTTATTCAAGTTTAATACTTAGGAAGTGAATTAATTTTTGGCAAAGCCAGCGGGGTTAACTGGGCCCCTACCAGTTTTATTGCAAAAACCAATAAAAATGAACTACAGAGGAATAAACAAAGGGTAGAAAAAAACTAGAAAATACACACATGAAAATGAAACAACACAATCAAACCTAAACTTGAATCATAGACTGGGGGAAGTTGCTAGCACAGTTCCTCAAAAGCTTGTAGGTGCGGCACTTGACTTCATTCCATAACTCATTTTCATTTCTTCTAACATTTTCAAAAACTATGGAATTTCTCTCTCTCCATATCACTGCCATATAAACTTTCAAACAAACTGCCATTACTCTACTTTTCTCAGTTCTCCGCCTTGTTGCCTTGTATATAATACTCCACAGAATTATTGTTGTGTGACCAGTTAGATTAGTACCTGTGAGACCACCTATCTTAATAAGATATGTTGCAATGCAGGACAATCAAAGTATAAATGTTCAGTAGTTTCTTCTTCAATTTCACAGTACAAGCAGTGAGTTGGACAGGCCATCCCATACTTATGCAACAGACTTCTAGTAAGTAAAGCACTGCTAAGCACCTTCCACATCATAAGATTATCCTGTGGAACAGAGTCACTTGTCCAAATAACTTCATACCAATTTGCAGCAGGCAGGGGAACATTTTCAGTGAGGGAATTGTATACTTCTTTGACAGAGTGAGGTTTGCTGTGCCATTGCACATTATTACTTTGCAAAGCACTGAAAGTAATTTGTTGTATATTAGACCAAGTTTGTTGTATGACATGGTTACCGCTATATGGTAACTGTATTTTACCATTATGTAAGAACACATTAGCATTAGCAGTCAAATGAATACCAGTTTGAATAATTTGAGTGTAAGAACACAATTTAGATAAGGTTAGGCCATTTCTAACCCAAGGTTCATTCCAAAAATTAATAGCAGTTCTGGCATTAACTGGATATTGTATCATAGGTAGATAGACTTCTCTGTACTTCAGCAAGCTTCTCCAAGTCCAACTACTCAGTTGTGGGATTTCCATAATCCAGAAATGCCCGTTCTTGATGTTGTAATGCCATGTCCATTCAACCCATAAACTACTTCTTCTATTTATGATTGCATCAAACTGTTTACTTATAGCTGCAATGTTCCACTTCCTGACATCTAATACTCCCAGCCCACCAGATTTCAAGGGTGCTTCAAATTTGGAAAATGCACATGGTACTAATTTTCTGTTGTGTATACTTCCTGTCCAAAAGAATCTATTCATTGCTGATCTGACTAGTTGTAATAACTTAACTGGTAGAATCATAGTGCGAGCCCAGTAAACAATAGAAGAGAAGACCACAGATTTGATGAGAACTAGCCTGCCACTTTGCGTTAAGTACCTATTTTCCCAAGCTGACATAACAGAGGTAATTTTATGGTATAATGGATAACAATCATCCTTTGTTATTCTTTTAGTTATTAGAGGAAGACCAAGGTACTTCATGTCATTTTCCATGCTAGAGAATCCAGACTGATGGTGGAGATCAGTAGCCAGACCAAGACTGATTCCAGTAACAAGCAATGATGATTTGTTTTGGTTAATAGATAGGCCAGTCATTTTGTTAAAAGTATGCAAAGCATCCTTAATACCATTCAAAGAAGGCAACTCAGGTTTTGTGAACATCATGACATCATCAGCAAACATGATTGATGTAATATGATGATGAGAACACTTTGGGTGATACTTTATGATTTTATTGGTGTAACTAGTTCTGAGAATTACAGTTAGCACTTCCATGACCAACAGAAACAAGTATGAAGATAACGGGTCCCCTTGCCTTATTCCTTTACTACCTCTAAAACTGCCAACTGGTCTACCATTAATTACTATAGAGTATGATGGAGTGGATATACAGACATATATCCAAGACACAAAGGTTTTAGGGAAACCCATCACTGCCATGATCCTGACTATGGATTCCCAATGTATTGAATCGTAAGCCTTTGATATATCAATTTTGAGAGCAGCTGCAGGGGGGCCTTTACTTTTACCATAACTTTTGAGAAGTTCTTGAGCCAAGAGAACATTATCAATAATGTCCCTGTTTGGTAAAAAAAGCTGATTGATTGTTAGAGACAACAGTAGGTAGCACTGATACTAACCTGGTTGCAAGAATTTTAGATATGCACTTATACACCACATTACAACATGATATGGGCCTATATGAATTAACAGTAGTAGCAGGAGAGCACTTGGGAATTAGAGCTATATTGGTACAGTTGATTTCACCTAGAATTTTGCATTTGTAAAGAAATTATGAATAGCCTCGCAAAAATCATTGCCAAGGATACTTCAAGTGGTTATAAAAAAGACAACATTTAACCATCAGGACCTCCTGATGAATGTTTGTTCATAGAGAATAGGGTTGACTTGATTTCCTCATCAGTGATAGGCCTTATTAGAGAAGATGCTTCCAGGTTTGTGATGTTTGGTAGTGCAGTTTTAGATATTAAGTCCAGATCAGGTATTTATAGAAGTGAATTAATTAACTGGGTTAATTAATTAATGGATGTTAAGCAGGATTTATAGAAGTGTTAATTAATTTAATTTATTTTAAATTAATTAGAGATGGTTGTAATTAATTTAATTCATTTTAAATTAATTATAATTGATGATTAAATCATTGCTTATGGATGTTATTGATTGAATGGTTGTGGTCTCAGTAATGAGATTAGTCGTATCTATATGATATGGATGATTGATTTAAGTTTGATGGTTTGTGATGGATTATTTGGTTGTGATGATTATCTGTTTATGGATGATATAGATTATCTGTTTATGATATGAATGTGATTATCTATTGTTAGATATAGTATATCTACCTATATGAATTAGATAACAATGAAATGAATTAATTGTTTAAAACCCTTAAGTACAACTTGGACATTAAGATGGCGTTTGGTTTCAGTGAGACCGGGATCGGGTTTCCATATTTGGATATCCGAAAACCACATCGATTCCAATTAAACGTTAGGTCATTAATCCAAGTGGAGCAAGTGAAGACTCGAGGTGTAAGGGCTATACATCAGTATAACTCTGTGGGTGATTCCGTAATGAGTTGACGGAATAGTACTTATAGATTCGAGATGGAGATTTAGAGTGCAAGGGTTATCGTCGTTAACTCTGAGGGTGATTCCAATACGAGTGTAACGAGATAATGCCTTCGGTTTCGTTCGAACCCGGAATGAACTTATATGGATTGAATGCTTTCAGAACATCGTCAGGTGGACGATGAGCATTCTAAGATTGATATGTCCTATAAAGGTAATCGTAGCCTCAAGCCTCATCAATCGGGAATAGGTAAAACAGGGGAGGTGCAGCAAAGCTTCGTGGGTAGCTCCCACTTGAGAGCAAGATTTACTCCTGTCTAGAGGTCCCTTTATATTTCGGCTTTGTGGCAGCTGGTGACGACCAATCTGCGGGGTGGTCTTGTTTGGAACTGTTCAGTAAGGAACGGGTCCGGCTTTGTGTTGCAGGGGAGTAGGGTGGCTCATCGGTACGGTGATCTAGGCCACGTACTGTGACGGGCGGTACCCCAGTAGCCCTGCCATTGATGGAAACTCATTCTTCCTACGAGACCCTACGGTTTTGTTTGTATACCTATGTAGCTGGAATTTAATAAATGTAACAATTTCGGCTATTTCTTATTTACTTGGAAACCCTAGACACTATTATAATATCACTGGATTTCCTATCAAATGTTTTGGTTAGCGTAAGGTAAAAACTTTTCCATGTTTATGTGTGGGAAGTCTTACGTGATACCTTTTGTTTTCAAAGGATTTTCTAAAGTTAAGCAACTTTTATCCCCGTTTACTCACACCAGACCCCTGTCTGACCTGAGTGTTTATTTTCTGTTTTATTAAACTCTTGGGTACTCATATTACGTATGAGTAGTCAAGTGATTCAGGATTGCTTGACGAGTTCTGGAGGAGATAATGGAGCAGGAGGCTTCAGCGTGTAGATATATTTAGTGGTTCCGCTGTGTTTGAGTTGTATCTGTTCTTCTCTGATGTACTTGGATTGTAAATGCTAGACAGATGTTTATAATTGTCTAGTTTTGTGTTGTATTAGCCGTATTACTCTGATGTATATGATACTATGTAAAGTTTTATGTGATATATTATAATTTATTCGATTCCGCTGTGATATTCTGATGTTGTCTGTTCTTTCTTTCCTTTCTTTTCTCTTTTCTATCCCTTTCTTTCTTCTTAGCGATGCGACTTCCTAGAGTTTGGAAGTTGGGTCGTTACATGTTCATATAATTTATTACTCGTCAAATTTTGCAAAATTCTATTTTGTCTTTTCATTCTTCATACTAAATGACCTATCTTTTGGACACTCAAATGATCGGCACATAAATACCGAGTATATATTAAGTGTCGTTTTTAGGTGTATGAAAGGCAGATCTTTACAGTTCAAATCAATAGCTATCTGATAGGAAATGTCCACGGTTCAAAGACCAACGGTCTGATGAATCGGGAAGTTTGAAGAGGAAGGGGACTTGTCATTACTGAAAGTCTACAGGGTGGATCGTGTAGTGTATATGCAAGTACATGTGACAAAATATATAATGCAACTAAAGCGGTAATAATCTAAGTAACTATAGAATAAGCATACCAGGATTTTATATTGGTTCGGACATCCCGTCCTACGTCCAGTACCGAAGCTCCCCTTCGAAATTCGACTATCAAACACCCACGCTTCGCCCGGAGGGATAGGCTTGGTTACAATAAATTGTTCTTGTCAAATATGTGTTCTATAAAATGGATATTGACTAATAAGTACAAATGCTTCCACTATATTTCTAGAGAGTAATGTCTGTGAAGAACTGAATATATGGAAGAGTGAAATACAAGTGTAGATTACTAGAGATCAAGAATATATATCAGAGTACGTAAGTAGAGAGCATAAGTTAGTAAGGTGAAGGTTCTCTTTGATTCTTGATGATATATATAGTTGTAGAGAGGTTCCTTGAGTAGTTGCATCCATTAACAAGTACTCTACCGTTGCTTCTGTTGATGATGAAGAGTTGCAGCAAAGAGAAGCAAAGATATCTATTCAAATGTGGCAGTTGAAATTTGAATTTAAATTTCGAGTTCGAAATCAGACGTCTGATACTATATATTTTTTGTATATAGTAGATTTTCATACGTCTAAGTGCATCTACTAGAAGTCTAGTTCCGTCTGTTTTGTTGTTCCAGAGGACTTTTCCAGACGTCTGGCTTGTGCACTCAGACGACTAAAAATTGTGCATGTCTGTTTTGTGCATCTTTCTTGTTTCTTTTTTGATCCAATCGACTTGTAGCCTCTTGTAATGCTATTTGTGCCTTGTTCTTTTCTTTCTAGTGATATTGCTCTAGCAAGTACCTGTATATAGAAATATATATGTATATTCGATTTCCACTGTATAGTTGTTGTCATCGAAACTGTAGATTTTATTTCCTAACAATCTCCACCTTTTTTATGATGACAACTATAGAATGTACTTATATATTATTTTATAAATATCCCCCTGAATATGTGCTTTCCATTATTTATTGTGATCTTTATTATTTCTTCCCCTTTGGCATTATCAAAAAGGATATCTAACTTTTTAAACGTTGAAATTATTAAATATCGACCAATCGTTGTAAGACAAAGATATATACTGAAATAACATACCAAAAGAGAACATTCATTAATTTACAATAACCGAGTACATTCATAGATTTTTAACAATTTTACATAAGATGGAGTCCTAAAAATCTATGAGTCTTTTGGGGAAGCTTTTTGTTGATCATCTCCTTTATCTTCATTTTTGGAAGAGCCAGGTTGCTTCATAGGAGATGTTGGAGCTTGTTCTAGAGGTTCGTTCTCCTTAAAAAGTTTGGAATTTTTCGAAGGAGGAGAAGGTACTGGGTTGGCCAATCTTTGGATGGTGGTGTAGGGACACGAACCCTTTGAAGAACCTCTTTGAGAACCGATAATACAATTGAAAATGATGTTTCAACCGTGGCTAGGTATGTAGCAAAAGATGTTTCAAAGCCGTCAATGTCTTAGCTAAATTTTTTTGATTTCGAGATAAGATATGCTGATTTTGAAGAGTGAGGTCTCGAATACTTTCATTTGGATTCGTCTCTGTTCGAGTCTCCAAAATATTATCGTGACACGTATAATCAAATGGTGCAAGAGGAGGAGGGGGAGGAGGAGTAGCTTCGCGATGTTATTCTACCTCTTGTGATGGTTCAGGGTGTGGTTGAGGTAGGGTCCAGCTTGTCTGGCTTGACGACGTTGCATCCACGCTTCAAAAGATATAAACTCTGGAGGATTTTCCGGTAGGTGCATTAGGGAGAAAAATTTCGTGAAAACATATTTGGGAGAAATTTCTTCAAAAGTGGATAAATAGGAGAGGATGTTGCGAGCATGTAGAAGCCTCATGATGTATATAGGGTAGATAATCGATGGGTGTGATCGAGTCCAAAAATGTTTGAGCTCCTCAAATATAAATTTAGCCCAATTTACTCTTGTTCCGTTGAATATAGCATACAGTGCCTCGTCCTCTAATTCCGTTATCTGTTCATGACTACTAAGATGAGGAATGATAATGTTGAGTTAGAAGTCTCGGCTTGGGTCGTAGATATTTGGATGTGAATTTTGGTATTTCATCTTCCCACATGAGTTGTGTTATATTGTCTCTTGGTTTGAGATGCATATCGGGAATACTATTTAAATCTTCTGCGGAGTCAGAACATCCAAGAGTTCTGCCGATGATTCCTGGAGTGAGCCTAATTGTGTTACCATACACACTAGACCATAACCGATTATACTCGTTTCAGTGTTCCGGACCGCTGTACTATCCAAATTAGCATAGAAGAGAAATATAGCCAACTAATCAATTTGGATGTTATTGGGAGTGAAAAATATCAAAGTTTCTAAACTAGCATTTTCACACATGTCATCTAAATCGTACATTGGGAACTTGAGTAAGTTATAAAATGGACCTATGTGGAATTTCTTCTTTTGAATATTCTCATATATGTTGAGTGAATGAGGTACTCAATTCATCCATCATTCAATTTGATTATCTGAGAAAACTTAAGGATTTGAGGAAGTTGCTTGATCTTGTTTTCGCTTAGAGATTTTAGGATTTTTTGTTTTTGGAGCCATCAAATTCGATCAAGTTTGGAAGAGAAGGATTTTGGAGAAGGAAAAAATTGAAATCGAGGTAGAAATAAAATGAAACAAAGTAAAAAGGTAAAAAAAAATAGACGTTATCTGGATGTATAAATGTTTCGATTGAATTTCAGTCGTCTGGAATGTAAATCAGACGTCTGATTTAACCTAGTTTTAAAACAGTGAATAGAATTAGACGTCTGGTTTGTTGCGGTAGACGTCTGGATTTGATCGAGTTGTAAAATTTGATAGTCAGAGAGATTTTTACACGTCTGTTTGTATTATCAAACGTCTGGAATAGATCAAATTTTCATTCTGGAATGACGGATAGTTTTCTCAGACGTCTGGTATAAATAGTAGACGTTTGAATATTTATAATATGGTGACAAAGACTTTATTCAGACGTTTGGTTCATAGTTCAGACGTCTGAAATAGTCTGGTATCTATTTTTTAGTAAGCTGAAATATGCATAGTGGTGTATAATTTGTGTAATATCAGAGTGTCAGACGTCTGAGGGCAATGTTCAGACGTCTAGAATTACTATTTTTTCTACAAATAGCTAATTTTGAAGGTTGTTGCTTATTTTCTGACTTTTTATTATTTCCTTTTAAAAAATGTAGTATTATTTTTGTGAAACAGAATTACAAATATAAGTAGATACAAATACAATGAAAATAATTTAATCTATTTAGACGGTGATGGAGTTTTGCGATCTTCAGACTTGTCATCCCTCCATGCCCTGAGTGGAGACCATATATTTTCACGTTCATGGGTTCTTGGAAAACCAGAGAATTGCCTTGGCGAAGGATCCAAAGGTGTATGATACGAGGATGAGGGATAAAAAGAACTGCAAGGAATCGGAAGTGGTTCACGTACATCCTTCTTCCATGAATTACAAAATTTTATCGCTACTTGCTCCAGAAAACTTAGTCGTCGCGCCATGACTTTTTTTTTCAAAATATAATTCTCATTGTAGATCTGTTTGTTGCTTTTGATAGTGATGTATCTCATCAAATTTATCCTTGGTGTTAGGAGAAACAAATAGAGCTCGTCTGGGCTTCTTGTTATCGGAAGTGAATCCCGTGTGATAGGAGGACCACCTATACATTGGTTCCTGATTTGGTGTAGGTGTAGGAAGGCATTGAGGTGCATCCGCTGATTTATCCGTTACAGGTGTCGAAAAGGATAGATGAGAATTTTTAGAAGGCATGATTATATATTCTGTTGTAAAAAATATGAAATCTATATATTCTTTAGTTCTTGTCGTGTAAAGATTTATATATAATTTCAAAAATTATTTATAGGTAATTTTCGGAAACTAACCACCTAAAAAATTTAAGGTGAAGGAATTATCAATTTTAATTTATGGATAAAAAACATTTAGCTAAACATAGAGCAAACGAAGATGTGATTATTAGTTTAGAAGATCATTAAGAGAGCGTATTTCTAAATTGCGTCGCAGTTTAACAAAAGTTTGTTCGTTTAGTGGTTTGTGAAAATATCTGCTATTTGATTCTCGGTATTTACGTATCCTAATGTAATAATTCACTTTTCTACATTGTCATGTAAAAAATGGTGTCGTATATCTATGTTTTTTGTACGTGAGTGATTTACAGGATTTTGATAGATTTACTGCACTCATGTTATCGCAACACATTGGTGATTTATTGATAAATTTGCCAAAATCCGTAAGTGTTTGTTGCATGTATAGCACTTGTGCACGTGCAAGAGCTGCTGAAATATATTCGGCTTCGTAAGTAGATAAGGAGACACAATTTTGCTTTTTGCTAAACCATGAAACTAATGATTGTCTGATAAAGTGGCATGTTCCACTAGTACTCTTACGATCTGTTTTACATCCATCGAAATCTGCATCACTGCATGAAACTAGTTCAAACAAGGATCCCTTTGGGTAAAACAAACCGTAATCTCTAATATTAGATAGATATCGTATGATATGTTTAACAACTCTTTGGTGAAATTCTTTTGGTTTTGCTTGAAATCGGGCACAAAGACATACACTCATCATAATGTCGGGTCAACTAGCCGTCAAATAGAGTAAGGAGCCAATCATACTCCGATATAATTTTTCATCGAAATCTTTTCCGTTATCATTTTTTCTAAGTGAATACTTGTACTCATTGGTGTTGATTTGCTTGAAGTTTTATCCATTTCAAAACGACGTAATAGATCATTATAATATTTTTCTTGATGAATAAAAATACCATTTTCAAGTTGTTTTATTTGTAAACCTAAGAAGAAATTTAATTCTCCCATGTGAGACATTTAAAATTCATTTTTCATAATATTCGAAAATTGATTACAAAGATTTTCGTTAGTTGAATCGAAAATAATATTTTCTACGTAAATTTTACAACTAAAATATCGTCATTTTCTCGTTTAATAAATATGGTTGTATCGATTTTACCTATTTGAAAACCAGATGTAATTAAATGATTTCTAAGATGTTCGTACCAGGCACGGGGGCGGGGGGAGGGGGGAAGAGGAGGGGTTGTTTTAAACCATATAAGGCTCTTTGTAACTTAAAAACATGGTCGGGATATTTTTTGTGAACAAACATTGGGGGTTATTCAACATCTGCATTTTCTTTAATAAAACCATTTAAAAAAGCACTTTTGACATCCATTTGTAATAGTTTAAAATTGTGATGTTTTGCAAAAGCGAATAATGTATGTATGGCCTCTAGTCTTGCTACTGGAGCAAAGGTTTTGTCATAGTCGATACCTTCTTCTTGATTATAACCTTAAGCAACTAAACGTGCTTTATTTCTAACTATATTTCCGTTTTCATCTACTTTGTTTTTAAATACCCAATTTGTTCCTATAACCGATTGATTTTCTTGTCTTGGTACTAATTCCCAAACATTATTACGTTCAAATTGATTTAAATCTTCTTGCATATCTATTATCCAAAAGTTATCATTTGAAGCTTCTTTATAATTTTTTGGTTCAAAATTTGACACAAATGTTATATGACTTATTTGGTTAAGTTGATTTCTAGTTAGTCTAGAATTGAGATCTCCAATGATATTATCTTTTGGATGATCCTTAAGAATTCTAGAAGATGATATTAAAGTATTATTTTGTGCATTTGTCTCATTATTAAAAGAATTTGTTGTATTTGTTATTGAAATTATTTATTCATCGTCATTAGTACAATGGTTAAGAAGCTTTTCATCGAACGGAACATGTAAACTTTCTTCAATAGTGTTATTTCATTTATTAAAAATTCTATACGCTTTGCTGCGATCCGAATATCCAACAAAGATTCCTTTATTGGCCTTCGGGTCAAATTTTCCTAAATTATCTTTTGTATTTAATATAAAACATTTTGATCCAAAAGTTTTAATGTATGATACTTTAGGTTTGCTTCCAAAAAATATTTCAAAACAAGTTTGATTAGTCATAGATCGTATGGTTACTCGATTCAAAACATAACAGGCTATGGCAATAGCTTCAACCCAAAAATGTTTTGGTAGACCACTACTATTTAATAGTGTTCGTGCAAATTCTTGTAACATATGATTTTTTCTTTCTACTGCACCATTTTGTTGAGGTGTGCACGGAAAAGAAAAATTATGACTTATACCTTTTTTACTACAAAAATTAGTAAAAAGATCATTTTCGTATTCTCCACCGTGATCACTTCAAATATTCTTAATTTTCAAATCCATTTATGTTTTAATTCTTTTGGCAAAAAATTTAAACATACCAATGGTGTCAATTTTATGTTTTAAAAATAAAGTCCATGTATATCTTGAAAAATCATCAACTATTACGAAAACATATTTGTTGTGATTTATACCAAATAAATCTAAATGTAATAATTTGAATGGTTGTTTTATAGAAATATTATTTTTAGATTAGTCGATCTTTTCTTTAGTGTTCCAATTTGACAATCGTCACATAAATTTTCTATTTTATAATTTATTTTAGGTAAACCTCTAACTAGCTCATATTTTTCTAATTTATTAATATATTTAAAATTAATATCACAAAATCGTTTATGCAACAACCATGGATCGTCATGTTTGGCGGTTAAACACAAATTTGAATTTCTATTTATATTCATGTTTAAAACATAAATATTTTTGTTTCTAAAACCTTCAAATATAAGTTGTTTGTTATTGTCGAAAATATTACATCTATCTTTTTCAAAATTTGATTTGAAAACCTTTATCGTATAATCGACTAATACTAAGTAGGTTGTATTTTAAATTTTCTACTAACAAAACTTTTGTAATAATAGGAGAGTTAGAAATACCAGAGTTGATGACTTCTGCAATGCCCACGACATATCCTTTTGAGTTATCTCCAAAAGTTGTCGTTCCACCATCGATGTATGCTATATTTGATAACATTTTTTAATTTTCGATCATATGCTTGGAGCACCCACTATCAAGTATCAATTTCTCCTTTTTTTTATTTTGGGTACCTGCAAAATAAAAGATGATTTAATCCATAAACTTTGTTAGGGTCCTATATGTTAGGAGAAGTAGGTAATCATACCCAAGAAGGTTTGGTACCTTTATGAATATAATTTTTACAATAGAATACATTTTCTAAAAAAGTTATTAATATGTTTTTGTCTAATCAAATTATTATTTGTCTTAGGAATCCAAAATTTTATATTTCTGGTATTCATATTAGATTTAGGTGAACTTTTAGTCTTTTTATAAATAAAACTATATTTCTTAATATCATTCCCTTTTTGTTCCGAATATTTTTAAATCCTATTCCATTTCTATTACCTGATTGTTTTGAAGTTTTGTTAAGATTTCCAAATCTTATTTTCCTTTATTAAATTTTGAAACATTATTTGTAATTTTATCTAATTTTTCTTTTAATTCTAAATTTTCATTTTCAGTACTCCAATATTATTCTTCAAGTTTACATTTTATTTTAACAAGTTATCCTTTTCTAATTTAGTTTTATCAAAATCAATAGTAATAGTCTCATTTTCGACCAAATTATTTTTAACTTTTTCTTGAGATAATTCTAGTTCCTCTTCTAAAATAATTTTTTCATCTTTTAACATTCCTACTTCAAGTTCTAATCTATTTATTTTGGCTATAAGTTCTTTATTCATTTTTTTAATTTGTCTAAATTTATCATCTAATTCCATACTATGTTCTAATAACTCATCATAACTAAGCTCGAGACATACCTCATCAGTTTGTGCCATAAAGTACAGATTAGCTTGTTCTCTGTCACTATCGCTATCACTGTTTGATGATCATGAAGAATCCGAGTCATCCCACGTTACTTTGAAAGCTTTCTTCCTTTTGAAATTTTCAAAATTTTTCTTCTTTTTATCATTATTAAGCTTGGGACAACCTTTATTCATATGTCCAAATTGGTCACATTCATAGCATTTGATTGATGTTTGATTTATTGAGCTTGATTTTCCTCCTTTCTGAAATTAAGTCAATTTCCTAAACTTATTGAATTTTTTGTAGATTTTGGCAATAAATACAATTTCTTCTTTGTCTAAGTCGGAGTCTTTATTTGTTATTGGGAATGCTATGTTCTTCTTTTTCGAATTTTGTTCTTTTCGTGCCTGCAAATTAGCTTCATAGGACATTAAATTTCCTATCAATTCTTCAACTAAGAGTGCTGAGAGATCATTAGCTTCTTTGACAGCTAATACTTTTCTTTCTCACTCTTGAGTTCAAGAATTGAGTACTATAGATACTAAATCAAAATTTATGAATTTGCCTCCAAGTGCCATTAAATCATGTTGAATGGTGGAATCTAAAGTACATGTCTATTGTAGATTCATTTTGTTTCATTTTAAATGATGAAAATTGATTTTGCAAAAATTGAAGTCTTAGTTTGTTTAACTTTGTTTGTGCCTTCGTGTGTAACTTGTAAGGTACGCCAAATATCAAATGCAGTGTTACATAACGTGATATGTGAAAATTCATTCTTATCTAGTGAACAAAATAGAACATTCATAGCTTTGGTATTATTAGAAGCTGCGGTTTTTTGTGCATTAGTCCACGTGTTCATAGCAATGTCAAGTGCTTCATATTTATTTGAAGCGGCTAACCAAATTTCTAATCCATTAGCTTCCATAAAAATTCTCATATGTGTTGACCAATATGCATAGTTAGAACCATTAAAAAGTGGGGGTCATGCTGTGGATTGGCCTTCTTGAAAAATACTTGCCATATTATAGTGATTCAAAAACGTATTACTGTATTTTAATCTAACCTTGCTCTTAGACCATTGAAAGTCTACAGGGTGGATCGTGTAGTGTATATGCAAGTATATGTGACAAAATATATGATGTAATTAAAGCAGCAATAATCTAGGCAACTATAGAATAAGCACACCAGGATTTTATACTGGTTCTGACCTTTCGTCCTACGTCTGGTCCCGAAGCTCCTCTTCAGAATTCGACTATCAAACGCCCTCGCTTCACCTGGAGGAATAGGCTTGGTTACAATAAATTGTTCTTGTCAAATATGTGTTCTATAACACGGATATTGACTAATAAGCACAAACGCTTCCACTATATATCTAGAGAGTATTGTCTATGAAGAACTGAATATATGGAAGAGTGAAATACAAGTATAGATTGCTAGAGATCAAGAATATATATCGGAGTATGTAAGTAGAGAGCGTGAGTTAGGAAGGTGAAGGTTCTCTTTGATTCTTGATGACATATATAGTTGTAGAGAGGTTCCTAGAGTAGTTGCATCCATTAACAAGTAACCTACAGTTGCTTCTGTTGATGATGAAGAGTTGCAGTGAGGAGAAGCAAAGATGTCTATTCAAATGTAGCAGTTGAAATTTGAATTTAAATTCCGAGTTCAAAATCAGACGTCTGGTATTTTTATTAGACGTCTGATACTATACGTTTTTTGTATATAGTAGATTTTTGAGATGTCTGAGTGCATCTACTAAACGTATGGTTCTGTCTCTTTTGTTGTTCCAAAAGACTTTTCCAGACATCTGGCTTGTGCACTCAGACGTTTGAAAATTGTGCATGTCTATTTTGTGCATCTTTCTTGTTACTTCTTTGATCTTATCGACTTGTAGTCTCTCGTAATATTCTTTAAGCCTTGTTCTTGTCCTTTTAGTGATCTTGCTCTAGCAAGTACCTGTATATAGAAATATATATGCATATTTGATTTCCATTGTATAGTTGTTGTCATCGAAATTGTAGATTTGACTTCCTAACAATTACAAGGTGTACTTAAGGGCATTAGTTTAGGTAAGTATTTAGTCGTGTAAGATTACTATATGTATTGTTATTGTCATATATTGATTAGTTATGCAAACATAGTAATCGAATAAAAAACATTTTTTTTACGGATTTGATACACATAGCCAATATCATTATATTTTAATTATTTATATTTTATTAATTAATATATACGTAGATTAATATATTAACTAATTTATTTATGTGTTATGTATTAAACCATAGAACTATATTGCATAAATAATTGATTAAATTATTTTCAAATATTTACTTATATTAATTATGACTTTTAGTAACCAAAAATAAATATTCGGAAATTATTTATATATTTTGATATTATTTAATTTTTGCACAAACTAATAAATTCATATAAAATAAATGAAATTTCATAAATTCAGTTATAAATTTTCTAAAATTAATTTGATATCTCATATGCTTTCGGTCAAAATATCAGAATTTTTAAACCATTTTTACATTTTTAAAAAATCATTTAAAACTCAACCAAAAAGTATTTAATTACAAACCTATTATTTTGACTCAGAAAATTCTGAAATTTTTTTGCAATCTGTATGATACTATTCCTAATTTTTATTTGTCTAAAATTCTAAATATCTATTATATAAATATTTTCTATTATTTACTTATCGTTAATTAACTAGTTAATTGATATAATATATATATATATTAACATAATAAAATTATAGTTATATTCGAATATCTTGTAAATATGATCTAGAATGTTTTGTAATAATAATGATGATATTTATTTTATTTTATAATTTATAAACTATTCTAACAAATATTAGCATTTTAATTATTATATTTATATTTATACATACATGAATATAAATAATTATGTTGCTTTAGTACATATATATGTGTGAATAATTAATTAAAATCATATCTCCAATATATACGTATTACATATATATGTTTATTTTATATTTAATATTGTTGTATTTTATGCACTATATGATACTTTCGTAATGTAAATATATAATTTCACCTATATATATATAATAAAAATAAATATATACACATATTTGGACAGCATGCAATACATATAGGATAAGCTAATATGTCCATTGCGATGTCAATGACAGCATCTATATACGGGCATGTTATAACCTTCATGAAATATCATGTTACATATGCACACACATATACATATATATGACACATATGTATATTTATATATTAGTTGAAAATAAATTAAAAAAATTTCTTTCATTAATTTATAAATTTCAATGAAATATATGATTTCATTTGAATTAAATATATAAATGTTCTAAATAAATTAGAGTTCATAGGCCCAGTAAAGATCCAATAGGGTAATTTTTTGAAATTCACCCACAACTTCTACTACAGGTTGGTCTTTTCCAACATAACAAAAGTAACGACATAAATAAAACTTACATTAGATCAAAATGAAAATTAAAGAGGAACTCGGAGAAGACCATAAAAAATCATAAATTTGGCAAGCTTGCTAAAACCCAAAATTGGTGAGGAACAAATTAAATCATCTAATGATGATG
This sequence comes from Allium cepa, assembly GCA_030765085.1. Taxonomy (NCBI): domain Eukaryota; kingdom Viridiplantae; phylum Streptophyta; class Magnoliopsida; order Asparagales; family Amaryllidaceae; genus Allium; species Allium cepa. The sequence continues at coordinate 1,029,208,676 of CM060929.1, forward strand.
ATAGCATAATTGACATGCTAACAATAAGTAAGTCTGAATCCTTAAAAAATGGGGTTTGTTAGTATAATTAATAGGGATTTGGCATTATTTTTAGAAAATCCAATAAAAGAGAAGAAGAGGAAAAAGAAAACAATTTATTAGAGAAGGTAGAAAGTAAATTAGATGTTAGGTCAAAAAAATACATGGCCAGGGTGAAAAGTTTTGAGAATATGAAGAGTTTAAGTCGAAAAGTGGTAAAAAGGATCGGAATTTATATTAAATTATAAAATGCTCTTATAAAGAGGAGTGGAAAAATGTAACACCCAAAAAATGCTAGTTATCGCAGGTTGAAAACAAGCCATTGCAAGCTGATAATAAATGGGCTATTGCAACTTAGTAATAAATGGGTTATTGCAAGTCAAGAGCCAAACAAGCTATCACATGTTAAAAATAAATGGGCTATCACCAGTTGAATCCAAAAAAGCTACGGGTAATTGCGATTGAGATCCAAGTAAACTAGAGGGTTGATGTCTCCATTGCTATCGCATGTTGATCAAATAGGCTATCAGAATAGATGCTTCCAAGGCTATCAAAAGTTGATCAGATAGACTATCGAGGGTTGATGTTTCCAAGGCCATCACATGTTGAATAGATATGCTATCGAGGATTGATGTTTCTATAGCCATCACTTATTGATCGGATAGCCTATCGGAGGTTAATGTTTTCAAAGCCATCACTTTATTGACCAGATGAGCTATTAAAGCTTGATAAACCTAAAGCTATTGCATATTGATCAAATAGGCTATCAGGGATTGATGTCTCTATAGCCATCACATGTTGATCAGATGAGTTATCGAAACTTGAGGTCTTCAAAGTCATTAAACTTTCCTAAGCATTCTAAGGATGGTATCTCCAAAGTTATCTTATGACGATTAATTGAGCTATCGAAGGTTGACACGTTGAAGCTATCACATGTGTAAGACTTAAGGATGCTATTATCTAATGAAAATTAAAGAGCTATCGCATGTTGAGAAGTGCAACACCAAAAACAGTACTAACTGACCACGTGGCATCTTGTCATCGAACTTACCATGCATGTCATCATGATGAAGTTGAAGAAGGCTTATGCCACATGTCAACATGAGCATGTATCATGTCAACAAATACGACAGTTGGTTCAACTAGATGACATATGTCAGAATCTAAAGGCTGAAGTTTTCTATAAATATGCATGTTACCTCTATAAGAAGAGGGCCATTCTTAGTTGCTCTTCTTCCTTATTTTACATTTTCTTGTATGTACGATAATAAACTTGAGATTTGGATTTTAATGACCGTTATGTCAAATCAGAATTGAGACTTTGTTATCAAGGATTTAAATAAACTCTTCTTTACATAATTACTTTTGTATAAACTATGATTTGCACCTGTTTTCTTATGGGCTAATGACTTGCGCTTGTATCGTTTGACTTGCATATCGAACTCGGGAATCTACCTTCCTCTTATCTTCGAGCACATAGGATTGGACCAAAATTTTACCTAACAATCAATACTTATTTTAATATATATATATATATATATATAATGGATATATATACACATATCAATACTACTATGTTAGTATATATTTAGAGGGGTTTTAAACATAGTCAAATTACCAACATGCTTTTAGATTACAAGTTATAAAAAAGTATATTCATATAAAATTAATTTATAATTGTATAACGATATGTGTGTGTATTGCATACATATTTACAAATGTTGTTTTATAAAGAAAATCAAAATGGAACACATATGCATATCATAAAATTTTGATGTATTTATTTTCGCCATATGTGCGTTTATTAATCATCTCATGCAAATTATAATTTAATTAACAGTAATTATTTGTTTATAAGCAATCATTTTGTCTAGCTATGATTAATTATGGAATATACAAATTACAATCTATGATTTAGACCTAGATTTAATTAGGAGTTTGCAAGAGAGGAAGGTGGAAGGATTTTTCATTTCCCTTAGATAGATACTAATTTAATGTTTCCTTAATCAGAGATAGGTTTGGAATTTACTTCATTAATTATTCTTGGATTATTATTTACATGGAACTTAATTATAACGCTATATATATATACCTACACATATGTATGTATGTATCATATATATGTTTTTATGTATGTATGTACATGTCGAAACTATATGTATATATACTCACTACTAATATGTGTACACAAACCATTTATATATTATAGTACATTCAAACATATGTATATATTTAGGCATTTATAATCCCGATATGAATATGAACTTGTCGCATATATCTGTAAGTATAGTGTATATATATAATAGATGTAAATCTAAATATCTATATGTATACATAGCTATACACATGTTTATATATCATTTGTTAAAATATCATGTTATGAATATATATGTATAAGATGGGTTTGACACTTTTGATGGGATAAATGTTACGGTGATTCGAACGGTCTTAAAAGTATTATTATATGCTAGCTATATATTTCTTGAGTTTCTTGTACCTGACTTATGTCTGACTTGTGCTTTTATATTTCGCATATTTTCATGGATGCTCTCTTAAGTATTCTAAGAAAGGCAGGCTTTCATTGATATTCTTTGAAGCATGAGGAGGTGAGCTGGATGCTTTCACACACCATAGTGTTCTTATTTCTATTACATTACTATTATGTACATATCAGCATTTGTGAGGACAGACTGTTGTAACTATCCAGGCTAATGATAGCACTTAGGTTAGTAACTCTGAAATGTTATGTATCTTAGCGTAGCACTTTGTACCGTCTTTTGATATTATATGTTTTCATTCCGCTGTGAGATTATGATGTTATTTTGTCTTCTACCTTATTCTGTTTCTTTCTCATTTTCTTTTACCCTGACAATTTATCTTTTCGACACTTCAGTGCTCAACACACGAATACCGTGGATGTATTAGTTTTGACATTTGTGGGTTGAAAAGGTGAATCGTTACATCTGGCATCGAAGCTAAAGGTTATGCAAGAATCTTGGCTTTGGTTGGGTATGACTCATTAGATATAGGATAAGCGATGCCCTAGAATAAGTTGAGTGTATTATACATATGAGAGTGTATTTGTATTTGTTATAAACGTACGCCATAAAGTTATTTCAGCTATGATTATTAAAGATCTTAGATAAGGTAACTTGTATGAATTATCAAAGTGTAATTTAATAAATTAGGAATTGATGATATTCATTTATTATCCCTTAATATTAGTTTAGCCATGCTTAGCCGATTTATGAGCAATGTTATCCTTTGTAGAATGATTGTTATACTCGATCAGTTTAGGAGTATTATTATCATTTGTATATTGGTTAGTCATGCTCGATCACTTCATGTAACGACCCATGTAAATTCGATGCTTAAAATGAATTATATTAATAGGATTTTTAATAATTTTTTTTTAGAAAGAAACAGAAATCTTATTTATTTATATGAAAGAGAATGTTGAAATTGGATGTATCTAGGTTAATTGAAATTTACAAATTTAATGTTTATTGCAATTAAGTGTAATAGTGGAAATTGTTGCAATTGGATATAAGGTTAGAAATAAGTAAATAAAGGCAAGGATTGAATTCATTAATGAAAATAAAATTTTATTTAGTACAATCCTTTTTATTTATTATTGGAAGGTGTTAATTATTAAAAAGGTGAAAATTTGAAAATAGATTCAAATTGTATGTAGATAATAAATTGGAATAATTAAAGTTAGTAATAAATGGAATATCAAAACTATTCATAAAGTGAATATAAGTAGATGAAACAAATGAATAGGAAATGCTAGTTATTCATAAAGTGAAGAAATGGAACCTAGATGGAATAAGAAATTGGATTTAGAATCTTAATTTGTAGATGTGCATATATTTACAAAGGGATTATAAAAGGGTAAAATAACCATATACAAGTATATTAAAGGTTGTAATAGTAGGATACTAGTAAATTCACTCATTTACCTATAAAGATAATTAGGTGTGCCTTAATTGTAATTAATAAAATAACGAAAGGAGTAAATGTATTTATTTAGAGTATTAATTTCAACTGGATAAGGATTTTAAGTAATAAGGTTAATGCGAGGTAAGTAATGCTGAATTTAGGTTAATAATAATGAATAGTAATAAATTGAAAATTTGTAGCATATATCATAATTTACCTGCTTCCTTGTTAATGGAATTAGAATGTGTAATAAGTAATAATCAGATAAAGGAATGTTACCCTAATGGAAAAGGAAATAATTAAGTGTTGAGTAAATTATAGGATTGTATTTATTATAAATGTTATTCTAATAATAATGGTTAATTGTGGAATTAATATGGGGAGTATATAAAGAAATAACTAGGGAAGTATACGTTATAAGTTAATTATAACCTAAACTTATGTGCAAGGTTGAAATTGGATCTAATTGGAAACTTATTTAATAAATTGGATTCAAGCGTAATAGAAAGATTATTTTAAGAAAATATTAAGTACTATAATTAGTAGAATGACTTACATTTAGGATTTGAGTTAGAGATTTGTCTAAGGAATTATAAAGTTAAGTAAATCAAGGTGATAGAAAAATTTTGAATTATAGAAGGTGAATTTGAATAGTGAGTCAATTGGTTAATTTATAATAGTAGGACTTATTGAGATAAATGAAATCAAATTTTATTTATTATGTTAAATTAAGAATTACGTTGAAATAGGATATTTATGTGATAATTTTTAATCCAAAGGGTAAACCCTTATATTTGAGATTAATGAAAGGAATAAATATAGGTTGATTCAATAAAAAAAGGAAGTTTTGGAAATTTATCAACAGTTTTGGATTTTATGGAATTGAATATTTATATTGATTTAATCTTGAATAAATTGACATTTAAAATTTGTTAAATCATTTTAAATATTGAGAAAATAGTACTAAATCAATTGCACTAGATATAAATAAATTTTTACGTTAATGTTAATATAAAGTACTTTTTGAAGATAACGTCAAATTCATTTATGGAGATTTAGTTAAATGGGAACTTTTATTTTGAGAAATAAAAGCGTATTAATGTGATTAAAGGTTAGAGTACGATTATTGTATGTTGCCTATTTTGGTAGCTTGTTAATTTACAATTTTGAAACCAGTTACAATAATTTTTAATTGAGTATTGCGTTAATGTTAATTAAATTAGTATTTGTAACAATGTTAAGACTTTCGTCTTGGATAGTTTGTTGTAATATAAGACTTGGAAATAAAGTTATTAACGTATTGGAAAACAATTACATTTGATGAAATTAAATGTTGAAATATTACATAGATAAGAATTTAGATGAAATGGATTGATTTATGAAATAAAATGGTAAGTAATTATGATATTGTTATTAATAATAGACGTTACTTTAAGGATAATTAATGTAGTAACGTAAGGTGAAAATGTAAATTAAAAGGGAAACGTAAAATTTAGTTAAGGTAGTAATTTATGAATTGGGAATAAAATTCAAATGTTATATTAGGCTGTAAATCAATTTGGGAATAAAATTTTATTTAATTGGGGTAAATTGATATATACTAATGTTAATTATATACATAAGATGATGATTGATTTAATAAAGAGAATTGAATACGAATGGTATAAAATTTCATTTGAAATAAGATTTTATAATTTATTGAATTTACTTTAATTAAAGGTAAACACTAAAATTTTTGCAATAAATCTTTATTTGATATGGAGGTTTGGTTAATAAATTTGAAGCTAATTGCAATCAGAAATGATAGGAATGGTAAGTTGACCATTTATTCATAATAAGATCTAAAAATCAAATAAATGGATTATTGGAATTTAAATTTGACAAATTGTGAATTAATTTAAATTCGGATCCATCTGTCTATTCCAACTTCATCTATAAATACCCCGCTAAACCCTAGCCTCCGCCTATTCTCATTTGTCTGCGCGTAAAATTTCATCAGCTCCTTCTCCTCCTCAATGGTAGACAAACAAAGCTTAGATCCAAATAAAAATTCCAAACCAAATCAAAAGCTAAAATTCAAACTTCTCAGAAAAATCTAGAAGCAAAACGCATGAGGGAGAGAGGGAAAGAAAGGGGGATGACGTGGCGCTTGAAGGCGTTCTTTTATTTCTATTCTTTTTTTTTTGAAATTTCAATCACCATTAATGCGTATAACTTTCTCCTACGAACTCCGTTTCACGCAAGATTTTTTTTGTTAGGATAGTAATAAAATTCCAGATCTTTTGACACTGGTTTGGATAGATTTGGAGATCGTCGAATTTTTGGATTTAAATCGGATTTTTAATTCGATTTAAATTCAAAAGGTGAGTGTTTTAACCCACTCACAATTTCTAAAATTTCTTGTGTTTGTTAAATTAATTTTAGATATGAGTAGAAAATTTTTTTATGACTGTTTGGCATGTTTTATTCACTATTTCTGTTTAAACGCATTTATTTAATATAACTGTAAATTTATTTATTTATTGCATATAAATTTGACAGTTAGAATTTATTTAATTGCATATTAACTGCCAGTCATAGTTATGTTAAATTTTTATTTCATATTAACTTCCAGTTAAATTTACGTTTATTTTTGCATATAAACTGCCAGTTAACAGTTATTAAATTTATTTTGAGTATAAACTGATAATTGATACCATTATTTATCACCTGTTATGTATTGATGATTGTTTGAAATTGGATGACGACTGTGATAAATGGATGTATGATTTGATGGATGAATGGATGATTAATTTTATTAATTTCAAGTTGCTATGCATTTCATTCATTCGGGATTGCGGTTTGAAATGATATATAACCGCATTTTTTTTCATTTTAAATTGCGGATTGAAATGATAAACATCCGTATCACTTGACCATACGATAGAAAATTATATACAGGCACCGCGGTAAATATATAAAATTATTTTTGAAATGTTTTTCTATGGTTTTGTAAAGTTATATATATATGGTTTATGAGATATTGATTTGGTTATTGATTAAGGCTATTATATATATATATAGTAATTTCCGGTTTTTAAGCTTTGTATAAATTTGATTTGAAGTTTAAATAAAGTTTGATTTTAAGATCAAATAAGATTAAACATTTATTTAAAATTTAATTTCTGGAGTTTTATGACTGAAATGAGAATAGATTTGAAAGATGAATATTAAGTTAAATTGAAATTTAATAAAAATTAGAATTTTTAAAGGATATGATTTTTATAACTTGATTTTTGTGTAAAGTGATTTTAATGAATATCAGGTTGATTAAATGAATATATAATAAATTGAAAGATGATCCAGTTATATGAAGTTAAAGGTTTGCTTAAATTATATTGAATTCATTAAGCAAACATTTCAAGTCTAAATAATAAGTAACTGAATTTGATATATAGAATTGTCAAATGAGTCTGTTTGAAATGGTGAAATATTTAAAGCCTTGAAACATAAGAATTGAAATGGTATTTGGAAGTTTAAATCGATATTTGAAATTGATTTGTGAAATCTAAAGAAGCTATTTTGTTTATAAAAGTAATTTAATATTTAACCATTTAAGAGATGGAAATTTTGTTTCAAAGCTATGTTTTCAAGGTAGTATAATTTGAAAATATTATATTCAAGAGTTTTGATTTCTAAATATTTTACTTTGGAAACCCTATGATTTTGGAAAGAATATACATTGGAAAATAAATGATATTGTATTGATTTGGGGTTTTAAGAATAAATGATATCGGGTTTATATGGGTTTTAAATGGATATTTTATTATGGTTTTAAAAGTATAATTTTTTTTAAATAACCGCGGTGTTATAATAATGATTGGTTGGCAAAGAGACCGGGATCGGATATGGACATACTCTCTGTCGATACCGAAAATCACTTTGACTAACCGTGTACGTGGTGGAGATTCCAGAATGAAGTAGGTTGGTGGCGACATTTCCTGTAAGGTAAATACGTGGACCCAACTCCCGTGAGTTGGCATAAGGTGGCTAAAACAGGAGCGATTGACGGGTTAATGAGGTAGCACCTCTGATCGGACACTTCCCTTCGATACTATACTCTGATTTTGGATTGATTCGGTGGCCACCTTCATTTTTGATTTCTTTGATGTGGGGAGTTTGTTCGAGGTGGGCGACAGCTGCGCGCTGCGCGTTTCCATCGGCCCGGAAGCGTAATTGGTATATCTACCCTGGCATTGCCTAATTGTGCCGTGTCACCTACCCTACCGCGCCTTTACTACGAGTTTCTATTTGTGTCGTACCTATGGAGTATCCTCTGGTAGCCTCCTGATCAGGAGGTATTACGGTACTGTATAGACTATTGGCATTATTTGTGTTAAGGGCTATATGGGTAACCCCTTAACGCTATTAAAAAAAGTAAGTTTATTTTACAAATAGACACTATTATAATAGCGCAATATACTATATAGTAAATAGTTTAACGGATCCTTAGGAGATGTAAATCCCGAGCATCTCTTGAGTTACTGCACTCATATTTATTTCTGTTAATTTAACTTACATAAGATCTTTTAGTTCTGACTCGAGTGTTTTGTCTTTTCAATTCGCTCGGGTCAGTCCGAGCGTTTCAGGATTTGAAGATTTAGCTCTAGAGGACGAAGACGAAGATGTATATTATTATTATTTATACTAGTGCACTACACACTGTTCCGCTGCATTGTTGTTGGTATGTGTAACTCTGATATGTATTATATGATTGTTTTGTAAATAGATTTATAAACTGTATATTTTATTATTATATTTTATCCTTCCGCTGCGAGATTCTGTTTTCTTTTATTTCTTTCTTATTTTTCTTATTTACCCCATAACAATCCGCCCTTCCGTATGATTGAATCGGCATGTGTGTCTGTTTAAGTCGTGCGAAAAGGCGGGATGTTACACTTCATGAGCATTTTATATCATCTATTGATTATTGATCTATGCTTGACCAGTTTGTGTGCACTTTACCTTTTAATACATAAGTAGGGTAAACAGTAAATTATGGGTGTATAGAAATGAACATCTTGTGAATTGATTTTCACAGTTTGACTATAATGGGTTTGGTGATAGCATTGGATCAGAAGTTTATTCTTATAAAAAAAGTTTATCATAAATCCACATAATATGATTTATAAATGAAAGAGGATTAAAACTAATATTTTGAGAAGTTAAATCCCGGTGCCTTTGAAATTGATTTTCAAAATTTTAGGGAAAATAATACTAATATTATTTGAAGGTATTCGTAAACACTAATATATGGAAAATAGTTTAGGGTTTTTCAAGGTTGCTATCGTAATCGACTAATCGAATCGGGAATAAAGTATTTTTATGTCATCAAGTTCGAGTGTCTCGAAAGTGATTAAAAATGGTAAGAGATGTGTTCGGTTAGTAAGCACTTCTCATGGGCATTGACCTTCTTAATATGGGGGTATATGTTATAACTTGGTAGGACCTAATTCCATGGTATAATTTTTGTATTACTCGATCTATATGTATTTCTATGGATTTTAAAGTATATATTTGGAAAATTGGTTTGTAATTTAGACCACGATAGTTAGTAAATGTTACTAAGTATTTGATACCGCATAGAAAATGATTTTGGTTTAATATCAAAAGTATGAGTTGATATACAAAAGGATATACATATACTATCATTTAAATAATTTGAAATGAAACTCGGTATTTAATTATAAAGTTTTCATTCGTTGGAATGAAATAGATTTTTCGACGATTTTAGCCAGTTTGAAACTGTGGTATCATTATAGAATTTGAAGCTAAGTATTTTTAAAGTACAAAAGTTGATTTTATATAACACTTTAGTTGAGAATGTGGTAAAATTTAAAAGTTAAAACATTTTTTAAATTGGTTAGAACATCCATGTTAAGTAGAACAGTCGATGTTATTGCGCTAACTAATAAACGTCTTTACCTTTGGGTTGCCTCAGGGGAGTAGACTCTTGGCCTAATTTTGGATATCAGTGTCCCGCTCTTCCTATCTACTTTTCTAACCTGATGGTTAATTAGTCAAAAGGGTTGACTCGGTATAAGACCTAGATTTAATTTGGGCCTTTGTAAGAAATTTAGAAAGTAAGGTGAATCTGTTATTTTATGGTTGCTCTTAGGATGTAGCAGAGTTTTATACGAGTAATAACTTGAAGTAAGTTTTTATGAAATGTTTTATAAATAAAGTTATGTATTTATAAAATGCTTATAAACTTGAAGTTATGAAATGCTTCATAAATGATTTTAGTATTGAATGAGATACTATTTGTGTAAATGAATATGGTTTGAAAAGATATTGGTGTAGTTAAGAAACCAATAGGATAACCTATGTACGTTGTACATAGATCATTTTATTTGTTTTCTACCGTAGTAATGGCTATGCAAGGGAAATAGAGGCTTTTAATCAAGGAACCCAATCGAAGTACTTACTAAAGAGGTTAAGTTGTGTATACTAGTTTGGAAGTGAAATTTATGCGATTGAACAAGTAATCAAATTTGATATTGCACACAGATGATCTGTATGTATCATACGAGCTTATATATATGCATATTATATTTTGTTAGCTTGTGAAGGGTTCAGGGAATGAGTCTTTGATTTGCTATAAGGTTGAATGAATAATCGACTAGGTAATAACTTAAGGATGCTAAGTGTAAGATATGCTTAGTGAATTATTTATCATTCTTATGCGATAAGACGGTTTTTGAACCTGAGAAAACCGTGAGATTTATTTGCTTGTTACTTTTGAATGCTATTAATCATGGATATGTGATTGTTCCTTTTGTGTGTTAGTAGTGTTGGAATTTCTAGGACGAAATTTTTTAAGTGGGGGAGAATGTAACGACTCAGAATTTCGAACATGTCGTATTTAAATATCTGAATTTTTTAAATGTTTGAATATTGAATTTAATACGATTAAATTGATTTAATAACCTTATTAACCTCTTTTTTATATATAACCAATAAAGGTAAACTTGTTTTTGAAATTTTTTTACAAAAATAAATAGTTTGAAGAAATATCAATAATGTGACCGAAAATCGTTTTATCGATAAACAACTTTTTCTCGGCATAAGTTATTCAAACTTGTTATGCTTGTCTAATGAATCAATGTTTAAGTAATTAGTAACTAAAAATATTTTGTGTTAAAGTTAATAAAAGCTTCTAGAAGGATTAAGGAAAAGATATTTCGATGAATAGTGTTTTAGATATTTTTTTCTTTCGAAAAGTGAGATGTAAAGTGGGAAGCATACAAGGTAGATAGGAGGCATTGTTGGCCAACAACTTTGGAGGGCATTTGGGGTCTTTTTTATTTGTTAAATCCTAAGCAAAGTATCTCATGTGTCCATAAATTTTGTTCTTAGTTTTGAGATAAAAATCCTATGTTTTTCAAGCTTCTTTCTCTTTTCTCTCTTCATAAACACTTAGCGAATCAAGCTCAAACTCAACCAGACTTTGGCAATTACTCTAAATAATCATGAAAATATGGATTGGCATCTCAAATGTGGAAGAAAGGAGCAAAATTGGGGGATTATGGTTTGGCCGTGAGCAATGAACGGAGGTGGGGGTGTTGGCTTGGCTTATGAAGGCTGAAGTTAAATACTTTAGGTGTTTGGTGATCATAGGAAGTGTTCTTTGGTTTATGTGTGCTTGAGCTTGTTGCAGGCTTGGATTTGGGCGAATTATCTCACCATTGGATCGGTATATATGTGTGAATATTGTGTGGGCTTGATATATAAAGTCAAAAGTTAACTAATTGAAGTTATAACTTTTGACCCCTTTGCTTTTGAAACAAATGACAACTCTATAATGTACAAAATCACTTCTATTACCTTCTATAACATGTGGCATGGCCATGAGATTGTGTTAATATTGTTGGTTGGCTTGAGTGTTGAGTTGATGTAAATATGAATGTATTTGTGTAGCGATAGTCGATATAAGTGCACTTTGAATCCCCTTGTGCTTAAACTAGTTAAATGTGGTTATTTTTGAACATATTGTGACATTATATATTTTGTTTGTTCTCTATACATATTTTTGTATATGGGACATCAAGGAATTGGTTTGGAAATTATGAAAATATATACCAAAGTTGTGAAAGTTAGAAACGAAAAGGTCGCTATGGATACACTTAGAAAATACCTTATGTTTGACGATATTTAAAGTTAATTTTGAAGGATATCAAAGGGATTTCATTGCTATTAATAAGTATTATAATTTTATGTATTACTGTAAAATTTCAAAGTTTAAATCATTCATTAACCTGTAGGAAAAAGTTGCAAAATGTTATAACGAGGAAAACGTTGCTATATAAACGCTTTGAAATGCCTTACTTTAGGGAATTTTTAATACAATTTGGAAAACATACCTAGGGTTTTCTTTATTGTTTTAATAATTACTATACGTTGACTTATTGTTGTAAATAATTATGGACTAAAACATTAAAGAACCGGTCAAACAAAGTTCAGAAAGTTTGAAGTAAAATGGTCGCTACAAATGCACTTTGAAAATTACCTTGTTTTTGAGAATTTTAATAATTAAATTGAAAGATATCCTCAGTGATTTCTTTTCATGTTTTTAAGTAGCCCAAGGTTACTAGTTATTGTAAAAAATTAGATAAAAATCCATTTGTTTAAGTGGTTATGTCCCCAAGGATCATGCATTTTCATGTTGTTCTCTGTTAAGAACTTTAGATAACATTTATAAACCCTTCCTTTGATCTACTACATCAGTTCTAAGTTTGTTGCATTGTTTTGTTTTGAATGCGACATATTGACTAGTTTTTCATAATTTAAATGTGTTATAATTATTTTCCTTGTTGAACCTTTTTAGGGAAGTCTAATAACCTGGATTTGGTATGAAAAAAGATTAGAAGTTTAAATATATTTTGTAACAACCCGCATATTTATCGAGTTTATATTTAAAATATTTTTATTTAAATATTAAATCGTTAATCGGATTTTTGTCCAAAAAGCTACTTTTTGCAAACGGTCAAATTAGGACTCGAGACCACTTCCATTGAGTTCGAAATGCCGTTTACAACTTTTTTAAGTATAAACATCGATAGGTTTGGAGTTAGTGAAATTTCACTAACTTTTCCCGCTTTGGACTTTGGGTTAGTTTAGCCTATTAAGCCCAAGTTCCAACCCCTTCTCCTCACTCTTCATAAATTTCCTAACTAACCCAAGCTTTGGCATTAATGGTGAAGAGAATGGGAAATTAAAACTCCAAGCTCAAATTCAATTGCAACTCCAACATTCAACTCCAAATTCAAGTAGAAGATATTGGATTCAAGCTTTGGATTGCTTCTCCTTGCTTTCAAGCTTCATCTTCATAAATTTTAGTGCAAAGGTGAGATTTTTATCTCACAATTCTAGTCTATAACTATATTGGACTGTTGGGAATGATTCCCTATCACTTTAGCATGCACATTTGCATTTGGTTTGGATTGGATTGGCGAAAAACTCCAAATTTTAGCATTTTTGGTGAGAAACTGCTGTTAGGTCGTTCTGGCCGTTTTTGGCACGTTCGGAGTTAGGTCGCTTCAGTTGGCTCGCTCGCGAGCCAACACTAGGTCGTTTTGGCCATTTTTGGTGTGTTCGGAGTTAGGTCGTGTAGGGATAGGTCGTAGGTCGCTCGGCCTCACTCACTTCGCTAGGTCGCTAGCTCGTAGCTCGCATTTGAGCTTAGGTCGTAGGTCGCATCACAAAGTCATTCGACTCTTAGGTCGTAACACTTAGGTCGCTCGCCTCTTAAACCGATAGGTCGCATGACCTTTATACTTTTAGGTCGTTAGACCCTTGAGTCGTTAGGTCGTTTAGCCTTTAGACCGTTAGGTCGCGAGCGTTAGGTCGTTAGACCTTACCTTCCTTAGGTCGCTTTACCGGTTAAACCTTTAGGTCGCTCAACCCTACTACCATTACGAGGTCGTTTGGCCATAGCTCGTTAGGTCGTATGACCTTATAACCTGTAACGACCCATAATTTTCGATTATTAAAATATTAATTAAATAATATTTTATAATTTTATATTGAAATAAAACTAAAAAAAAATTTGATGTTACAAGGAGAAGAATAACTAGAATGTAATGTTAGTAATGTTAATATAAGGTAATTGCTAACTATTTTAATCTAATTTCCAATTAATTGAAGTGACTTTAAGGTTATAATTAGTTATAACTAAAAATAAGGAAATACATTGAACATTGAAATTATATGTAATCAATTAGAATTGGCTAATATTGAATATGAAAACAGTGGTGTTGTCTGAACGCTACTGATAAATATTTAAAGTAATTTCAAACTAATTGAAATACACTGTAGGTTGACTTGGTTATGATTGTAAATAATGAAATAAATTAAATGATGTAGATGGTGAACTTGTATGTAGTTAATTGAAATAGGTTAATATTGAATATAAAACCTTTCTGGGTAAGCAAATTATAACCCTTGGTTGTAAAGAATAAGATAAGGGGTATGAATTATTATTATAAACGATTGTATTAACTATTTTCTCATTAATTTATCGTTTTAATATTGAATGGGTAATTAATTGAATTAAGGCAATTGAGTGTTGGGTTTAATGTTGGAATTGTATGTTAGTGATTAAAATAATTGTAACGTCATTTGATGATAAGTTGAAATAAGGAAATGAATTAAATGTTATATAAAAGGGGAAATTATATGAAATTAATGGAAAATTGAGTATAATCAGGATTGTGTAAGTAGTCATAGCATTTGTTGTTAATAATAATCTTGTAAATGCGATTAAGTAAGTAAAAGGTAACATTTGTCATTCATCACCTATTTATTTAATCCATTGAAATTAAATTGAAAATCAATTGCAGTTAATCTAATTACCTACTACAATTAATATGAACTAAAGTGATAACTATAGAAGATTGAGGTAATGAAATGGTAAACCAACGTTAAGTATATATATAATATGATAATTGATTGAATAATAAGATTAAAAAAAACAAAATAAGTATATGTTGGAATTTAAATTAATTAATGAATTTATTGCCGTTAATTTGACTTGGAATCTTCTAATAAAAGGGAAAGAGAATTTATTTGAAATTAATGGCGTTTAATGAAAGAAATGTATGTTTGTTATAATCCGTTATAAGTGTAATTTTGAAATTAATTACAATTATGCCGATTTGGGATCTTTCAATTTTAAAAAAAAGAAACATTAATATTAATTTTTGGATTTAACGAAAGAAACATACATTATTGTAAAAAAATAAAAAGAACATTTTAATGAAAATAAAACGAACATTTTCATTTTTAAGGTAAAAATAATTCTATATAAAGAAGAAGAAAATGAATTTTAAAACAATATTTTACAGTCATTAAGTATACATTTGAGGCTGTATATAAGTGATTTTAACACTAATCTTGAAGTTTAAATTTAATTGACATTTTAGGTTGTGCAATTCCCCTATGAGAAAAACATTATTTTGAAAGAAAAAAAAACTTGAATTTGAGTTCTAGATAATCTTTTATTTTTTGAAACGTTACACTGGTTATTGTATTCAAATTTATTTACTATATGTTAATTATGTGTAAACGAGTGTGAAAAAGGGTATATTCAGTGATAATATATTTAATTGAGTGGATCATGCAATTAACTAGATCCTAAGTGGTCCCTTCATTTCCTTATTATTCAATACACCTACCACCATTTCCACATTTGGTTTTATTGCAATTCTTTGATGTAATTGAAACGTGAATTTATATCCTTTCTTATTCTTCCGTTTTGTTTATTTATTTCCCAAAGCATCTACTTAGATCATACAGTTTTGTTTTATTTGTCCTTCCATACATATTTCATTTGTCACTACCCTTTCTTCTTTTGTTTTATATCATATATCATTCTTTCCCCTATAAATTTCTTATTTTTCAAACATCAGACCTCTATTTGTTTCCCTCAAAGTCTCAATGTCAACATAGCTTTATACCTCTACTTAATTGCTGCCAATTCATTTTACTGAAGCTATGTTTAGAAAAAGAAAAGAATAAAAAAAGTGTGAGCATCCATTTCTTCCTTAACCACATCCGTACCTTTCCTCATCGCCTTGCCTTCTTTTGCAAGAAGCCTCCAAAAAAATTGAACAATCAGAATTAGCCTTAATGGTTTTGGCTTTCCACTTCTTGCCTTTGTTTTGGGTACATCAAATTTGAAAACGTGAGTTATTAAAGTTTCTTATTTTAAGAATTAAATATGTATGTATTTTTATTTTATTTTATATTCTTATAACCTGAATATCTTCCTCATACGAGCTTTGATACATGCGTAGTTTCTTCCCTTGGACTCGTATTGGAATTCCTAATAACATAAAATAGGTTTGGCTGAGTTTGGAGACTATTGGAAAAGGCATCTTTGTATGGATTTTTGCGTTCTAAATACCAAAGGTGAGTGTTTTGACCCACTCACGAATACTAGATTATCTTATGCTAGTTAAATTAAATTTATAATGTGATTAGAAATTTATTAATTGCTTTTGGTATTATTAGATTGTCATTTAAGTTAAATTTGAATTTATATTGAATTGAATTTGCCATTTATTTAGTAATGAATATAAATTGCAAGTTATACACCTGATAATGATAATCAATTGATTGTTGTGATTTATTGGCTGATTTAGATGTTGGATTGTGATGGATGTTATTGGTTGTCATTTTGGATGATTGGATGTTTATTTATGGATATATCTTTGTTACCACTATGGATTGAAATGATAACTCGAGCGGTTTCCATTGATTTGGAAATTTTGATTTGGATACTGGTTGAAATGACATATAACCGTGTAATTTCTATAATTTGGATTATTTATTAGAATTGAATTATTTGAATGATTTAAGTTTTAAATTTAAATTCGGATCTATTTTAATTAAAATGATTACGATTGGTATTTTTGAATCGTTTGAAATCTTTTAAATAATTAAATCCACGTTGTACACTTGATAGGAGATGAAATTCCTGTTATACATCTCTGAATCCATTATAGTAATATTTCTATTCTACTTATTTTGATTTGACTTACATAAGATCTTTTAGTCCTGATTCGAGTGTTTTGTCTTTTTATTACGCTCGGGTCAGTCTGAGCTTTTTTAGTGTATTGAAGACCATTATATTTTGGAGGATGAAGACGGAGATGAGTCTACTATTTATTATTAATTATTCCACTACATCATTGTTCCGCTGCATTATTTATTTATTTCTACTGTATGTATAACTCTGATTTGTATTGTAAAGGTGTAATCAAATGTTATTTGTAAAACAGCTTCATGAACTGTTTATTTGATTTTTATATTTTGTCATTCCGCTGTGAGATTCTGTGTTTTATCTTTCCTTCATTTCTATTATTTTCTTATTTACCCCATTAACAGTCTTACCTTTTGAATGATTTTAGTTGACATGTGTGGTTTATTGTCGATTTAAATCGTCCAAAAGGGTGGGATGTTACAGTTGGTATCAGAGCTTTGGTTTAGACATACCTTAGCCTGTTGGGGTTAACTCATTAGAGATAGGGTAGTAATACCCTAGAATGAGTTGTCTAAGTGTATATACGAGAGCGTGTATTTGTTAGTTTTATAAAAGTGTTTTATATAAGTTTTGAAATGAATTTTTTTCCTAATATTATATGATATGTAGAGGATTAAATTTTTATAACTAATATAGTTATTTGTAATGTGTTTGATTTATGAAATGGTAATATTTAGTTATTATCATTTATTGTTGATTAGTTGCGTTTTATCAGTTTAAAAGCATTGGCTAATTATTGTCGTTGTGAATTTTGTCTTTTTTGACCGTAGTTCAACTATTAAAAAACAAAATATTTGGATATTTTGGATAATCAAACCTTCTGAATTAGTATGAATTTAATGTGAATTGATTATAAATAAAACCATGACTTGTAAATTATTATGAAATAAATGGATGTTATAATAAATGGTTATAAATAAAGTTGTGATAACTTTAAACCTGAACAATGTCTTATAAAAAGGAATTATGTTTTTATAATTTGGTTATAAACTTAAGAAAATTCCTTATGAAATTATTTGGTAATAAATGTAATATTAAATGAGAAATATTACATATGGAATGAATGTAATTTAAATTGAAGAGAAATATAAGCAATATTAGGAGAAATTATGTAAACAAATATTAAAGTATGAAATGATACTTTCATTAATCAATGAGATTAATAATGAATTTAGTTGAAGTATAATTGTGATGAATCAAATTGAAATAAATACGTAAGTTGTGCGTATATTATTTTATTCGCATAATTAATTTGATCCGGATTTGAGTACGTAAGTTTGAGGTGAATTACACCATTTCGCATTAGAATTTTTCATTCGATTCTTGATGGTGAATATTGATATGGATTTTTGGTTTGATTCTAGAGTTCTCAATCATAGTATATGGCTATGCAAGGAGAATGATGGTTTCTAGTCAAGAAACCATATCGAAGTCCGCATTAGGGAAGTTGAATGGACAATACTAGTTCGAAAGCGAACTTGTGTGATCGAGCGAACGATCGAATGTAAGGTTACGAAATGATGACATGTGTACATCTTATGTTCTAATATTATTGATATGCTTTGGCATTGAAATTGAAAGTTGTTGGGTTGGATATCTTTGTAATTTAAATTGGGATTTTCTTTTATGAAAAACTACTATTAATTTAAAACCATTTTTCAAACTACTTTCTTTTATTTTCCTTATACAAACTATTTTCTTTAATTTTTCTTATACAAAATATTTTACAAACTATTTTATTTTCAAACTATTTTACAAACTATTTTATTTACAAACTATTTTCCACAACCATTTTATATACCAAACTATTTCACAAAATGATTGTATATAAAAAAAAGAACTATTCTAAATTCAAAACCTTTTGCAAAGCAAAAATGTTCAATTCCATATGGATCTTCATGCAGCGTAATTGATTTGCAAATTTTTTTATTCTTGCATAAGACAGACTTTATATAAGTATAAGGTGATTTTTAAAAATGTTGATTTTGGAAGGTTTTTGATCTGAAGAGATAAATCTTATATATAACAGAATTTATATAAGAATTATTTGATATATTTGAGACTATTGATTTTGGAAAATACTCTATCTGAAAATGAAATCTTATATATGATGGAATTTATATAAGTGCGATATTTGAAGCTATGATTCTGAATGGTGACTATATATGGTATGATATATTTTGAAATAAATGATATGGGAAGTACCTTCCATCGGACCCCTTTGGTGGGTCATTTGTTGGATCCCTTTGGTGGGTCATTTACCGGATCCCTTTGGTGGGTCATTATCGGATGCCTTTGGTGGGTCATTATCGGATCCCTTTGGTGGGTCACTTATTATATTCATTTGATATTATTGGATAGCGTAAATCGAGGGGTGCGATGCCTACAACTACAATTGATTCCGCTGGGATAGCGGCATAACCATTGCATAACTGCAATCCATGGGGGAACGTACTTTCCATATCTATTTTCAATGATTTTAAGTATTTTCATTGGGCGTTGAAACAGGTCTGCTAAGTACTTGGAGAATTCTAGCCGTGCGTCTGATCAACGCATGGCCAGAGTCTGCAAGAATAAGGATAAACCTGTTAAAACATCGAGTTATAAAAGTATTTTGATAAAGTATTATATAAAAGATATTTTGATCATTTTTCCTTTCTAAATACTTTAAAATGTTTAAATATTGTTTATTTATGTACAACATGGTTTAGTAATAAATTATTAGTGTTATAAATATTGTCAGAAGTTATTAATTAAATAAAACATTTTAAAGTTAATGATTATTTATTTATTAATGATGTTTAAAAGTATTTTGAGATTTAAAACTAATAAAATTTAAACATAATGGATTTAAGGTTTTCAATAGCTTATTTTTAAATATAAGTAATGATGTAAGTAATTGTTTTCAAATAATTTACATATATTTAAAAAGATGTTATTTAAAATTACTGAAATGGTATTAAAAAATGAAGCAAGAATATTTATAGAATTTTTTTTGTAAAGTACTAAAACATTAAAGATGATTGATTTGCAAATGAAGTTTTCAAATGAATTTTTTTTTTGTAAATTTTTTTATAAGTTTCTTTGAATGTATAATTTGAAGATATATTATATAAATGGAAAAAATGATTTGCGAAGTTTTAAATATACTTGGAAAATAAATTAGAATCTCAATTTTGGAAGCATGGTTTTAAATAATTACTTGATTTTGAAGTACTAGTAGTAAATTTATATGTTTAGTTACTATTTGAATTTTGTATTAAACCATGATAAATGTTTTTCCCATGATTTGAATATTCATTTTAAACCAAGTGTGTAAAATTAATCATGAATCTATGAAAATTTATACTTTTATTTAGATATTTAGTGCAAGATTTGAGTATGCTATTAGTTTCACTTTAATAATCTAGAGTTTATACTTATTTTGGAATATTGAGTCTAATAAATTATCAGATTTAAGGAACTTTATTTTTAAAATCTTAACATAATGTTTTAATATAAATTTTTGATACAAATTTCTAACATTGTTTAAACTTTGGGAAAGTCCTTGCATAATTCTATAAAGATGTTTTAAATTTGTCTTATATTCCTACTAAGTGAATGAGGTTAAATGTTTTAATTGAATTTTTAGATATATTGAAGTATTTCTTTTCTCTTCAAGGGCGAACACCAAAAACTTAAATTTTTATTCTATAACTAAATTAAGGTATAAAATTAAGTAAGGCTGTAGAAGCTTAAGTAATATTTTGTGAAATGATTCATTAATGGCTTAAATCTTTAATGGAAAACAAATTATGTAAGTGATTGGCCTTTATATAAATAATAATTAGTTAAATAAATAAGAATGGAATTTTACGAATAAAATATATAATAAATTAGAAATTTGTAACTTGTAAATCAAAAGATATAAAAATTTAGAATATGTAATCATTGAATAGTTTGTTAACTAACATGAATAAAATAAACTTGTATAACACTCAATTACATTCTTAAAACACATATATTTACCAAAAATGTTTAATAAGTTGAAATGTTAATAGAATATGTAATAGAATATTATACAGGTAAAACTTAAGTAATGGAAGCGTTCAATGAAATTATTTCTAAATAAGAATTTTGATGAACAAGAAATGTTATGTATGTAAGTTAATATTGTGAAATAATTTATATATGTACATGTAAGAAAAAGAAAAGGACGTTATATGAGGAAAAAAAGAATAGTAATGATGTAAAAAAAAGAAACCAATTGAATAAACTTAAATATTGTGTTGAAATTATTGGTTATTTTGGCTTTTGAAATGATAGGAGAGGATACTTCTAACTCTATAAGGATGTATAGATAATATATCAAGTATTTATCTAAGGCTATTGAGCATAAGGTACACTTAATAGTCTATTTATCATCTTGTACGACTAAAAATGTCTGAACCTGAACAAATCATCAGTTTGGTTGCTATGGACATATGATTGATTCCTTTGTTACATATGATGGTCATGTTGTTTGTTTGCATGTGACTATTATTATATTGTGTTGATTTGTTTGTTATTAATTGAAGCAACTTAAATATATCTCTTTTCACGTATTATTAACTTCTTTGGATTTTACAAGTGAAGTACAAGTTTATGGAAATAATAGCTACTGCTTTTGGTTTCATAAATTAAGCGTTCTTTTCCCGACTAATAGGTATATTTTTGGATTACAGGTTTCTAGCAATATTATATTGTTTCCCATGGTTTGGAATGTTTATTTTTTTAATATGATATATATGTGATGATTATAGATATTATTATTCCTCTGCGACCTCTCCGTACAAAGGAGACTCTGCCGAAATTTTTAGTAAATTTTAGACATAGAAATTTTGTGAAAAGTGAAATATTTTCAAATTTTGGTAGACTTGAATATGAAGAATTACTTGTAATTAATTATATATTCTATTTAAATTAATTAGTTATGAAAATTAATTGTTTATAAATTGAATACTTTGAATAAAATATAATGATTCCTTATTTTCCCCTTTTCCTAATTTCCTCCTTTTCCCTTTTCGAGGACGAAAAGTTTTGAGTATGGGAGAGTGTAACGACCCATAATTTCGATTATTAAAATATTAATTAAATAATATTTTATAATTTTATATTGAAATAAAACTAAAAAAAATTAATGTTACAAGGAGAAGAATAACTAGAATGTAATGTTAGTAATGTTAATATAAGGTAATTGCTAACTATTTTAATCTAATTTCCAATTAATTGAAGTGACTTTAAGGTTATAATTAGTTATAACTAAAAATAAGGAAATACATTGAACGTTGAAATTATATATAATCAATTAGAATTGGCAAATATTGAATATGAAATCAGTGGTGTTGTCTGAACGCTACTGATAAATATTTAAAGTAATTTCAAACTAATTGAAATACATTGTAGGTTGACTTGGTTATGATTGTAAATAATGAAATAAATTAAATGATGTAGATGGTGAACTTGTATGTAGTTAATTGAAATAGGTTAATATTGAATATAAAACCTTTCTGGGTAAGCAAATTATAACCCTTGGTTGTAAAGAATAAGATAAGGGGTATGAATTATTATTATAAACGATTGTATTAACTATTTTCTCATTAATTTATCGTTTTAATATTGAATGGGTAATTAATTGAATTAAGGCAATTGAATGTTGGGTTTAATGTTGGAATTGTATGTTAGTGATTAAAATAATTGTAACGTCATTTGATGATAAGTTGAAATAAGGAAATGAATTAAATGTTATATAAAAGGGGAAATTATATGAAATTAATGGAAAATTGAGTATAATCAGGATTGTGTAAGTAGTCATAGCATTTGTTGTTAATAATAATCTTGTAAATGCGATTAAGTAGGTAAAAGGTAACATTTGTCATTCATCAACTATTTATTTAATCCATTGAAATTAAATTGAAAATCAATTGCAGTTAATCTAATTACCTACTACAGTTAATATGAACTAAAGTGATAACTATAGAAGATTGAGGTAATGAAATGGTAAACCAACGTTAAGTATATATATAATATGATAATTGATTGAATAATAAGATTAAAAAAAAAAGTATATGTTGGAATTTAAATTAATTAATGAATTTATTGCCGTTAATTTGACTTGGAATCTTCTAATAAAAGGGAAAGAGAATTTATTTGAAATTAATGGCGTTTAATGAAAGAAATGTATGTTTGTTATAATCCGTTATAAGTGTAATTTTGAAATTAATTATAATTATGTCGATTTGGGATCTTTCAATTTTAAAAAAAAGAAACATTAATATTAATTTTTGGATTTAACGAAAGAAACATACATTATTGTAAAAAAATAAAAAGAACATTTTAATGAAAATAAAATGAACATTTTCATTTTTAAGGTAAAAATAATTCTATATAAAGAAGAAAAAAATGAATTTTAAAACAATATTTTACAGTCATTAAGTATACATTTGAGGCTGTATATAAGTGATTTTAACACTAATCTTGAAGTTTAAATTTGATTGACATTTTAGGTTATGCAATTCCCCTATGAGAAAAACATTATTTTGAAAGAAAAAAAAACTTGAATTTGAGTTCTAGATAATCTTTTATTTTTTTGTAACGTTACACTGGTTATTGTATTCAAATTTATTTACTATATGTTAATTATGTGTAAACGAGTGTGAAAAAGGGTATATTCAGTGATAATATATTTAATTGATTGGATCATGCAATTAACTAGATCCTAAGTGGTCTCTTCATTTCCTTATTATTCAATACACCTACCACCATTTCCATATTTGGTTTTATTGCAATTCTTTGATGTAATTGAAACGTGAATTTATATCCTTTCTTATTCTTCCGTTTTGTTTATTTATTTCCCAAAGCATCTACTTAGATCATACAGTTTTGTTTTATTTGTCCTTCCATACATATTTCATTTGTCACTTACCTTTCTTCTTTTGTTTTATATCATATATCATTCTTTCCCCTAGAAATTTCTTATTTTTCAAACATCAGACCTCTATTTGTTTCCCTCAAAGTCTTAATGTCAACATAGCTTTATACCTCTACTTAATTGCTGCCAATTCATTTTACTGAAGCTATGTTTAGAAAAAGAAAAGAATAAAAAAGTGTGAGCATCCATTTCTTCCTTAACCACATCCGTACCTTTCCTCATCGCCTTGCCTTCTTTTGCAAGAAGCCTTCAAAAAAATTGAACAATCAGAATTGGCCTTAATGGTTTTGGCTTTCCACTTCTTGCCTTTGTTTTGGGTACATCAAATTTGAAAACGTGAGTTATTAAAGTTTCTTATTTTAAGAATTAAATATGTATGTATTTTTATTTTATTTTATATCCTTATAACCTGAATATCTTCCTCATACGAGCTTTGATACATGCGTAGTTTCTTCCCTTGGACTCGTATTGGAATTCCTAATAACATAAAATAGGTTTGGCTGAGTTTGGAGACTATTGGAAAAGGCATCTTTGTTTGGATTTTTGCGTTCTAAATATCAAAGGTGAGTGTTTTGACCCACTCACGAATACTAGATTATCTTATGCTAGTTAAATTAAATTTATAATGTGATTAGAAATTTATTAATTGCTTTTGGTATTATTAGATTGTCATTTAAGTTAAATTTGAATTTATATTGAATTGAATTTGCCATTTATTTAATAATGAATATAAATTGCAAGTTATACACCTGATAATGATAATCAATTGATTGTTGTGATTTATTGGCTGATTTGGATGTTGGATTGTGATGGATGTTATTGGTTGTCATTTTGGATGATTGGATGTTTATTTATGTATATATCTTTGTTACTGCTATGGATTGAAATGATAACTCGAGCGGTTTCCATTGATTTGGAAATTTTGATTTGGATACTAGTTGAAATGACATATAACCGTGTAATTTTTTTAATTTAGATTATTTATTAGAATTGATTTATTTGAAAGATTTAAGTTTTAAATTTAAATTCGGATCTATTTTAATTAAAATGATTAAGATTGGTATTTTTGAATCGTTTGAAATCTTTTAAATAATTAAATCCACATTGTACACTTGATAGGAGATGAAATTCCTGTTATACATCTCTGAATCCATTACAGTAATATTTCTATTCTACTTATTTTGATTTGACTTACATAAGATATTTTAGTCCTGACTCGAGTGTTTTGTCCTTTTATTACGCTCGGGTCAATCTGAGCTTTTTTAGTGTATTGAAGACCATTATATTTTGGAGGATGAAGACGGAGACGAGTCTACTATTTATTATTAATTATTCCACTACATCATGTGTTCCGCTGCATTATTTATTTATTTCTACTGTATGTATAACTCTGATTTGTATTGTAAAGGTGTAATCAAATGTTATTTGTAAAACAGCTTCATGAACTGTTTATTTGATTTTTATATTTTGTCATTCCGCTGTGAGATTTTTTGTTTTATCTTTCCTTCTTTTCTATTATTTTCTTATTTACCCCATTAACAGTCTTACCTTTTGAATGATTTTAGTTGACATGTGTGGTTTATTGTCGATTTAAATCGTCCAAAAGGGTGGGATGTTACATAACCCTATAGGTCGTTGGACCTTTAACTCGTAGCTCGTTGGACCTTATCCCGATAGTTCGCTTGACCCCTTAGACCCTTAGGTCATTAGACCTCATTTTGTCTTCACTAGGTCGTACCGTTTTGGATGGGGCGCTGCCCCGCACCCCGCCGGGGGCGCTACCCGCTGGACCCCCGCGACCTGACCGGGCAGGTCGAACCCCGTAGCGGTGGCGTTGCCCCCGCACCCCCACCTTGGGGGGTTGCCACCCCTCCTGGAACCCCCCTCCGTAGGGGATCTTATATGAAAAACATTCAACAGAACTTGTTGAGCTGATTTCCTTGGATTTTTATCACATCTCCGAATGTGATCTTTGTGATTGATTGTTTCTACAATCGCTTCTGTGATTGGTCACTTTAAAATATAAAGGT
The DNA here is from genome assembly GCA_030765085.1 of Allium cepa. Lineage (NCBI taxonomy): Eukaryota > Viridiplantae > Streptophyta > Magnoliopsida > Asparagales > Amaryllidaceae > Allium > Allium cepa. Next base: position 1,029,234,699 of record CM060929.1, read on the forward strand.
TTCAAAACTAGTAGTAAATATCAAAACTCTTTCTATAAAAGGATTTCAACTCTATTTTTAATAACAAAGCTCTTTTCTTAACCCGTTTTCCAATCTATTAGTATATACAAATCTTTACCTCACTCGGATGAGAAATCTAATTAAACGGCTTAGTAAAACAAGTGGTATGAAACGCTTGCGTTTGCTTCGTCGGTTAATTCTTGGACTTGTTCGATTGAACCTCTTGTGACAATTTTCTAGTGAAGATTTACAGTTTGTTCGTAAAAATTTAAGTTAAGCAAGTGGTTATGGGACATGAAGCTAAACTTTTATATTTACTAGCTTAGTGTAATTGACACTTCTCGTTGATCATGACGATCATTCTTATGATTTAGACTAGCAATTGTGCGATGTCTCTTGTTTGCTTGGTTAGACTAGACACCACTTGTGTGATTCCACTCACACATACCTTTTTGGTTGCTTGGTTAGTCTAGACACCACTTGTGTGATTCCACTCACACATATCTTTTTGTTTGCGAGGTTAGACTAGACACCACTTGTGTGATTCCACTCACACATACCTTTTTGCCTTCTTGGTTAGTCTAGACCTCAATCTGTGTGATTTCGACTCACACATATGGGGTAGCTCCCCATGGTCTTCGGACCGTCATGTGATAGGCCTCTTTCCCTTTTTTATGATTTCTGGATTTCTCATGTTGATTTCTGGAATTTATGTCATTGACTTGTTATGAGTACAAGTTTAGGGTATGATGCCCTCTTTGGATCTTTGAGAAGATTCTTGTGATATTGATTTACCTCTTATTGATTGATCTTCTGTTGATCATCATTTGCATACTTACAGTAGTATGTCAGTATGGATCTTTTATGTTTATGCCATATCTTTTATTTTATGTCATGTCATCTGATATTTATAGCTAGACTGATCCGTTTATTATTTTCTTAAATAATACTCGGGTCAGACCGAGATGTTACAGGTGCTTCTGGTTGACTTCTTCCCGGGATTTGCTACTCTGACTTTTGGCTAACTATTTAGATTAGCAGTTTTTGTTGTATACACATGAGATATAGACTCATTGTTGTATTCCTTTGTATAACACGTGTTGATATTCTTTTGTGTTATTGTGGATCTTTTTGACCACTACTCTGATGTACACTTTCATGTGTTAGTATATATTCATATCTTCTTCCGCCTTTGTGATATGGATGTCTGTGACTGATTTGTGTTATGCTTATTTCTATTTTTGTTCCCGAAGATTATTTATAGCCATCGTGTGATAAGAAATTACATGGATGGTCGCTCCTCAACAGCCTTATTCTCCGTGCTAGTTGACAGCACTACTCCGTAGTGTTCTTCGCTAGCGTGGGTATAGAGGTGGGGCGTCACGTATTTTAACAATTAAATATTAATCTTTCAAGAAAAAGATATCCTTTGTAGCATTTATTATAAAAGATTTTTAACAAATTATAAATTAGTTATTTTTAAGTGATATTTTACATAGTGTAAAACCAATTCATGTGTACTTCTAAAGTGTATATATATGTTTAGGAATTTAAAAAAGAACAAGGTCATTTTGATTATGACACTTAGTTATAACAAATGGTTTTGAGAAGTTAATCAAAGGGATATTATCTTGTTAATAAGTGTACTTAGATTTTTAAAGAGAATGTTTAATACTAAGTGTGAAATGGTTTTGGGTTTATAGTAATAATGTTTTAATGACATTTTTTTTAAACCCATTTATTTATGCTTTTGGAAATATGAAATCTTTTTTACGATTTATGAATATTCTTGAACCATTTGGGATAAAAATATGGATACATTTCTTTGTATTGAAACAGTATAATAAATAGTGAAATGTTAGAAATAAATAGTGAAACTAGAGAAATGAATAGTGAAATAGTAGTGTACACATATTTATCTTTTGCAATGGTACTTTAAATATACATATAAGTATTTACAAAGGAGTTTCAATTAATAAAAGAATTAATTAGATAAAAAGGGACTATAAGTCGCTTTTGTGACTTAATAGTGTTTTGTATGACTTTATCATGCCTTTTGTGTTTACTTGTTTGTGGAAAGTATTTAATCCTATACTTTGCACTAAATGTCAAAAAAGTAGATTTATTCTGTTTATGAGAGTTAAGAATGATATTCGAGTATGATTAAGAAGCAACAGTGTTATATCCTACCGGCTTTACTCTTGATTGAGGGAAGGTATAAATTGACAAAGTCAAAAACATGATAAGTATATGAGACTTGATTGCCATAAGTGATCATTTCTACTTTGTACTTGATAGTCGATTAGTCGACTAACAGAATTGACCAAATTAGTTTTGGGAGTAAATGTAAGCATTAGTATTGATATGGTTTGAGATACCTCAGGAAGAACTCATTCGTATGAATTGTCTCTTGCTTTAAGAATGTATATATAATAGGTCCCCATGGAGGACTCCTTTATATCATTCATTTACTTCTTAAAGAACCATAGTTGAGTTAATCGAAAATTCATCGATTTAGTTTTGAATAGATCGGGATTGGATGAGTGTATTACTTACTGAAAACCACTTCAAAACTGATATACAGGTTCTATATTTTGAAAGCGGTGGTAGAGTAGAATGCTATAGAGTTAAACTGTCTACCCTAAAGTTAAGTCCAAGGGTGAGGTTAGCATTAACATTTGGTGGACGACTTATGCTAGGATACATTGAGCGACTGACGAACTGTTTAAGATGTCGGAATCCAGGGAGGGATTTGAGATCTATTCGAGTGATGAAGACTAATGTGTTAAGATGCTGAGCATGACTTCACCATATGTAATGACTAAATATAGATTAGTCTACAAAGCTATAGGATTTTGCTAACCCAAAAGGTTATATCAACTCCCAGAGATGATTATCGATGTAAGTACCGGGAGTTGATGTATCGACATCACCTATTCGCGTTTGGACCAGTTGTGTTTACCTTATAATATATTTTATTTAACGATATACGACACTCCGAAGGTATCAAGGAGACCGCCATAGAAATCCACTATGCATACACACGTTAGCGATTTTAGTTGTACTTATAATATTATTATGTTGTGAGATGCAAGTAGCACAATATTTTCTAATTTATATTCTACATCCTAGAAAATGTCTATTATATCATCTATGTACTTATTAGATAAGTTTGGTTCTTTTGAGGGGACAACTGTTACGGTGCTTTAAATGGTCTTAAAAGTATTATTATATGCTAGGCACATATTTATTGAGTTTCTCATACTGGACTTATATCTTACTCATGGTTTTATATTTCCTTTATTTCAATGGGTGTTCTTTCGAGTTGTTTGAGAATGGAAGGTTTACGTTGATATTCTTTGTAGCTCAAGGAGGCGAATTAGATGCTTTCACTTATAGTATTGTTCTTTTTTCCATTGCATTATTATTATGTATATATCGGCATTTATGAGGACATGCTGTTATAACTGTCCGGGTTGATGATAGTATTTAGGATTATAACTGTAAAATGCTATATATCTTAGAGTAGCATTTTGTCCTATCTTTTGATACCATATTTTATAGTCTCGCTATGAGATTATGATGTTATGTTCTCTTATCCTTTTTCTTTTATTTTCCTTTTTATTTTACCCTAATAATTTGTCTTTCCGACACTTAAATGCTCAACGCATAAATACCGTGGGTATATTATTATTCACATTTGGAGGTCGAAAATTCGAATCTTTACATGAAATTTAAATTATAAAATCCATAATTATCGATGAGAAATTATATTCATTGATGTATGTTATGTTCTATGTATGACTATTTAATTATTACAATATTTTGTATTGGCCTTGGTTAGGTAACCACTATTGATTGTAGTATTTTTGGGTGCATAATTATAATTAATTGTTGATTTGAATTAGAAAGCAATTAACTGAAATTAAATGAATAACGATGAGAAAATTAAATAAACAAATGATATATAAGGTTATTAATAATTTTAGATGGTTTATGTAAATAATGATGATTTAACAAATTTTATTAAGACTAAAGCATGGAATTAAATAAGGTTATTACTTATGAATTTCAGGGAAATCCATAAGTAATAACAAAAATTATATTTCATTCATATTTGGAAATTTTATTGCTTAGAATGAGGTTTTAAATTATAATATAGTTATAAAAAGCAATACGATGTTTTGGTTTATTTGAGAAATTGAAGTACATAAATATATTTAAAGAGTATAATATGGTTTATAAAGAATTATTATTATTATTATTGAATAAATAAATAGGTGGTTTGATAATAAACGATAATAAGATAATTTTATACTTAAGAGAATAATAGATGTAGGTATATTTTTATGACTGTTGAATGTGTGATTAATTGTTGATTTTAATTATCCCATTTATTTAATGGTTGATAATGGTATCGCATTTTAATGAGTGTGTGATATTTTACCATTATTGCTACTATTCGATTAATAGCTAGTTATGGTTATTTGATGATGATGTTGTGTTACTAATATTAATCAGACTAGGGCACATATAAAGATAAATATTAAAATTGATGATGATGCATGTAAATAAATCAATGTTTTGTGATTTTCTTAGTCGATGGATTGGGTTACTCATTGAACATTGTTGATATTTAACGGCCGTGTAGTATTACTATTATGGTTTCCCCATATAATGATTTGTTGAGGTGGATGAGTAGGAATTATTTTTTTCTTTTACTATTTGCAGTTGCATTGGTTGCAAATGTTGCATTTTTTGCGATAGCTGCAATGATTGCAATAGTTGTACAGATACTATAGTTGCAATGACTAAGAAGTATTTAGATGTAGGAGAATAGCAGAAAATAGAACTACGTTGGCTTGATCTCACAAAAGAGATATGTAGGTAGTCTTGTCCTAAGAAATAACTATCAAGCCCACGACCGTAGTGTGTAGGGTTTAGCACAGTGTAAACATAGTTGAAACATTTTTTCTTATGTATATATCCATACAATTATGAAGTTGCTGGTAGAAGTAGAAGAGGAAATGGAGTGGCGGATGTAGGCTATATAGTGGATAACTGATTTGGTATATTCTTTGTATACCATTTTTATATTGTTTATAAGTTAATGATAACTAATGTTATAAAATTTAGATTGATGTGATAATGTTGTAAAATAATTATATTATTGAGATAATATTCATTTCTATTGATGTTTGATTCCATAGCGAGGTCTTCCCTTTTTATTCATTGTTTAGATTTTTTTATGTACCTACGGTCTACGGCTTTTAATATTTGAAATTAGTTGCAAGCTAATTTTAACGTAGTTTATAACTGATTTTGTATTTTAAAATTAGCGAGTCATCACATTTGGTATCAAATCAAATGTTTAGAGATTCTTGAGCCTTGGGTCGGTTTAAACCAATTAGGGCAGTTTATTTCATACATTAGGTTGGGTTTATAAATAAGGTTGTGTTTGATTGAAAGTTATGTGCATTGCGTGTACGGATTTATTTTTTAACTACTATTACCTTACCCTCAAATGATGTTTATTTATGGTGACCATCATATGGAAGATAAATAAAGTAGGAATGATGTAGGATGAACACTTATAAGAGGGGTTAGTGTTTATTATAACCCAAGTGACACTCACCGGATCTTAAATTAATTGAAAGCCGACCTTGAGATGAAACCACTTTTATTTATAAGTGAATTATATTTATTTGGAAAATTTATGAAGTATAGATCCTATTTTTTAATAAAAAAGTGAAAACACCTATTTTTGACATAAAGTGATTTGTTACAATAAAGTATTTAATTTGGTTGAATGAAATATTTTTACGAAATTATTTTTATAAAAAAGAGAAAATATTGTGAAAATAATTTATTTAGAGGTGTTTTAATAAAAAGGTGTTTTAATTAGATTTTGGAAGTTAAATTTAGCCTTTAAAAGAACAATTTAGTGCGGGAAATTTTGTTTGTTTTAAAACAACTTTAGGAAAGTATTTTTACAGAGGTAGTATAGTTTGGGAACACTTTGCTAATAAAGATAGATTTTATTTACAGGAAGAGAAATTTTTATTAAAAAGTGTTTTATTTACAAATATTTTGTGAAAGGTATATTTTAGTTGAGAACATTTTACTTGAAAGAAATTTTTTAATAGGAACATTTTAGCTACAATTATTTTAATTTGGGAACATCTTTTGTAAATGAGGATAAGCTGAAAAGTACTATGTACCCTCTCTATAATTTGGAATACTTTGTAAAAAATATTTGTTGATGTACATTTGAAATATAAATATTTTTCATTAACAGTTATTTTAATATATATATATATATATATATAGTGAAGTTACAGAAGTATTTATTTAAAATGATGCTTTGAGGAAGAAAAATATTTTTAATGATAGTAGAACATTTAAAAATGTTTTTGTTGAAAGTACCTTGTAAGAGAATATCTAATGTGAACCCTTATTTTAAAGAAGTATATTTTGTTGATATATTCTTCACGGTCATTATTATATGATTTGAAGGAGAATTATTTTAAAGATACTTTACATTTCCATAGAAAGATATATGATTTTAAAGGAATTATTTAATATAATGTAATATTTATATTTGAAAAATATTTTATTGGTGGGAATATTTGAAAATAGTTTGACCGAAGTATCTTTATTTGAGAATTATCTTATAACGTGAAGAATGTGGTAAATTTTTATCTAAGAAGAAAAGTTTTATTAAGGGAGTGCACTTGATTTTAGATAACTTTTGTCTAAAAATTTATCTTTTTGAAAAGATTTTCACTTAAAAGGGAACTCTTTGATAAACAATGTTTTGAAAAGAAAAAATATTTTTGGAAAAAGGGTTTTGGTTGAAAAAGACCAAAGTTGAAAATTATTTTATTAAGGAAATATTTGGAGATATATTATAAAAAGTGATGCATTATAAAATATCAAGTTTTGCAATGCCTTGAGAAAATATTATTATTAAGATAAGAATGATCTGATTTGAAAAATAAATGGTTGAAAAGGTGAAATATTTAGTTGAATAACAAACTTTGGGTGTTTGTTAAAAAAGTTCTTCATTAAAAAGTTGTTTTAATTGGGATTTTTTATTGAGAACAACAAAACTGGACTTTGTAACATGGGGCGTGTGATGATGGGGTAAGATGAGTTTTTAGTTTTCCTAACACCCGTTATGACGATGTTACGTTTATGATTGTAACGGACCGCCCTTTTTGTACATTTTAAGTAGACACACATGCCAATTCAAACCATACGGAAGGGTGGATTATTATTCGGGTGAATAAGAAAAAACAGAGAAAGAAAAAAAAACGAAATCTCACAGCGGAATGACAAAATATAATAATCAAATAAACAGTTCATGAAGCTATTTTACAAAATATTTTATTTTACTTATACAACATAGATCACAGTTACACAAACCAAATACTAATAAATAATTCAATGGATTACATGACGTAGTAAATTAATAGTAAATAATAGTAGTACAAATCTTCATCTTCGTCCTCCAGAAATAAGGTCTTCAAATCCTGAAATGCTCGACCCGAGCGAATTGAAAAGACAAAACACTCTAGTAAGAACTAAGAGATCTTACGTAAGTTAAATCAATGGTAAATAATATGAGTGAAACGACATCACAGATGTTTACGGGGTTTGACATCTCCTATCCAGTGTCTAACGTGAGTGCATTAACTTAAGAGATGCTCGGGATTCACACCTCCTAAGGATCCACTAAACTATCTACTATGCAGTACAATACGCTATTATAATATGTCTACAGTAAAGTAAAAGTATTAAAATAGCGTTAAGGCGTAACCCATATCCCCCTTAACACATTTTATATATTCCCATAGTCTGTATAGTTCCATAACTCCCCCCGTAAACTAAAGGGCTATCAGAGGGAACTCCATACATATAGTACAAAAGAAACTCGTACAAGGTGTGCCAGGGCATGTGAACACGACACACGAGGAAATTCCATAGTAGATATACCATTCGTGTATCCGGACTGGTGGTAACGCATAGCAGCTACTACCGCCCAGCTCGTAACACACTCCCAAATCAAAAATCGAGGGGTGGCCATCAAAACAAATCACAAATCAGAATATAATATCGAAGAAGTGTGCCCGATCGAAGGAATGACCTCACTTGGCCCGGCGTGGCTTGTGATTTTAGTCACATCTATGTTGAGTCAGGGTCACGTCATACTTATACAGATATTGTTCACCAAACCATCCTACTTCATTTCTGGAATTTCTACCACGTACACAGTTGTTAAAGTGGTTTTCGGTATTGGCAGAGAGCATAACAATATCCGATCCGGTCTCTTTAACAACCAAACGCTTATTTCACACAGGATGGTTCTTTTACATTTCAAAAGTCAATTCACAGTTGATATCGAAATATCATATTCTTAAAACCATAATACTTTCGAAATCATATTAATTTTCAAATCATATTCACTTTGAAATCATAGTTGGAATTTTATTTCCTTTCAAAAAGTCATAATTTCTTCCTTGGTCATATTTCCAAAATAGGGTAAAACCTTACTTCAAAATTATCGTTTCAATTTATTCTCTTTTAAAACAAAACATGGGATTTAAACACTTCCACTTTACTTAGTCTGGAAATTTAGAAATAGTTCAAATAATTATAACTAGTTAAAATAGTTTAATTATAGGTTAAAAATACATTTTAAGATAGTTAAATGGATTTAAATTTAGATTAAGTATAATTAAGATAGATTAAATAGCTTTAAAATAGATTGATTATATTTAAATAAATTTAAATGGTTTAAAACAGATCAAAATAATTTTTCATAGTTAATATTAGTTAAATAGTTTAATAAATTTAAAAAATCTGAATAAATAAAAAATTTCAAACAATGTAATCTTTTAAAATAGTTTATATTATAATATAAGTTTGGAATTTATATCCAATTAAGCTATTCATTTCATTTCAACACATTTAGACCAATTTCAATTTTCAAATCAACAAATCAAATTTCACTCTTCAACATAAACTTGATTTTTCAAAAATGCTTCAATTTATATAAATAAAATTTTACTTCAAAGTATCCTTTAATTCCATTCAAAAATTAAGGATTTTAAAATCATTTAATTTAACCAATCCGGTGTCCATATATTATTCTCTACCCTAGGGTCAAGTGATACAGATATTTATCATTTCAATCCATAATTTAAAATTTTATGGTTATATATCATTTCAAACCGTAATCCCGAATTAATATTTAAATCCGCAAAATCGCTCGAGTCTATCATTTCAGCCCATAACGATTTTTCCTTAATCTATAAATCATTCGGGCATGTATCATTTCAACCCATAGTGAACTTGCAGATTATAACGATATAACATACAACATCCACTCATCCAATATCAACAATCAACATCCATCACAACCATCATCCAAATCATCAATAAATATCAATATAGAACTGATAATTAATAACAGGTATTTAACTGGCAACTTATATTCAATAATAAATTAAATAATGCTTTAATTCAAATAAATTCTAATTAACTAAGATGATGATTAAAATAAACCAAACAATCATAAATAAATTTCTAACTGCATCCTAAATTTAATTTAACAAACATAAGAAATTTTAGAAGTTGTGAGTGTATTAAAACACTCACCTTTGGATTTAAATTGAAAATAAGCCCCAAATTTAAACTGTCTCAGAATTTGTCCAAGCCATCGTCAAATTGTCTGAAATTTTGATGAGATCCTAACAAAACAAACCACGCGTGAATCCGAGCTCGTATGAAAAAGTTATGAAAATTAGAAGATTGGAAAATTCTGGTCCGTGGTCGACTTCGGGTTCAACTTCGGTCCGCCGCCTCAAATCTCCGGCGCTTGCTCTGAGTTTTTTTTCCAAAACGACCCGGAGACCCGAGTCATTTTCTTCCTGACCCCAATTTGCTGCAGGGTTTTTGCCTCTGAAACTCGAAGCGTGACCCGAAGTTGCTGCAGAACCGCAATTTTTTATTTTGAAATTGAAATTATTTTTTTGAATTCGGGAATTAGGTATTGTCTGCCATTGGTATGAGAATTTGAGAAGGAGATGTATGTACAGACAAATGAAAATAAGGAGTGGCTAGGATTTATAACGGGTTATTTATAGGCAAAGCTGAAAATAGAATGAGCGGACAAGATTTGATTGAACGATAAACGACCTGAAATGCCCGTTCTGCCTTCGAAACGAAAATGGGACATCCCACATATCAAAATAGATGTTTTTAAACATTTTAAACTCAATGGAGTAGGTTTCAAGTGCTAATTCCATCGTATGAAGAAGTTACGTTAAAATCAGCTTATTTCAAATTGATTTCAATTAAATTGATTTCAAGGAGTTTCGAGCCTGCACAATCAAACGACCAGTCGGATCATTACGAAACTTGAAATCCAACAATAATTCACTGTTATGGATCCGATGAAACTGGTTTCGTCGAAATCCAAGTCAGTGGCCAAAATTACTATTTTCACGTTATTAAAGAAATTAATATTAAATTAAATCATTTTCTCATTCAAATTCTATAATTTATAAGCTTTATCATATTGCATTACTTTAGTAATTTATAATCCTTTATAAAAAAATTCTATATCAATTTAAAGTTAATTTATTCACCAATTACAGTATCAAATTTCAATTTCTGTAAGTTCATTAATTATCAACTGAAGTTCCAATAAATCCATTTATTTGGTTTTAAATCTTGTTATTCAACAAATTGTCATCTCATGGGTATAATTACCATTGGTATGTATTTATTACATTAATACTTCCCATTTCATCTTTATTCAATTAACGTAGTATTTAATTTCATTTACTTACAATAAAGCCATTTATTATAGATTGAATCCCAATTAATCTTGATTAATTCCAAACCAACTGATTCGATTCAATTCAAATCTTTTTATTAAGTCTATTATTACTCTATAACCCTAGTTAATATTTGTTTGTCTTTCATTACATTAATATATTCAAATTTCCATCTCTCCTTGTATTAATCATTATTTTCAATTATACTGAATTTGTCAAATATATTTACATTTATTATAATTAAAATCTCAATAAATTTATTCAACTTGGTTTCATTCTTTTATTTTATCTTATGAATAAAATATATATTTCCATTCGTTATTTTTTACATTCACACTTTACAATTACTGTCCTAACTCACATAAATGAACATTTATTTATGTTGAAATATAATTGATTTCCAATTAATTTTATAGACCAATTAAATAGGAAACTTATAATTATTTTTACCATAACATTTAATTGCACTTATGAATTCATTATTATTTACAATCAAATGTTATAATTATTTTCCTAACACAAATTCTATTCACCTATCATGAATTATGTGGTAATTCATTGATCAATTCAGCACTTACATTTGTTTTCATATACACACTGATAACTAAGTATATTATTTGTATTATTTCATTTATTGGGATTTTATTCACATTAATAAGTCTATTATCTATAGCCAAATGTTACAATTACGTAACCAACACTGATTTACTTCCATTTCTATTAATCATATATTATCTCATTAATTGATTCAACATTCTCACTTGTTTTCTTATATTCAAATTTGTAACTAAGTATAACAATTTGCATTAGTTCGTTGTTGGAGTTTCATTTAAATTGTTAATAATTAGTTCTAAATACCATTGTTTATTTCATTTTAGCATTCATTTCATTATTAAATTACAAAGCTTTTATTTCTTCCAATTTTATTTACCAAAATATTATTAATTTAGCAAATTCAATTATTGAGATTTTACGGGTCGTTACACTCTCCTCCACTCAAAACTTTTCGTCCTTGAAAAGGGAAAAGAAGGGTAAAGAAAGAATTAAGTAATCTATATATCTTATTCAAAATATTAAATTCATAAACGATAAATTTACAAAATAAAATAATTCAAACAAAATATATAAATTTATAAACAATTAAATCTTTTATTTTCAAGTTAACAAAAGTTAAGAAAACATTTCATAAAAATTTCTAAGTCCAAAATTTACGAAAAAATTCGACAGAGTCTCCTTTGTACGGAGATGCTCAAGAGAAAATATAATATTAAATATAATAATATATATCACAATATCTCAAAATAATATATCCAACAATGGAAAATATATATAATAGCGCTAGAAAATCGTAATCCGAGAACGTACCTATTTGTCGGGCAATTCACGCTTCATTGTGAAACCAAAAGTAGTAGCAATTGCTTCCATAACCTGTATTTCACTTATATAATCCAAAATAGTTAATAATTATATAAAATGAAATATTTAAAGTTGTTCTAACCACTAATAAACAAATCAATAAAACAACAATCACTTGCAACGACAACATACACCCATCACATGAAATCAAAACAAATCAATTATCCATCCATATCAGCCAAAACAAATAGTTAGTTCGGGCTTAGACACTTTTAAATTGCATAGAATGAAAAAATAAACTATTAAGTATACCATTTACTCAACAGTCTTAGATAAAATAGAACATATTATTCATACATCCAAATAATTTTAAGTATCCTTGTTAAAACAACCATAAACCAAAACAAACAATAATCTACAATGTTATTTGAGTTATTCTTACTAAATTCATTTCGCCACATTTACAGTCTTCTATTTTTCGTTTTCATTCATACAAGGATTATTTCTTTAACTTACATTCTTTCTTACAATTTTTTTTTCCATTTATTCATTCGGTACTTATTTCAATTTACTTTCATTCATTACGTACAAAATCTCATTTTCATTTATTCATATCATGTCAGTTTCTTTTTATTGCATTATATTCATTTATTCACTACTTAATTTCATTTATTTACATTCATTTATTAATAGTATTCATGTTTGATTCAGTTACTTGGCATGTCAATTTCATTAACTTAAGTTTATAATATTTCACTTACAATGATCCCCTTTCTATCACATTTTATTACAGTAACCTTCCAAATTATAACTTAAGTTTATAACAATTATTACATCAATTCTTATTAATAAAAGCAATTTATAGAAAACTTTCAATACATAAATTTACTCGTACAATTTCCGTTACATTTTCTTATTAAACATTACAACTTTTAATATTTGGTAAGTTAAATATATGCTTTGAGAATGTAATTGAAAGTTATACAAGTTTTTTCTCATTTCCTTTTTATTAACTTAATGTTCAATAATCATATGCTTTGTTTTATAGGTTATAAATTTAAATTTTCTCATAATTTCATTTATAATCTAGCATTTAATTTCTTATTTCATTTTAGAAGTTCCAATTATTAATTTGTTACATTCCATCTCCCTACAATAATTGAAGCTATTAATTAACATAAACTTAAGAACTAAATACCGGGTTCCGTTCCAAATCATTTTAAAAATAATAGATAGATGTATATACCTACAACTTATATATCCAATTATATTTAAAACAATTTAATCTTTTTATCAAAATAAATCTGCAGTAAAACTACTACAGTGGCCTTTCCACTAAGAAACTCGAAAATGAATGTCAATGATGCGTGCACGCATCACCGAAATTATTTTCTAGCGATAGAGAGGGGAGTATAGAACTTATTTCATTCCAAAATTTCTTCAAAAAAATTCTTTCAAATTATGTTAAAATATTTATATCAGAAAATACTCCTAAAAAATATTATTATTATATTCCAAAATCATTCGAAAGCAATTTTCAGAACCCCGCAACTTAAGTTCTAAATTTCAAATTTTCATTTATTTTATTTTCAAATCTTATTTTCAACTAGTATTTATAAATTTCACTACTTAACAACCAATATATTACAACCAAATATATAATTTATAAATCAGTATTTTATATGCAAAATATATAATAAGCAAAATTATTTCATTTACCCATATTTCAAAACAAATATTGTGTCGTTTGGTCCTGTTAAGTGTTTAGAAATCTCTATCTATGTCATAGCGTCCTATGCACCAACCATAATTCATAAATACAAAATGGAACAAATTATCGCAATATCAAAACTTTTTATAATGCTAACATATATGCTCTCTCATATATATACACTCAACGGCTCATCATAGGGTATTACTACCCTATTAAATATGAGCCATACCCCTACAAAGCTAAGGTTTAATTCTAAACCAAAGCTCTGATACCAACTATAACGTACCTCATTTTTGTACATTTTAAGCAGACACACATGCTAACTCAAACCATACAGAAGGGTAGTGGATTATTATTGGGGTGAATAAGAAAAAACAAAGAAAGAAAAAAAACAAAACAGAATCTCGCAGCGGAATGACAAAATATAATAATCAAATAAACAGTTCATGAAGCTATTTTACAAAACATTTGATTTTACTTATACAACATAGATCACAATTACACATACCAGAGACTAATAAATAATGCAGCGGAATACATGATGCAGTAAATTAATATAGTAAATAATAGTAGTAAAAATCTTCGCCTTCGTCCTCTAGAAATAAGATCTTCAAATCCTGAAATGCTCAGGCTGACCCGAGTGATTTGAAAAGACAAAGCACTCGAGTCAAAACTAAGAGATCTTATGTAAGTTAAATCAGTAGTAAATAAATATGAGTGAAACAGCGTCAGACATGTTTACGGGGTTTAACATCTTCTATCCAATGTCTAACGTGAATGCAATAACTTAAGAGATGCTCGGGATTCACACCTCCTAAGTATCCATTAAACTATCTAAGATGTAGCACAATACGCTATTATAATATGTCTACAGTAAAGTAAAAGTATTAAAATAGCGTTAAGGCATTACCCATATCTCCCTTAACACATTTTATATATTCCCATAGTCTATACAGTACCGTAACTCCCCCCGTAAACCGGGGGGCTATCAGAGGGCACTCCATATGTATGGTGCAAAACAAACTCGTAGAAGGCACGCTAGTGCATGTGAACACGACACACGAGGAAATGCCAGGGTAGATATACCATTTGCATATCCAAACTGGTGGTAACGCATAGCAACTACTACCGCCTACCTCGGAACACACCCCCAAATCAAAAATCGAGGAGTGTCCCCAAAACAAATCACAAATCAGAATATAATATCAAAGAACTGTGCCCAATCAGAGGAATGACCTCACTTGGCCCGGCATGGCTCCTGATTTTAGTCACATCTATGCTGACTCACGAGAGTCAGGGTCACGTCATACCTATACAGAAATCGTACACCAAACCATCCTACTTCATTTTTGGAATCTTCACTACATACACAGTTGTTAAAGTGGTTTTCGGTATGGGCAGAGAGTATGACAATATCTGATCCCGGTCTCTTTAACAACCAAATGCTTATTTCACATCGGATGGTTCTTTTACATTTCAAAAGTCAATTCACAATTGATATCAAAATATCATATTCTCAAAACCATAATACTATCGAAATCGTATTAGCTTTAAAATCATATTCACTTTAAAATCATAGTTTGGAATTTTATTTCCTTTCAAAAAGTCATAATTTCTTCCATTCATAATTCCAAAATAGGGTAAAACCTTACTTCAAAATCATCGTTTCAATTTATTCTCTTTTAAAACAAAACATGGGATTTAAACACTTTCACTTTACTTAGTCTGGAAATTTAGAAATAGTTTAAATAATTATAAATAATTAAAATAGTTATAAATAGTTTAACTATAGGTTAAAAATAATTTTAAACTTTTTTTAAGATAGTTAAATGGATTTAAATTTAGATTAAGTATAATTAAGATAGATTAAATAGCTTTAGAATAGATTAATTATATTTAAATAAATTAAAATGGTTTAAAATAGATCAAAATAATTTATCATAGTTATTATTAGTTAAATAGTTTAATAAATTTGAAAAATCTGAATAATTAGAAATTTTAAAGTAATATTTTTTTTTTAAATAGTTTATATTAAAATATAAGTTTGGAATATATATCCAATTAAACTATTCATTCCACTTCAACACATTTAGACCAATTTCAATTTTCGAATCAACAAACCAAATTTCCCTTTTCAACATAAACTTGATTTTTCAAAAATACTTCAACTTATATAAATCAAATTTTACTTCAAAGTATCATTTAATTTCATTCAAAAATTAAGGATTTTAAAATCATTTAATTTAACCAATTCGATGTCCGTATATAATTCTCTACCCAAGGGTCAAGTGATACAGATATTTATTATTTCAATCTGCAATTTAAAATTTTACGGTTATATATCATTTCAAACCGCAATCCCGAATTAATATTAAAATCCATAAAATCGCTCGAGTCTATCATTTCAATGCATAATGATTTTTCCTTAATCTATAGATCATTCGGGTATGTATTATTTCAACCCATAGTGAACTTGCAGACTATAACGATATAAAATGCAACATCCATTCATCCAATATCCACAATCAACATCCATGACAATCATCATCCAAATCAATCAATAAATATCAATATAGAACTGATAATCAATAATAGGTATTTAACTGGCAATTTATATTCAATAATAAATTAAATAACACTTTAATTCAAATAAATTCAAATTAATTGAGATGATGACTATAATATATCAAAAAATCGTAAATAAATTTCTAACCATATCCTAAATTTAATTTAACAAACATAAGAAATTTTAGAAGTTATAAGTGGATTAAAACTCACCTTTGGATTTAAATTGAATTTAAATCCAAAATAAGTCCTAAATTTCAAAAGTCTCAGAATTTGTCCAAACCAAGGTCAAATTGTTTGAAATTTCGACAGATCACAACGAAACAAACCGCGCGTGAACCCGTGCTTGTGTGAAAAAGTTATGAAAATTGGTTGATTGGAGAATTCTAGTCCTGGGTCGACTTCGGGTTCAACTTCGGTATGCCGCCTAAAATCGCTAGTGCTTGCTCTGAGTTTTTTGCCAAAACGTCCCGAGTCATTTTCTTCCTGATCCCAAGTTGCTGCAGGGTTTTTGCCTCCGAAACCCGAAGCGCGACCCGAAGTTGCTGTAGAACCGCAATTTTTTTTGAAATTGAAATTAATTTTTTTGGAATTTGGGAATTATGTTTTGTCTGCCATTGAAATGAGGATTTGAGAAGGAGATGTATGTACAGACAAATGAAAATAAGGAGTGACTAGGGTTTATAACGGGTTATTTATAGGCAAAGCTGAAAATAGAATGAGCGGACAAGATTTGATTGAACGATAAACGACCTGAAAAGCCCGTTCTGTCTCAGGAACGAAAATGGGTCATCCCATATATCAAAATAGATGTTTCTAAACATTTTAAGCTCAATGGAATAGGTTTCAAGTCCTAATTCCATTGTATGAAGAAGTTACGTTAAAATTGGCTTATTTCAGATTGATTTCAATTGATTTTAATTAAATTGATTTCTAGGCGTTTCGAGCCCGTACGATCAAACGACAAGTCGGATTGTTACGAAACTTGAAATCCTACAATAATTCACTGTTACGGATCCAATGACACTGGTTTCGTCGAAATCGAGTCAGTGGCCAAAAAGACTATTTTCATGTTATTGAAGAAATTAATATTAAATTAAATCATTTTTTTCATTCAAATTCTATAATTTATAACTTTTATCACGTTGGATTACTTTAGTAATTTATAATCCTTTATAACAAATTTCTATATTAATTTAAAGTTAATTTGTTCACTAATTATAGTATCAAATTTCAATTTCAGTAATTTCATTAATTATCAATTGAAATTCCAATAAATCCATTTATTTGGTTTTAAATCCTGTTATTCAACCAATTGTCATCTCATGGGTATAATTACCATTGGTTTGTATTTATTACATTAATACTTCCCATTTCATTTTTATTCAATTAACGTTGAATTTAATTTCATTTACTTATAGTAAAGCCATTTATTGTAGATTGAATCCCAATTAATCTTAATTAATTCCAAATAAACTGATTCGATTCAATTCCAATCTTTTTATTAAGTCTATTATTACCCTATAACCCTAGTTAGTATTAGTTAGTATTTGTTTTTCTTTCATTACATTAGTATGTTCAAATTTCCAACTCACGTCTGTATTAACCATTATTTTCAATTATATTGAATTTCACAAATATATATTTATTATAGTTAAAATATCAATAAATTTATTCAACTTGGTTTCATTCTTTTATTTTATCTTATGAATGAAATATACATTTCCATTCATTTTATTACACTCACACTTTACAATTACTATCCTAACTCACATTAATAAACATTTATTTATATTTAAATATAATTAATTTCCAATTAATTTTATAGACTAATTAAATAGGCAACTTATAATAATTGTTACCATAACCTTTAATTGCACTTATGAATCCATTATTATCTACAATCAAATGTTATAATTATTTTCCTAACACAAATTCTATTCACCTATAATTAATTATGTGGTAATTCATTGATCAGTTCAACACTTACATTTGTTTTCATATACACACTTATAGCTAAGTATAACATTTGTATTATTTCATTTATTGGTATTTTATTCACATTAATAAGTCTGTTATCTATAGCCAAATGTTACAATTACGTAACCATCACTGATTTACTTCCATTTCTATTAATCATATGTTATCTCATTAATTAATTCAACATTCACACTTATTTTCTTATATTCAAATTTATAACTAAGTATAACAATTTGCATTAGTTCATTATTGGAGTTTCATTTCAATTGTTAATAAATAGTTCTAAATACCATTATTACATTCCATTTTAGCATTCATTTCATTATTAAATTACAAAGTTTTTATTTCTTCCAAATTTATTTACCAAAATCTTATTAACTTAACAAATTTAATTACTGAAAATTTATGGGTCGTTACAATGATATTGTGTGTGATTTTCCCTAATGAATTGTTAGGATGTCTAGTTATTCATTTCCATGAAGAGAGTTTGGATATAAAGAAGGGACTGCCCATTTCCGTATTTGGGATAGTCACCTTGTAGATTGTATTTGCTTACTTTGGATGAATTGTTTGCATTGCATTGTTGTTTGTTAAATTAGTTGCAATTAAGATAATTTAGCTGCTTATTTGCTTATGTTTTCTTACTAATTTATGTTGTGCTCATTTGAACTAATTTCTTATGGTTGTAACATACCGTTGGTGGTCAGTTTTACTGTGGTAGGTTTTAGTTGTTACTTGTTGAATGTTTATTTAATTAATCCATGTTGCGCTTGTCTAAATTATTTTTCTTAATTGCATTCTGTTGTTAATTGTTAGCTTTACTATGACATTTTTTTAGTTACTTATTTTGTTACTTGTTTGTTTGAAGTTCACTTATTAATTCATGTTACGCTTATCTGGATTAATATTTTTTGCTTATATTGGCTGTTGCCTATAGTTTTTTTAAATATATGTTTGTTTTCTTTTCGTTTGTTTTGATTGGTTGCTGTTTGTTTGGTTGTTTGCTTGGTTGCTTGTTGTTTGACATATTGTAATTGTATATACCTTGTTTGACTAAGAAATTTGAAAATTTTCCTTGAAGATGAGTAATAGTGGTTAGAGGATTTTAGTGACTAAAGGCTTGATGGATACCATTGAGGAATCAAGGATAGACGAGAGGCTCATTATACAAAATTTTAAAGATACGTATTTCAAAAACCTATTTTTAGTGCCCATAAGTATTTTAAAACAATGAGTTTATATTTCAAGGGACGATTTGATTTCTTATATAAGATGATGTTTCTCAATTTTTAGTTGGTTTAAAACGATGGAATTATTTTGAGAAAGAATTATTTTGAGAAACTATGTTATAAATTAATATTGTATTTTTATAAGAAAAAAGATATTTTTTAAAGGGGGATGGAAGCTTTGATTTTGAAATAAAAATGTTTTGGTAAATGTTTTGCTCTTAAGGTGTATTGGAACTCACCTTGCTAGCAGGCCCCTCTATGGCATGTTGGACGTGTTATCCTAATCATTGGATGAAGGAATCACTATAGAAAAATAGTGATGATAAACAATGAGGTAAAGGCATGACTCTTTGACATGATGACTTCAGGACTTTGATGATGACGACTCGATGATGATGGGGTTATGTTCTCAAGATGGAGGCTCGATCGATGGAGTTGTGATGATGATTACCCACAAGGACGGTTTCTAGGAAGGGTGACTCATGGATAGAATCATGAAAGGTTCTATCGTGGAAAGAAAGGATTCTGGAATGCTTCCTTAAAGATGAATGGAACCAAAATAGTGTAAGTAAAAGACTAGAATGCACGTGCAAAGGGATCGTTGATACTAGGATTGTATTTTTGATGTACTCTTAAGTAAGGGTACTTTAAGGAAACTTATTGGATACTTGGAATGGCTAGCCTAGATCAGAGGAATAGATCCATATACCCTAGATTAGTGGAATGGATCTAGTCTCAACTATGGTCTTGTGTTCGGGTACACTGAAAACACATATTTTCCATTAATCCTCGATAAAGGAATGGTCATATGAGTTATCATACATCCAATATCAGTAAGTGATGCAAGGATCGATGCAGCATAAGTGGATGACCAAATCATTTGATGGTTGTAGCCATGACTAGACACAGACTATTTTGAGGGTGTGACCACATGTAGGTACACATGGTGTTTTGGATGATATAGGTATGAGATGGTACATGTAACGATCCCGGTTTTGAGTCAAATTTAAATTGAAAATTAATATAAATTTTTGGAATTAAATTGTAAATTAATTTGATATTTTCCAAATTAAATAAGATATGTACTTGTTTATTTACATAAATAGATTGTAATTTGAAATTTGACTTTGAAAATTTTCAAAATAAATGAAAATGTTTTTATGTATATATAAAAATAGATTATAAATAGAATTTTGATTAGGTAATTCCAAAATAAATATGTTAAAAAAATTGAATTTGAAAACTCTGTAATTTAAAATTAATAAAAATTTATTATTATATACATATGTAATATGTATTTTAGCTATATTTTATAACGTCCCGCCTTTTCGCACGCTTTAAATCGACATACGTGCCAATTTAAACCATACGGAAGGGCAGATTGTTATGGGCTAAATAAGAAAAACAGAGAAGAAATAAAATAAAACAGAATCTCACAGCGGAAGGACAAAATATAATAATCAATATACAGTTCATAAAACTGTTTACAAAACAATTGATTCTTCTTTACACAATAAATATCAGAGTTCACATACCAATAAATATCATTGCAGCGGAATTTAATAGTGTAGTGGAATAATAGTAGATGATAGTAATACAAATCTTCGTCTTCGTCCTCCTGAGCTAAAACTTCAAATCCTGAAACGCTCGGACTGACCCGAGCGAATTTGAAGAGACAAAAACACTCGAGTCAGAACTAAAAGATCTTATGTGAGTTAAATTAACAGAAAATAAATATGAGTGCAGTAACACAAGAGATGCTCGGGATTTACATCTCTTAAGGATCCGTTAAACTATTTACTATGTAGTATACTTCGCTATTATAATAGTGTCTAATTGTAAAATAAACTTCCTTTAAAATAGCGTTAAGGAGTGACCCAATAATCCCCTTAACACAAATATTGCCAATAGTCTATACAGTGCCTACATATCTCCTGATCTGGAGACTACGAGAAGACACTCCATAGGTACGACACAAATAGAAACTCGTACAAGGCGCGATAGGGTAGGTGACACGACACAACTAGGCAATGCCAGGGTAGATATACCAATTACGCTTCCGGGTCGGTGGTAACGCGTAGCGCGCAGCTACCGCCCACCTCGAGCCACACCCCCAAATAAAATCAAAAGTGGCCACCGAATCAATCCAAAAGTCAAAGTATAATATCGAAGGGATGTTTCCGATCAAAGGTGCTATCTTATTAACCCGTCGATCGCTCCTGTTTTAGCCACCTTATGCCAACTCACGGGAGTTGGGTCCACGTATTTACCTTGCAGGAAACGCCGCCACCAACCTACTTCATTCTGGAATCTCCACCGCGTACACGGTTGTTAAAGTGGTTTCGGAGTTGGCAGAGAGTATGACAAATTCTGATCCCCGTCTCTTCAACAACCAAACGTTATTATAACACCGCGGTCATTTAAAAAGTTTATACTTTGAAACCAGAAAATAATTATCCATTTCAAAACCCATAAATACTATATCATTTCCATTTCCAAAACAACTCATTTTGATATTATTTTTATAAAAACCCAAATCAATAATATCATTTTTTTTGATTTCAAATATATTTCCTTTCCAAAATCATACTGCTTTAAAATTTATATTATCTGGAAACCAAACATCTAAATTATAACTTTCAAAACATAATACTTCGAAACTCATAGCTTTAAAACCATAACTTCTAAAACTTGAATGGTTTGTATATTCAATAGTATATAGAATAAAATAGTTGACTTCATATTACTTTATAAAGTAAATAATTTTCACGACTTTACAAATTTATTCATTTAAAATTTAGTCTACATCCATAAATTTTTAAAGTCACTTTCAGTTAAATAAACCATTTCAATTTCAATATATTCCTAACTTTGAGTATTTAACAATTTCAAAACTTAAGGTTGGGAATCCCATCCAAAAATTTATTGTCCTATTATTCAGTTTTGAAATATTCAGAAAATAAATCCATAAAATAGAACTCAAAATTTCTAACAATTAAACATTTCCTTCAATTTATTTATACTAGAAATATTCATTTAATTTATCTTGAATAAAAATCCAGTTATAAATGTCATACCTTTAAAATTTCCAAGTTTAAATAAGTTACATCACTTATAGAGTTTAATTCTTAAATACGCTCAATTCCAGTTTAATTTTTATTTACCTTCCAATCTAGATTGATTTGAATTATTAAACTCCATTATTCAACTTATTTAGTTTATTTAACAAATTATACATATCTTAGATTTAATAATTTAACTATATATGTATATATAAAATATGATTTTTAAAATATCAAAATAAAATATTTATTAAACCGTATCTTATCCAAAACCATAAAATCCTTTCAAAAAATAATTTTATATATATAACGCGGTGCCTGTATATAATTTTCTACCCTACGGTCAAGTGATACAGATATTTATCATTTCAATCCGCAATTTAATAATAAAAATGCGGTTATATATCATTTCAAACCGCAATCCCGAATGAAATGAAATGCATAACAACTTGCATTTAATATAAATAAACATTCATTCATCCAAATATCAATCGTCAACCGTTTATTACAAATCATCATCCAATTTAAACAACAAAAATATAGAGCATATAAAATATAATAGGTGTTAGCGCCAAAATTGGTCACTAACACCCAAATCCAAGTGAAAGTACCAAACAACAATCACAGTTCACGGGTAGGATGTATGTAGAGGATATTTAATATGAAGAATAACAGAAATTAAAATGAAAGCGGTAAAGACACGGAATTTATAGTGGTTCGGCTAACTCTGGCCTACGTCCACTCCAGTAATTTCTTTTTTATTGCTGTAACAATCGATTACAGTTACAAAGTGATAGGCTAGCCTTAGCCTTAAGGGATAGAAAGTTAGAGAGCAGGAGAGAGAATCAGGATTCCTTTTCTGAATCCCCACATGCTGTATTTATAGGCAAATCCTGAGTTGTTGGGCCTTTGCGTGATTCAGGCCCACCGAGTTTATGGCTGGTCCACATATGCCGAGCCATGTAATGCCGAGCCATCAATGCCGACCCGTTCCATGCCGAACGAAGCATCTGGAGGAAGAATGCCGAACGAAGTCTGATAGAATAATGCCGGACGAGGCATTTGAGTGATGCATGCCGATCGATGCTGGGGTGAGGTGTGCCGAGCGCACTTTAATGCTTAGTTCAAATGTCGAGTGGAAGATGCCGAGTGAAAGAATGCCGGACGTACTTCAATGCCGAGTACAAATGCCGAGTGGAGGATGCCGAGTGAAGGAATGCCGGACGTACTTCAATGCCGAGTACAAATGCCGAGTGGAGGAATGCCGGACGTACTTCAATGCCGAATGATTGCCAATGCCGAACCATGTTTCCTAGACCCAAACCATAGTTGATTCATATTTATCCAATCATATTTCCATCTCCTAAGCACGTTGCGTCATCCATCCATCCAGTCGACTGGATCCATCGTACACCAGCCTTGGCGAACGTGCAACTGGTTATGTTAATCCCGCATGTCCATGGCCTGGTAAAAAGGCGGGTTAACACTTGCCCCCCAAAACATGTCTTGCTATTGGAAGGTGTGTTTTGTATAGCCTCAAATCTGATATCCAAAGTCCACACCCTTTTTGTAACCATATCATCAAATCCACGACCTCTCCGGGCTTAATCTTGATTTTGTAGACCTCGCCGGGTCGTGTTATCCTGTTCCAGCCTTGACTTTTCCATCACGGGCTTGTATGTTCTCCGGCCTCAACTCTCCGGTCAAAGACTTTCATATTCACCGGCCTCAGCAAACCGGCTAAGGATTTTGATATTCTCTGGCCTCGACTCTCCAGTCAAGGACTTTTTATATTCTCCGGCCATGACTCTCTGGTCAAGGACTTTTTATATTCTCCGGCCTCGACTCTCCGGTCAAGGACTTTTTATATTCTCCGGCCTCGACTCTCCGGTCAAGGATTTTTTATATTCTCCGGCCTCGACTCTTCGGTCAAGGACTTTTTATATTCTGCCCGAGTCCATTTCTTCGCTCTCCGGCGAAGGGACGCGTAACTTGTGACCATTGCCCCGTCTCTCCGGTCGGGGCAGTAATTATAAAACCTGAACTGTTTATTACATTGATCCAAAACCAAATATAAAACCAGAAATCCGTATCAAAAATCAAACATCCAAACCAGAATGGGAAACCAAGAAAAAACCAACCAAATCGGGAGTTCAATCCAAATTCCAAAACCATACCAAAGAAAAGTAAATGTCCGAAATACGAAAGAGAGAACCAAAGTTTGCAGAAAACTAGAAAGAAAGCAGAATTTCATAGACTCAAGTAGTACGGTTTTCAGTTATCTCAGAGCACGCCTAGGGACCGTCCTCAATCCCGTACATGTGTAAGTGACCTAGCCGTATTACTTTGAGTTCTATTACTTATTCAAAACCATGAACCTGTTTAGTTTATAGTAAACCGGTGTTGACCAGACCCAATGCCGCCATTGCTAGAGGTAGGTGGTGGCTGCTCTTGCTCCCCTGCCGTAGTTCGATTCCTGACATATTGCTGTAGGTGACCATTCCTTACATGCTCCTCAATGATATCCCTCAAATGCCTACAGTCGTTTGTGTTGTGCCCATCCAGCTCATGGAATAGGCAATGCTTTCCCGATGTCCATTCGTATTCTGAAGGCTCTCTCTTTGCTGGCCTTCGGTATTGGAGCCGCCCTCGAGTGTCCAAGTAAATCCTTTCTAGAGTCTCAGTTAAATCTGTGTAAGAAGAAAACTTTGACTCCCTCCGAGGTTTCTTAGAAGTGCCGCCATTTCCATTCGTTTTCCTTTTTCCTTTATCATCTTTACTTAGATCCTCCCTGGATGGACCTCCACCCCTCACTGCATAAGCTTCAGCCTCTCTCCCTACTCTCTCAGCCTGCGCATCCTCCTGTCTCAAGAACCTTTCCGCCTCATGATAGAACTCCCCGAGATCCCTCGGTGGGTCCCGTTCCAATGATATTTTGAAATCCGAGTTATCCGCGATTCCCGAGACGGCTGCCATCAAAATCATTGACGGATCGGGTCAATCCACTGAGGCTACCGCTGCGTTGAATCTGGTTAAGAAGTCCCTGAGCGATTCCCCTTTCCATTGTTTCATAGATGTCAGAGTCATCACGTTCTTGGGTCTAACTATGTGGACCCGAAACTGTCTCATAAACCTCTCAATTAGCTCCGTCCATGTGCCGATAGAACCATTCTCCAGCTGTCTAAACCACATAGCTGCGATATCTGTCAAATACAATGGGAAGCATCGAGCCATGACCTCATCCGATGCCCCCAGTACCTCCGTATGCCTTATGTATTTCGTCAGATGAACCGTTGGATCCGCCTTCCCATTATACATTTCCAAATTTGGTAGCTTAAATTCGGGTGGGTTCCTAGCTTGCTTGATAGTAGGAGTAAAGGGACTCCTATTTACATCCTCCAAGTCTCTATTTACCAATCCACCTCTCATAGCCCGTCTAACCATCTCCGCTAGTCTGTCGTTGCCCCCAAGATGTAATCCTTGTCCATCGCCTCTGGTCTGCCCCCCGAGTTTATGAGGGAATTCTGGCACATACTCCTCATCTCGCACTCCTGCACTCCTGTTGGTGTCGGGTTGCACAACATCGTCTGGTATCCCTCCATGGGTTGGTCCAACCTTTCCTGGTGGTATGCCCCCAAGTCTAGATCCATCTGGATTGATAGTTGTTTGCTGATTGGGGGTTGCCCCCTACCGAGCTATTCCCTCTGCTTGCCGGTTGAGTGCTTCTGATCCAGCTCCACGGATCTGAGCTCCTGCATTTTCTGTTTGTGCAAATTGTCTGAGAAGAGTCTGCATCATCTCCTCTTGTCTTTTCATCATCACCTCCATTTCCTCTCTAGTGATGTAAATGGATGCTCCACCTGCTCCATCTCCAGAGAAAGCCTCTTGACTTCCCTCCTGATTGCTCCTTTCCATTACTTGTTTCCTTGCTGATGGTCTAGCCATTGCTCTTTTAAATCCAAGTTTCTAACTCCAAAATTCCTGAGTTCAACTCTCAATGAAAGCACCAAAATGTTAGCGCCAAAATTGGTCACTAACACCCAAATCCAAGTGAAAGTACCAAACAGCAATCACAGTTCACGGGTAGGATGTATGTAGAGGATATTTAATATGAAGAATAACAGAAATTAAAATGAAAGCGGTAAAGACACGGAATTTATAGTGGTTCGGCTAACTCTGGCCTACGTCCACTCCAGTAATTTCTTTTTTATTGCTGTAACAATCGATTACAGTTACAAAGTGATAGGCTAGCCTTAGCCTTAGGGGATAGAAAGTTAGAGAGCAGGAGAGAGAATCAGGATCCCTTTTCTGAACCCCCACATGTTGTATTTATAGGCAAATCCTGAGTTGTTGGGCCTTTGCGTGATTCAGGCCCACCGAGTTTATGGCCGGTCCACATATGCTGAGCCATGTAATGCCGAGCCATCAATGTCGACCCGTTCCATGCCGAACGAAGCGTCTGGAGGAAGAATGTCGAACGAAGTCTGATAGAATAATGCCGGACGAGGCATTTGAGTGATGCATGCCGATCGATGCTGGGGTGAGGTGTGCCGAGCGCACTTTAATGCTGAGTTCAAATGCCGAGTGGAAGATGCCGAGTGAAAGAATGCGGACGTACTTCAATGCCGAGTACAAATGCCGAGTGGAGGATGCCGAGTGAAGGAATGCCGGACGTACTTCAATGCCGAGTACAAATGCCGAGTGGAGGAATGCCGGACGTACTTCAATGCCGAATTATTGCCAATGCCGAACCATATTTCCTAGACCCAAAGCATAGTTGATTCATCTTTATCCAGTCATATTTCCATCTCCTAAGCACGTTGCGTCATCCATCCATCCAGTCGACTGGATCCATCGTACACCAGCCTTGGCGAACGTGCAACTGGTTATGTTAATCCCGCATGTCCATGGCCTAGTAAAAAGGCGGGTTAACAACAGGTAATAAATACAGGTATTAACTAACAGTTTATATTCAATAATAAATTTAATAACTGTTTTACTTGCAGTTTATATGCAAATAAATAAATTTTTAACTGTCAAATTTTTATGCAATAATAAAATTAATTCACAGTTAATTTAAATAAATGCCATTTAACTGAGATAATGAATAAAACATGCCAAATAGTCATAAATAAATTTCTACTCATATCAAAAATCAATTTAACAAACATAAGAAATTTTAGAAGTTGTGAGTGGGTTAAAACACTCACCTTTTGAATTTAAATCGGATTTAAACCCAAAAATTTCACGGTCTCATAATCTGTCCAAACCAGTGCCAAAATCTCTAGAATTTTATTATGATCCTAACAAAAAAAATCGCGCGTGAAACGGAGTTCGTATGTACAAGTTATTGATATTAGAATGTTACAAACAAAATTAAACAATAAATAAAAATAAAAAATAAAAACGGCACGTCACCTCACATCGTCTCCCCTATCTCACTGTACGCAAAAACCCTAACTCGTGTTCCCAAGTTGCAGCCGCCTCCCAACGTGAATTTCACCTACCGCCTCGAGCCCTTCCACGGTGATCAAAATACGCGGCCACCCTCCCCATGCCGAGCCGACCCTAGGGCCTCCATCTCGAACCATGCGCCGCCGTCGTTAGCGCCCCCCAGGCCGTGGCGTATATCGGCTATTTACTCTCACTTTGCGGCGAATTCGATGACCAACTCGATACTCTAGCCGTACAGATGTGTGCTGCTCGACGTTACCTTCGCAACGGCACAAGCCGATCGTCGATTAGCTTCAGATCTACCGTTGAATCAATCAAACTCCACTACAAACGACCTATATTGATTCGCAATTTCTGGACAAACGATGAATCAGATTGAAAAACGAATCACACCATTGAATTACGCTCGTCGATTGCTTCAACATATATTTTTTTGGAATTTTTCTGAGGACTCTGAATTTTTAGCTTTGGATTTGATTTTTGAAATTTGAATTTAGATCTAGGGTTTGCAGCCATTGAAGAAGAAGAGGAGTTGATGAAATGAACGCACAAACAAATGAGAATAGATGAAGGCTAGGGTTTATAGATAGAGTAGATGGATCAGATAAACAAACGTGCTGAACGATAATTGGCCCAAAAAGCCCATTTCAACTCCAGAACGAAATTGGGTCAACCCATATATCACAATAGGTATTTTAAAATATTCTGAACGCGATGGAAAAAGTTTCACGTCCAAATTCCATCGTATGAAGAAGTTATGTTAAAAACAATATTTTCAAATTAATTTCAAATTGATTTCGATTAAATCGATTTCAAGGCGTTTCGTGTTCGTACGATCAAACGACAAGTCCGATCGCTACGAAACTTGAAACCCTACAATAATTCACTGTTACGGATCAGTTGAAACTGGTTTCGTCGAAATCCGAGTCTGTGACCAAAATGGCTATTTTTATATTAACTAAATAAATTTTAGTAAATAAATCCAATTTTTTTTCGGTTTTAGAATTGGAATTTTTTATCATATATGATTCCTCAATCATTTACAATGATTTTAAACAAATTAAAAATGTAAATTTATATGATTCATTTATAAATCTAAATATAAATTCTCAACTTCGTTAAATTCAAAATTTTAAATTAACTTTCTAATAATTCTATTAAATTAAAGGAAACAATGACTATTCCATTCATCTATTTCAAATATAAGGGTTTACCATTGGATTTAAAATTATCGCATAAATATTTCCCGTTTTCAACTAAAATTTTAAATTAACGTAATAATTACATATTTGATTTTTATTCATTTGCAATAAATCCAACTATTAAAAATTTAATAAATTAACTCACGATAAAATTCAAATTCTATAATTCATGAATTTCATCATCTTGATTTACTTATTAATTTATAGTTCTAAATTTCAATTCCCGTTTCAATTTTAAAGTAACTAAATTTTCCAATTATAGTATTTATTTCAATTTCTTAAAATAACCCCTTTACTATAAATTGAATCCAATTTATTTTAATAAGTTTCCAGTTAAACGGATTAGATTCAATTTCAAACTTACACATAAGTTTAGGTTATAATCAATTTATAACGTATTACTTTCATAGTTATTTACATACTTCTCGTATTAATTTCTCAATAAATCATAATTATTAAAATAACGCTTATAATCAATAACGACATTGCAATTACTCCCATTCAAATGATCGTTATTTCAAATAAATTTATCGACCAATTAATTAGGGAATTTATAATAATTGTTATCTACCCTTATATTTACTTCCTAATAACGTACTACTTACTCTCCTTTAATTGTGATTTGAATTCCAACCTTTATTTATTATACCATATAAAATAAACTACATATAGATTGTTACCTATTTCCTTACATGCCTATATAGGTTTATTACTTAACAATCATCGTTTAAAATCCCATGTATACACAAATTATTACTTAACATAAATCTACTCTTTTATTACTTTACGTTAACACTTCTGTTACTATATAATTAATCACCAAGTAACGTTATCATCAAACCAACATTTATTTATATATTAAATGCTTACATTTATTTCTCTACATCCAATTTGTTCCAACTTAATTTATATTAATGCTATTCCCTTATATGGTTATTATTTATCCACTTGTTCTAACTTTTATTACCTAAATTTTCCATTATTGTAAGCCTTTAATATTTCCATTTAAATTAAATATAAATTTCAATTCAATCAACCCATTTCAACACGCAACCTATAGTAACAGCTTACAAGTACGAATGGAATTATTATTTATTATAATATTTTCTTAATTTACATTAACATATAAATAAATTTCCTTTAAACGAATTTTATATCCAGGTATAATACTTACTCCATTTCATTTATTGAAATTTATTCAAATTGCAAGTAAATAGGTTTTAAGCCACTATTTATAAAATTTAAATTAGCGTTTATGTCAATATTTGTTATAAAGTTTTTTTTTCTTTTCTATTTTTCTTTTTCTTTTTTCTTCTTTCTACTAGATTTAATTACAAAACATATTAATTTAACCAAATTAAATCCACAAAATTTGCGGGTCATTACACTCTCCCTCACTCAAAACTTTTCGTCCCCGAAAAGGAAAAAGAAGGGAGAAGGAAGAATTAAATAAACAATACATTTTATTCAAATATTAACTTATAAACAATAATTTACAAATTTTATTAATTTAAATAAATATACCCATTTTATAACCTTTATATCTTCTTATACTTACATAAATAAAGTTTGGAAAAACATTTCAAAATAATTTCTAAGTCCAAACTTTACGAAATTTTTGGCAGAGTCTCCCTTGTACGGAGAGGCTTGAGAGAAAATATAATATCAAAATATAAAATTTATATTACATATATTATCCAAAATATTATATCCCAACCCGGGAAAATATATAAAATAGCGCTATAAACCGAAATCCGAAAACGTACCGAATCGTCGGGCAATTTACGTTTATTTTATGGAACCAAAAGCAGTAGAAATTGCTTCCATAACCTGCATTTCACTTATAAAATCCAAAGGGTTATCAATTTATGTAAAGTGAAATATTTAAGTGGTTTCAATCATTAAAAACAAATGAATACAACAACCAACAATTTCAACAAAGCATACACAACAAATACAAAACAACCATACAATCAAACAAACAAATAGTTGTTAGGGTTCAAATTTTTTAAATTGTACGGAATGAAGAATAAACTACTAGCGCATAATTTACTCAACAGTCTTAGATAAAACTAAATAGGTTTTTCACTCATCCATACAAATCTAAAGTATCCTTACCCCCCATAAACCAAACAACACAATTCAAATCAAATTTACTTATTATTAATTTTATTTCATACATTAGTTGTTTAATTTCCTTTCTTTCATTCATTCAGTGATTCTTTTCATCATGTAACGGTTTATCTTTTTATTTTCATTTATTTCTTTCAATTTTATTTTCATTTTTATTTCTTTCAATTTTATTTTCATTTTTATTTCTTTCAATTTTATTTTCAATTTTATTTCTTTCAATTTTATTTTCATTTTTATTTCTTTCAATTTTATTGAGAAATAACTTCAACCCTTTTACTTAAGTTTACAATTTCTCTTTATTATATTACATTCATTCATAATTGCATGACCTCATCTATTTACCCTTTAATTACTTAAGTTTATATTCATCTATTTGTCGTACTTACCTTTAATTACATTTACTTGGTAAAATTTCAATTGTAACTTAAGTTTATAACATTGAATTCTCATTTAACAGAAATTTCATTGAATACTTTTATTATTTCAAATTTCTACTTGTATAATATTCTATTACAATCTCTTATTAAACATTTCAACTTTTAATATTTGGTAAGTTATATATATGTTATTTAAGGGTGAAATTTGAAAGTTATACAAGTTTGTTTCATTTCCTTTTATTAATTCATTGTACTTCCTTTTTATTTCTTTATACTTGGCATTAAATCTCTTACCTAAATTAGAGGTTCCAATTATTAATTACTTACCTTTCTTTTCACTACAATAATTGAAACAATTAATTAATGGAAATTTAAGAATTTAATACCAGGTTAAATTTCAAATTATTTTAAAATAATAGATAAATATAATCTTACAACTTATATACCTCTAATTATGTTTAAAACAATTCAAAATTTGTATATTTTTCAAAATGAATCTGCAGTAGAACTACTACACCGGCCTTTCCCTTCGAAACTCGAAAATGAAAGTCAATGATGCAGCCGCCATCACCGAAATTATTTTCCAGCGACAGAGAGGAAAGTACAAAACTTATTTTCTCCAAAATCTTCTTTAAAATAATTCTTTCGAATTATATTGAAATATTTATATCAGAAAATACTTATAAACAATATTATTATATTCCAAAATTTATTCGAAAAAATTTCAAAACCCCTGATCTTAAGTTCTAAATTTCCAAATTTCATTTATTTTATTATTCAATCTTATTTGTATTATTATTTATACACTTTATTGCCTAACAACCAATCTATTGCAGCCAAATATAGATATCATTTGAAATTTTTTATTTTATATATAGAAAATATAATAGGCAAAATTATTTCATTCACCTATATAAATCAAATATTATGTCGGTCTTTCCTATTAAGTGTTTAAAAATCCCTATTGATGTCACAGCGTCCCATGCACCAACCAGAATTTATAAATACAAACGGAACAGATTAACGCAATATAAAAACCTTTTTATAACACTAACAAATACGCTCTCTCATATATACACACTCAGCGACTCCCATAGGGTATTACTACCCTATTAGTAAAGAGTCAAACCCCACAAAGCTAAGATTTATCGCTAAACCAAAGCTCTGATACCAGATGTAATGTCCCGCCTTTTCGCACGCTTTAAATCGAAATACGTGCCAATTTAAACCGTACGAAGGGAAGATTGTTATGGGGTAAATAAGAAAAACAGAGAAGAAATAAAATAAAACAGAATCTCACAGCGGAAGGATAAAATATAATAATCAATATACAGTTCATAAAACTGTTTACAAAACAATTGATTCTTCTTTATACAATAAATATCAGAGTTCACATACCAATAAATATCAATGCAGCGGAATTTAATAGTGTAGTGGAATAATAGTAGATGATAGTAATACAAATCTTCGTCTTCGTCCTCCAGAGCTAAAACTTCAAATCCTGAAACGCTCGGACTGACCCGAGTGAATTTGAAGAGACAAAAACACTCGAGTCAAAACTAAAAGATCTTATGTGAGTTATATTAACAGAAAATAAATATGAGTGCAGTTACTCAAGAGATGCTCGGGATTTACATCTCTTAAGCATCCGTTAAACTATTTACTATGTAGTATACTTCGCTAGTTGTCTAATTGTAAAATAAGCTTACTTTAAAATAGCATTAAGGAGTGACCCAATATTCCCCTTAACACAAATAATGCCAATAGTCTATACAGTGCCTGCATATCTCCTGATCGGGAGACTACGAGAAGACACTTCATAGGTACGACACAAATAGAAACTCGTACAAGACGCGATAGGGTAGGTGACACGGCACAACTAGGCAATGCCAGGGTAGATATACCAATTACGCTTCTGGGTCGGTGGTAACGCGTAGCGCGCAGCTACCGCCCACCTCGAGCCACACCCCCAAATAAAATCAAAAGTGGCCACCGAATCAATCCAAAAGTCAAAGTATAATATCGAAGGGATGTGTCCGATCAAAGGTGCTACCGTATTAACCCGTCAATCGCTCTTGTTTTAGCCACCTTATGCCAACTAACGGGAGTTGGGTCCACGTATTTACCTTACAGGAAACGCCGCCACCAACCTACTTCATTCTGGAATCTCCACCGCGTACACGGTTGTTAAAGTGGTTTCGGAGTTGGCAGAGAGTATGACAACTTCCGATCCCAGTCTCTTTAACAACCAAACGTTATTATAACACCGCGGTCATTTAAAAAGTTTATACTTTGAAACCAGAAAATAACTATCCATTTCAAAACCCATAAATACTATATCATTTCCATTTCCAAAACAACTCATTTTGATATTATTTTTATAAAAACCCAAATCAATAATATCATTTTTTTATTTCAAATATATTTCTTTTCCAAAATCATACCGCTTTAAAATTTATATTGTCTGGAAACCAAACATCTAAATTATAACTTTCCAAACATAATACTTCGAAACTCATAGCTTTAAAACCATAACTTCTAAAACTTGAATGGTTTGGATATTCAACAGTATATAGAATAAAATAGTTGATTTCATATTACTTTATAAAGTAAATAATTTTCATGGCTTTACAAATTTATTCATTTAAAATTTAGTCTAAATCCATAAATTTTTAAAGTCACTTTCAGTTAAATAAACCACTTCAATTTCAATATATTCCTAACTTTGAGTATTTAACAATTTCAAAACTTTAGGTTGGGAATCCTATTCAAAAATTTATTGTCCTATTATTTAGTTTTGAAATATTCAGAAAATAAATCCATAAAATAAAACTCGAAATTTCTAACAATTAAACATTTCCTTCAATTTATTTATACTAGAAATATTCATTTAATTTATCTTGAATAAAAATCCAGTTATAAATGTCATACCTTTAAAATTTTCAAGTTTAAATAAGTTACATCACTTATAGAGTTTAATTTTTAAATACGCTCAATTCCAATTTAATTTTTATTTACCTTCCAATCTAGATTGATTTGAATCATTAAATTCCATTATTCAACTTATTTAGTTTATTTAACAAATTATACATATCTTAAATTTAATAATTTAACCATATATGTATATATATAAATTAAGATTTTTAAAATATTAAAATTAAATATTTATTAAACCGTATCTTATCCAAAACCATAAAATCCTTTAAAAAAATAATTTTGTATATATACCGCGGTGCCGGTATATAATTTTCTACCCTATGGTCAAGTGATACAGATATTTATCATTTCAATCCGCAATTTAATAATAAAAATGCGGTTGTATATCATTTCAAACCGCAATCCCAAATGAAATGAAATGCATAACAACTTGCAGTTAATATAAATAAACATTCATTCATCAAAATATCAATCGTCAACCGTTTATTACAAATCATCATCCAATTTAAACAACATCAATATAGAGCATATAAAATATAACAGGTAATAAATACAGGTATTAACTAACAGTTTATATTCGACAATAAATTTAATAACTGTTTAACTAGCAGTTTATATGCAAATATATAAATTTTTAAATGTCAAATTTTTATGCAATAATAAAATTAATTCACAGCTAATTTAAATAAATGCGATTTAACTGAGATAATGAATAAAACATGCCAAACAGTCATAAATAAATTTCTACTCATATCAAAAATCAATTTAACAAACATAAGAAATTTTAGAAGTTGTGAGTGGGTTAAAACACTCACCTTTTGAATTTAAATCGGATTTAAATCCGATTTAAACCCAAAAATTTCACGGTCAGAATCTGTCCAAACCAGTGCCAAAATCTCCGGAATTTTATTACGATCCTAAAAAAAAAACTCGCGCGTGAAACGGAGTTCGTATGTAGAAGTTATTGATATTAGAATGTTACAAACAAAATTAAACAATAAATAAATAAATAAACGACACGTCACCTCACATCGTCTCCCCTATTTCACTGTACGCAAAAACCCTAACTTGTGTACACGAGTTGCAGCCTCCACCTAACATGAATTTCACCCGCCGCCTCGAGCCCTTTCACGGTGATCAAAATACGCGGCCACCCTCCCCATGCCGAGTCGACCCTAGGGCCTCCATCTCGAACCACGCGCCGCCGTCGTTAGCGCCCCCCAGGCCGTGGCATATATCAGCTATTTACCCTCACTTTGCGGCGAATTCGATGACCATCTCGATACTCTAGCCGTACAGATGTGTGCTACTCGACGTCACCTTTGCAACAGCACAAGCCGATCGTCGATTAGCTTCAGATCTACCGTTGAATCAATCAAACTCCACTACGAATGTCCTGTATTGATTCGCAATTTCTAGACAAACGATGAATCGGATTGAAAAACGAATCACACCATTGAATTACGCTCGTCGAGTGCTTCAACAAATATTTTTTTGGAATTTTTCTGAGGACTTTGAATTTTCAGCTTTGGATTTGATTTTTGAAATTTGAATTTAGATCTAGGGTTTGCAGCCATTGAAGAAGAAGAGGAGTTGATGAAATGAACGCACAAACAAATGATAATAGAGGAGGCTAGGGTTTATAATTGGGTTTATATAGGTAGGTTAGAAATAGAGTAGATGGATCAGATAAACAAACGTGCTGAACGATAATTGGCCCAAAACGCCCGTTTCGACTCCAGAACGAAATTGGGTCAACCCATATATCATAATAGTATTTTAAAATATTCTGAACGCGATGGAAAAAGTTTCACGTCCAATTTCCATCGTATGAAGAAGTTATGTTAAAAACAATATTTTCAAATTGATTCCAAATTGATTTCAATTAAATCGATTTCAAGGCGTTTCGTGTTCGTACGATCAAACGACAAGTCCGATCGCTACGAAACTTGAAACCCTACAATAATTCACTGTTACGGATCCGATGAAACTGGTTTCGTCGAAATCCGAGTCCGTGACCAAAATGGCTATTTTTGTGATAACCCGAATTTTCAAACATCTGATAATTGGATAATTAATTGATTTTATATGATTGAACAAATAAACTGTGACAATAAAAAAAAATATCTGGATATATATAAATGGATTTGAGCTATATTAAATACTGATTTCTGAATGGATATTTTAAACAATTGGAAATGATAAATCTTATAATAAAATGACAAAGATATAAATAGATATGCAAACTATATAAGTTGGAAATTACAAGTATATCTAGTGTAATTGGAAGCTTTGTTTTAATTTAATATAAAATTCGAAATACTTAAGATCAATATTTATTAAATTTAAAAGTATGATAGTTTAAATAGGATTTAAGTGAAAGATTAAAATCTTTTTCTTTTGTACTTGAAATAAAACATAATACATAAAAAAATAAAAATAATATATATATAAAGACATATATTATTAAAACATATGAAATACATAAATAAAGGCTCTAAATATTTGTAAGAATTATGATACATGAAATTAACATTTGTAGCTTTTATATATAATACATATAAGAACAAGTGTAATTGAATTAAGACATATTTTAACAAGTGTCATTGTTACATCTTCTTCATTTTCTTTTCTATTTTTTTTTTCAATTCAAGAATTAAGAAAAAAATCTTCAACCTACAATCCTCAAAACAAAATATGCAACTCATCCTTCCACAAACCAGAAATCAATTGTTCTCAGATCTGAAACCCTATTCAAACTCATCTGAAATGATTTTTTTTTTATCTGTAAACATTTATTACTCAAGCTCTGTAAACAACCAAAGTCTATAACTATTTGTTCTTCGAACTTGTACCACTTTCAAGAATGCTTGCAAGTAGATCTGAAGCAAAAATCAAAGTTTTCAAAGCTAGCATTTAAAATTTTAAAGGCAAACTCTCCAGTTTTTTTTAAAGAGTGAAAAGCAATTTCAGTTTTAGAGCTCCCAGGTTTCCAAGTTCTGTTCAAATTTGCTTTCGCTTCTTTATTCATCTGTTTCGGTGAGTAAACTGCTCTTTAATTATTTCAAAAAAAATCCAACTACATCGTTACTTATATGGAGTGATTATCGAAGTTTGGATGAAAACTATGCTTGCATGATTGTTTGAAAGTGAAATAATGAATATGCATGTTAAGAATTTTGTGCATGTTTGAACAACAAGTTTTTAGAAAATATAAATCAAGCATGTCTTCTCAGAGTTTCAAAACCTGATTTTCTTCAGTATAAAGAAAATTCTGCACCATCAAAGAGATGAGTGAATTAAAATTTTAACCTGTTTAAAGTCTGAAAATATGCTCTGTTCATCATCTATTTCTGGTGAATAAACAAATTGTTTTGCAAAGATTAAATCTGATATTGATCTTTGACATGCAGGATGAAGTTTTTGCAGTGATATAGTTGTTGCATGAGTGATGGTTGTGTTTAGTAAATAGAATATGCCTGTGAGTATTTGCTCTGAAGCATGTATGTTCTGTGTTTAGAAATAGGAACCAAATTCGTTTACAAATTCATACCTTTTAAATTAAATTATTTCAGAACTTGAACTTTAAAGTGGAGATGATCATAACTATGTGAACAATTTTTTAAAAATGGATTCAGATGAAATTAAGTAGTAAATAGTTTGAAATGTTTTTCTTTCATTCGAGATTAAGTTTATCAGTAAAATCAAATGACTTAAAATCATGAATTGAATCCATGATTAGATTTGTGATAACAAATGTTGAATTTAGGTGTGGAAATTAAAAATTTTAGACTAGAAAATACTGAGAATTTCTGAGATGATCAGGATTTGGGAATTTGCGAAATTCCAGTGATCGGCTTGATCGATTTGGATAATTTTTGGTCTGAAGGTGGCCAGCGTGATGAGGTTCAGTAGAAAAATAGTGGAAGTAATGTTTGATCGTTGTGGCATTGGCAGTGGATTGAAGTAGGGTTTCGAATGGGTTTTATGATGAAGTCGGAATTTCCACTACTGTGGCGTCTCTAGGTTATCGAGCTTCATGAGAAGTGGGGAGATGGTAGCGTAGAGGCTATCGAGCGTGGGACCGGAGTTTCTGATGATATGGTGGTCGGCGTCGAAGGTTTGAGACAGTTGTGGTCCATGGCATTGTTTCCAGTCTGGTCTTGGAAGCTCGAATATGATTTGGGGCTTGCGACGATGTCTGGATGGGTGGAATCGATAGGGGAGGCAATCGATGACTTGCCGGGGGTGGAGAGGATCGCCGAAGCGCCGCCGTGGCCATGTGCACGTGCACATGTACGTTAGTTGAGGCTGGTTTGTGCTTTGAGTTTTAGCGATGGTGAAGACGTGAGAATCTCGGGTTATTGTTCGAAGTTTACGTGTGAGAATCTCGAAGCAGTGGAGGATTGTGATACTCGAAGTTTATTCGAGTCCAGTTGCGAGATTTGCTAGAGGACATACTCGAGAGAAATGAAGGAAGGACTCAAGTGTGGCATCGGCTATGAGAGTGGGTTTTGGTATTAATAACAGTTTTAGATTTTAACTAAGTAAAGGAGAA
This sequence comes from Allium cepa, assembly GCA_030765085.1. Classification (NCBI taxonomy): domain Eukaryota; kingdom Viridiplantae; phylum Streptophyta; class Magnoliopsida; order Asparagales; family Amaryllidaceae; genus Allium; species Allium cepa. Next base: position 1,029,274,113 of record CM060929.1, read on the forward strand.
GAAAGGGGAAGGTTTGAGCTCGGGATGGAGACTGAGTAACCCTATGTTGTCTCCGGTATTTATAACAGTTTTTAATTTAATAAAGGAGAGATTTAAAATTGTAAATAAATGATTTTTCTTGATTTAAGAAAGGGTAAGATTTGTTTTAGCCTAAAGTATCAAGATAAATTATTTATCTTAAAAGTAATTAAGGACTTGAATAATTTTTGATTAATTAAATTAATGAAGTGATAAAAGGAAAATCAATTAATTAATGATTTCTGGATTAATTTAATTACTGTTAATGATTAAAGAATTGTTGGTTATTGTAAATAATTTAATTAGATAAAGAATTCTTCCTTAATTAAGATCTTTTAAAACATAAGGGGTTAAGAAATTATTTGATTAATTTTGAATGATTAGTTAAATAATTAATTAAAGAAATTAATTAGTGATAAATTAATATAATCATGTATGGATTAATTAATATAATTACTTGGAGAAGTAATTAAGAAATAATTACTGAATGTAATAAGATAAAAAGTAATTATTACATAAGAAATTTTAGGATCATTACTTTATGAAGTAATTAAATGGAAGTGATTAAGGGTTAATCACTTAGTGTTATTAATTAAAGGATTAATTAATAAATAAAATTAATTAAAGGGTTAAGGTTAATTTATAATTACTTGTCAAGGTACTTAATTAAAAATAATAATAATGTAACTAATGGAAGTAATTAATGGTTTACTACCATAAATGGTTGAGAATAATTAATTTGTGTAAATAAATTAAAGGATAATTACTTTATGTAATTGAAAATAATTAATCAAGTATGATTAATTAAAGAATGATCAATTAAGTTGTTTGTAACTAATGGAGATTTAAGTAATTAATTTAATTTTTTTGAATTAATTAGAAGTGGTAAGACTAATTTATTTTGATTAGGAATGATTGAAAAATATTGTATGCCTTAGATTGATTGATATCTTGGATATGTATTATGAGATGCTATGTGATGTGTTATGATTGGATTTAAACTGAGATAATGTGGTTATTCATTGATGATGAATTAATGCATATAGGTGACATCCTGTATTTAAGTTTGAATTGAGTTTCACTTGAATAAGTTGAGAGAAGATGGAATTGAATTCGAAGAGACCGGGGTTGGGTATTAATAAATACCCGAAACTACTTCGATTTATTATCCTCTATAAATTTCTTATGGATTTAGATTGTGAAATCAATAGGCTGGAAATGTAATGACTTAAATAAATCGGACCATTTAAATCTAAGTTTGGCACTTAGAAACTGATCTGTAAATGGTTGATGTCTATAACAACTTGTGAAGTGTAATTGATATAAGTTACCCCGGGTTTATATAAGTTGTATGTTTTGGTATTCCATGTTAGATGGGTTTACTCACGCTGGTTTCCAGCCTGACCCTGGTATTACTTTGATGTAATGCTCGGGTCAGACCGTGTATTACAGAATTTCAGGTAAGGACGTTCTGGAGCTCAAGAGGCGAGCTGGATGGCAGGGACGTATGGAGAGTTTCCACTATGATATTGTATATATCTAAGACATGTTAATTTGTATCTGTCCAATGTTGTATAAAATTGTTGTAACTCTGATATGTCGATGTAAATTGATAGATACAGTTTTCTTTGGTATAACTATTATTATTGATATTATATTTTATCCGCTGCGAATGTGAGATTGTTTGTTTCTTTTCTGTTCTTCTTCTTCTATCTCTTTTTCTTTTCTCTAACTATCTGGAATTTTCGAGATCGAATTTCCAGGTCGTTACAATTTTTATATTAACTAAATAAATTTAAATTTTAGTAAATAAATCCAATTTTTTTTCGGTTTTAGAATTGATATTTTTTATCACATATGATTCCTCAATCATTTACAATGATTTTAAACAAATTAAAAATGTAAATTTAGATGATTCATTTATAAATTTAAATATAAATTCTCAACTTCGTTAAATTCAAAATTTTAAATTAGCTTTCTAATAATTCTATTAAATTAAAGGAAACAATGATTATTCCATTCATCTATTTCAAATATAAGGGTTTACCATTGGATTTAAAATTATCGCATAAATATTTCCCATTTTCAACTAAAATTTTAAATTAACGTAATAATTACATATTTGATTTTTATTCATTTGCAATAAATCCAACTATTAAAAATTTAATAAATTAACACACGATAAAATTCAAATTCTATAATTCATGAATTTCATCATCTTGATTTACTTATTAATTTATAATTCTAAAAGTCAATTCCCGTTTCAATTTTAAAGTAACTAAATTTGCCAATTATAGTATTTATTTCAATTTCTTAAAATAACCCCTTTACTATAAATTGAATCCAATTTATTTTAATAAGTTTCCAATTAAACGGATTAGATTCAATTTCAAACTTACACATAAGTTTAGGTTATAATCAATTTATAACATATTACTTTCATAGTTATTTTACATACTTCTCGTATTAATTTCTCAATAAATCATAATTATTAAAATAACGCTTATAATCAATAACGACATTGCAATTACTCACATTCAAATGATCGTTATTTCAAATAAATTTATCGACCAATTAATTAGGGAATTTATAATAATTGTTATCTACCCTTATATTTACTTCCTAATAACGTACCGCCTACTCTCCTTTAATTGTGATTTGAATTCCAACCTTTATTTATCATACTAAATAAAATAAACTACATATAGATTGTTACCTGTTTCCTTACATGCCTTTATAGGTTTATTACTTAACAATCATCGTTTAAAATCCCGTGTATACATAAATTATTACTTAACATAAATCTACTCTTTTATTACTTTACGTTCACACTTCCGTTACTATATAATTAATCACCAAGTAACGTTATCATCAAACCAACATTAATTTATATATTAAATGCTTACATTTATTTCCCTACATCCAATTTGTTCCAACTTAATTTATATTAATGCTATTCCCTTATATGGTTATTATTTATCCACTTGTTCTAACTTTTATTACCTAAATTTTCCATTATTGTAAGCCTTTAACATTTCCATTTAAATTAAATATAAATTTCAATTCAATCAACCCTTTTCAACACGCAACCTATAGTAACAGCTTACAAGTACGAATGGAATTATTATTTATTATAATATTTTCTTAATTAACATTAACATATAAATGAATTTCCTTTAAATGAATTTTATATGCAGGTATAATACTTACTCCATTTCATTTATTGAAATTTATTCAAATTGCTAGTAAATAGGTTTTAAGCCACCATTTATAAAATTTAAATTAGCGTTTTTGTCAATATTTGTTATAAAGTATTTTTTTCTTTTCTTTTTTTCTTTTTCTTTTTTCTTCTTTCTACTAGATTTAGTTACAAAACTTATTAATTTAACCAAATTAAATCCACAAAATTGACGGGTCGTTACATATTTTGAATTTGATATAAATAATTTTCAAAAGGCTATTTTAAGTTAAATTCTTATATATAAAATATATTTGATTACTAATTAATGTATAATTAGTTTTAAAATCATTTTTCTTAAGGTTATATAAATAGTTATAAAGGTAAGTGTGTATAGATAAATATATATATATATAAACATTTAAAAACATAATGCATAATTTATAAAATATAATACATATTAATAAAAATATAAGTAGGGGCTTAAACATAAAATTGCTTGTATTTAACAAGTGTAGGCCTAATTTTAATATGTATTAACAAGTGTAACTATTTTATCATATGATAATAACAAGTGGCAAATGTACGTTTCCTTTTAGATTTAAATTTAAACAACATGTTCAAAAGAAAAGATCGAGGCAGATTTAGAATTCAAAACAATTTCATTTCTTCTCATTTCAAAGCCTGTAAACCAAGAACCTGAGAAAGAAAACAAAAGAAATCAAAAGTAAAACCAAAGATTAAAATTCGAAGCAAACAAAAGTAAAAAACCTTTTTCCAAATTTTCAAAAGCTCAAAATCAAACAAACAGTGTTCAACCTGATCAATGCAGATCATCTCCAAATCAAATTCAAATTCCAAATACTTGTTTTCAAGTTCAACCTGAAGCATAATCAAAGAAGTCACGCGAAAAATCAATTTCCAGATCAAAGTTCGAATTAAGTTCCAGTTTTCAGTTTCAAAATCAAGTTGCAAATCATCTCAGACCATTTCTAGTTTTTCGAACATTTCCAAACTTTGCTATCTGCTTCAATTTCCAGGTGAGCAAACTTTTGAACCTGTAAATCTTGGTTTGCCTATTGTAACGTCCTGTTCGCGCGCTTTAAATCGACACACGTGCCAATTCAAACCATACGAAAGGGCGGATTGTTATGGGGTAAATAAGAAAACCAAGAAAGAAATAAAAACAAAACAGAATCTCACAGCGGAAGGAAAAATATAATAATAATCAAGTATACAGTTCATGAAGCTGTTTACAAAATATTTAATTTTACTTATACAATATATATATATATATATATGTATCAGAGTTGCACATACCCGCGAATAAAAATCGATGCAGCGGAATATAGTGTGTAGTGGAACAATATTATATAATAATAATAATGAAATCTTCGTCTTCATCCACCAGAAATAAAGTCTTCGATCTTGAAATGCTCGGACTGACCCGAGCGAATTGAAAAGACAAAACACTCGAGTCATAACTAAAAGATCTTATGTAAGTTAAATCAACAGAAATAAATATGAGTGCAGTAACTCAAGAGATGCTTGGGATTTACATCTTTTAAGGATCCGTTAGACTATTTACTATGTAGTATATTATAATAGTGTCTAATTGTAAAATAAACTTACTTTTAAATAGCGTTAAGGCTTTACATTTTCCACCTTAATACATTTATATATTCCCATAGTCTATACAGTACCGTAATCTCCCCCGTACTGGTCGTCGTCAGAGGGCACTCCATAGGTATGGTACAAAACCAAAATCGTATAAGGCGCGCTAGGGTAGGTGACACGGCTCAACTAGACAATGCCGGGTAGATATACCAATTACGCTTTCGGGTCGGTGGTAGCGCATTGCCGCAGCTACCGCCCACCTCGACCCACCCCCAAATCAAAGAAATCAACAGTGGCCACCGAATAAATCCAAAGTCAGAGTAGAATATCGACGGGATGCGTCCGATCAAAGGTGCTACCTCAATTAACCTGTCAATCACTCCTGTTTTAGCCACCTTATGCCCACTCACGGGAGTTGGGTCCACATATTTACCTCAAAGGAAACGCCGCCACCATCCTACTTCATTCTGGAATCTCCACCGTGTACATGGTTGTTAAAGTGGTTTTCGGAGTTGGCAGAGAGTATGACAGCTTCTGATGCAGCGCATCATGACAATTCATAACCAACATATGCCTTAAGTCGCACCAACATAAGTCGCTCAATCCATAAGTCACTCAATGACCTACCTTCTAAGATAACGGCTCAAGAAATCAAGCGCGTTTTCATAAGTCGCATACCTTAAGTCGCTCAACCTTAAGTCATAAGTCGTAGGCCGCATTTCTATAAGAGTTCACTTATGCCGATTTTCTCTTAAGTCGTTCTTTTAATTCGCATGTGTTGAGTCGCTGATTCCTCAAGTCTCTTGAGCCGTTCCTGAAGTCGTGCTTTCTCTTATGTCGCTATGTCGCTTGGGTCGCATGGTTTCTTATGCTGCATGAAGATGTGTATCTTCTTAAGTCGTTCCTGAAGCTTATGTCGCTTAAGTCGTATGTCGCATTGTATTGTTAAGTCGCATATGTATTGTATTGTAAAGTCGCATATGTGTAGTATTGTTAAGTCGTGAGATGTTGTGTTGTAACTTGTATGTTGTTAAGTCGTAACTTGTATGTTGTAAGTAGTGTAATGTTGTAACTCGTATGTGTTAGGTCGTGTATTGATGTTAAGTCGCCTGTGTGTGTTAAGTCGTGAGTCGTATATGTTGAGTCGCGTGTGTTTTGTAATTTCCTATAAATATGGGTGTGTTGTCATTTGTAAAGGGGAGTTGATTTTTAAATAAATTTGTGTGTGAGCTTTGGCCACCATTGTTGAAGTTGAGTGTGATCTCCTTCTTCTTTCCATCTTCGGGTTATTCGTGAGGGAATCAACGAATTTGAAGCCAATTCTCGGTATCACTTTCGAGTGATCAACGATTGAATTGTAGATCTTTCAAGACGGCATCTTGCGAGATCAACGGGTTGGAGATAGCTATATTCCGGCATCATCACGATCAACAGAATTGAGCATTTATCGTTCTATCAGTCTATTGACACGAAATCATCATTTTGTGAGGAAGATCCTGGATAGGTTGCGACAGTTTGATATTTAAGCTGTTCGAGCCTAGAAGAAGATGCGTCAATTGGTATCAAAGCTAGATTAGAGACGGAAACGAGATTGTTTAATGATCATGCCTCCGAGACATGCTAATCGCTTTCATAATGTTGAAGAATTGTATAGAAGACAAGAAGCTGAGCAGATGGAGCAGCGTATCAATGAAAAGTTCAATGAGGGTATTAAAAAATAGGAGAAATTGATGAACGACATGAATCGAAATCAAAGGAGAACGTCACCAATTTCGAACCAGAGTGGAAACAGGGTTTCAACATCGGTTTCGGGAGAAAGGAGAATGTCACCTCAGTTTTATCGAGATAGGAGAGAATCATCAGTGTCGATGATGCGAGACCGCCATGGGTACCGAAATGAAGAGGGAAGAACTCAACGTGGGTTCGAAAATGAATCATATCGTGATGCTGAAAAACAGGGTTGAAGGGACATGCATGGTCGTAGGGAAGTAGATGATCAGGATCGATATCGAAATACATTTGACTTTGAGGAAGATGGTGATGGAGGTAGTATTCGTTATCGAAATCGGGGCCAAGTGCAAAATCAATATCTGAATTCAGAAAATGATCGTAAATGGGAGTCAGGTATGAGGATGGAAATTACAGAATTCAAAGGTGGTATGCAAGCAGAAGAATTTATTGATTGGTTGTCGAGTGTTGAAGAAATTTTGAAATTCAAGGAGGTGCCTGAGAATCGCAAAGTCCAATTAGTTGCTACAAAACTAAGGGGAAGAGCTATGGCTTGGTGGCAACAAACTAAACTAACTCGGGAGAGAATGAGAAAATCAAAAGTTGTCACTTGGGAGAAGATGAGAAAGATGATGAAAGCGACTTTCTTGCCGTACAATTATCAATCTCTTATGTATCAACGTTTGCAGAATTTGAGACAAGGGATGAAGACAGTGAATGACTGTGCAGATGAATTCTATCAATTGATTGCAAGGAATGATATTATGGAAACCGAGGAACAGCTAACGGCTAGATATGTTGGAGGGTTACGAATGCAAATTCAAGACATGGTTAATATGTTTAATCCAATGTCTATTGCTGAAGTACATCAGAAAGCTCTAGCTTGGGAGAAACAAGGGAGACGATAAAGTGGTGTGTTTGCGGGTTCTAACAACCAGAATAAGGGTGCTAGTAGCAGTGCTAATGTTTCCAAGGCAGTCAATAAACCAATTGTCAATGAAATCGCTAAAGCAAAGGTCAATAACAGTATCAAGTGCTATAATTGTCAGGAGTTTGGTCATAAAAGTAATGAATGTACAAAGCCAAAGAAGAGAGCATTAGTTGCAGAGGAATGTGAGTATGAGGATGTGGAAGCTGAAATTGATTATTCTCAACCATCGAAGTTTGATGAAGATAAAGAAGTTGTGTCAGGAGACGAAGGGTGTAACTTGATGATAAGGAGGTCTTGTTTAGTGCCAAAGCATGAGAATGATTCTAGTTTCGACTCCGGAATGAAATTGGGTCAACCCATATATCAAAATAGGTGTTTAAAAATATTTTAACCGCGATGGAAAAAGTTTCACGTCCAAATTCTATCGTATGAAGAAGTTATGCTAACATCAATATTTTTCAAATTTATTTCAATTTATTTCAATTTATCGATTTCAAGGCGTTTCGAGTCCGTACGATCAAACGACAAGTCCGATCGCTACGAAACTTGAAATCCTACAATAATTCACTGCTACAGATCCGATGAAACAGGTTTCGTCGAAATCCGAGTTAGTGGCCAAAATGGTTATTTTACCAGTTATTTAAATAAATTAAAATTAATTAATTAAATCAACTTTTCAATTTCAATTCGAAAATTTGCCAAATTTCATCACTTATGATTCCTCAATCATTTACAATGATCAAACAAATTTAAATGTCTACTTGGGGTGAATAATTTATAAATTTCAATATTAACCTCAATTTCATTCAATTATAAATTTAATTTCCAAAATTTCTATTAATTTACTTTTCATTCTCTATTCAATTCATTATTAACAAATGGGTGAAATAAATATTGGAATCAAAATCCATTACATTAACATTCTCACTTTTCATCTAAATTCTCATTTATGAAATATTTTAATAATATATCCCACTTATTTGCAATTAATCCACTTATTAAATTCCAAATTTCAAATAAATTAATAAATCTTGGTTTTCACTCCTTAAATCAACCAGTCCCCATATTATAAATAAAATTAACATTTATTACATCTTATAGAACTAACCATCTGCAATGACAAATTAAATCTACCCTAACTGCACAAATTAAGACAATTAGTTGCAATTTATTTCACATTAAACTTCATAAATTATCAATTGAAAACTAAATAAAACCGTTTATTTATTTAAAATCTTTCTATTCAATAAATTGACAATTTATGGGTATAATTAACATTGATTCTCGATCATTACTTAAATACGTCACAAAACGTTAAATTTAGATTCATTGCAATTAATTACCAAAAAATTATTTAATGCGGTCAATTATGCCCTTTACAATTTTTATACATTCATTAATTGTCAATTAACATTCAAATAAATCCATTCATTTGATTTCCTTCCAGTTAATTAAAATTGATTTCTATAAATTGATTTTATTTCATTGCCAAATATATACATAAATTACTATTAAATGTCCACGATAAATTTTATTTACTTGGTTTCAAACTTTTTATTACATCAATTACTGCCTTATAAAATAAACTTACGTTTCTATTAAATTTGCATTCACACTTCCGTTACTACACTTATTTCCATTAAAGTAATATTTATTATCAACAACAAACATTAAAATTTACTTATCTAAACATTGATTGTACAAATTTTCAATTCATTACATATTACTTCCTTAGTTAATATAACTTCAGAATTTATTCCCCGATTCCCTAATTTATCTACATCAAATTGCACTAATTAAGTAAATTAACTGCAATTGATTTCAAACAAAATTTTATGAACTAAATAAATAGGCAACTTATAACCATTGTTACCCTTAACTTTTAATTCCATTTAAAAGTCCAGTAATTACAACAAATGTTCCAACCAGCTATATAATTCTAATTTCATCTTTTATTTGTTTTAACTATTTTATTTCCATTATGCTGAAATTTAGTCACTTATACACATTTAATATTCCAATTCATTTATTTATATTGGTTTCAAAAAAATTTATTAGATCAATTGCCATCTTATGCATATAATTAACATTTCTATTAATTTTACATTCAAAAATTTCAGTTATTATCTTAACTTACATAAGGTAATGTTTAATTACATTTAATTGCTATTGATAAAATACATGGGTAACGAACAATAGTTGTCACCATTATACATTTTATAACATTTGTAAGTTTATTCTTTACAACCAATTATTACAACAACTCTCATTAAAATACATTTATTCCATTTCCATCCATTAACTATCTATTTTACACAATAATTAAATGTTTGCATTTGTTACTTATATTAAATTTTGTAACCAAGCATAGCAGGTTTAAATACGATAGATTGGCGTTTCATTAAGATTATTGACAATTAACTTGTATTAACATTGTTTCATTTTAATTTAGTTATTATTCCATTATTAAATTGAAATTTTTTATTTCATTCAATACTAACTCATAAAATATAATTAAATTAACAAATTTTAAACATCGAAAATTTATGGGTCATTACACTCTCCCCCACTCAAAACTTTTCGTCTCCGAAAAGGAAAAAGAAGGGAAAAGAAGAAATTGAGTAGTCAATACATCTTATTCAAAGTATTAATTTTATAAACAAATAAATTTACAAAGCTTAATAATTTATATAAAATATATTTATTTATGAGTATTAAGTCTTTTTATACTCAAATTAATAAAGTTTGGAAAGCATTTTCAAAATAATTTCTAAGTCCAAAATTTACGGAAAATTTTGTTAGAGTCTCCTTTGTACGGGGAGGCTTGGGAGAAAACATATTATCAAATATACAATATACAACATATATTTTCCAAAATAATAAATATCCCAACACGAGAAAACAATAATAATATAATAACGCTATAAACCGTAATCTGAAAACGTACCTATTCGTCGGGTAATTACGCTTAATTATGAAACCAAAAGTAGTAGCAATTGCTTCCATAACCTGCACTTCACTTATATAATCTAAAAGAGTTAATAATTATATAGAGTGAAATATTTAGGGTTGTTTTCAACCACCAACAATCAATACATACAACAATCACTTGCAACAAGGTATACAACCATCACATAGAAATCAACACAAATCAATCATTCATTCATATCAAACAAAAAAAATAGTTGTTCGGGTTCAAACTTTAAAATGTACGGAATGAAAATAAAACTACTAAGTGTACCCTTCACTCAACAGTCTTTGGTGAAACTAAATAGATTATTCATTCATCCAAACAAATTTTAAAGTATCCTTCCCTAAACAACCATAACCAAACAAACAACAAATTCCAAACAATAAATCAAGTTAATTTTTTGTTAATTTCATTTCAAACTATTGTTGTTTGATTTCCTTTTTATCCGTATATTGATTTATCTCTTTAATTTTTCATTATTTCTTGCAAATTTTCATTTTTAATTCGATTTCTTTGCATATTAATTCATTTATTTACCGCTTATTTCCAAAATAAATAACTTCAATATTTACTTAAGTATATAACAATTATAACCTCATTCTTTATTAATGCAATCAATTTATTTAACACTTCATTACATACTTTTGCTTGTACAATTTTCATTACATTTTCTTATTAAACATTGTAACTTTTATTGTTGGGTAAGTTATATCTATATGCTTTTAAGAATGTAATTGAAAATCATACCAGTTTATCCCATTTCTTTTAATTAATTAAATGTTAAATAATTATATCCTTTATTTCATAGGCTACAATTTCAATTTCATTTAATTTCATTCATAACCTAGAATTAAATCTCTTTATTTTTAATTAAAGGCTCCATTTATTAATCAGTTACATTCCATTTTACTACAATAACTGAAACTGTTAATTAATGGAAACTTAGGAACTAAATACCGGGTTAAATTTCAAATCATTTAAAATAATAGATAAATGCATATACTGGCAACATATATATCTAATTATATTTAAAATAATTTAAAATTTATTTTTGGTCACTAAAATAAATCTGAAGTAAAGCTACTTCAGCGGCCTTCCCACTTTGAAACTCGAAAATGAATGTCGATGATGCGTGCTCATCACTGAATTTATTTTCCAGCGACAGAGAGGGAAGTACAGAACTTATTTCTTTTCCAAATTTCCTTTTTAAAACATTTCTTTCAAATTATATTGAAACATTAATATCAGAAAATACTTATAAACAATATTATTATATTACAAAATTATTCGAAAGAAATTTTCAAAAGCCCGGAACTTAAGTTCTAAATTTCTAATTTCATTTATTTAATTTCAAATTTTTTCAACTATTATTTAAAAAAAATCATTACCTAACAACCAATATATAGCAACCAAGTATATATCTTATTTATAAAATTTATTTTATATATAGAAAATATAATAGGCAAAATTATTTCATTCACCTATATTAAAACCGAATATTATGTCGGTCTGTCCTATTAAGTGTTTAGAAATCCCTATTGATGTCTTAGCGTCCCATGCACCAATCAGAATTTATAAATACAAAACGGAACAAATTAACACAACATTAAAACCTTTTTATAACACTAATAAATACGCTCTCTCATATATATACACTCGGCGACTCCCATAAGGTATTACTACCTATTTAATACAGAGTCAGACCCCCACAAAGCTAAGGTTTATCGCTAAACCAAAACTCTGATACCAGATGTGACGTCCCGCCTTTTCGCACGCTTTAAATCGACACACATGCCAATTCAAACCATACGGAAGGGCGGATTGTTATGGGGTAAATAAGAAAACCAAGAAAGAAATAAAAAAAAACAGAATCTCACAGCGGAAGGAAAAATATAATAATAATCAAATATACAGTTCATGAAGCGTTATACAAAATATTTAATTTTACTTATACAATAAATATCAGAGTTGCACATACCCATGAATAAAAATCGATGCAGCGAAATACAGTGTGTAGTGGAACAATATAATATAATAATAATAATGAAATCTTCGTCTTCATCCTCCAGAAATAAAGTCTTCGATCCTGAAATGCTCGGACTGACCCGAGCGAATTGAAAAGACAAAACACTCGAGTTGGAACTGAAAGATCTTATGTAAGTTAAATCAACATAAATAAATATGAGTGCAGTAACTCAAGAGATGCTCGGGATTTACATCTCTTAAGGATCCGTTAAATTATTTACTATGTAGTATATTTCACTATTATAATAGTGCCTAACTGTAAAATAAACTTACTTTTAAATAGCATTAAGGCTTTACAGTTTCCACCTTAACACATTTATATATTCTCATAGTCTATATAGTACCGTAATCTCCCCCGTACTGGGCGTCGTCAGAGGGCACTCCATAGATATGGTACAAAACCAAAATCGTATAAGGCGCGCTAGGGTAGGTGACACGGCACAACTAGGTAATGCCAGGGTAGATATACCAATTACGCTTCCGGGTCGGTAGTAACGCATAGCCGCAGCTACCGCCCACCTCGAGCCACACCCCCAAATCAAAGAAATCAATAGTGGCCACCGAATAAATCCAAAGTCAGAGTAGAATATCGAAGGGATGCGTCCGATCAAAGGTGCTACCTCAATTAACCCGTCAATCGCTCCTGTTTTAGCCACCTTATGCCAAATCACGGGAGTTGGGTCCACGTATTTGCCTCAAAGGAAACGCCGCCACCATCCTACTTCATTCTGGAATCTCCACCGCGTACACGGTTGTTAAAGTTGTTTTCGGAGTTGGCAGAGAGTATGACAACTTCCGATCCCGGTCTCTTCAACAACCAATCGTTATTATAACACTGCGGTCCTTTCGAAATAGTTCATACTTTAAAACCAGAATATAATACCCAATTCAAAACTATATAAGTATGATATCATTTTCGTTTAAAACCCAAATCAAATTTGATATCATTTAGACCCAAATCAATATAATATCATTTTAATTTCAAATATACCCTTTCTAAAATCATAGTGCTTTCAAAGTATAACATTTAGAAATCAAAACTCTTGAATATGATACTTCCAAATTATAATACCTTGAAAATCATAACTTTGAAACAAACTTCCACCTCTTAAATAATTAAATATTAAGTTACCTTATAAAATAAAATAGCTTCTTTTAATTTCACAAATCAATTCCAAATACCGATTTAAACTTCCAAATAAACCATTTCAATTCTTATGTTTCAAAGCTTTAAATATTCCACCATTTCAAAACAAATTCTTTGATAATTCCATATATATCAAATTCAATTACTATTATTTAGATTTGAAATGTTTACTTAATGAATTCAATATAATTTAAGTAAAACCTTTAACTTCACATAACTATATATTCTTTCAATTTATTTAACTTGATATATTCATTTAAATCAACATGATATTCATTTAAATCACTCAACACAAAATCAAGTTATAAAAATCATATCCTTTAAAATTCTAATTTTTATTAGATTCCAAATTAATTTAATATTCATCTTCCAACCTTATTCTCATTTAAGTCATTTAAACTCCAGAAATTAAATTTTAATAAATTCTTAATAATATTTGATCTCAAAAAAATCAAACTTGATTAATAACCTCTTTTATACTTCAAATTAATTTTATACATAGCTTAAAACCAGAATTTAACTATATATAAAATAACCTTTATCAATAACCAAATCAATATCAGTAACAACCCGGAATTTTTCACCAATTTATAATCATCATTAAACGATTAATGTGGATAGCTATTTGCTGTTGAAATTTTTATTGGTTGGTATTCTTTTCATAAATTTGTTTAAGAATTTTATCGGGCTTTAAAATTTGTTTTGGCCCATTTCTTTTGTTGTCGTTATGGGCATCGTTGTCGTTCTTTAACCCGTTCCCCATTTTTATTTTCTCATTCGAAAACCTAAAACCAAACGAAACAGAAGAAAATAAAAATGGTGGCGGCCTCGTTCGTCCCCCTTTCAATATTAGGGTATAGAAATCGAAGTTAATGGCCGCAAGAGTTTGAACTTCGCTCGTCTTTGAGACGCCATGGCTTCGATTCGGGAGGTCGGCAGTGGTTTTGGGCTCCTTGAATCTAAGGTGAGTAAATTTATTTACTCACATCTTGCTCAATCTCAGTTAGTAGGGTTTAAATATTGTGATTTCGTGATTACTTGGTTCATTTGGGTTTTGATATCTGATTTGTGTTCGCTTCCTTGATATTCACGGCTTGACTTGATTTGACGCCTTGATTGCCACGGCTTTGATTTCCTTTGACTTTTCCCAATTTGTGAATTTTGATGCTTCTGCTGGCTTCGGTAGTATTTTTGACCTTATTTGATTTTTCTGTTGTTTCATGACTTCGGCCATTGATTTATTGATTGCCTCCCTCTGATGTTTTCTTAGTTTGGTACGAACTTGATACTGTCACATGATTGTGCACTGACTTGAGCTTCTGGCAATATCTTTGGTTCAATGCATCTGTTGCACTTGCAGTTTGTTTGAGTTTCTGAGCATCATTTTTGGTTTTCATTCTTGGTTGAAGCTCGACTTCACTTGTTCATTCCACTGGTATACCTGGTGCATTACTTGACTTGTTGTATTGTCATTGTATTTGAGTGCATGTTTGCACTGTGTTTTTTATGTTGGCCTTCATTTTTGAATCTTTGTTTTGTACTGAGTCTTGATATCACTGGTGTCACTATATCATGATACAGTTTGCATTTGTTAGCTGATAGTTCTTGTTGTACTCTCTGTTTTGTGTCACTTCATATATGCACTGATGCATACTGCCTCTGGTTATGGCCATTGGTTTGTGTTGTTGCTTGAGTCACTTTGTTGGGCTTGTAGTACTTGGATATTTGCAGTCTGTAGTTGTATTGTGCTCGACCTGATGCTGAGTATCATTTTTGGTTTAAACTCGGCTTGCATTGGCTTCCTTCTGCATTTTTTCATAAGTTTGTCCATTCACTGTCCACACACGTACATGCTTCACTATCTTGTTAAAGAGGTTGGGACTGGTTTCATTTCTTTGGTTGAGTTTGCACGTTCACCTGTTGTTGGCTTCGGTTTCATTTCTTTTGTTGGTTGAGACTGGTTTATGGCCATTGGTTCATTGATGGTTTTTGGTACTAGTTGACTCTTGATGGCATTTTCTTCACTGAATAATGCTTTACTTGAGCTTTCATATTGATTTTTGAAATTTCACTTGAGTTGAATCCAGTTTCAAAACTCGAGTTTGACCTTGTGCTCGTCACTATTCATTTTGATTGCACCTGAGTTTCAATTTGAGTTGAATCCGTCTTTAATTCGGGTTTGACCTTGTGCCCGTTTGTGTGCACCATCACTGTAGTGGCAAGGCAGTGCACGCAATCGTGAACTGCAGCCACACGGTATTGAGTTTTTGGGTACATCATCACTGTAGTGGCAAGGCAGTACACGCAAGCGTGAACTGCAGCCACACGATATGGCTTTTATTGAGATTCTATTTTGTTTTGATTTATTGATCTTTTGCGTATTCCATATGCTGTAGTGGCGAGGCAGTGCACACATGCGTGTACTGCAGCCCTACCCGTATTGTTATTTTAATTGATATTTCAACTGTTTGAACTGTTTCATTTATTCAATTCAATATGATTTGAATTGTACTTTGATTGGTTTAATTTGATGATTTTGTTGTTAATTGCCGATTAGGAAATTTTGATGTTTTCCAAATTATCTTCATTGATATTCTTTTTACTTATCTTTGTTGATGATTTGAATCTGCTGATTATTGTTTAACACTGTTACGCGTTATATTTATCGTTATCTGATTTCTTTATTTAAGGATCGGATAGACGAGATTTATTGTGACTGTCGTCTATTTGTTACTTAATTATTATTGCTTCTGTGCACTAATAACTGAGTTTGAATTAGACTGACCCGTGTAGTATTTTCTTTTGAATTTAATACTCGGGTCAGACCGAGTATTTACAGGTTGTAGATATCTTACTTTGGGTTGCTGCTAAAGCTATGAAGTCTTTTCATACTTTTTGGAGTATTCGTTGTCTTAGTATAGTATGTTATGTATTCTTGTATATTTTATATGATAATATATATGTATATGTAACTTCCTGTGTCGACAGTTGTTGTTGTACCATATGTTCCGTATCACATGTATTGTAACTGACATCAGTTATTATATATATAGGACTTTTTGTTTTAACTGTGTTCCGCATTTATATTATCTGTGTTATTATTTTCATTTATTGTCCTAAACTATTATGAACCATCGCAGTTCGTTTTATACTGGAATTGGGGTATGTCGATGGGAGTAAATAAATCAGAGATTAAAAATGAAAGAATATATATATACCACTCCTATCGAGATAACCAATACTAGTGTAAGGCCTAACTACTGATGGCCGCTCCTCAACAGCCTTATTCTCCGTGCTAGTTGACAACATTACACCGTAGTGTTCTTGGCTAGCGTGGGTATTGAGGTGGGGCGTCGCAGCTTGGTATCAGAGCCCAGGTTTATGAACATAATATAAAACATAACTTAGACGGAACATGTGTTTCAACTATTTCTCGATATTTTGTCTCACATGTTTGTCTTTGCTATCTTTGATTGTTAGGAATGAATTCCTAACGCTTGTTCGTGTGCATTTGATTTTGATTTCATGAAAGTATTTTGCCTTCGGCCTCCGTTTGCTTTGCGAACTCAAGTTGGGTTTTTGATGATGAGGATTTTGTTCTTGTGTTTTCGGCTTTGAATTGATTTAGCCGATGTTGATTTTGTTCGAATTTGGCCAATTAAAGTTATTTTGACCTCTGGACTTTGTTCCACTTTTATGATATGCTATGGGTATCATTGTGTACCTGTTACACTGTGATGAAAAATAGCTCGACTGGTTGCAAATTGAGTGATTTTGATTTTTCACTCACATCTAGTTCGAATCTTAGTGATTTTGAACTTGATATTTTGTGTTTTCCTCGGCTTGATTTCCATTCGACTTTGGTCACTTTTTTTTCGTGAAATTGCTAGTTTCTTGATTTCCAAGACTTTGACTTTGTTTGCCGTTGAATTCTTTGATGAGGATGTTGATTCGTTTTGTACTCGACTGTGGCCATTAATTGTTGACTTCGACATTGACTTGATTTTTATTTTTGTTGAAGCCATTTATGCTCGTTCTGCTTTGTTTTTCCAATTGTTAATCGATTCTTATTTTCCGATTAGTTGTTATCACCTTTGTCGACTTTGATAACTTCTATTTCTAGAATTTTTGGGTATTTCTACTTTGATGGATTTGGAATCGAATTCTTTGGATTTTATTCACGTCTTCGAATGTGAATTTTAGTGAATTGATTTTGTTTTCAAATTCAATCGATTCTTGATTATTTCCCCGATTTGTTGCTATCATTTATTAGCAACTTTGATGACATTTTCTTCGGGATTTTTGTGAACATACTTTTTGAAGGATTCAGTACCGATTTCTTTGGATTCTATTCACATCTTTGTATGTGAATTCTTGTGACTGATTGTTTCTACAATCATTTTTGTGATTTGTCACTTTAAAAATATAAAGGTTTCAATACTAGTAGTAAATATCTAAACTCTTTTATCAAAATGATTTCAACTCTATTTTTAATACCAAACTCTTTTCCTAAACCGTTTTCCAATCTATTAGTATATACAAACCTTTATTTCACTCGTATGAGAAATCTAATTAAACGACTTAGCAAAACAAGTGGTATGAAACGCTTGCGTTTACTTCGTCGCTTAATTTTTGGACTTGTTCGATTGAACCACTTGTGACATTTTTCTAGTGAAGATCTACAGTTTGATCGTAAATATTTAAGTGAAGCTAGTGGTTATGGGACATGAAGCTAAACTTTTATATTCACTAACTTAGTGTAATTGACACTTCGCGTTGATCATGACGATCATTTTTATGATTTAGACTAGCAATTGTGCGATGTCTCTTTGTTTGCAAGGTTAGACTAGACACCATTTGTGTGATTCCATTCACACATACCTTTTTGATTTTTGGTTAGTCTAGACCTCATCTGTGTGATTCCACTCACACATACTTTCTCTTTGTTTGCAAGGTTAGACTAGACACCATTTGTGTGATTCAACTCACACATACCTTTTCGATTTTTGGTTAGTCTAGACCTCATCTGTGTGATTCCACTCACACATACTTTCTTTTTGTTTGCAAGGTTAGACTAGACACCATTTGTGTGATTCCACTCATACATACCTTTTTGATTTTTGGTTAGTCTAGACCTCATCTGTGTGATTCCACTCACACATACTTTCTTTTTGTTTGCGAGGTTAGACTAGACACCATTTGTGTGATTCCACTCACACATACCTTTTTGATTTTTGGTTAGTCTAGACCTCATCTGTGTGATTCCACTCACACATACTTTCTTTTTGTTTGCGAGGTTGGACTAGACACCATTTGTGTGATTCCACTCACACATACCTTTTTGATTTTTTGGTTAGTCTAGACCTCATCTGTGTGATTCCCCTCATACATACTTTCATTTTGTTTGCGAGGTTAGACTGGGAACCACTTGTGTGATTCCACTCACACATACCTTTTTGATTTTTGGTTAGTCTAGACCTTATCTGGGTGATTCTGACTCACCCATATGGGTTAGCTCCCCATGGTTTCGGACCGTCATGTGATAGGCCTCTTTCCCTTTTTTTTGTGATTTCTGGATTTCTTGTGTAGATTTCTAGAATTTGTGTTTTCTGGATTTCTTGTGTAGATTTCTAGAATTTGCGTTTTCTGGATTTCTTGTGATGATTTCTAGAATTTGTGCTTCACCAATTTTCGTGATTTCTATTGATAAGTTTTATCAATTTTTTTGCATTGGTGAATTCGTGTGTCATTGGCTTGTTATGAATACAAGTTTAGGGTATGATACCCCTTTCTATCTTTGAGAAGATTCTTGTGACATTTTTGATGAATGAAAATTCACTGGTATCATGTTTTAATGCCAATTATTTTGATGAGATTTTGACGTTTAAAAATTTATGTCACTTTGACTTCAGTGACCGTCAAATTTATAGTGGATTTTCAGGCGGTTATCCCGCAATGCTGATTTTGTTGTCCGTTTTTACGGTATTTTGTGAAGTGCGATATCCTTGTCGAAGTTGCCACGGATGTTGCTGTTTTAATCACGTGTTTTAGAAATTGTTTCAAAATAAAAATTGTTTCCAAAAATTTTACAGTTTGCGTTTCCAAAAGAATGAGAAAGCGATTTAAACGTTTCAGTAAAATCGAGGACTGTGACCCCTTTCTTTTACTGATTCGCTTAATTCCAGACTTGTTCGTTTGAAAATGAAAATTATTATTTTTATAAAATATATGAAAATTGTTTTCAGAAGTTTTGCATCTTGCGCTTTCAAAAGAATGAGGAAGCGAATTAAATGTTTCAGTAAAATCAAGGACTATGACCCTTTTCTTTTACTGATTCGCTTAATACCGGACTTGTCCGTTTGAGAACGTGAAATGTTATTTTTAGAATACACAATTTTGCACTTTTAAGGAAACGATGAAGTGAATTAAAAAATTTAGTAAAACTCGTGGTTATGGGACATGTGCGTTTGCTAATTCGGTTAATTCCGGACTTGTTAATTGAAATATTTGTGGTTTCTGATTATCGTTTTTGATAATCGGATATTTGTGATTTCTAATTATCGTTTTTGATAATCGGATATTTGTGATTTCTGATTATCGTTTTTGATAATCGGATATTTATGATTTCTGATTTTCGTTTTTGATAATCGGATGTTTGTGATTTCTGATTTATCGTTTTTGATAATCAGATATTTGTTGTTTCTGATTATCGCTTGTGATAATTAGATATTTGAGATTTAATTATCGTTTTTGATAATTAAATATTTGTTGTTTCCGATTATCGTATTTGATAATTGGATATTTGTTGATTTGAGATTTCTAATTATCATTTTTGGTAATTAGATATTTGCAATTTTGCGACTTGTGATTTTTGTTTTCTAATTATCTCCGTTGATAATTAGATTTTGTTGTCTTCTAATTATCGTATTGATAATTAGATATTGCCGTTTTGCTGATAATTACATTCATTCTGTTTTGTTGTTTTCTGATTATCTAATTGATAGTTAGATTTTGTTGAGAATTTATGAATTTCTTTTATGTAATTAAAAGATTTCTTTGGCGTTTGAATTCTCTACCTTAATTTTTCTAGCTTGATCAGTTTATGTTAGAGAAACGATCGTTATAGATGACCTTAATTATAAAAATTGCGGGGACGCAATTTCTTTAAGGAGGGGAGTTGTAACAACCCGGAATTTTTCACCAATTTATAATCATCATTAAACGATTAATGTTGATAGCTATTTGCTGTTGAAATTTTTATCGGTTGGTATTCTTTTCATAAATTTGTTTAAGAATTTTATCGGGCTTTAAAATTTGTTTTGGCCCATTTCTTTTGTTGCCGTTATGGGAATCGTTGTCGTTCTTTAACCCGTTCCCCATTTTTATTTTCTCATTCGAAAACCTAAAACCAAACGAAACAAAAGAAAATAAAAATGGTGGCGGCCTCGTTCGTCCCCCTTTAGATATTAGGGCATAGAAATCGAAGTTAATGGCCGCAAGAGTTCGAACTTCGCTCGTCTTTGAGACGCCATGGCTTTGATTCGGGAGGTCGGCAGTGGTTTTGGGCTCCTTGAATCTAAGGTGAGTAAATTTATTTACTCACATCTTGCTCAATCTCAGTTAGTAGGGTTTAAATATTATGATTTCGTGATTACTTGGTTCGTTTGGGTTTTGATGTTTGATTTGTGTTCGCTTCCTTGATATTCACGGCTTGACTTGACTTGACGCCTTGATTGCCACGGCTTTGATTTCCTTTGACTTTACCCAATTTGTGAAATTTGATGCTTCTGCTGGCTACGGTAGTATTTTTGACCTTATTTGATTTTTCTGTTGTTTCATGACTTCGTCCATTGATTTATTGATTGCCTCCCTCCGATGTTTTCTTAATTTGGTATGAACTTGATACTGTCACATGATTGTGCACTGACTTGAGCTTCTGGCAATATCTTTGGTTCACTGCATCTGTTGCACTTGCAGTTTGTTTGAGTTTCTGAGCATCATTTTTGGTTTGCATTCTTGGTTGAAGCTCGACTTCACTTGTTCATTCCACTGGTATACCTGGTGCGTTACTTGACTTGTTGTATTGTCATTGTATTTGAGTGCATGTTGGCATCGTGTTTTTAATGTTGGCCTTCATTTTTGAAACTCTGTTTTGCACTGAGTCTTGATATCACTGGTGTCAATATATCATGATACAGTTTGCATTTGTAAGCTTATAGTTCTTGTTGTACTCTCTGTTTTGAGTCACTTCATATATGCATTGATGCATACTGCCTCTGGTTATGGCCACTGGTTTGTGTTGTTGATTGAGTCACTTTGTTGGTCTTGTAGTACTTGGATATTTGCAGTCTGTAGTTGTATTGTGCTCGACCTGATGCTGAGTATCATTTTTGGTTTAAACTCGGCTTGCATTGGCTTCCTAGTGCATTTTTTCATAAGTTTGTCCATTCACCGTCCACACACGTACATGCTTCACTGTCTTGTTGAAGAGGTTGAGACTGGTTTCATTTCTTTGGTTGAGTCTGCACATTCACCTGTTGTTGCTTCGGTTTCATTTCTTTTGTTGGTTGAGACTGGTTTATGGCCATTGGTTCATTGATGGTTTTTGGTACTGGTTGACTCTTGATGGCATTTGCTTCACTGATTTATGCTTTACTTGAGCTTTCATATTGATTTTTGAAATTTCACTTGAGTTGAATCCAGTTTCAAAACTCGGGTTTGACCTTGTGCTCGTCCCTATTCATTTTGATTGCACCCGAGTTTCAATTTGAGTTGAGTTGAATCCGTCTTTAATTCGGGTTTGACCTTGTGCCCGTTTGTGTGCACCATCACTGTAGTGGCAAGGCAGTGCACACAAGCGTGAACTGCAGCCATACGGCATTGAGTTTTTGGGTACATCATCACTGTAGTGGCAAGGCAGTGCACGCAAGCGTAAACTGTAGCCACACGATATGGCTTTTATTGAGATTCTATTTTGTTTTGATTTATTGATCTTTTGCGTATTCCATATGCTGTAGTGGCGAGGCAGTGCACGCGTGCGTGTACTGCAGCCCTACCCGTATTGTTATTTTAATTGATATTTCAACTGTTTGAACTGTTTCGTTTATTCAATTCAATATGATTTGAATTGTACTTTGATTGGTTTAATTTGATGATTTTGTTGTTAATTGCCGATTAGGAAATTTTGATGTTTTCCAAATTATCTTCATTGATATTATTTTTACTTATATTTGTTGATGATTTGAATCTGCTGATTGTTGTTTAACACTGTTACGTGTTATATTTATCGTTATCCGATTTCTTTATTTAAGGATCGGATAGACGAGATTTATTGTGACTGTCGTCTATTTGTTACTTAATTATTATTGCTTCTGTGCACTAATAACTGAGTTTGAATTAGACTGACCCGTGCATTATTTTCTTTTGAATTTAATACTTGGGTCAGACCGAGTATTTACAGGTTGTAGATATCTTACTTTGGGTTGCTGCTAAAGCTATGAAGTCTTTTCATACTTTTTGGAGTATTCGTTGTCTTAGTATATGATGTTATGTATTCTTGTATATTTTATACGATAATGTATATGTATATGTAACTTCCTATGTCGGCGGTTGTAGTTGTACCATATGTTCCGTATCACATGTATTGTAACTGACATCAGTTATTATATATATGGGACTTTTTGTTTTATCTGTGTTCCACATTTATATTATCTGTGTTATTATTTTACATTTATTGTCCTAAACTATTATGAACCATCGTAGTTCGTTTTGTACTGGAATTGGGGTATGTCGATGGGAGTAAATAAATCAGAGATTAAAAATGAAAGAATATATATATACCACTCCTATCGAGATAACCAATACTAGTGTAAGGCCTAACTACTGATGGCTGCTCCTCAACAGCCTTATTCTCCGCGCTAGTTGACAACATTACACCGTAGTGTTCTTGGTTAGCGTGGGTATTGAGGTGGGGCGTCACAATATCCCATACCATATATACATATATATTTTACAAAACCATAGAAATCACTTTAAAATATTTATATATATATACCGCGGTGTCTGTATAAAATTTTCTATCATATGGTCAAGTGATACGGATATTTGTCACTTCAATCCGCAATTCAAAAATAAAATTTTACAGTTATATATCATTTCAAACCGCAATCCCGAATGCAATAAAATGCATAACAACTTGCAATTTATGATGATATAAACATACATCCATTCATCCATCATAAAATCATACATCCATTTATCACAATCGTCATCCAATTCAAACAATACATCAATATATAATAGGTAATAAATAACAGGCATTTACTGGCAGTTTATTATGCAAAATAAATTAAATAATAATTTAACTGGCAGTTTATAAGCAGTAATAAATTTAACTAAAATTTCACTAGCAGTTTATATGCAATAATGAATTAAATAACAAGTTAATTAAATAAATGCAAATTAACTGAGATAATGATAAAATATATGCCAAACAGCTATAAATAAATTTCAAATCACATCATAACTGAATTTAACAAACATAAGAAATCTTAGAAGTTGTGAGTGGGTTAAAACACTCACCTTTTGAATTTAAATTGAATTTAAATTCAATTTAAACCCAAAAATTTGATAGTCTCTAAATTTGTCCAAACTAGAGACAAAAGGTCTAGAATTTTATTACGATCCTAACAAAAAAAATCGCGTGTGAAACGGAGTTCGTAAGCGAAAGTTATAGCGAGAATTGTGATTGAAATTCAATTTTAAAAATAATTAAAAAAAAAGAGAACACATACCCTCGCCACGTCACCTCCTTCATCCCACAACACGCAACACACGAACCAACACCTGAAACCCTATCTCTATAGAAACAACGCACGCACGGTACAGTACGAGCACAAAAAATTTTGCCGTTCGCTTCCGTCAGCCACGCCTAACGCGCACCTCCACCCCCGAGATCGTCGGCCCCCTGCACCTCCTCGCGCCAAATCGAACGCAGCAACCCTCCAATGACAGCCGCCGCCACCAAATTTGCCCTAGGTTGAATTATGGATGATGATCTAGTTGTTAACTTCACGAACGAACACCATGGATGAGAAGCACTCGTCGATCTGTACGCGTTGGTACCCTTGATTTAACGATCGGACGACGATCAAAAACCACCAAAGGACGGCCGAGAATTGATTTGCGAATTCTAGGCAAACGGTATATCGATTTGAAAAACGAATCACACTAGAAGATTACGCTCTTCGAGAGCTTCAATATATATTTTTTCCAAATTTTTCTGAGGAGTTTGAAATTTCAGCTTTGGATTTGATTTTAGGATTGCAATTGTAATTAGGGTTTGTCTGCCATTGGAAAGGAGGAGTTGAGAAGAAGATATACATATAGACAAATGAGAAATAGAGGGCTAGGGTTTATAACCGGGATATATATAGGCAAATTGGAATAGAATAGATGGATCAGGTTGAATATACGCGCTAACGACAAAGTGGCCCAAAAAGCCCGTTTCGACTCCGGAATGAAATTGGGTCAACTCATATATCAAAATAGGTGTTTAAAAATATTTTAAACGCGATGGAAAAAGTTTCACGTCCAAATTCCATCGTATGAATAAGTTATGCTAAAATCAATATTTTTCAAATTTATTTCAATTGATTTCAATTTATCGATTTCAAGGCGTTTCGAGTCCGTACGATCAAACGACAAGTCCGATCGCTACAAAACTTGAAATCCAACAATAATTCACTGTTACAGATCCGATGGAACCGGTTTCATGGAAATCCGAGTCAGTGGCCAAAATGGCTATTTTTCCAGTTATTTAAATAAATTAAAATTAATTAATTAAACCAACTTTTCAATTTCAATTCGAAAATTTGCCAAATTTCATCACTTATGATTTCTCAATCATTTACAATGATCAAACAAATTTAAATGTCAACTTAGAGGTGAATAATTTATAAATTTCAATATTAACCTCAATTTCATTAAATTATAAATTTAATTTCCAAAATTTCTATTAATTTACTTTTCATTCTCTATTCAATTCATTATTAACAAATGGGTGAAATAAATATTGGAATCAAAATCCATTACATTAACATTCTCACTTTTTATCTAAATTCTTATTTATGAAATATTTTAATAATATATCCCACTTATTTGCAATTAATCCACTTATTAAATTCCAAATTTCAAATAAATTAATAAATCTTGGTTTTCACTCCTTAAATCAACCAATCCTCGTATTATAAATAAAATTAACATTTATTACGTCTTATAGAATTAACCATCTGCAATGACAAATTAAATCTACTCTAACTGCACAAATTAAGACAATCAACTGCAATTTATTTCACATTAAACTTCATAAACTATCAATTGAAAACTAAATAAAACCGCTTATTTATTTAAAATCTTGCTATTCAATAAATTGACAATTTATGGGTATAATTAACATTGATTCCCGATTATTACTTAAATACATCACAAAACGTTAATTTAGATTCATTATAATTGATTACCAAAAATTTATTTAATGCAGTCAATTATGCCCTTTACAATTTTTATACATTCATTAATTGTCAATTACCATTCAAATAAATCCATTCATTCAATTTCTTTCCAATTAATTAAAATTGATTGCTATAAATTGATTTGATTTCATTGCCAAATATATACATAAATTACTATTAAATGTCCTCAATAAATTTTATTTACTTGGTTTCAAACTTTTTATTACATCAATTACTGCCTTATAAAATAAACTTACATTTCTATTAAATTTGCATTCACACTTCCGTTACTACACTTATTTCCATTAAAGTAATATTTATTATCAACAACAAACATTAAAATTTACTTATCTAAACATTGATTGTACAAACTTTCAATTTATTACATATTACTTCCTTAGTTAATATAACTTCAGAATTTATTCCCCGATTCCCTAATTTATCTCCATCAAATTGCACTAATTAAGTAAATTAACTGTAATTTATTTCAAACTAAATTTTATGAACTAAATGAATAGGTAACTTATAACAATAGTTACCCTTAACTTTTAATTCCATTTAAAAGTTCATTAATTACAACAAATGTTCCAACCAGCTATATAATTCTAATTTCATCTTTTATTTGCGTTAACTATTTTATTTCCATTATGCTGAAATTTAGTCAATTATACACATTTAATATTCCAATTCATTTATTTATATTGGTTTCAAATTTTTTTATTAGATCAATTGCCATCATATACATATAATTAACATTTCTATTGGTTTTACATTCAAAATTTCAGTTATTATCTTAACTTACATATGGTAATGTTTAATTACATTTAATTGCTGTTGATTAAATACACTAGTAACGAACAATAGTTGTCACCATTATACATTTTATAACATTTGTAAGTTTATTTTTTACAACCAATTATTACAACAACTCTCATTAAAATACATTTATTCCATTTCCATCCATTAACTATCTATTTTACATAATAATTAAATGTTTACATTTGTTACTTGTATTAAATTTTATAACCAAGCATAGCAGGTTTAAATACAATGGATTGGAGTTTCATTAAGATCATTGACAATTAACTTGTATTAACATTGTTTCATTTTAATTTAGTTATTATTCCATTATTAAATTGCAAATTTTTATTTCTTTCAATATTAACTCATAAAATATTATTAAATTAACAAATTTTAAACACCGAAAATTTATGGGTCGTTACACCTGTGATAATGGATGTGTGTGACAATTTGAAAATGTTTTAGTTATAAATGCAAATGCATGTGTGTGTATATCTATGCATGTGAATGTAGATATATATATATATATATATATATATATCTACTCCTATACAGGCTCAAGAACACTTAAAAAAATTCATATCTTTTTATCTGATCTGTTTTAGGTTATAATTTCTAAATGAAAAAGTGTTGAAACAATGAAAAATCAATTTTAAAAATAATTTCAAGTATATTTATTGAGTAATCATTTCTAAAATGTAAAATTACAGTAGACTCATTTAAAATCAGAAAAATCAAATAGCAAGATTTCTTATTTGAATTATATAAACTGATTCGTAGTGAAGAGTGATGATTTTTGATGTGAAGATCATGATTTTTAAGATTTGGAATGATTAGGAATTGCGAGTTGATCGATTTATGCTTTTTCGTCAATTTCTGATGATCAACAATGTATGGTTCTTCGTGCTTTGGTCTGGAGGTGGCTCGAGCATCGATGGTCAAGGGAAAACTAGTGGAAGGTTTATAAGTGGCTGTGGCGGTGGCACGATGTCGAGTTAGGGTTTTATGGTGATGTTTTGTCGACATAGTTCATTTGGCTCGTGTGCCGTCGTTAGCGCACCGGAGTCGATCAAACCTGAGGGGATTGCTGCGTTGTCGTGTGGCGAAGCTGTGGACATGGTGGCATGAGCTCAGGTTGTTGAGATGGATGAGACGAGACGATTCTTGATTATCGAATGGGTACCGGGGGATGCTGACTTGGCTTGATTTCGATTTTGCACGAGCTCATCAAACTGGTGATTGGGTTGGTCGGCAAGGTCATCGGTGACATGTGGAAGGTCGCGAAGAGGGTCGGCGATGACCAAAGTGTCGGTGCACGTGCACCAGTATCGTGATATCTGGGTCGGTTTGTGAAGTTTAGGAAGAAGGGAGGTTGCTTGGGTTGGTTTCGGGGATGATCTCGTGTTGGTTAGAAGTAATGAAGCAGAAGAGGTTACTCGAGTTTTGTCTCGAGATTCCTTCGGGTTAGACTTGGGTAGGTTAATTTATTAACCAAGTTTTAATTAAAATAGGTTTTAAAGTTAAAAACAAATCAAAATTTTAAATGATTTTCTTCAATCAATTTCCTTTAAACAATAAATGTTTATTTAAATGTGTATAGATAAAAGATATATATAGTTTATTTTAACTTGAATAAATTAAGTTAATCATTAAATTTATATAAAATAAATTTAATGATCATTAAGTCATTGACTAAGAAAATGAAATGATTTTGATTATTTAGTAACTTAAAGGGTTTTAAGTTAAATTCTTATGTTAATGATAATTAATTTTCAAGGTTTACTAAATTAGCATTTAAATGATAATTAAGAAATAAATTAAGATAATGATGTATCTTTGATTAATTAAGGTTAATTAATTAGTGTAAGTAATTAAGGTATAATTACTTAATTGAAATTAATTAAGGATAATTAATTAATTAAGATAATGTAAGTAACTAAAGGAAATTAATCACTTAAAGAAAATTACTTAATTTAAAAGTAATTAGTTAATGATTGAAGCTGATTAATCAAGTGATTAAAGGATAATTACTCAACGTAATTAATTTATGATTCACTAATATAAGTGATTAGGGATAATCACTTATGGTAATTAGTTAAGGATAATTAGTTTAATGGTTTAATTAAGGGTTGATTAATTAATGTAATCAATTAAGGATAATTAATTAAAGAATAATTGAATAATTAAATATTAATTATTTAATTATTAAAGGTTGATTGATTTATTAATTAAGATTGATAATTTATAATTAAAGGTTAACTAATTTATCATTAAAGGTTAACTAATAAATGATTATAAGAAAAATTAATTTAAGGTTTGTAATTAATTAATGTTAATTAACCAGGATTAGTAATTTATTCATAAGTAATTAATCTGGTTAATTTAACTATAATCAGGTGACTAATTGATCTTGCTTGTGGTTGATTGAATTCTATTGAATGCTTTGAATTGTTTGATATCCCTGATGTATGATGTTCTGTGATATGATTGAGCTGTGAACTGTGACTTATTTATCTGTGATGAATTTATATATTTATCTGTGAATGAAGATTAGCGTTATAGCATTATACCGCTTATCGATATTGTTGTGCTTGAATGGATATTGGTTGTGATATGTTATTGTTGTGTGTAAAACCCCTGGACTACACCACACACACAAAAATATGGATTTCACATGGAATTGGTTAAGTCAAAGATATTTGAATTTAATATTATTTTCAATTAAATGGTTTTAAAAGTTGAATTTTAAATCCAATTGGATTGGAAATGGAATTGAGTTGAATATGAAAAGATTTTGAAAAGGAAGGTTTGAAATTGAAATTTAGTTTGAATAAAATATGTCTTGTTTAAGTTTGGAAATTATGGTTTGAAAGGGGTATACAAGTTATACAATATATGTATGGATCTTAAACCATTTTTGAATTATATTAAATGACTATTTTGGGGTTTTAAATAGAACTAGCCGAGTATACGGTAGTTCGCTAATTTTTCAATATATACTTTGAAATGCTATATCTTGAGTAAATTCAACCGGATTTTGCCGAAATGAAAAACATTTGTTTTCAAATTATAATGGCTTTCGTATAACAAAAGAATTTCCAGTTTTTGTTGAAATGGATTTCATGTTATTGGTGAATCAAATTGAAAATAGTTTTGAAAACTATGAATGAATCTTTGTTAAAGATTGGTGAACCTTGTTTCAAATTGAAAGTGATCTTTAAAGGTGAATCTTTTGTTCAAAAGATTAAAAGTGAAATTTGTTTAAACCATTCAAAAGGAAAGGTTTTGGGCTTAAAGTTGTGACATAACTAAGATCCCAATATATCCATATGTTTTTCAAATTAGCGCTCATTATTCGGTTTCGCCGAGAGAGGACTTTATGTCATAAAACCCATTTCGAATAGTGATACGACATAATGGGAGTGCATTTGAAGACGGTGGTGAAGACCGAGAACTTTCGAGAAAGAAAGGATTACCTATCGAATGTCTTTGCACTAAGTCGCGTAGGTATAGAGAACTCCTTATGTGAACGGGAGTTCGATCGGGATTGTGAATACCCGGATTTGCAAGGTCTTCTTTGAAGTGCCTTTGGTTCCGTTCGAATCCGGAACGGGCTTGTACGGATGTATATCTGACGTTACACTTTGAGATGTAAAGCTGGTTTCTATCAATTACATTTCCGTTTGGTGGTGGAGAATTTATTCTCTTATCTTAACACCCTTCTCTGAGACGTACGAGCTCAGAGGTTATGGAGTTGATGGTTACTAGTGATATATTCCCAATTTGGTAATGTGGCATACTAAGTGCTGATTGTTGATCAAAGTATGGCTTTTGTGAAAAGCATAGCTTTGTGGACGAGACCTCGTCGAACCTCACACCCCAGAAATGGTCGAAACAGGAAGAATGAAGCAAAGTTATGAGAGTCGCGCCCTTTAGGGTATGTCCATTTCCTTCTGGATGAAAAGTGGTATCATGGTATGGAGCCCATATATTTATTTATGTGGTTATTGCAATTTGTTGGTGGTTAGAGCTCTCGGATAAAGGGCGGTGACGACCGAAGGATGACATACTCGTGACAGTTAGTTATCCAGTTACAGAGG
Source organism: Allium cepa (assembly GCA_030765085.1). Classification (NCBI taxonomy): domain Eukaryota; kingdom Viridiplantae; phylum Streptophyta; class Magnoliopsida; order Asparagales; family Amaryllidaceae; genus Allium; species Allium cepa. The sequence continues at coordinate 1,029,305,141 of CM060929.1, forward strand.
TAACCCGGCCTTGTATTGGCAGAGAGCCGGTTAAGTTCTCGGGGCGTCCCTCCAGAGGCGTACCCATGTGGTGAGGAAGTTCCTTAGCTTGACCATTTGTTGGAAATCTAAACAAAACAATACAAGCCCTGTACGGTTTTAGTTGTTTAACCTGCCATTTATAAATGATGGTGACCTGCCGTTTAAATGGTAGCTATAGTAGGTATACATAATGGTGGTATGTTGGCTAAGATTAATATTTTACTTTCGAAATGTTTTTCTGCACTATGCACTAATAATAATATCAAAAGGATTTTGCGCATTAAGCATGTTTGACTATCATAAGGAGAAATCTCCTCCAATTATGCGTTTGCATTTTGTGTGTGGCGGGAGGCCTTATGGTAGTTCCATTTTCCAAAAAGCATGCGGATTTCCTTTTTATTTCTTTTTTTTGTTCAAGATAAAATGTTTTCGTTTGCTCACACCAGTCCCATGACTGACCTGGAGTTTATTGTTCCCTTTCTAAACTCTGGGTGCCCATAATTTTCCACACGGCAGCCTAGAGTCAGGTTTTCAGATAGTCGGCTAGTAGATATAGATTCAATAGCATTTAGTCTTTATATTTTGGCAATCACACTGCGGACTGGACTTGCTGAAGTTCAGCTTGATGGTGGTTCGAGCTTCTTGGATTGGCATCTTTAGAGCTTTGGCATTTGAAGATGTTGTTCTCTGCTACTGTCGCTTGTTTTTCCGTTGTTGTTCTATCCCTGATATATGTTGATAATCATTTGTATCAGATTGTTGTATCAATGTTGTGTATCAATAATGTTATTCATTCTGTTTCTGCTGTGTTGTTTACTTAATGTGTTATAAGCTGCAACACGAATCGAATTTCAACGTTTGAATCTGCAGCATTCGAGTACGGGTAAAGTATGGATGTCGATTTTCAAACGCTGGATTTTGGGTCATGACAATTTGGTATCAGAGCTGAAGGTTGAGTAAGAACTTTAGCTTAGGGGTATAACACATTAGGTGACTCATTAGAGATAGGGTTATAAATACCCTAGAATGAGTTTCCTTAAGATATCTTGTCTATATGCCTCAGTGAATTCTCTTACTATTCACTGATAGTGAGTATGAGTGCAAGAAGAGGACGAGGTAGGGGACAGGGGAGTACCACTATAAATGGTCAATACCCTGCAACAGCGGAAACAACTTTCTATCAATCTATTTTGTTCATCATCCAATTTCAATTGTTTGATGGTTTCCTAGCAGCTTCAAGAAGAAGTTTTGGTGTGGTGGTGGCCCTGCGAATCTTTGTTTACGTTATAGATAAGTACATGTCTCGTATTCTCGTCAATAGTTTTCTATCAGCTTTTCGTTTTAACTTTAATGAATTTTAAATTTTAATTGAAGTAAATTGATTAAATTTTAATTGAAGTAAATTGATTAATAAATTATGAAGATAAATGGGATTATATCCATTTGTCTGTTCTCTTGGGGTCCAGATATATTCTACGAATGGTTAGTTATTCCATTGGACTAACCGATGCCACTGCATATTTCGTAGATCTAATGACCCGAGTGTTTCGTGATATATTGAATAAATTTGTTCTCGTATTTATTGATACTATTCTGATTTGGTAAGCCAAATATAGAATAGATATTCAGTTTGATCCGGTAAAACATTTCTTCATCTATTCTTTGTCTGTCTCCCTATCTAGCAAATTTCGATGATGAAATTTTCTTAAGGGGGAATCTGTAATGATCCCGGTTTTGAGTCAAATTTAAACTGGTAAATTAATATAAATTTTTGGATTTAAATTGTTAACTAATTTGATGTTTTCCATATTAAATAAGATATGTACCTATTTATTTACATAAATAGATTGTAATTTGAAAATTGAATTTGAAAATTTTCAAAATAAATAAAAATGCGTTTATGTACATATAAAAATAGATTATAAATAGAATTTTGATTTGGGAATTCCAAAATAAATATCTTAAAAAAACTGAATTTGAAAACTCTATAATTTAAAATTAATAAAAATTTGTTATAATATACATATGTAATATATATTTTAGTTATATTTTGAATTTGATATAAATAACTTTCAAAAGGCTATTTTAAGTTAAATTCTTATATATGAAATATATGTGATTACTTATTAATGTATAATTAGTTTTAAAATCTTTTTTCTTAAGGTTATATAAATAGTTATAAAGGTAAGTGTGTATAGATAAACACACACAGAGATATATATATATAAACATTTAAAAACATAATACATAATTTACAAAATATAATACATATTAATAAAAATATAAGTAGGGGCTTAAACATAAAATTGCTTGTATTTAACAAGTGTAGGCCTAATTTTAATATGTATTAACTAGTGTAGCTATTTTATCATATGATAATAACAAGTGGCAAATGTATGTTTCCTTTTAGATTTAAATTTAAATAACATGTTTAAAAGAAAAGAACCAGACTGATTTAGAATTGAAAGCAATTTTATTTCTTCTCATTTCAAAGCCTATAAACCAAGAACCTAAGAAAGAAAACCAAAAAAATCAAAATTAAAACCAAAGATTAAAATCTGAAGCAAACAAAAGTAAAAAACCTCTTTCCAAATTTTCAAAACCTCAAAATCAAACAAATAGTCTTCAACCTGATCAATGCAGCTCATCTTCAAACCAAATTCAAATTCCAAATACATGTTTTCAAGTTTAACCTGAAGCATAATCAAAGCAATCAGGCGATAAGTCAATTTCTAGATCAAAGTTCAAACTAAGTTCTTGTTTTCAGTTTCAAAATCAAGTTGCAAATCATCTCAGACCATTTCCAGTTTTTAAAACATTTCCAGACTTTGTTCTCTGCCTTAATTTCAGGTGAGCAAACTTTTGAACCTGTAAATCTTGGTTTGCCTGTGATAATGGATGTGTGTGATAATTTGAAAATGTTTTAGTTATAAATACAAATGCATGTGTGTGTGTGTATATGCATGTGAATGTATATGTATATACTTGCTTCTCTGTTATATTATACAGGCTCAAGAACACTTAAAAAAATTCACATCTTTTTATATGATCTGTTTTAGGTTATAATTTCTAAATGAGAAAGTATTGAAAGAATAAAATATCAATTTGAAAAATAATTTCATGTATATTTGTTGAGTAATTATTTCTAAAATGGAAAATTACAGTAGAATCGTTTAAAATCAGAAAAATCAAGTAGCAAGATTTCGTGATTGAATTATATAAACTGATTCGTAGTGAAGAATGATGATTTTTGATGTGAAGATCATGATTTTTAAGATTTGGAATGATTAGAAATTTCAAGTTGATCGATTATTGGTTTTTCATCAATTTCTGATGATCAACGACGAAATGGTTCGTCGTGCTTTGGTCTGGAGGTGGCTCGAGCATCGATGGTCAAGGGAAAATTAGAGGAAGGGTTTATAAGGTGTCGTGGCGCCGTTGTGTTAGGGTTTTATAGTGAAGTTTTGTCGACATACTTCATTTGGCTCGTGCGCCGTCGTTAGAGCACTGGAGTCGATCGGACCGGAGGGTATTGGTGCGTTGTCGTGTGGCGAAGCTGTGGACATGGTGGCGTGAGCTCAGGTGGTCGAGATGGATAGGGCGAGAAGATTCTTGACGATCGAATGGGTTCCAGGTGGAGGCTGACTTGGCTTGATTTCTATTTGGCACAAGTTTGTCGAACTGGGTGATTGGGTTGGTCGGTAGGCTCATCGGTGACATGTGGAAGGTCGCGACGAGGGTCGGCGATGACCAGAGCATCGGTGCACGTGCACTAGTATCAGTGATATCTGGGTTGGTTTATGAAGTTTGAGAAGAAGGGAGGTTGCTCGGGTTGGTTTCAGGGACGATCTCGTGTTGGCTCAAAGTAATGAAGCAGGAGAGGTTACCATGGTAGGTTAATTTATTAACCAAGTTTTAATTAAAATAGTTTTAAAGTTAAAAACAAATCAAAAATTTAAATGATTTTCTTTAATCAACTTCCTTTAAACAATAAATGTTTATTTAAACGTGTGTATAGATAAAAGAGATATATATTTTATTTTAACTTGAGTAAATTAAGTTAATCATTAAATTTATATAAAATAATTTAAATGATCATTAAGTAATTGACTAAGAAAATGAAATGATTTTGATTGTTTAGTAACTTAAAGGGTTTTAAGTTAAATTCGTGATAATTAATTTTTCAAGTTTTATTAAATAAGGATTTGAATGATAATTAAGAAATAAATTAAGATAATGATTTATCTTTGATTAACTAAGGTTAATTAATTAGTGTAAGTAATTGAGGTATAATTACTTAATTGAAATTAATTAAGGATAATTAATTAATTAAGATAATGCAAGTAATTAAAGGTAATTAATCACTTGAAGGTAATTATTTAATTTAAAAGTAAGTAGTTAATGATTAAACTTGATTAATCAAGTGATTAAAGGATCTCAATGTAATTAATTTGTGATTTATTAATATAAGTGATTAGGGATAATCACTTATGGTAATTAGTTAATGGTAATTAATTAAATGGTAATTAATTAAGGGTTAATTAATTGATTTAATCAATTAAGGATAATTAATTAAAGAATAATTAATTAAAGAATAATTAAATAATTAAAGGTTAATTATTTAATGATTAAATGTTGATTGATTTATTCAGTAAGGTTGATAATTTATAATTAAAGGTTAATTAATTTATCATTAAAGGTTAATTAATTAATGATTAAAAGAAAAATTAATTTAAGGTTTTTAATTAATTAATGTTAATTAACCAGGATTAGTAATTTATTTATAAGTAATTAATCTGGTTAATTTAATTATAATCAGGTGATTAATTGATCTTGCTTATGGTTGATTGAATTCTATTGAATGCTTTGAATTGTCTGATATCCCTGATTCGTGATGTTATGTGGTATGATTGAGCTGTGAACTATGACTTATTTATCTATGATGAATTTACATATTTATCTGTGAAACTGTGAATGAAGATAAGCATTATAGGATTATACCGCTTATCGATATTTTTGTGCTTGAATGATATTGATTGTGATATGTTATTGTTGTGTATAAAACCCATGGACTACACCACACACACACAAATATGGATTTCACGAGGAATTGGTTAAGTCATAGATATTTGAATTTAATATTATTTTCAATAAAATGGTTTTAAAAGTTGAATTTTAAATCCAATTGATTTGGAAATGGAATTGAGTTGAATATGAAGAGCTTTTGATAAGGAAGTTTTGAAATTGAAATTTAGTTTGAATAAAATATGTCTTGTTTAAGTTTTGAAATTATTTTGGAAATTATGGTTTAAAAGGGGTATACAAGTTATACAATATATATATATATGGATCTTAAACCATTTTTTGAAGTATATTAAATGAACTATTTTGGGGTTTTAAATAGAACTTGTCGAGTATACGGCAGTTCGCTGATTTTTCAATGTATACTTTGAAAAGCTCTATCTTGAGTAAATTCAATCGGATTTTCCCAAAATGAAAAAGCATTTGTTTTCAAATGATAATGGCTTTCATATAACGAAAGAAATTCCAATTTTTGTTGAAAAGGATTTTAAGTTATTGGTGAATCAAATTGAAAATAGTTTTGAAAACTATGAATGAATCTTTGTTAAAAATTGGTGAACCTTGTTTCAAATTGAAAGTGATCTTTAAAGGTGAATCTTTTTTTTAAAAGATTAAAAGTGGAAATTAGTTTAAACCATTCAAAAGGAATGGTTTGGGCTTAAAGTTGTAACTTAAATAAGATCCCAATATATCCATATGTTTTTAAAATTATCGCTCATTATTCGGTTTAGCCGGGGGAGGACTTTATGTCATAAAACCCATTCCGAATAGTGATACGACGTAATGGGAGTGCATTTGAAGACGGTGGTAAAGACTGGGTATTTTTGAGACTAAAGGATTACCAGTCGAATGTCTCTACACTGAGTCGTGCAGGTATAGAGATCTCTATATGTGATGGGGAGTCCGATCAGGATTGTTAATACCCGAATTCGCAAGGGCTTCTTTGAAGTGCCTTCGGTTCCAGTCGAACCCGGAACGGACTTGTACGGATGTATGTCCGACGTTACACTTTGAGATGTAAAGCTAGTTTCTATTAAATACATTTTTATTTGGTGGCGGAGAATTTATTCTCTTAGCTTAACACCTTTCTCTGAGACGTACGAGCTCGGAGGTTTTGTAGTTGATGGTTACTAGTGATATATTCCCAATTTGGTAATGTGGCATACTAAGTGATGCTGATCATTATTGATCAAAGCATGAATTTTGTGAAAGGAGTAGCTTTGTGGAAGAGACCTCGTCGAACTTCACACCCCGAAAATGGTCAAAACAGGAAGAATACAGTAAGATTATGAGGGTCGCGCCCTTTAGGGTATGTCCATTTCCTTTTGGATAAAAAGTGGTATCATGGTATGGAGCCCAGATATTTAACTTATATGGTTGTTGCAATTTGTTGGTGTTGAGAGTTCTCGGACAAAGTTGGTGACGACCGCGGGATGGCATACTTGTGACAGTTAGTTACCTAGTTACAGAGGTAACCCGGCCATGTGTTGGGAGAGAGCTGGTTAAGTTCTCGCGGTGTCCCTCCAGAGGCGTACCCATGTGGTGAGGAAATTCCTTAGCCTGACCATTTGTTGGAAATCCAAACAAAACAATACGAGCCCTGTACGGTTTTAGTTGTATAACCTGCCATTTATAAATGGTGGCGACCTTCCGTTTAAATGGTAGCTATAGGAGGTATACCATAACGGTGGTATGCTGGCTAAGATTAATATTATACTTTTGAAATGTTTTTCTGTACTATGCACAAATAATAATATCAAAAGGATTTTGCGTATCAGGCATGTTTGACTATCATAAGGAGAAATCTCCTCCAATTGTGCGTTTGCAATGTGTGTGTGGCGGGACGCCTTATGGTAGTTTCATTTTCCAAAAAGCATAGTGGATTTCCTTTTTATTTCTTTTGTTTGTTTTTGTTCAAGATAAACTGTTTTCGTTTGCTCACACCAGTCCATGACTAACCTAGATTTTATTGTTTCCTTTTTAAACTCTAGGTGCCCACAATTTTCCACACGGACAGCCTAGAGTCAGGTTTTCGCATAGTCAGCTAGTAGATGTAGATTCGATAGCATTCAGTCTTTGGATTTTGGCAATCGAATTGCGGATCGGACTTGCTTAAGTTCAGCTTGATGGTGGTTCGAGCTTCTTGGATTGGCATCTTTGGAGCTTTGGCATTTGAAGATGTTTTTTTCCGCTGCTATTGCTTGTTTTTCCGTTGTTGTTCTATCTCTGATATATGTTGATAATCATTTGTATCAGATTGTTGTATCAATGTTGTGTATCAATAAAGTTATTCATTCGTTTTCCACTGTGTTGTTTACTTAATGTGTTATAATCTCTAGCGCTAATCGAGTTTTGTTTGAATTTGCGGCATTCGAATACGGGTAAAGCATGGATGTCGATTTTCAAACGCTGGATTTCGGGTCGTGCCAGTACAGTAGTTATATTGAGGATGAGACTACTAGTAAGTTCATTGACAGTCTGGAGGATGTGCATATTATAAAGGATGTGTGGTCAACATAGGAATTAAAATGCACGTGTTATTAGTTGATGGGTTGATGTAGCGATTATTAGTTGATGGGTTGATGTAGCGATAATACCATATTATTTTGAATGTGTTCTTTTTTTAGTTATGATGACTATTGATTTATATTCATTTAATCGTAAATGGATGTTTGGATCAACTTACGTTTTGTTGTGGACTTTAATTATAGTTAATTATTATCGAATTATTGAAATGCATTAGATGAACTAATCTATAATTGATATTGTTTCACCTTTATTAATAAATTGTTATTTTACATACTATAGTTTGGATTCTTTGGTTGATAAAGTTTACGTGTTGCCATAGTGTGTTTTGGTGGGAATTTAGATTCAGTTTATGAATGAATTTGATTGTAGCATAGCTAATGCTATATGGTCTTATATACTACTTTATAAGTAATTAACTTATGATTGGTGTATTTCTTATGATTAAAGCAATAATTTAGTAAATTTGATTGAATGTTGTATTTGGGGAATTGAGAGGGCCTAATTCTTTGAAGGAAAGGGGATTATAACGACCTAAAATTTAACATTATTAATATTAGAGTAATTCAAAATAAATTTTTAATAAAAGAGTGTAATGGGTATCATATTTATAACCGCTGTGAAGGTCTTTCCAACTTGATCAATTTAATACATAATATTGATGTATTTTGAGCTAGATTTGTGAACTATAGAGACGATATAGTATTTAAATAGCATATGTAGCTATTTTGGGCCAAAGCAGATAAACAACCCATACTCAACCTGACGACTATATAAGTGAGGCTACGGAATCCTAACCATCATCTTTATCATCTGTTTTCTTCCTTAATCCTATAATTTTCCTAATTATCTTCTAACAGTGGATGATTATCTCTAATCCAAAATTGATTTGAAAACCAAAGTGTGCAAACCCTATGAAATTATATATCTTATGAGGCTTTTGGCGAATAGAGTCGACGAAAGATATATGTTTTTGAATAGAAGGCTCATGTAACGACCCGAAAATTTTATGGTTTTAAATAATGTAATTAACTAGAATTTTGTTAAATTTTAAAAAATTGAATTTTAAAATAAAAATTTAATATGTGGAATAAATCTACTTAAACATAGCAAATGGTAAATTTCGCCTGATAATATGGAAGTTTATTTATTGTGCAATTTTCTTTCAAATTTAAATTAGTTAATATTTGATGATAATGAAATGTTATCCAAATCTGAATATTTTTCTATAAATTTTTTTAAACCATCTTCTGAGTGTGACGTAATCTTTCGCTTTCCCAAATTTGGACTGCTATTGCCCTGTTTATCTTATTTTAGATAAAATAGCAGCATTTCCAATACTGATTGTCGACTTTTGATCGGATGATCATACCACTGATATCTATATACCATTTTGATTATCTCGTCATGCTGATCTCTATGGTATATTTATTTCTATATTTTGAGATCCGATACGCGACGTAATTAATAAACTTTCCGTTGTGATGGTACCAAATTTGTGGCTTTTCACTTTCCTTTGCTTTTCAAATCTAAACATGCAGCCCAAGAAATGTAATAAATTGCTTTACTAACTTAGCTGAATCAATGGCCATTCAATTTATTATTTATCGGTACATTTATTTTTGGGTCTCTTCATTTCTCCACTGTTCATTCTTTTATATATTTATTTTTCTCTGAAGTTGTTTCTTCCTTTCCCAGATCTTTAGCATGCCCTCTTTCCTCCTCTTCTTTTTCTCTCTTGTTTCTTTCTTTTGGTTTCAACTTTTTCTTAGAAAACTTCATATAAAAGTATCACAAGCTTTCATATTTCTGCTTGTAGCATGCATGCCCCTCCAAACTCAAACACACCTTCACCCGTCCATGCTTGTGCTCCACCTCCGTACCTCTACAACCCATCAGGCAGCCCACTTCACCACCAAACGCCAACCAGACACAACAACTCCACCTAACAGCGAGCCGACCACCCCTCCGCTCTCCCTTCATCTCTACCGAATAATTGACGCCTCTATTTGCCAACAGCCTGTGCCGAGATTCCCTCTGTATTGGCGAACTCCCCTCATCTACCACCGTTCATCTATTCTACCGCCCCTCTCTTCTTTTTTGTATAAAGGTATTGATGAGTTATATATATGATTTATTGAGATATATATATATATATATATATATATATATATATTAGTTTATACTAGTTTTATATATATGGGTTTATATTAGCTTGCTTATGTTTTATGATATAACATTTTTGACTATAAATATACATATACATATATATATATATTAGTTTACATTTTCTGTTTACCAGATTAATATATATATATACAAAAGTTATTAATATGTGTCAGTATATAACAGTATTGATTATATAAGTATAAGTTTATATATGGGTATATTTTCTGTTAGTGTATATATATCTTTATTTTAATTGCAGTATAGTTTTATATATGTTTGCTTAAAAATATATATAACTTTATATAGCGAAGTATATATATGTTTTCTAATTGTATTACACATAAATTATTAAATTTGGGTTTCACAGTCTTTTCATGTATAAGTGTGTAAATATATAATTATATACAGTTGTATAAGGTATAGGCTATGTTTGTCTACCAATGGTTGATTTGGGAGTAGTACAGTATATTCGAAATTAAAAGAATTTTGGCATGGGTATGGCTTTAAATATATATATATTCGTGTTAAATTAAACATTGATATGAAAAGCAGGATATTTGAAATAATGCTATACTATAAAAGTTTAGTCTATTGTATGGTATGGTTGTGTGTAGATATATAAGTTACAGTAAAATTTACATATGTTTTAGTGTTATATTTATAAGTTTTGGTCAGTGCACATGTTAGTGTTGATATAAAGCAAGTTATATAGACTTTAGTTTAAATATTGATTTCTAAAGATATAACTTGTATATAATTACACATATGTTTACATGTTTTTCTATATATCTATTCGTGTGAAGACCGGCTTTTAATTCTACAGAAAAACGCATAATCAATAAGAAAGAAAGAGGTAGAAATAGAATAGAAAAAAGAAAGAACCCAACAAAATCAGAATCTCACGGTGAAAACGGAACAAAATATAATATGTCAAATAGATATTACATGGTCAATACATCAGAGTTACACAGATTACAACAAGATTTCACATTAGACAGTTATAAAGATCTGTCTAATCCAATACATTCCAAACTACAACAGACAAAGACTCCACAGCGGAAACATATAGATATAGCTACGTCTGGACTCCTGCTCCAAGCTATCCAATATTCATCGAAGCTAACCTGAATCCCTTGGCTATCGTAAAAATTTGAGTACCCAAGAGTTTAATAAAAACAAAATAAACTCCGGGTCAGACATGGTCTGGTATGAGTAAACGTTTTAAAGTTTCTTCACTTTTGAAAAACTTTGAAAACAAAAGGTATCGTGTAAGACTTCCCACACATAAACATGGGTAAGTTTTTACCTTAAGCTAGCCAAAACATTTGAGAGGAAATCCAGTGATATTATAATAGGGTCTAGGGTTTTCAAATAAATAAGAAATAGCTGAAATTGTTACATGATTAAATTCCAGCATACTAGCCACAAAGTGGGTAATACAATCAAAACCGTAAGGGCACGTAGGAAGAATGGGTTTCCATCAATGGCAGGGCTACTGGGGTACCTCCCATCACAGTACGTGGCTTAGATCAACGTACCGAGAATCCACCCTAAATCCCTTACAATACAAGGCCGGAACCATTTCTTACCGAACAGTCCCGAATAAGACAACCTCGCAGTTGGCTGCAACCAACTACCCACACAGCCGAATAAAAGGGACATCTAGATAGGGGAAGCTCTTGTCCTACTTGAGCGCGACTCACTTAGACTTGTTGAATCTCCCCTGTTTTTAGCCATTCCCGGTTGATGAGGCTTGAGGCTACGATTAACTTTATAGAACACACTATCTTAGAATGCTCATCATCCACAAGACGATATTCTGAAAGCATTCAATCCATACAAGTTAGTTCCAGGTTCAAATGAAACCAAAGGCATTATCTCATTACACTCATTTTGGAATCACCATCAGAGTTAACGACGATAACCCTTGCACTCTGAAACTCCATCTCGAACCTGAAAGCACTATTTCCGTTATACTCGTATTGGAATCACCCTTAAAGTTTTTAACGACAAATAGTTCTTACACCTCGAGTCTTCAACTTGATCTTCACTTGAATTCACGACCTAACGTTTAACTTGGATCGATGTGGTTTTCGGATAATAAAATTTTGATACCCGATCCCAGTCTCATCAAAATCCAAACGTATCTTAATGGCTAAGTTGTTTTAAAGGTTTAAACAAGTCAATTCAATTCAATACTTTGAATTCACACAGCATTTAACATAGATAAATATCACACATTTATCACTGATATATCAATATCATATCACAGAATATCCCAACATATCATTCTAATAGATATAATCCAATAAATATCATCCAATAGATATCATCCAATAAATATGATCCAATATATATCATCCAATAGATATCACTCAATTTAGATATTCTACACAAACAATCATCCATAAACAGGAATTATTAATCCATGTTATAATTAATTTAATAAATTTAAATTAAATTAAAAACTTAAGAATTAATCACCTAATCCTGTTTAAACCAATCATTAATTAATTACAAACAATTAATTAATTAATCATCCCTTGATTACCTTATGAATTAATTAATTAATCTCTAATCTCAAATTAATTATCCTTTAATTATCAATTAATAATTAATTATTAATTAATCTTCTTCAATACAAAGTAATCAATCCTTAATTAATTTTATAATCAATTAATTAACCTTTAATTAACTGATTAATTATCCATTAACTATTAATTAATAACCTTAATTATTAATCAATATCTCTTAATACAAATTAATTAATCCATAATTAATCTTATAATTAATTAATTAATAATTAATTAACTAATTAATTATCCCATAATTATTAATTAACAAACTTAATTATTAATTAACAACCTTAACTACAAATTAATTTATCCTTTACCACTAGTTGATTAAATAGTTAATCAACCCTTATTAACATTTGATTAATCTTTAATTATCTTTGATTAATCCTTAATTACCTTTGATTAATCCTTAATTATCTTTTATTAATCCTTAATTATCTTTGATTAATCCTTAACTACCTTTGATTAATCCTCCTTTAAGTATTAATTAATAAAACCTAATTATTAATTAATAAAACTTAATTACACATTAAGTACTTCTTAATTTTTAATTAGGTAACCTCTAATTACTTAATTAACAACTCTCTAATTACTAAATTAATCAAATCTTAATTACTTGATTAACTCATTCTTAATTACTTAATTACTCAGTTAATTAACCTCTGATCATTAATTAACAATCTTTAATTGATAATCCTTGATTACAATTAATTAACCCTAATTTAATTAATTAATAACCCTTAATTAATTATTAATTAAACCAATTAATTTCCCTTAATTAATTATTTAATTAATCCTTTATAATTAATTAATTAATTAAATAAATTAATTGTACTTAATTCCCTTAATTAACTTAATTAATCTCAAGACATTAGATCCTTAATTATCTTAAGGTTAAAAAATTATATTATTAATACCTTTATTAACATTAACATTTTAAAACATTTAACATTACAATTAACTAAACTTAATTAAATCCTTTAATTAATATTTGAAATAAGATAACCATTTAACTTGATAATTTAAAGTTAACAAAACTTAAACTTTCTTAATAACTTAAAACGTTATCAAGTATAGGTAATTTCAATTTGTATTTTAGAACTTACTTTTATCAAAATCATAAATTTTCATTTTAAACTTAAGTTTTAAAATTACTTGATTTTACAAAATTTAACTTAAACAAATTTTCAAAACTTCCTAATCAATTGTTAAAGAACAATTTCAAAAGGAGTAAGTTTTAAATAAGAATGTTTTAAACTAGATTTAAATTTAAATTTCACAAACAATTTTGATTTTTAAAACATTTTAAAAACTATTCAAACAGTTGCTTTGGGTTTTACATTTAAATTTCAAAAACAATTTGATTTTTAAAACATTTTAAAAATAGTTCAAACAGTTGCTTCGGGTTATACCCCAAGGCCACTCGGGCCTATCCCCGAGTTAATCACTTTTTCTACCCAATTTAAAAACTTAGATTAAATTTTCAAGTTTATAAACTGAAGCTCTTTAACACCTCAATTTTACTCGAGTTCAAACTCGATTCTCTTCCCCAAATACTCGATCTTTTCTTCGAGTCAAAATCCCAATCCCAAACACAGATACCCAAACTCCCATATGCACACGCACAACCCACTTCGACGACGTTGACCAGTGCCGTAGCCTCCGACATCACGACCATCTCCCTTGCACCAATGCCCGATCATTTAAACACATTCACAAGTCTCAAATCAAAATCCAGCAAAGCCCTTGGAAACTGGAACCCACAACCTACCGGAAAATGCCTCGAACCCTTTCCTCCGACCACCAGAGCAGTTGCCATTCTGGCCATGTAATCTCCTTCCATTCCTGAAGCTATTCCCCTTGGTCTGGTGAAGCTCGATCCACCATAGAAGATGCACTGCCCAAATTACAGACTCGACCAAAGCTAGGTTAAGAAACCTAAACCACTTCGCCGACGATGCCACGACTATCTATTCTACCTCCAGCCATTTTTCCTAGCCTCATTGTACAACCCTCTACTTCCAGAAGAAGCCCCGACCACCCAGCAACAGTCAATCATCAAGAATTGCCTCAAAACCCATTTTCAGACAAACTTAAATTGCTCATTCAATTCAATATTAAAATTTATGATTTTCATTTTAAAATTCATGATTTCCTAAGACAACTCAAGATATGTACTTGAGTCAACTTAATTTAACACTTTATTTTGTCATGCATTTCCCTTTTCATCTAAACTATCTTAATTCCAGAAGTATTTCAAACTTATTTTGCTAGGAATAAATTTTAAACCTTAATTTATAGTTAAAAAAACATATTATGTTTGAATCTCTAAGCTTAACAAAGATCATATAATTAGATTTAGGGTTTTTGATCAAACTTTTTTAATTTCTGAGCCAAGAACAGAGATAATTATATACACAAGCATGCACACTTGCAATACTCATAAACACAGAGATATCATTCATATATAAACAAAGCATCAATCATTTCAGATATTTTCACAAGCAACGGACTAAAATTTACTTAGCTTTCTAATTTTAAAAAGCAGAGACTTGAATGCTAGAATTTGCAAACTGGAAGACTTGGAATTTTGCTTTGCTGAAGAAAACACTTTGAAACAGAAAGACTTTGGTTACTACTACGATTAACACACTGGAAACATGATAATGTTGCTTGAGAGGATTGCTTGACCATGTACTTTCAGGTTGCATTTAAAAAAAATCCGAAGTTTTGCATTTTGAAAATTTGCTACAGGCTTGAGCTGATTTACATTTGAATGATTATAGGCTTGCATTTCTTACAGTTTTGAAAATGGCTTCAGGCTTGGCTCACTGGTTTTGATTCTTGAGTTTGAGGTATTTACAGGTTTTCATTTGAAGAACTTTGCTTACAGGCTTGAAAAAAAATGGTTTCATGCTAACACTTTTAGGTCTTTTGATTTGAAAAGGATTTAAACAGAGGTGGATTTTGGTTTTGAAAAATGGATTTTCAGGTTTGAGTTGTTTTGAGGAGGTGATTATTTGAAAAGGGTTTCAGATTTGATTTATGCATTTTTTGGTTTTGGAAAAAAAATAGTTTTCAGGTTTGTAAAGAGTTGAACATGGTTGAGTCTTTGAAATGAAAAAAGAAATAAAAGAGAGGAGAGGGGAGTTTATAAATGTGAATTAGGATTTAATTTAGAATTTAAAGAAAATAAAAATAAATTTGACACTTTCCCAAATGTTTAACACTTGTCGTTATCCATTATTCATTGACTTGCATGTGTTTTTAACATGGTTTAAAGAGTAACACTTGTATTATTTCATTTTATTTATTTATAAAAGATTTTAAAAGCTTTTAAATTAATTTTCCAAATTAATAAATACCTTTGTAAATTTAATAAATGTTTCTTAATTTTATATAAATAAAATCTTTAAAATAGAATATAAACCAATTATAACTTAAATAAAATCATATAAAATATATTTGATCCATTTTTAAATGTTAAAATTAAGCTTTTGTATTTATTTACTATTTAATAAACACTTTAAAATTTATATAAATAATAACTTTCAAGGAAAATAAATCTATTTTAAATAAAAACTTATTCATATATTTTATATCCAAAATAATTTCCAAGATATATATCCATTTAAATTCAAATTTAAATCTATATTCAAATACAAATTCAATTTGAAAATCCAATTTAAAATCAATTCAAATATATATATATATATATATATATATATATATAGATATATTAATTTTAAAACAAACATAAATTAAATTTGAAAATAATAAATTTATTTAAAAATCCATTTTTAAAATCAATCTCAAATATATATAAGCAAGAACCTTATTAATTCAAAAATAATAATTCTATTTTAAAATCCATTTATAAAACAACATAAATAAATTTTGAAAATAATTATTCCATTTAAAAATCTATTTATAACTATATTTAAAATCATCATATTATTAATTATTTTGGTTATTTATATTTAGAAATAACAGTTTTACCAATTTTAATTAATTTAATAAGTAGATTATCACATTTCAAATTCCTTGAAATTCCAAGATATCACATTCCTTCCCCCTTAAAAGAATTTCGTCCTCGAAATTTGAAACAGAGATAATCCAAAAACTTTTATTTCATTTCAACAATCCAAGCATCCATATCAACCATACATTATTAACCAGATAAACAATTTCATCCAAACAACCAATTTATTCGAACAAACAATTCATTCGAACAAACATCACTAGCTATCCGAACACTGATCCGGATAAGCCATCCTAAAACTATCAGGAGTTTCTCAAGATAAGCTCTGAAATCCTAGCTCCATAGAACCTAAATTAGCTATACCACAATAATCTAGAGTTTCCACTTACTCCGATCCAAAAATCTGAACCAAAAATCAGGCCATGTTAAAAACCAGCTCAACAATCAGATCCTTCTGAACTACAGATCCCAACTAAGATGGATCATTCACGTATTTCCTCAGATGAGATACGCGAAAACACTGTGAATTCTAGCCATCCAAACTGGCAATTCAATCCTGTAGACCACAATCACTAATCTCCTCAAGCACTCAGAATAGACCAATACATCTTGGAGCAAGTTTTCTCGTCTTTCCTAATCTTATAACTCCTTTTAGTCGGGAAACTTTGATGAAGACTAAATCCTTAGATCCCAAATTCCAATTGTCATTATCTCCTACCCACTAATCCTTCTGACGATCCTGCACTGCTCTCAAACTCTTCTAGATAAGTTCCATCTTCGCAGATGCCTCACGGATCAAACTGGACCAAGAACCAGACGATCTCTCGACTCTACCCAATAGGATGGGAATCTACCAGATCTTCCATACAAAACTCCATAGGGTGCCATCTAGATACTAGCCTGATAACTGAACGAGAATTCCATTCAATGCAGATGGTTCTCCCAAGGCCCATCAAAATCCAAAACACAACTCTCAGCACAACCTCACAAATTCTATTCAACCTTTCCGTCAGACCGTCGATCTGGGAATGTTAGGCTGAACTCAAATTCAAACTCAAACCCAAAGCTGATCATGAAGCCTCCAAAAATCTACTGGAGAAGATATGATCACGATCTCCAACAATGCTGACTGAAACACCAAGCAGTCGGACAAACTCCTTCAAGAAAACTCAGCCAAAGATGTTGCAGTACGAGTTGCCTTGACCGTAATAAAATGGGCGTTCTTAATTAACCGGTCGTCAATTAACCATACTCCATTTCCCTCCTTGGTCCTTGGCAAACCGCCGACAAAATCCGAAGAAATCATTTCTCACTTTCACTTTGGAACTTCCAAAGGCTGCAACAAACTTGGGGTCTTCTGCTGATCACCTTCACTTGCTGACAGATCACATATCCACTGACGAAAGCAGCTACATCCCTTATCAAACTTGGCCACCAGAAGACTCTTTGGACAGAACTCCTTGCCTCAAATCCTTCCAATGATCTCAGTGTTCCTTGACCATCAATCCATCCATAACAGGCACACAAAACATCTGTGTAGAACCCAACTTACTCGGCTATAAGAAAAAGCTAGAACAGGCTCACCAGTCAGCCTTGCCTTCAATCCGAGAAAGCCTCTTCACACTCAGGTCCACTTAACTTTGCTCCTCCCCGAGTCAATTTGGTTAAATTCGAAGAAATCTTAGAAATATCCTTTATAAACATCCTATAGAATTCTGCCAAATTCAGAAAACTGCGGTTGCTTCACTCCTGAATAGTAGCTACCCTGGCTAGATCTACAGATATACGCTTACTAGAAACAACCTCCTCAAAGAAATCTTGGGTCTGCTACACCTACTCTATCTCCTGATTAAGGCAAACCATCATTCCTATGGAAACATCCGGAAAATCTCTAACCACAATGATGGACTCTATGCCTTCTGGAGATGCCTCAACTCCAAGCAACAGATGACTCAAAAGAACTCTGGCATTATCACAAGTCACTTTTGCGATTCTTCCCAACTAAATCTCCAAAGAAACACTCCTATACTATCCATCCAATCCACATCCAGAATAAGAAAAAACCCTTCGAGATCTAATACCGATGGGTCACAAGAAAACTATGGGGAAGATAAGAAAACCTTAACCCCTACAGATCTTATCTAACTCGGTTACTCTGCCTATAGGATTAGACACAAAGATAGGACGATCAACCAAACAAAGGAAGGGATGAAACTCTTCTAGATCTCTTGTTGGAAATCCAAACAAATACCTAACAAATTTAAGATAGATATATAATTATATAAAGATTACAAATACGCGCTCTCAAGATAGACACTACTCCAGAGCCTAGGTATTGTCTCAACCTATGCACTGATACCAATTGTGAAGACCCGCTTTTCATTCCATAGTCAATAAGAAAGAAAGAGGTAGAAATAGAATAGAAAGAAGAAAGAACTCAACAAAATTAGAATCTCACAGTGGAAACGGAACAAAATATAATATATCAAATACATATTACATAGTCAATACATCAGAGTTACATAGATTACAACAGCATTTCACATTAGATAGTGATAAAGATCTATCTAATCCAATACATTCCAAACTTCAACAGACAAAGACTCCACAGCGGAAACAGATAGATATAGCTACGTCTGGAATCCTGCTCCAAGCTATCCAATATTCATCGAAGCTAACCCGAATCCCTTGGCTACTCGTAAAAATTTGAGTACCCAAGAGTTTAAGAAAAACAGAATAAACACCGGGTCAGACATGGGTCTGGTGTGAGTAAACAGTTTAAAGTTGCTAAACTTTTGAAAACCAATGAAAACTAAAGGTATCACGAAAGACTTCCCACACATAAACATGGGTAAGTATTTACCTTACGCTAACCTAAACATTTGATAGGAAATCCAGTGATATTATAATAGGGTCTAGGGTTTTCATATAAATAAGAAATAGCTGAAATTGTTACATGATTAAATTCCAGCATACTAGCCACAAAGTGGGTAATACAATCAAAACCGTAAGGGCACGTAGGAAGAATGGGTTTCCATCAATGGCAGGGCTACTGGGTTATCGCCTGTCACAGTACATGGCCTAGATCAACGTACCGAGGATCCACCCTAAATCCCCTGCAACACAAGGCCGAAACCATTCCTTACTGAACAGTCTCGAACAAGACAACCCGTAGTTGGCTGCAGACCAACTACCCACACAGCCGAATAAAAAGGACATCTAGACAGGGAAAGCTCTTGTCCTACTTGAGCGCGACTCACTTAACCTTGCTACATCTCCCCTGTTTTAGCCATTCCTGGTTGATGAGGCTTGAGGCTACGATTACCTTTATAAAACTCATCTATCTTAGTATGCTTATCGTCCACCTGACGATGTTCTGAAAGCATTCAATCCATACAAGTTCGTTCCAGGTGCGAACGAAACCAAAGGCATTATCTTGTTACACTCATTTTGGAATCACCCTCAGAGTTAACGACGATAACCCTTGCACTCTAAAACTCCATCTCGAACCTGAAAGCACTATTTCCATTATACTCGTATTGGAATCACCCTTAGAGTTTATAATGACAAATAGTTCTTACACCTCGAGTCTTCAACTTGATCTTCACTTGAATTCACGACCTAACATTTAACTTGGATCGATGCGGTTTTCGGATAATCAAATTTTGATACCCGATCCCGGTCTCATCGAAATCCAAACGTATCTTAAAGGCCAAGTTGTTTTAAAGGTTTAAACAATTCAATTCAATTCAATACTTTGAATTCACACAGCATTTAACATAGATAAATATCACACATTTATAACTGATATATCAATATCATATCACAAAATATCCCGGCATATCTTTCAAATAGATATAATCCAATAGATTTCATCCAATAGATATCATCCAATAAATATTATCCAATATATATCATCCAATAGATATCATTCAATTTAGATATTCTACACAAACAATCATCCATAAACAGGAATTAATAATCCATGTTATAATTAATTTAATCAATTTAAATTAAATTAATTACTTAAGAATTAATTACCTAATCCTGCTTTAACCAATCATTAATTAATTACAAACATTTAATTAATTAATCATCCCTTGATTACCTTATTAATTAATTAATTAATCTCTAATCACAGATTAATTATCCTTTAATTACCAATTAATAATTCCTTAATTATTAATTAATCTTCTTTAATACAAAGAAATCAATCCTTAATTACTTTTACAATCAATTAATTAATCTTTAATTAACTGATTAATTATCCATTAACTATTAATTAATAACCTTATTATTAATCAATATCTCTTACTACAAATTAATTAATCCATAATTAATCTTATAATTATTTAATTAATTAATCATTAATTAACTAAATAATTATCCATTAATTATTAATTAACAAAACTTAATTATTAATAAACAACCTTAATTACAATTTAATTAATCCTTAATCACTAGTTGATTAAACAATTAATCAACCCTTATTAACATTTGATTAATCTTTAATTATCTTTTATTAATCCTTAATTACCTTTGATTAATCCTTAATTACCTTTGATTAATCCTTAATGATCTTTGATTAATCCTTAATTACCTTTGATTAATCCTCCTTTAAGTATTAGTTAATAAAACTTAATTACACATTAAGTACTTCTTAATTATTAATTAAATAACCTCTAATTACTTACTTACCAACTCTCTAATTACTAAATTAATCAAATCTTAATTACTTGATTAACTCATTCTTAATTACTTAATTTCAACTTTTTCAAATCATAATTTCAACTTTTTCCTTCTGCCATGGCCTCACCATCATGTCCTTTTCCTTCTAACCCGCTTCCTCCTACCTCATCCTTTCCCACGTACACTACGACCACTCCACCATCTATCACTATCATACCCCCTCTGCCAGACCCGTTGCCCAACCCGATTGTTGTCTCAACTTCTCTCCTCGGCCCACCACCTGATCCTTGTCCCACTTTCAATCACAATGCTTCTTCACCTCCCCTGTGGAATTCCCTTTTCAAAGCAAGGCCACACAATGCAGGCAGATTCATTCCTGTCACGTTCCCTCTTGTTTTCGATGATGGTGCTATAGTTCCGCCTGTGGAAGTTGTAAATGCAGGTAACGCTGTTTGGGGGCATTGCCTAGTTGGCTTTTTTCTTGACTTACCACTACCCTACATGGTTGTTTTGAACCATTTAAAATGTGTATGGTGACTAAAAGGATCAATAGAGGTCAAATCAAATGGGAGCTTGTTCCTCTTCAATCTATCTTCTGATGAAGATAGAAGGAAGATCATCCAATCTGATCCCATTGTGATGAGGAACAAGTTGTTTATAATAAAGGAATGGGATCCATCAATAGGAAACAGTGTAAGCACAATCAAGACTGTACCAGTGTGGTTGAAACTATCCAACATACCCTTTTACTGCTGGTCTCACCTAGGGATAAACTGGTTAGCAACGAGGATAGGAAAGTTCCTATGTATGGACGAAAATACTGAAAAGATGAAAAGGATTGGGTATGCCAAATGTTTGGTGGAGGTGTCTGCTCAAGCTGAGTTGCCCGATGTTTTCATGGTAAAACTTTTGGATGGCACTGAGCAACAAGTCAGAGTTGATTACTTGTGGAAACCACTAATTTGTGGGGGATGCAAGGTTTTTGGGCATCAGACATCTTATTGTCAGGTGTTGAAAAGTACAAATGATAGTAATGAAGAAGAGAAACAAGTTGCGATGGGTGTTACTGCCAAATCTGCTGAAGTAAAGGAAAGTAATAATAAAGGAAGTAGAAAGAGCAAAACTGATGGTTCGAAGGGGGGGTGGAGGAAGGTATCTTTTAGGAAGGACAAAGATCATGATAATTTGAATAAGAAAAGCAATAATGCAGTTAAACAAACAGTTAATGGAAAGGATAAATATATAGCTGGGAGCTCTGATTTGAATCTGATTACTATAACAAGTGCTGAAGGAAGAGCAATTGAGAATGGAGTAAATTCTGTGCATGCTAACCCAGAAGGAAGAAACTCCGCAGTAGTAAATATTCCCGAAGTAAACATGGAAGAAAATCCAAAGTTACTCGAAGCAATGTTGTACGCAAACCCATTTTTTGTGCTTGTGCATGATGTACCAGAATACAATGAGAATGAACTTATATCAAATGCCACAAAGGAAGGAGAGGAAAAAACCAATGCTGTTAATGCCACTATTCAACCTTTTGATCCTGAAACATTAATAAATGAAGTTTTGCATAATACTGAAGCATCATCACCACATAAAGAAGACAATGCACACTTGAAAACCATGTATTCAACTGAAGCAGGCAATTTATGTTTCCCTCATCCTGGCCAATCAAATCAAAGATATTTAAATCCCCATGCAAAGTTGTCGACTACAAATCAAGAACTAAACTCCATTGAAAAAGATTTCCTAGACCAGATTGAGAATCAAAATTTTGAGCTTTTTATGCCTTCTATCCCTTTTTCAACTCCATCAACATCCTCACCATTATAAAATCCTTCCAACTCAATCCCCTCCCCCTATAAATTTCCAGGAATTATTCTTGGCTGGGCATCTCCTCCACCACGTCCAGAAGCTTCTAGCCCTGGTGCTCTAAAGTCTTCTTCCTTAGCTGCTAAGCTAAAGTCAGTGCGATCTGACCCTCCTTCAACTAGGAGTAGGGCAAGTGTACTACACCCCTCTTCTTAGTTTATGATGTATAAATTTGCATCATGGAATATCAGGGGAGCCCACAACCCGGTCAAACCTAACCATGTCAAAGTACTTATAAAAGAGCATAATATTAAGATTTTTGCAATATTGGAAACCAAGCTTTCTCTTCCATTAACCCTGAAAGCAGCTAATTATATCAATCCAGCTTGGCATGTTCATCAGAACCATGAGCATGCTGCCTATGGTAGGATCCTCACTGTCCATGATCCATAAATTTACACTCTCACCCCCATTCTACCAACTTCACAACTGATCCATTTTCATGCCATTCACCTTCCTCTTAACCTCACTTTTTACCAAACTTTTGTATATGCCCATAATGCAATTGACTCTAGGAAAACGCTGCTCAATCTTCTTCATTTTTTCAGACAGAATACCAATCCTTGGCTCGCTCTAGGTGATTTCAACCGTTGTTACAACCTGACCGACAAAATTAGAGGCCAACCCCTAATGCCTAGGGATATTGCCCCTCTGAATATCTCAATATCTGACTCTGATCTCCTCCCCATACTTCGCACTGGTGTCCCCTTCTCTTGGAACAACAGAAGCAGGTCTAGGATAAGGACGTTCACCAACGTTGATCTGTCGTTTTGCAATGCTCCACCCATAACTTTGTGGCCAACCATTACTGCAAATCTGCCTAATCCAATCTTATCTGACCACTCCCCAATAATACTCTCACCAGTCTATTTGCCATGCAGTGGGAAAAAGGCTTTTAAATTTTTCAATGCTTGGGTCAGCGACCCAGAGTATTATAGCATTGTTTCAACTGCTTGGACAAAAAACTATAATGGAAATGCTATGTTTATTTTGTGCAGGAAACTGAAGGCAACAAAACAAGCTTTAAGACAATGGGCTTCTCTCAAATTTGGTAAGGGCGCCCTAATTTCAAATTCTCTTAAGGAACAGCTAAAGAAGGCACAATTGCTTTTAGACGAGGATCCCTCCAATACATCTCTAGCCCAGGATGAGTCCATCCTTTTCTAAAAACTTAATGATGCCTTAAATACAGAAGCAAATATGATGAAGAAAAATATGCATCAAGGGTGGGTGACCGATGGAGATAGGAATACTGCATACTTCCATGCATCCATCAAGGAAAAACATGCCAAAGATTATATTCATTCCATACATGATGATGATGGTGTTCTCCTTACAACCGAAGAAGAGATTGACGGGCACTTGTTACAACACTTCACAAAACTCCTAGGAAACTCTGATAACTTTGAACCTGAACTTGAGAGACTAAACAACCTACCTCTATCTCAGCTAAACTCAACTATGAAAGACATGCTTGTTTCAAAGGTTACTGATCAAGAAATCAAAGATTCCCTTTTTTCTTTGAAAGCAACTTCGACTGGTGGGCCAGATGGTTTCAATGTTGTTTACTTCAAGGCTAGTTGGAAAATTGTTAGCCATGCATTCACTGCGGCAATTCACAATTTCTTTAATAACTTTAAAGTGCTAGGAGAAGTTAATGCGACCAATCTTTTCCTAATCCCAAAAGTAAGGCCAGTCCAAAATTCTTCCTCCTTTCGACCTATTTCATGCTGTAATGTTGTCTACAAGTGTGTCTCCAAAATTCTTGCCTCAAGACTTGTAACTGTGCTGCCATCAATAATCTCCCCTAGCTAATCAGTCTACTTTTCTCCCTAACAGAAATATTCTTGACAATATTATGATGGCACATAAACTAATAAATGGGTATGGAAGAAGTCAGATCTCCCCTAGATCAATGATGAAGCTTGATATTTGCAAAGCTTATGATAGCTTGCACTGGGCCTCAATTGTTCGAGTGATGTCATTAATGGGTTTTCCCAAAGTCTTTGTAGCATGGCTGTATGTTTGCATTTCTACCCCCTCTTTCTCACTATGCTATAATGGGTAAGTTTTGGGGTACTTTAAAGGGAAGCAAGGGGTTAGACAGGGGGACCCAATTTCTTCTTACATTTTCATAATTGTTATGGAAGCTCTATCATGTATGTTAACAGCGGAATTTGATAAAAAGACCATATCTTACCATCCAAAATGCAAGAAGCTTCAAATATCTTCAATATTCTTTACGGATGATATTATGATCATCACCAAACCTAATGATCACTCAATAACTAGCATCATTGACACACTCCATTCCGTTTATCTTGCTACTAGATTAAGGATAAATAAGTCAAAATCACATATCCTCATCACTGGTATTAGAATGCCTGCCAAAGATAGGTTGGTTGAACTATTGGGTTTTCAGATGATGGAAAATAATATGTCTTATCTTGGCCTACCTCTTTGTACGTCCAGGGTAACTAAGGCTGACCGTGCTCCCCTATATGATAAAATAACAACCAAGCTTAACACCTGGACTGCCAAATATCTCTCCATGGCTGGAAGATTGGTGCTTGTAAGGTCGGTGTGCTTCTCTATGACTGTGTATTGTACTAGAACCTATTTCTCCCCACTCAATTACTCACCATGATCAGAGCAGCACCGTTAAGATTTCTGTGGACTGGATCTATCCACAATAGGAAGATGGTTCCTTTGTTTTTCTCCTCCCTAGAAAAGCCACCAAAGAAGGGTGGGCTTGGCATAATCAATATCTCCTTATGGAATAAAGCAGCTGTCAGTGCCATGTTGATGCGATATTGCTAAAAAGAAATAGCCTATGGGTGCATTGGGTGTGGACTTATCGAATTAAGAATAGGAATTTTTGGTCTATGAATGTCACTCAAGGCACGAGCTGGATATGGCCGAAAATACTCTGCATGAGAAGTACTCTTCTTCCTTTAGTCAAATACAATTTGTCCCCTGGATGCACGGTTAGTTTTGGAAGGACCCTTGGCTTGGGGATGGCACGGTGTTGGATAAAATGCTTCGAACTCAAGAAAAACTGCAATCCTTAATTGGTGATAATGCATGTGCTGTTGAATACATAGTTAATGGGAAGCTCTGCACGCCTTCCTCCAGTAATCAGGTGGTCAACATGTTATGAAGGAGTTTGCATGATCAAGATGTGAAAATCAAGCACGAGACAGAGATATGTTGGAAAGGAAAGCCACATAGTATTAGTAGGGTGTATGATCACCTACTTAATACTGATGCAATTCCAATTTATCCTTGGGCAAATGTGGGTTGGTCTTCTCAGTCTTCGGCAAATGAAAACTTGATGTTCTGGCGAATTGGTAACAGAGCAATACTAACAAGAGACAGATTGGTGTCTGCTGGAATGGATATTGACCATCTATGCCTCTTCTGCAATGTGATCCCTGAATCTTCTAATCATCTCTTTTTTGAATGTGAATACTTATCAAACATTATATGTACGCTGATGAATAAAGTTGGGATAACAAGCTTTGAAGGTAACACAACCAACTTGTGGAATGTGTTGATGATGGTAACGAGGTGGAGTCATAACAGAAGGGATATTATCTTCTTCGTTTTAAAGATTTATTTAAGAATGGTCTGGATAGAAAGGAATTCTAGGTGCTTCAGAGGTGAAGTCAGTGTGGCGCAGCAATTTTGGATCAAGATCATGGTGTAGATTGAAACTGGGTTAAGATTTTCCAGGCATGGCTTCTCACCTCATAGCCATGATTTCTAGAATTGAGTTGAGCTATGTGCTTTTGTCAACTCGTGCAATCTCTTGTGCATGTCTAGCATTGCACCTTTATTGTGATTTTCTTGTTCATCATCACTTGGTTGGCCTAAGTGTGTGTGCTGTGCAATAGTGTGTGTTGTGCTATTGCGTGTTACAGTTGTGTTTTTCCTTCTTTCTTCCGTGCTATGTTGTTTCCTATTTTCTTTTTGTGGCTATAGTGTGTTATAGTCGTGTTTTTTTCCTTCTATTCTCAATAAAATCTGGTAGGGGACCAGTCAACCCCGCTTGCATTTCAAAAAAATTTACTTAATCACTCAATTAATTAACCTTTGATCACTAATTAACAATCATTAATTAATAATCCTTAATTATAATTAATTAACCCTAAATTAATTAATTAATAACCCTTAATTAATTACTAATTAAACCAATTAATTTCCCTTAATTAATTATTTAATTAATCCTTTATAATTAATTAATTAAATTTGTTAATTATACTTAATTCCCTTAATTAACTTAATTAATCTCAAGACATTAGATCCTTAATTATCTTAAGATTAAAACATTATGTTATTAATACCTTTATTAACATTAGCATTTTAAAACATTTTAACATTATAATTAACTAAAGTTTATTAAATCCTTTAATTAAGATTTGAAATAAGATAATCATTTGACTTGATAATTTAAAGTTAACAAAACTTAAAATTTTTTAAAATAATTTAAAACATTATCAAGTGGAGATTAATTTCAATTTGTATTTAAAAACTTACTTTTATCAAAATCTTAAATTTTCATTTTAAACTTAAGTTTTAGAATTAATTAATTTTACAAAATTTAACTTAAACAAATTTTCAAAACTTCTTAATCAATTGTTAAAGAACAATTACAAAAGGAGGAAGTTTAAATAAGAAAGTTTTATACTAGAGTTAAATTTAAATTTCAAAAATAATTTAATTTTAAAAACATTTTAAAAACCGTTCAAACAGTTGCTTCGGGTTTTACCCGAAGGCCACTCGGGCCTATACCCGAGTTAATCACTTTTTTTACCCAATTTAAAAACTTAGATTAAATTTTCAAGTTTATAAACCTAAAGCTCTTTAACACCTCAATTTCACTCGAGTTCAAACTCGACACTCTTCCCCAAATGCTCGATCTTTTCTTTGAGTCAAAATCCCAATCCTAAACACAGATACCCAAACTCCCCTGTGCACCTGCACAACCCACTTCGACGACGTTGACCACTGTCGTAGCCTCCGACATCACGACCGTCACCTTTGCACCAATGCCCGATCATCCAAACACATTCACAAGTCTCAAATCAAAATCGAGCAAAGACATTGGAAACTGGAACCCACATCCTACTAGAAAATGCCTCGAACCCCTTCCTCCGACCACCAGAGTCGTTGCCATTCTGGTCTCGCAATCTCCTTCCATTCTCGAAGCTATTCCCCTTAGTCTGGTGAAGCTCGATCTACCACAGAAGATGCACTACCCCAAATTATGGACTCGACCAAAACTAGGTTTAGAAATCTAAACCACTTCGCCGACGATGCCACGGCTATCTATTCTGCCTCCAACCATTTTTCCTAGCCTCACCGTACACCCCTCTACTTCCAAACGAAGCCCCGATCACCCAGCGACAGTCGAGCATCAGGAATTGCCTCAAAACCCATTTCCAGACAAACTTAAATTGCTCATTCAATTCAATGTTAAAATTTATGATTTTCATTTTAAAATTCATGATTTCCCAAGACAATTCAAGATATATACTTGAATCAACTTAATTTAACACTTGATTTTATCATGCATTTCAATTTTCATCTGAACTATCTTAATTCCAGAAGTATTTCAAATTTATTTTGCTAGGAATAAATTTTAAATCTTAATTTATAATTAAACAAACATATTATGTTTGAATCTCTAAGCTTAACAAAGATCATATAATTAGATTTAGGGTTTTGATCAAACTTTTTTCGAAGAACAGAGATAATTAAATACATAGGCATGCACACTTACAATACTCATAAACACAGAGATATCATTCATATATAAACAAAGAATCATTCATCTCAGATATTTTCACAAGCAATAGACTAAAATTTACTTAGCATTTTAAATTTAAAAAGTGTTTACTCACCAGATTTTAAAAAGCAGAGACTTGAATGCTAGAATTTGCAAAATGGAAGACTTTGAATTCTACTTTGTAGAAAAAACCCTTTGAAACAGAAAGACTTTGGTTACTGCTATGATTAACACACTGGAAACTTGATAATGTTGCTTGAGAGGATTGCTTGACCATGTACTTTCTGGTTGCATTTAAAAAAATTCCGAAGTTTTGCATTTTGAAAATCTGCTATACGCTTGAACTGATTTGCATTTGAATGATTACAGGCTTGCATTGCTTACAGTGTTGAAAATGGCTTCAGGCTTGGCTCAATGGTTTTGATTCTTGAGTTTGAGGAATTTACAGGTTTGCATTTGAAGATCTTTGCTTACAGGCAAAAAAAATGGTTTCAGGCTAACACTTTCAGGTCTTTTGATTTGAAAAAGACTTGAACAGAGGTGGATTTTGGTTTTGAAAAATGGATTTTCAGGTTTGAGTTGTTTTAAGGAGGTGATTATTTGAAAAGGGTTTCAGATTTGATTCATGCATTTTCTGGTTTTGGAAAAAATAATTCTCAGGTTCGTGAAGAGTTGAACATGGTTGAGTCTTTGAAATGAGAAAAGAAATAAAAGAGAGGAGAGGTGAATTTATAAATGTGAATTAGGATTTAATTTAGAATTTAAAGAAAATAAAAATAAATTTGACACTTGCCTAAATGTAACGGCCTGTAAATTTAACTGGTTTTACTAACGTTATTAATTGAAATTTTGTGAAATTTTAAACGACAAAATTTTGAAATATAAATTTGATATTTGGAATACGTCTAGTTAAACATAGCAACTGGTAAATTTTCGTCCGAAAATATGAAAGTTTATTTCGTGCGTAAATTTACTTCAATTTAATCAGTTAAAAAGCGATGAAAATAATTTTTTTTCGAAACCTAAATATTTGTATGTAGAAAAATTCTAAATCGTCTTCTGAGCAAGACGTCATTTTTCATTTTTCAAAATTCGGACATCTTTAGCTCCGTCGATCTTATTTTTCTACGTTTTTGCTGCATTTTCCGCTCGTTGAAAATTCGATTATTTTTTTCAATCTTACTATTGACATTTGTATACCGTTATGATCGTCTCATCGTACTGATCTCTGCGGTATATTCATTTCTGTGTTTCGGAATTCGGATACATGGCAGAATTCGCGGTACGGTTAACGGTACCGGTACGAATTTTGAAGTCTCTTGGCTTTCTTGTGTTTATTCACCTATCCATCGAGGTATACCAATAGCCTTTGTGCTTTTAATATTCATAGAAATCAATAATTGACTATTACCATTCATGTGATTTCATTTATTTCTGGGTTCGTTCATTTTCTTTGGGTTTCTTCTCACTTCTGTGTTCATTTATTTTTCTATAACTAAAAAAAAAGGATTCACGCCAGCATATAATTTGGGAAATACTGCTCACGGCTTGCGTTGCCTGTTCATGACATCGCTCACTCTCAAGCTCCTTCCCCAACGAAGCCTCTTCTCCGCTCCCTCTCTCTCTCTCACCTCACCAACTCGCCACTACTCACCTCGCCTGACAGCAACGCAAGCCGAAACCGCCGTTCCCCTCAAGCATAGCAGCACGCAGCCAACCCTTCTCTCTCCCATCTTCTGCTCGTCCTACTTCTTCTTCTTTTTGGATTTCATGAATGAAGGTATTTTTTTTATTTTATATAGGTTAGGTTAGCTTACATTATATATATGTTATGTTTCAAACTTCTAATCAGTACAAATATTTATGTATAGTTTACATATGGGTGAAATGTTTGGGTTTTATATATAAGTTTATAAAGTCTATATATGTATATTGTTATCCAAAATGTATATCAACTCAGATTTCTGTTATTTTAAGATATATTATGTTATATGTAAATGACAGTGCCGGGTTTTTTTCATTTATACATAGAAATGAAAATGGACAAGTTCTACAACTATGCAATATTAGTAAGGTCAAACACATATATTTAACTTGTATTTACATTTCGATTTTGGGTTACAGTGTTATATGTTCCCAAATATTGATTTTAAAAGTTTGATTTTTTAGATATATATATAGTTTAAGGCACTGGTAAACTAAATTAGTTATATATATATATTCATGATTTTGTTTGAAATCTTTGTACAACCCTCCTTTGATCTGATATGTATAATATATTTAATTAATTATTCGACATATTATGTGTATATATATTGGACTGTAAGTATATATAGAATCAAGTTATTTATATATGTAAGTATATTATTAGTTATATATGTAAGTTATGTATGTTACCGTACTTATGTATATATATGGTCTGTATATTATTAAATCAGTTAGTATACATATATGTTTATGAGAGTATGGGTTTTGAATATAATACATAAGCTTTGGTTTTTTTTTCGAGATGGCTACCTATAGCATTTTATATGTATATAGGTATTAGCAGTTTATATAGTTTATAATTCATAAGGTATACAAATTATTAAGTTTATATATGTGATATATTTTGTTATTTAATAGTGTTTCGATCCATATATTTGTACAGGTTAATGTCTATATTCTGTTAAGTGAAGTCTGCATGTATATAGGTGAATATGAAGTATAAGTTTATTTTCATAGTTGCAATTGCTGTTCGTATATAAATTATAAATAAAACATATGTTTACTGTACAAATGATTACAGTATTATTAATTTTTATATATATATATATTATTAATTGTTGATATTTGGGAAAATATATGTATAGATATGTTTCATATTATATATATGTTCAAAAGTTGGATATATATATATATTAGTTGTTTTGTTTCATATGTACAGTTTGCAGTTTACATATTGTTGTTTTATATGGTCTATATATATATATATACTATGAGTAGCATGTATAAATGTGTATATAGTTGTATATATGTTTAAATATTGGTTTTATAATAAATATGGATCTTAAAGTATAATCTTTTAGTTTATATAAGTTTTAAAATATTGATTTTAAGAAAAATAGTAATAATGATAATAGTTTATATATTTTTCCATTTATATCGAGCTACTTTGATTCATTCTCATCGATTCATATTTTATCAGCTTTGCTCTTCTAATTCCGTGCCAATCTTGCTTTTCTGTGGAATTCGTGCTTGGATTCGTAACACATCTCATTTCGTTCATCTCTAGCCTCGAAAGGTGAGCAATCACTCACCATTAATGTTCTTTTATTTATTAAATCTGATTTCAATTGAAACGACAATTGAAATATGCGACTGCTAGTTATTTACACTGTTATATATATTACCTGTATCAGTTCACCTATGACATCTGACACCATTATCTGTTATTTATACAATGATAATCCAGTTGGGTTGTTAAATGATGTATAGTTTGATGTTGACATTGGACGTTAAATTGTTAATGTTGTAAGTGATAAATA
This sequence comes from Allium cepa, assembly GCA_030765085.1. Taxonomy (NCBI): domain Eukaryota; kingdom Viridiplantae; phylum Streptophyta; class Magnoliopsida; order Asparagales; family Amaryllidaceae; genus Allium; species Allium cepa. The sequence continues at coordinate 1,029,337,376 of CM060929.1, forward strand.
ATTTAAAATTGAAATTGACGTAGGATAGTTAATTTTGATATGTATGTTGAAATTGATTAGTTAAATTTGTATAATATGACCCCTTTAAACGTTAAATTAATTGACAAGTAGAAATTTGGTTAAGTACACCTTGAACCATTGAATATATGTTGTAAAATTGACGTAGTATGAAACCGAATAGTAAATGTCAAGTGTAGAACCGTATTGACATTAGTGTAATAATCTTTATTCTACATGGAATGACAGTGTAGATTCTAGGAATAATTATATTAATTTTCACAAACAACAATGTGAATTAATACGATTATTTCGGGATTATTGAATTAATTATTGGATTGTTATTTATTGTTGTTATTGATTGTTTATTTACTTTGACACCATCCCAGTTACCACACTGCAAGTTCCCTTTTTCTATGCTTTGATTTTTGAATTGGAATGGAATCGGGTTGAAATGATAAATACCCAAATGAACCTGACCTAGGATAGAGAATTAAATAAACCCGATTGGTCAATAATTTGATTTAAAAATAAAATAATGATTTTATTTGAATAAAGAATAAGGTTTGAAATGAAGTTGGAATTTGAATTTTTAATGAAAGTAAAATGTTAATATTTAATAATATGAAACAAAATATTAATAAAGTAATTGATGAAAGAACGTTGTCCAATTTAAGAAATGACTGAAGTAAGTTTGAAATTATTTAATAATTAAGTTTGCAATTATTCAATAATTAAGTTTGGAATTATTAATAATTAAGATTGGAATTAGTTGATAATTAGGTTTCGAAATTTATTTAATAATTAAAATTTGAAATTATTAATTAAGTTTGAAATTATTTAATAATTTAATAAGATTGAATCATTTGATAATTAAATAAAAAAATTGAATTCTTTGATAAGAGAAATTGAACTTCCGAATAAATGAATTTGAACTTCGTTAATAAATGAAATTGAAATTCTGTATTATTTAAGTTTTGGAAAATTATTTAAAGTAAGTAAATAAATAAGTGAAATTGAATTTCTTTGACAAGAAATTAATGTGATTTATTGAATTAATGTCAGACTGGTAATTTAAAGAATTGATTTGACAAATTTAAGTTAATTCAATTTGTAAGTTTTGATATAGTGAAGGAAAACTTAAATTGATTTAATGAATGGGAATTTAAATTGAATTGTTTTAAATAATAAATTAACCTAACGAATATTGAATGAAATCGATCAATGAATTTAAATTGTTTCGAATGTTAATTTAAATTTATTTAAATGATTTCGGAATGAAACTTATATACAAACTTGAATCAATATTTTAATTGTTTTAAATAAAATTTGAAATTGAATTATAAGATTTTGAAATGGTAATTTGGAAGTTTAACGTAAGTTATGGAAATTGATTTAGGAAGACAAATGAAATGTTGATTTACAAATTCTAATTGAAATTGAATTTGATTTGGTTTTGAAATTTATTAAATGACCAATCGATGTAATAATTACGAAAGTTATTAAAGAAACCGAATCGGTTATGGATGTACTCTCTACCTAAACCGAAAACCACTTTAATAACTGTACGTGGAGTGTGATCCAGAATGAAGTGGTTGGAATGTTGTACGTGTTGACTGAAGAAAGAGAACGATAATGGATAGCCTTGACACTTGTGTCAAATTGGAAATGACTAAAACAGGAGCCGTGCCGGGCCAAATGGGGTTAGCCACCTCGAGCGAACACACTTCTTCGAAAACTACTCATTACTTGTTATCGATTGGTGCACCCTCGTACTTTTGGGAGTGTTGTTTCGCGGTGTTGCGATCGTTGCGGCGATGCGTTTTCACCAGTCCGGATCAGGCAAATGGTAGTTTCACTACCTTGGGTATTGCCTCATGTGCCTTGTCATACTTGTATCCCTATATACGCGACCACTACGAATTTGTTTTGTGTTATACCTATGGAGTACTCCCTGATATCTCACTAGTTTACAGTGGAGCTTACAGTGCTGTATAGACTATAACGCTTATATAAAATGTGTTAAGGGGGACAATGGTAACGCCTTAACACTATTTTGATATTTATATTACTGGTAGACATTATCTATTTAGCGTACAATACTACATAGTATATAGTTTAACGGATCCTTAGAGGATGGTTATTCCAACGTCCTTTGAGTTACTTGTATTTCAATTGTTATTTCACTTGAGTTGGATTTATTGATATAAGAATGTTAATTCTGACTGAGTGTTTGTGTTTTGCTTTACGCTCGGGTCAGACTGAGTGGCTCAGCTTTTGAGACTCACCTTTGGAGTTGGAGCTTTGATTGGAGATCCAGCTATTTATCAGCTTTCGCATGTTTAGTTGATTCCTGTGATGTATTCTGATTCCTGTATTTGACTATTGTATTTGAGACCTCTGTTGTAACTTATTTAACTCTGTTATATATATAGTAGCTTCATGAACTACTATCTTTTGCTTCCGCTGCATATCATTACTCTATGTCTGTGATTATGTGATTATTTATTTACTGTATATCTGAGCTTTGCCAAATTTAAATTAACAATTCGAAAGTTTGAATTATTCAAGTCCGGCATGCATGGATGCTAATAGTCTAAAATAGTGGGTCGTTACAGTTGGTATCAGAGCTTTGGTAGCTCTAGGTAAAACTTAGCATATATGGTAAATGTATTTACAGAATCACTCTCATTCGATTTTCAATCTCTTCCTTTTGACTCAATTCCTTCGAATTTTGGAACGTTCCCTGCGGTTTTAAAATTCATTCGTGTCCCTCACTATTCGTCTTCTTTCAACGCTGGAGCATCCCATAACTCCACTTCGAACGATATCTATAATAAATCGACGGTCTCGCCAAACTTCGAATGATTTGTAAAGGGGTGAAACTCCTATATATACCGGAGGTTTCTGTATTCTCGGTTTGCGATGCTATCTATTTCCTACCATGTCTGAATTTAAATTCTCGAGATCGAATATTGATTTTCCTCGGAATTCAGCATCGATCTTATTCTTAAAATTACGGTCGACCCGGTTAAGGTTGCCCGTGAATAAAATAAGCGTATCCATCTTCCGATTTTGATAATTTAATTATCTTATCTTCTGTTTCGAACTTATTATCGAATCAAAATTTTCTTTGATTTGAGTCCATCAAAAATTTAAATCTCTATCCTTGCTTTGAAATTCATTCTAGTATCGTCGAGCAAAGAAATGTATTTGTAAATTAATATTTAAATTGTTTTATTTTATATTGTGTTGTTTGATTTGTCAATGTTGATTAGGGTTTTCGATCGATTCGTCTGATCAACGCTATCGATAGGATTTCCAAAACACTTGAACAGAGCAAACTGACAATATTATTTTCAAATTTGGTAAATAAAATAGTTTTGTATGATTATATTATATATAAGTCTAATTTTTTCTGAAATTAAAATGTTAATGAATCTGTTGTTCGAAAGGTCAAAATTTAATTTCCATTTATTGTTCTATTAATCATTGACTATTTTATAATATAAATAAATAAATTTATAAAATTTGGTTATAATTTGATTTGGAATTTAAAATGTATTTAAATTAGAATTTGAGAATTCAATTTCCAGTGATTTCAAACTTTGATTTGAAAGTTTTTAAGTGTATAGTTTTAAAATGTTTTCAAATTGAAATCATTTCAAAGAGTTAAAATGTTTAAATCAGTTCTCTTTTCTTTGTCGCTGGAAAATAATTTCGGTGATGATGGCCGCATCATCGACATTCATTTTCGAGTTTCGAAGTGGAGAGACTATTCTGTAGCTTTGCTACGGTTAGTTTTGAAAAATAAATTGATTTGAATTTCTTAAAGTATGATTTGATTTGTAATATATATCGGGTGTATGATTTAAATCTAATTTGATATATTATACATATATTTATTGCCTCTAAATAAATTTGAAGTTACTCGAAAATTAAATTCTTAAATTTATGATAAAGGATAACTTCAATTATAAAATGAAATCAATATTTTGAATAAATAATTAAGCCTGAATAATTAAATTAGAAAATTTTACTTGTATAATGCTCAATTGCATTATATATAACTTACCTAAATTTCAAAAGTTAACTATGTAATTGAATATTATACAGTAGAAAATGATATCAAAGGAATTTATAAATAAATTTGAGTAGTTATAATAAATGTAAATATGCATAATATATGTGATAAGATATATTAAGAAGAACAAATTTAATAATAATTTGGAATAAAGAAGAATTAAATTTGTCGAATAAAATATGGTTATAATAATGGACTATTCAATTTTTGATTTTTGAAAATGTTAATTTAGGATAATTGGATAATATACAGTATAAAATGATTGTATAAATGAAATTTGAGTGTGTATAATAATTGTTATACGCTTAAATTTTGATTATAAAAGGGTAATAGAGATAAATAGAATAATAAGCTGATTGAATAGTAAATCAGATAAACTAAATAAAATTTTATTTGAAAGAAACCTTTTGTATATAAAAAAAATCAACTTAAGGGAGTATCTTGAATTGGTCGAATTTAAATTGAATTTCATTTGAAAGGAACCTTTGTACCTAACATTAATAAATGAGAAATCAAATCAATTTAATGAAAATCTTGAATTTAAAAACAAATTGTTGAATATAAATTTATTTAAATCAAAATTTATATGGTGTAAATTAATTGTTTTATTTTGTAATTCAAGTTTATTCTCTTCTGGTTGTTTCTATTCTCCTACCTCCTTCCTTTTCGGGGGTGAAAAGTTTTGAGTAGGGGAGAATGTAACGACCCGTAAATTTAACTGGTTTTAATAACGTTATTAATTGAAATTTTGTGAAATTTTAAACGATAAAATTTTGAAATATAAATTTGATATTTGGAATACATCTAGTTAAACATAACAACTGGAAATTTTCATCCGAAAATATAAAAGTTTATTTCGTGCGTAAATTTACTTCAATTTAATCAGTTAAAAAGCGATGAAAATAAAACATTTTCGAAACCTAAATATTTGTACATAGAAAAATTCTAAATCATCTTCTGCGCAAGACGTCATTTTCCGTTTTTCAAAATTCGGACATCTTTAGCTCCGTCGATCTTATTTTTCTCTGCATTTTCCGCTAGTTGAAAATTCGATTATTTTTCTCAATCGTACCATTGGCATTTGTATACCGTTATGATCATCACATCGTACTGATCTCTGCGGTATATTCATTTCTGTGTTTCGGAATTCGGATACGTAGCGGTACGGTTAACGGTACCGGTACAAATTTTGAAGTCTCTTAGTTTTCTTGTGTTTATTCACCTATCCATCGAGGTATACCAATAGCCTTTGTGCTTTTAATATTCATAGAAATCAATAATTGACTATTACCATTCATGTGATTTCATTTATTTCTGGGTTCGTTCATTTTCTTTGGGTTTCTCCTCACTTCTGTGTTCATTTATTTTTCTATAACTAAAAAAAATGATTCACGCCAGCATATAATTTGGGAAATACTGCTCATGGCTTGCGTTGCCTGTTCATGACATCGCTCACTCTCAAGCTCCTTCCCCAACGAAGCCTCTTCTCCTCTCCCTCTCTCTCTTACCTCACCAACTCGCCACTACTCACCTCGCTTGACAGCAACGCAAGCCGAAACCGTTGTTCCCCTCAAGCATAGCAGCACGCAGCCAACCCTTCTCTCTCCCATTTTCTGCTCGTCCTACTTCTTCTTCTTTCTGGATTTCATGAATGAAGGTTTTTTTTTTACATTATATAGGTTAGGTTAGTTTACATTATATATATGTTATGTTTCAAACTTCTAACCAGTACAAATATTTATGTATAGTTTACATATGGGTGAAATGTTTGGGTTTTATATATAAGTTTATAAAGTCTATATATGTATATTGTTACCTAAATGTATATCAACTCAGATCTCTGTTATTTTAAGATATATTATGTTATATGTAAATGACAGTGCCGGGTTTTTTTTATTTATAGATAGAAATGAAAATGGACAAGTTCTACAACTATGCAATATTAGTAAGGTCAAACATATATATTTAACTTGTATTTACATTTCGATTTTGGGTTACAGTGTTATATGTTCCCAAATATTGATTTTAAAAGTTTGATTTTTTTAGATATATATATAGTTTAAGGCACTGGTAAACTATATTAGTTATATATATATGTATATATATATATTCATGCTTTTGTTTGAAATCTTTGTACAGCCCTCCTTTGATCTGATATGTATAATATATTTAATTAACTATTCGACATATTATGTGTATATATATTGGACTGTAAGTATATATAGAATCAAGTTATTTACATATGTAAGTATATTATTAGTTATATATGTAAGTTGTGTATGTTACGGTACTTATGTATATATATGGTCTATATATTATTAAATCTGTTAGTATACATATATGTTTATGGGAGTATAGGTTTTGAATATAATACATAAGCTTTGGTTTTTTTTTTCGAGATGGCTACCTATAGCATTTTATTTGTATATAGGTATTGACAGTTTATATAGTTTATAATTCATAAGGTATACAAAATATTAAGTTTATATATGTGATATATTTTGTTATCATTTTAAATAGTGTTTCGATCCATATATTTGTACAGGTTAATGTCTATATTCTATTAAGTGAAGTCTGCATGTATATAGGTGAATATGAAGTATAAGTTTATTTTCATAGTCGCAATTGCTGTTCGTATATATATTATAAATAAAACATATATTTACTGTATAAATGATTACAGTATTATTAATTTATATATATATATATATATATATATATTATTAATTGTTGATATTTGGGAAAATATATGTATAGATATGTTTGATATTATATATATGTTCATAAGTTGGATATATATATATATGTTAGTTGTTTTGTTTCATACGTACAGTTTGCAGTTTACATATTGTTGTTTTATATGGTCTACATATATATATATATATATGAGTAGCATGTATATATGTGTATATAGTTGATATATGTTTAAATATTGGTTTTATAATAAATATGGATCTTAAAGTATAATCTTTTAGTTTATATAAGTTTTAAAATATTGATTTTAAAAAAAATAGTAATAATAATAATAGTTTATATATTTTTCCATTTATATGGAGCTACTTTGATTCATTCTCATCGATTCATATTTTATCAGCTTTGCTCTTCTAATTCCGTGCCAATCTTGCTTTTCTGTGGAATTCGTGCTTGGATTCGTAACACATCTCATTTCGTTCATCTCTAGCCTTGAAAGGTGAGAAATCACTCACCATTAATGTTCTTTTATTTATTAAATTTGATTTCAATTGAAATGACATATGAAATATGCGACTGCTAGTTATTTACACTGTTATATATATGTGATTACCTGTATCAGTTCACCTATGACATCTGACACCATTATCTGTTATTTATACAATGATAATCCAGTTGGGTTGTTAAATGATTTATTGTTTGATGTTGACATTGGACGTTCAATTGTTAATGTTGTAAGTGCTAAATAATTTAAAATTGAAATTGACGTAGGATAGTTAATTTTGATATGTATGTTGAATTTGATTAGTTAAATTTGTATAATATGACCCCTTTAAACGTTAAATTAATTGACAAGTAGAAATTTGGTTAAGTACACCTTGAACCATTGAATGTATGTTGTAAAATTGACGTAGTATGAAACCGAATAGTAAATGTCAAGTGTAGAACCATATTGACATTAGTGTAATAATCTTTATTCTACATGGAATGATAGTGTAGATTCTAGGAATAATTATATTAATTTTCACAAACAACAATGTGAATTAATACGATTATTTCGGGATTATTGAATTAATTATTGGATTGTTATTTATTATTGTTATTGATTGTTTATTTACTTTGACATCATCCCAGTTACCACACTGCAAGTTCCCTTTTGCTATGCTTTGATTTTTGAATTGGAATGGAATCGGGTTGAAATGTTAAATACCCAAATGAACCTGACCTAGGATAGAGAATTAAATAAACCCGATTGGTCAATAATTTGATTTAAAAATAAAATAATGATTTTATTTGAATAAAGAATAAGGTTTGAAATGAAGTTGGAATTTGAACTTTTAATAAAAGTAAAATGTTAATATTTAATAATCTGAAACAAAATATTAATAAAGTAACTGATGAAAGAACGTTGTCCAATTTAAGAAATGACTGAAGTAAGTTTGAAATTATTTAATAATTAAGTTTGCAATAATTCAATAATTAAGTTTGGAATTATTAATAATTAAGATGGGAATTAGTTGATAATTAGGTTTCTAAATTTATTTAATAATTAAATTTTGAAATTATTAATTAAGTTTGAAATTATTTAATAATTAAATAATATTGAATCATTTGATAATTAAATAAAAAAATTTGAATTCTTTGATAACAGAAATTGAACTTTTGAATAAATGAATTTGAACTTCGTTAATAAATGAAATTGAAATTCTGTATTAATTAAGTTTTGGAAAATTATTTAAAGTAAGTAAATAAATAAGTGAAACTGAATTTCTTTGACAAGAAATTAATGTGATTTATTGAATTAATGTCAGACTGGTAATTTAAAGAATTGATTTGACAAATTTAAGTTAATTTAGTTTGTAAGTTTTGATATAGTGAAGGAAAACTTAAATTGATTTAATGAATGGGAATTTAAATTGAATTGTTTTAAATAATAAATTAACTTAACGAATATTGAATGAAATCGATCAATGAATTTAAATTGTTTCGAATGTTAAATTAAATTTATTTAAATGATTTCGGAATGAAACATATATATACAAACATGAATCAATATTTTAATTGTTTTAAATAAAAATTGAAATTGAATTATAAGATTTTGAAATGGTAATTTGGAAGTTTAACGTAAGTTATGGAAATTGATTTAGGAAGATAAATCAAATGTTGATTTACAAATTCTAATTGAAATTGAATTTGATTTGGTTTTGAAATTTATTAAACGACCAATCGGTGTAATAATTACGAAAGTTATTAAAGAAACCGGAATCGGTTATGGATATACTCTCTATCTAAACCGAAAACCACTTTAATAACTGTACGTGAGTGTGATCCGGAATGAAGTGGTTGGAATGATGTACGTGTTGACTGAAGAAAGAGAACGATAATGGATAGCCTTGACACTTGTGTCAAATTGGAAATGACTAAAACAGGAGCCGTGCCGGGACAAATGGGGTTAGCCACCTCGAACGAACACACTTCTTCGAAAACTACTCACTACTTATTATCGATTGGTGCACCCTCGTACTTTTGCGAGTGTTGTTTCGCGGTGTTGCAATCGTTGCGGCGATGCGTTTTCACCAGTTCGGATCAGGCAAATGGTAGTTTCACTACCTTGGGTATTGCCTCATGTGCCTTGTCATACTTGTATCCCTATATACGCGACCACTACGAATTTGTTTTGTGTTATACCTATGGAGTACTCTCTGATATCCCACTAGTTTACGGTGGAGCTTACAGTGTTGTATAGACTATAACGCTTATATAAAATATGTTAAGGGGGATAATGGTAATGCCTTAACACTATTTTGATATTTATATTACTGATAGACATTGTCTATTTAGCGTACAATACTACATAGTATATAGTTTAACGGATCCTTAGAGGATGGTTATTCCAACATCCTTTGAGTTACTTGTATTCCAATTGTTATTTCAGTTGAGTTGGATTTATTGATATAAGAATGTTAATCCCGACTCGAGTGTTTGTGTTTTGCTTTACGCTCGGGTCAGACTGAGTGGCTCAGCTTTTGAGACTCACCTTTTGAGTTGGAGCTTCGCCTGGAGATCAAGCTATCTATCAGCTTTTGGATGTTCAGTTGATTCCTGTGATGTATTCCGATTCTTGTATTTGACTATTGTATTCGAGACCTCTGTTGCAACTTATTTAACTCTGTTATATATAGTAGCTTCACGAACTACTATCTTTTGCTTCCGCTGCATATTATTACTCTGTGTCTGTGATTCTGTGATTATTTATTTGCTGTATATCTGAGTTTTGCCAAATTTATATTAACAATTCGGTACTTTGAATTATTCAAGTCCGACATGCATGGATGCGAATAGTCCAAAATAGCGGGTCGTTACACTAAATGTTTAACACTTGTCATTATCCATTATTCATTAACTTACATGTGTTATTAACATGGTTAAAAGAGTAACACTTGTATTATTTCATTTTATTTATTTATAAAAAAAATTAAAAGCTTTTAAATTAATTTTCCAAATTAATAAATACCTTTGTAAATTTAATAAATGCTTTTCTTAATTTTATATAAATAAAATCTTTAAATAAAATAAAATATAAACCAGTTATAATTTAAGTAAAATCATATAAAATATATTTGATCCATTTTTAAATGTTAACATAGAGCTTTTGTATATATTTACTATTTAATAAACACTTTCAAATTTATATAATTAATATCCTTTTAAGGAAAATAAATCTATTTTAAATAAAAACTTATTCATATATTTTATATCTAAAATAATTTCCAAGATATATATCCATTTAAATTCAAATTTAAATCTATATTCAAATTCAAATTCAATTTGAAATTCTAATTTAAAATCAATTCAAATATATATATTAGTTTTAAGACAAACATAAATTAAATTTGAAAATAATAACTTTATTTAAAAATCCATTTTTAAAACCAATCTCAAATATATATAAACAAGCACCTTATTAATTCAAAAATAATAATTCTATTTTAAAATCCATTTATAAAACAACATCAATCAGTTTTGAAAATAATTATTCCATATAAAAATCTATTTATAACTATATTTAGAATCATCATATTATTAATTATTTTGGTTATTTATGTTTAGAAATAACAATTTTACCAATTTTAATTAATTTAATAAGTAGATTATCACATTTTAAATTCCTTGAAATTCCGGGATATCACAGTTCGTTTATATAAGTATTGATTTTAAACATATTGTATATATGATGATTTTAATATATGTGTTTTAATTTGAAGCAATGGATTTTGAAATACATATATATCTAAATATTGAATATGTACGAATTTGGGATATGATTTTATATAAATAGTTATATATAGTTATATATATATACATATAAATTCACTTATACCAATTATCTTCATCGATCCAGTTCTGATTTGATTCCGTCGATCACTCTTACCAGTTTTGTCCGTCGTGCCTGTTTTCATCATCGAATCGTATCCATCTAGCGTTGCTTTGGAATTCATAACTCATTTCTTTGTCAAATCTCTCTAGCCTAAGGGTAAGCAATCACCCACGATTAACATTCTTATATCTATTAAATTTGATTTCAATTGATATAACAGTTGAAATATGTTGTTGTTAGTTATTTACATTGCTATATATATGCTATTATCTGTATTTGTTCATCTGTGACGTCTAACACCATTATCTGTTATTTATATTGATAATATACGTCTGTTATTAATTATCATATATCTTATCACTCTCCAAGTTTTCTTTTAGTATAGAATTCACTATGGGTTGCAATGATACATACCCGAACGATCTGTGAATAGAGGAAAATCGTTATGGGTTGAAATGATAAACCCAAGAGATTTTCGTTGAATTGAGTTTGGGATTGCGGTTTGAAATGATATATACCCATATATAATATATATATATATATTTAAATTGCGGATTGAAATGATAAATATCCGTATCACTTGACTATATGATAGAAAATTATACACAGACACCGTTGGTCTATATATATATATATATATATATATATATATATATATATATATATATATATATATATTTAAATGATTTCCAAGGTTTTAAAAGTGAATATTTTGGTTTTAATAAATAATTGATTTTAAGATATCATATATATATATATATGTATATATATATATATATATATGTTATTTATAAGGGTTTAAAATTTAGATTTTAAAAAATTATATGTTTTGAAAATTGAAAATTGTATAGTATAAATGAATTTTGAAATTATATTTCAAATATAAAGTTATAATAGAAATTGGTTTGAAATTATATTTATTTAAGAATTATACTTAAATGGTTGATTTGAAATTTATTAAATTCGAGATTTTAAAGATATGATTTTTATAGCTTGATTTTGAATAAAAGCGATTTAAATGAATATTTCTAATTTACATAAATTGAAATGGTATATTTAGTTCTATTTAAAATTTGGAAATTTAAGGTTTATTTTAATGATATTGGATTTATTAAGTGAATTTTTCAAAACTAAATAATAATGAAGTTAAATTAAAGAGATATATGAAATTATCAAATGTATTTTGAATTTGTGGAATATTTAAAGTTTTGAAATATATTGGAAATTAAATGTTTTATTTGGTGGTTCAAATCTGTACTTGAAATCGATTTAATTCTAAATGGTTTATTGAGAGACTGAATGAATTTAAAATTGATGAATTGAGATTAAATTTGAATTTTGGAGTTTGAGTTAATTTGAATCGATTTGTGAAATTTAAAGAAGCTATTTTATTATATAAAGTATTTTTAAATTATATTTAAAACTATTTATTTATTTACTTTATAAATTATTTTAATATAAACTATTTTATTATAAATCATTTTAATATCAAACTGTTTTAACTATTTTATACAAATTATTTTAATATAAACTATTTTAACTTATAACTATTTTACCTTATAAAATATTTTATTATATATACTATTATTAATATCTAAACTATTTAAAGGAAAGTTATGGCTTCCAAAGTGTTAAAATTTCCAACGCGTTATTATTTCCAAAGTGGTATAAATTTAAGTATTTGGTTTCGGAAATGTTATAACTTTGAAAGTGCTATGATTTCGTAAATGAGTATTTTTGAAGTTAAAATTTATATTATATTGATATGGTTTTGAAATGGAAATGATATTCTAGTTTTGAAGTATAAACTATTTTGAAATGACCACGGTGTTATAACAACATTTGGTTCTTAATGAGACCGGGATCAGATATTGTCATACTCTCTGCCAATACCAAAAAACACTTTAACAACTGTGTACGCAGTGGAGATTCCAAAATGAAATAGGATGGTTTAGTGACGATTCTATATGGTATTTACGTAGCCTGACTCCTATGAGTCAGCTTGATGAGGCTAAAAAAGGAGCTATACCGAGCCAAGGAGTTCATTCCTTCTATCGATCACATTTCATCGATATCATTCTATTGCTTTTGTGATTTGTTTAGGTGCACCTTTGATTTGGGAGCGTGTCATAAGGCGGGCGGTAGCAGCTTCTATGTGTTACCACCAGTCCAAGAGTGCAAATGTTATATCTACCCTGGCATTTCCTCAAGTGCCGTGTCGCATGCCTTATTGCGCCTTCAACAAGTTTGGTTTGTACCATACCTATGGAGTGCCTTCTGATAGCCCTCTAGTTTACGGAGGAATTACGGTACTGTACAGACTATGGGAATATATAAAAATGTGTTAAGGGGGATATGGGTAACGCCTTAACGCTATTTTAATAGTTTACTTCACTATAGACATATTATAATAGCGTATATTACTACATAATAGATATTTTAACGGATCCTTAGAGGATGGTTATCCTAAACATCCTTTGATTTACGGTATTTCAGTTGTTATTTCACTTGCGTTGGATTTATTGATATAAGAATGTTAATCCTGACTCGAGTGTTTTGCGTATTTGCTTTGTGCTCGGGTCAGACTGAGTGTCACAGCATTTGAGACTCATCTTTGGAGTTGGAGCTTCACTTGGAGATCCATCTGCATCTATTCAGCTTTCATCCCTTCCAGTTGATTCGTTCAAAGATGTCATCTGTTTGTATTCGAAACTTCACGATATTTGAGATATTCTGTTGTATTTCATTTCAACTCTGTTTTATATATAATAGCTTCATGAACTACTATTCTTTTATTTCTGCTGCTTATTGTTATATTACTATGTGTTTGTGATTTTGTTATTATTTATTACTGTATATGTTGAGTTTTGCCAAATATAAATTAACAATCTTATATTTTGAGCAATTCAAGTCCGACATGTGCGGATGCGAATGGCACTAAATACCGGGTTGTTACAGTTGGTATCAAAGCTCCAGTTTTAGGCAAAACTTAGCATATAGAGTAAATTTAATGATAGAATCATCTTCGTTCGAGCTTGAATTCCTTCCTCTGATTCATATTTTTTTTGAATTTTGGAATGTTCCCATTGGTTTCAAAATCCATTCTTTCTTCTTCCTATTTGTGTTTTCTTGATCCGGAAGCATCCCATAGCTCCGCTGCATTATTTGTAAAGGGGTAAAACTCCTTTACAACGAGCATTGATTCATCGGAGATTTCTGTATCCTCGGTTTTGATGCTGCCATCTCTTGCTATGCTTGAATTCTATCTCTTGTGATCAGATGTCGATTGCCTCAGAATTCTGCACCAATCTCATTCTGGAAGTCTCGATTGACCCGGTTAAGGTCACCCGCGATATTTATAAGTCTATCTATCTTTTCTCTTTTGTTACTTAATCATCATATCTTCGTTTCAAACCTATCTTCTAGTTAGAAATTCTTTTGATTAGGGTCTCTCTAATTTGAATCTCTATCTTTATTCTAAAATCCACTCTAAATTATCGAGTGAGGGAGTGTATTTGTAATTAATATAAAAATGTTTTATTTGTGTTTGAACAGTTAAGTTTGAATTTCAGGTTTCGATCGATCCGTCCGGCTAACTCTGTCGATAGGAATTCCAAAACACTTGAACAGAGCAAACTGACACAACATTGTTTTAAATTTTGTAAATGATAGATTTTTGTGTATGATAATATTATATATTGTGACAGACTGATATTTTCAACAATTCGCATCCACACATGCCGGATTTGAATTATTCAAAAATACCAGATTGTTAATTTATATTTTGCAAAACTCTGCATATACAGTAAATAAATAATCATAGAATCACAAACACAGAGTAATATAACAATAATGCAGCAGAAACAAAGAAATAATTGTTTATGAAGCTACTATATATATAACAGAGTTAAATAAGATACATTAGAAGTTTCAAATACAATAGTCAATACAAGATCAGAGTACATCACTGGAATCAACTGAATAACCGCAAGCTGAAAAGATGTAGATGGATCTCCAAACGAAGCTCCAACTCCAAAGGTGAATTTCAAAAGCTGCATTACTCAGTCTAACCCAAGGGTAAAGTAAAACACAAAACACTCGAGTAAGGATTAACATTCTTATATCAATAAATCCAATCAAGTGAAATAACAACTGAAATACAAGTAACTCAAGGGATGTTTGGGGTAACCATCCTCTAAGGATATCCATTAAACTATGTACTATGTAGTAATATACGCTATTATAATAATGTCTAAAGTAAACTATTAAAATAGCGTTAAGGCTTTACATTTTCCAACTTAACACATTTTATATATTCCTATAGTCTATACAATAGGATAATCTCCCCCGTACTGGGCGTCGTCAGAGGGCACTCTATAGAAATGTACAAAACAAACTCGTAATGGTATCGATAGGGTAGGTGACATGGCCCAGGGTAGATATACCAATTACACTTCTGGGCTGGTGGTAACGCATTGCAGCCACTACCTCCCACCTCGAGCCACACTCCCAAATAAAAAAAAATCAAAAATGGCCACCAAATAAATCACAAAGTTAGAATATAGTATCGAAGGAGTGTGTCTGATCGGAGGAGCTACCTCACTTGGCCTGTCAACTGCTCTTGTTTTAGCCACCTTATGCCAACTCATGGGAGTTAGGTCCCCGTATATACCTCAATAGGATGTCGCCACCATCCTACTTCATGCTGGAATCTCCACCACGTACCCGATTGTTAAAGTGGTTTTAGGTATTGGTACAGAGAATGACAATATCCGATCCCGATCTCTTTAACAACCAGTCGTTATTATAACAACGCGGTCATTTCAAAATAGTTTTTACTTCAAAACCAAAATATCATTTCCATTTCAAAAACCATATCAAAACGATATCATTTCCATTTCAAAACCAAATAAATATGATATCATTTCCATTTCAAATATATCCATTTCCAAAATCATAGCACTTTCAAAGTTATAACACTTTCGAAACCAAACACTTGAAATTATAACACTTTCATAACATAGTACTTTGAAATTCATAACATTGAAAACATAATTTCCACCACTTAAACAGTTTAGATATTAAAATAGTATATATAATAAAATAGTTTATAAAGTAAAATATTTTATATAAAAGAGTTATAAGTTAAAATAGTTTATATTAAAATAGTCAGTGTATTAAAATAGTTTATATTAAAAATGATTTATATTAAAATAGTTCAAATTAAAATAATTTAAAAAGTAAAATATACAATAGTTTTAAATATAATTTAAAATAATTTAGATAATAAAATAGTTTCCTCAAATTTCACAAATCGATTCCAAATCAACTCGAATTCCAAAATTCAAATTTAATTAACTCTCAAATCATCGATTTCAATTTATTTCAGTTTCTTAATAAACCATTTCAAATTATATCGATTTCATTTATAAATTTGAAGCACAAAGTAAGCCATTTCGATTTTAATATTTTCAAAGCTTTAAATATTCAAACATTTCAAAACTAGATTTGATAATTCCATATATATATATATATATATATATATATATCAAATTCACTTCACTATTATTTATTTTGAAATATTTACTTAATCATTTAAATAACATTTAAATAAAATTTCAAATTTAAATAAAATAAGTATACCATTTCAATTTATGTAAATATGAAATATTCACTTAAATCACTTTAAATCAAAAATCAAGTTATAAAGTCATATCTTTAAAATCCCAAATTTAATAAATTTCAAATCAAACTTATTTGAGTATAATTCTTAAATAAATTCAATTTCAAAACCTTGGAAGTCATTTCAAAATATATATATATATATATATATATATGTATGTATGTATGTATGTATGTATGTATGTATACACACGCACACATATATACACACATGTTGACCAACAGTGTCTGCATATAATTTTCTATCTTATGGTCAAGTGATACAGATATTTATCATTTCAATCCATAATTTAGATCTATACGGGTATATATCGTTTCAACCCGCAATCCCAAATTCAATTAAATGAAAATCGCTTGGGTCTATCATTTCAACCCATAACGATTTTCTCCTCGTTCGGGTATGTATCATTTCAACCCATAGTGAATTCTATACTGACAGGGAACTTGCAGAGTGATAACAGAAATGATAATAATATAACAGGCATAAATCATCAATATAAATAATAGATGGCAGTGTCAGATGTCTAGCAATGTAAATAACTAACAGCAGCATATTTCAATTGTCGTTTCAATTGAAATAAAATTTAATTAATATAAGAACGTTAATCGTGAATGATTGCTCACCTTTTGAGGCTAAAGATATTCGACAAATGAAACGAGTTACGAACCAAGCACAAATCCCAAAGCAAAGCTAGATTGACACGAATTGACGAATGAAGCTGATAAATAGGAATTGACGAAGTCAAATCAGAACTGGATCGATGAAGATAAATGATATAGGTATACTTAGTTATATATAATCATATATAAAAAGAAAATCGTATTTTAAATTCAAATACATTTAAATTTTATATATATATATATATATATATATATATATATATATCAAAGGGATAGTTTAGTACAGGTCCCTATTAAATTTTAAAATACACAAAAACCCTAGTAAAAAAAAGTTTGTAAATTAGGTCCCTAGAGTTAAGTTACTGAATAACGGCATATACTTATGCACTTATTTAGTGAATAATGGCAGATATTTATGCAATTATATCAAAAAATTGCAGACATTTCCACAATTATTCATTGAAAAATTGCAGAAATTTCCGCAATTATTCACCAAAAAAATTACGGAAATTTCCACAATCATTCACCGAAAAATTGCATAAATTTATGAAACTTTTGAATATAATTGCATATTCAGTGAATAATTGCATAACTATGTGCAATTACTTAGTAACTTAATTCTAGGGACCTAATTTATATTCTTTTTTTAGTGGGGTTTTTGTGCATTTTGAAACTTATTAGGGACCCGAGCCTAATATTCACTATATCAAAAGCATAGTTTTAAAATAAAACTCATGTATTAAAATAAAATATATACACACAATATATTTTGAAATCAACAATATATATTACTATATATATCGAACCATGTAGATAAAATCAGAACAGATTATTTATTTTCAAACAGGAAATGCCACTATGTTGAATGAACTTATAGTTTTATACTTAACATACATATTTATTATATTAAAATCAACTTTTAGCTTAAGCACATATAAAGATTGAATCATTATAATATATACATATATTTATTCCTCTGTATGAAAATATGCACACAAGATGTAAAGATTCTATAACTATATTGTAAACAACTTTATATATATATATAACACGCGCCAGTCATATGCAAAATTTTAGGGACATTATTTATAGTTTACGCATTTCTATATATATATTTACCACAACAGCAACACAACTTCCATATGTACAAACAACTACTTTATAATAATATAAATAGTACTAAAATAAATGCATATGAACTGTACAAAATATATAACTTATAATATATACAAACTCATAGTATGTGTACATGAAGCCGAACTTCAATAACTCAGTATACAAATATATATATATATATATAAGATTAAAATATATGTATAAGTGTGACATTATATATATTATATATTATAACTGTTTCAAAATATAGCCTAACTTCAAACTAAAATATGATAGGATCAGTATAGACTAATATATACAGCCGCTTATAAGTGAATATATATGAACATATAATATGTATATAAAACTGCAATTTTCCATTCATACAAATAACTAAAAACACATAAATATAATGAAACACCTATATATACTTAAAACACATCATATATAAAATCTTTAAGCAAATATATATACCCAACAATCATATATAGACAAATTCTCTGATACGACCCTTAAATATGTTATGTAAGAAAAATACATGACATACATATGATATACCTCAACATACACAAACATATACTAACTCTAACATCATATAATAGAATAGGAACCACTATTCCAAACTTGTAATCCAAAATGTATAAATATATAAAATCTGTAAATAGGAAAAGTATAAAACAAAACCGCATGCACTCACGTGGAGGGAAGGGAGGAGGCGCTCGGCCTGGGGAAGCCCGAAAAAGTTTAGGTGGTGGCTGCTATATCACGGTAGCGTGGAAGGCTCCAAGTTGCTGGGACACGTTCGGTGATGGAGAATCATCTTGGTTGACGTTGAATGGAGTGGAGAGTCGGTGACGGCCAACTGGAGAGAGGTGGAGGGTGCAGCTAAGCGTGGGCTTTCATGGTTGTTAGGTGAGGGGACGTGCGTTGGTTGGCAAAAGGAGGAAGGGGACGCATGACATTGAGAAGGGTGGAAGAAGGAATTGTTGTTTTTTTTCAAAGAAAAGAAATGAACAAATGGGAGAATAAATGAAACCATATATTTTGAAACCTTAAGAAAATAAAAAGTCGGTGTTTGAATTCAAGGCAACGATTAAGAGATGATGACCGTTTGATTTTGAATGGTGGAATATTGAAAGTTAACAAGAACCAAAGGGCACGGAAACAGTACCGATACGGTTATCGATATTTTACAGATTTCGTCGCGTAATGGATTTCAAAACACAGAGTTGAATATACTGCAGAGATCAGCAAGACGAGACGATCAAAACGGTATACAAATATTAGTGATAGGACCATCCGATCAAAAGTCGATATCGGTACCAGAAATGCTGCTAATTTGCCAGAAATAAGATAAACGGAGTAATAGAAGTCCAAATTTTAAGAAACAAGGGATGACATCTCACTCAGAAGATGATTTACAGATTTATTATATAAAAATATTCAAGTTTGGAAATCATTTTATTATCATCAATCTTTAACTAATTGAATTAGAATAAAATTACACAATAAAATAAACTTCCATGCTATTAATTGAAAATTTATCATTTGCTATGTTTTTAAATATGTATTCCAAATATTAAATATTCATTTCGAAATTTTATTATTTAAAATTGCATAAATGTAGCGACCCGACTTTCTATCACCAAAAAGCCGCATCATTAATTAAGAAAGAAAGAGGTAGAAGAAGAAAAGAAAGAGAAGAAAGAACAACAACACAATAGAAATCTCACAGCGGAACGAATGAAATATAATATATAGCATATATTTAGAATCATATACATCAGAGTACACAACTTATATCTCAATTTAGACAGTTATATCATTTCTGCCTAATTTACAATACAAGATCAACTATACAGAATAACACACAGCGGAAAATCTAACTATATATCTACACGCTGAAGCCTCCTGCTCCAAAGCTCCTCCAGAATTCGTCAAGGATAACCTGAATCACTTGACTACTCATACAGAATATGAGTACCCAAGAGTTTAATAACAGAAAATAAACACTCGGGTCAGACAGGGGTCTGGTGTGAGTAAACGGTTAAAGATTGCTTAACTTTAGAAAATCATTAAAAGAAAAGGTATCACGTAAGACTTCCCACACATGAACAAGGAAAAGTTTTTACCTTACGCTAACCAAAACATTTGATAGGAAATCCAGTGATATTATAATAGTGTCTAGGGTTTTCAAGTAAATATGAAATAGCCGAAATTGTTACATCTATTAGATTCCAGCTACTAGCCACAAAAGTGGGTAATACAAACAAAACCGTAGGGTCTCGTAGGGAAAATGGGTTTCCAACAATGGCAGGGCTACTGGGGTACCGCCCGTCACAGTACGTGGCTTATATCACCGTAACGAGGAGCCACCCTAACTCTCCTGCAACACAAGGCCGGGACCATTCCTTACTGAATAGTCCCGAACAAGACCACCCCGCAGTTGGCTGCAGACCAACTGCCCACAAAGCCGAAATAAAAAAGGACATCTAGACATGGATGAATCTCGCCCTCTAGTGGGAGCTACCTACGAAGCCTTGCTGCACCTCCCCTGTTTTAGCCATTCCCGGTTGATGAGGCTTGAGGCTGTGATTACCTTTGTAGGACACATTTATCTTTGAATGCTCATCGTCCACCTAACGATGTTCTAAAGGCATTTAATCCATAAAAGTCCGTTCTGGGTTCGAACGGAACCGAAGGCACTATCCCGTTGCACTCATTTTGGAATCACCCTCAGAGTCAACGATCATAGCCCTTGCACTCTGAATCACCATCTCGAGCCTATAAGTACTATTCCGTCAAACTCATCATGGAATCACCCACAGAGTTATACTGATGTATAGTTCTTACACCTCGAGTCTTCACTTGCACTCCACTTGGATTCACGACCTAATGTTTATTTTGGATCGGTGTGGTTTTCGGATATCCAAATATGGAAACCCGATCCCGGTCTCACCGAAACCAAACGCCCATTTAATGTCCAAGTTGTACTTAAGGATTTTAAACAGTAGATATTCAGAAATATTACTTAACATAAATGGATGATTCATAAAACAGATCGATAATTCACAATTATCACATTCATCCAAACATATCACAAAGCAGCATATATATCACATCTCAGATATATCACATTCATATTATCACATATCAACCAATGACATACGATATCATCCAATATAATTAACTCGTCCAATGATACTTATCAACCAATCAATAATCAACCATTCACAAGGTTGATCCAACTTAATTAATTTAATTAATCCTTAATTAAATTAATTCTTACTTAAACACTTGGATTATCATCAATCCATCTTACCATTCATTAATTAATTCCAAATTAATTAATAAACTTCACTTACTTATCCACTTTAAATTGATCTCCCTTGATTAATTATCTCTTAATTACTTTAAGTAATTATTCCTTAATTACAATATTAATTAATCATCTTGATTAATTACTTCTTAATTACCCAGGTAATTATCTCTTAATTTCTCTTTTAAATTAATCACACGTGATTAATTATTATTTAATTACCTTGATAATTATTTCTTAATTATCCTTTAATTAATCACACCTGATTAATCACCTTTTTATTAATTAATCATACTTGATTAATTTCCTTTAATTAATCACACCTGATTAATCACCTTTTTATTAATTAATCATACTTGATTATTTTTTCTTGATTAATTTCCTTTAATTAATCACACTTAATTAATCATTTATAATTAATCATATTTAATTACTTTTATTTTCATTAATTAATGGTTACTTTCATTAATTAAACTACTTCCTTAATTAATTTTTTTTAACAAGTAATTACTCACTTAATTAATTACTCTTAATCCTTTTATAAATTGACCATTAATTAAATAATTTAAACCTTTAATTAATTTTATTAATTAATTCTTTAATTAATAACTCAAGCAATTTATCCTAAATCACACCCACTTAATTACTTTCATAAAATAATTATCCTTTACTTAATTACCTCATGTAATTAATCATTTAATTACTTACCCAGTAATTATACTTAATTAACTCTAAAGTGATTATCTTTTAATTAATCACAAATTAATTAATTAATTAATTATTTAACTTAATCGTTTAAATTAATTAAATGATTCTTTTAACTTCTTATATTTAAAAAGATTTTTAATTTAGAAAACCTATTATCTTAAATTAAACCAAAATTCTAAATTACTTAAGAAAATCTTTATTATAATTGATTACCAAATTCTAAATCAACAAACCTTATTTAAAATATAATATATTGGAAATCAATTATAATTAAAATAATTTAAACATTTAAATTAAAACTTTTAAATCTTTTAAAACTTCCCAAAGTTATTAAATAAAATTTAATACAAATTTTATTTCAAAAATTCACTTATTTTCTTTTAAAAACTTTCATATTTATTGTATAAAATTTGTTTAAAACATAACTTTGAAACAAATTTAGCTTTATAAATAAACTTGTTTAACTTTTGTTTAAAAACTTTATTCCCAAAATCAAATTTATTTGTTACAATTTCCTTTTTATTACAATTGCTGTTAAGATTTAAAAACTTTTAAACTGCACATTCCAAAATCAATTTCTATATCATCAATTCATTGTTTCACCTATTTTATAAAATATGGTTACTAAAAATACAAAACCAAGTAAACCTCGAGTAACCTAACAAAACCCCGAGCCAACCCTAATAATTTCCCGAGACTTCTCCGGGCTTTCCACCCTTCTCCTTGCAGCCCAAACAACAGAAACACGAAACACTCTTCGAGCTTCCACCTTCTTTCTTCTCCAACCCAAACCAAACATCACCTGATACATTTCTCACGCGTGCAACATGCACCATCACCCCGACCACCAAAGACCATCACCGTGACTTTGACAAGTCATTCACGTCCACGACATAGCTATGCGAAACTCAGCAACCACGATCCTATCGAGAATCGAAAATTGACTCTCTGATACCATCTGTTCGAACCCCCCCCCCCCCTTCATCAGAAAATCGGCCCTCCACGGCAACCTCAGCCTCGAGAAACCCAGTCACCTTAGCCGTAGCTCCCTCACAACCTCCAGAACCTACGGTAACATGTGCGATCACCTCTGGTTGCAACTTGTTGCCGCGAAACCCAAACGAACTACGATGACAAACTCACGTAATAAAACCCTATCTCGAACAATTCTAGCCAACATAATCACAAATAAAATCCAAGAGTATTTTCTGATGAACTACATCATCCCCTCGACCCTCATGCACAACCCCGACCACTAGTTCGCCGTCGTTCGCCTCAGATTGGCCGTTTTACCCAAAACAGAAAATCCTAGAATTCTCTTCAATTTTTAATCTAAAAATCATGATACTAACATTAAAAATCATGATTTCCTATATTAAATCCAATTATGAAATCAAAACCTAAATTTGAAATCATAGATTTTTGACCCAATTAGATTTTACTGTAAATTTAAAGATTTATAACAAATTATTCAATTTAAAAACTTGTAATAGTTTTTAAATGATAGCCTACTTGATTTCAAACAACTTCAATTTACAATTCATAGTCTAATTCGAATTTAAAATCAAGTTATTGAATTTATTTTAAAACTGTAACCTTTCATTTTAGAGAGTATATGTTTTTTTTAAACCTTACAGAGAATCCATTTTTTTTTCAAACTTAAATCTAATTTGAATTAAATACTTCGGATAACAACATGATATGATCATAATAATAAGTTGAATCCAGGTTTAAACTGTTTTTAAAAACTTCATTTACTCACCTTTAACAAGGAGCAGAGAACAGAAACTGTTTCCAGATTTTGAATTTTCTTTGCATGTTGAAAACAAATTCTCTTGCATTTGATTTCAATTCTACATGCTGATAAATTTTCTGGAATTTCTTGATTCCAGATTTCCATGTTGATTAATTTTCTGTTGTAAATTCTTAATTGCATGTTTGTACTTGAAGATGAACTTGCATTTGCCTATGATTTGCATTTTCCAGATTTCTTTACAGTTTCTTCTTTCATTTTTGAACTTTGTTTTTTATTTGCATTTTTGCTGAAAGAAGAAAGTAAATTTGCTGAAGATTAATTTCTTCTTTAAATTTTACACTTACATTTTAAATTTTATTTTATTAAAAGATGACATTTGTCATTTTGAAGTTTTAAGAATCTTACACGTATGTATATGATTTACATTTGTCTTTACACACCATATAATGTTTACAAGTGTTATTAACAAATATTAATAAGTTAGCAAGTGTTATGTAATGTTTAATTAATATTTTTAAATGTTATTTTCTTATTTTAATAATTTGTTTAAGCTATATACATATATTTATGTAATGTGTATATGTAAGTAATGTGTATTTTATCTTATATAAATAAGCTTTTAAATTTAATAAATATACAAAAGTGAATTCATGTTAACAATTATAAATTATTTATGCATTTGAATTAAATTTTAATGGTATTATATATTTAAAACTTGAGAAATTGATTTTAACTCTTTATATAAAAAATTTAAAACAATTTTATCTCATGTTAAAATTAATATGAAAGAAATATTAAAACAAATGAAATTTTAATTTAAATCTTATTTAATACCAAAGCTTAAAGTATATATCTATAATAAATAAGAAATTATCTTTGTTATTTAAATCTCAAATATCAAATCAAATTAACATTTCAAATTACGAATTATATATAATAAAATTTGAAAACGCTTATTAAATTCAAATCAACATTTCCCTATTTCTAATATATATATATATACACACAAATATATACACACACATTTCAAATAGAAAAACATTTTAACATTAGATTTGATAATTACTGTATTAAATCTTAAAATAAATTTCAAATCATAATATATATATTCATATATATTATAATTTGAGTAGATAGCTTTTATTACTTAAAAACTTCCTATTTACAAGATATATCAATATATATATATTATAAATAGAAAATATTTTTGATTAGCTTTTGAAAAATAAATCTTATCAATATTAAATTGCCAAAATAAATATTTCCAAATTAAAATATTATAAATTTTCAAAAGAATTAAACTTACTAATTTATACTGTTAAGAAAATTGTTGATAGACACCATCAAATTATTATTAGCCTTCTAAAAGAATTTAACTTGTCAATTATAATATAAAATGATCAAATCAATTTAATTATTATCAATGATTATTAAATTGATATTGGTCAAAATTCCGGGTTGTCACATTCCTCCCCCCTTAAAAGAATTTCGTCCCCGATATTTAAAAGCAAGATAATTTAATAACCCAGCTAAAAAATTTAAATTTCAAACAGCAATCACACAATCAATCATATACTATCAATCATAGCAACCAATTCAAATAAACAATTTTATCTATCCAGACAAAATTCTGAATAGAACTTCCTAATATCATCAAAAGTTTTCCAGGTACCTATTCTAGAATACCCGCTCTACAGAATCTTAAGTAACTATACTACTATAACCAAGAACGTCCTCATCCGATCCTTCAAATCTGAACAAGATATCAGACTAAACTCAAAACCAGCTCAACCACCAGATCCTTCTAAACTGCTGATTCTATAACTCGATGAATCATACACGTATTCCTCAGAGATATGTAAAATACAATGAATTCCAGTTATCCGAACTGGCAATTCAATCCTGTAGATAAAAATCTAATCTCCAGAAAACAGAAGAAATCTCAAAATACCTTCGGAGCTGGCTCTCCCGTTTTAACCAGTCTTATATCTCCTTTAATCGGATAAAACTAAAACAATATCCAAATTCCAACTTCACATTCCAAATCTCCTCAATTATTAACCACATAACTCTTCTGATGATCCTAAGTCACCTCCAATATTCCTGATCAGCTTAACCCTTGCTGATTGCTTTATGAACAACTGGACCAAAAATCAAACCAAACCTCCGGGTCCAACTCAACAAAATGGCTCTCCCAAAAATTTGCTGAAATCCAATACACAACTTTATTCCACAAGCATCAGCGGACTTTAAACCTATATCTCTTATCTGGAATAACCAAACAGTTGCTCCTGACAACCTTACCTTCCAAATCCTGAAAATTCCTTCGTACTTGAATTTTCTATAGAAATTCTTTAATCCAAGAAAACTGCAACTCCCGGTTGCTCCCATACTAGAACAACTGCTATCTCGCTTTCGCTGCACAACTAATCTGGAATAGATAAGAATGCTATCGAAGAACTCGAGCACAATCTTTCTCCATACACAGTTCATCTAATCTATAAAATCTTAGGGACCATTCTACTTGGTCAAACATCCCAATAGAATCTTAACTAGAGCTAAATGATCAATTTCTCTCCAAAGAATCCTGAGCTGCTTCACCAAACTCTTCTCGCCCCAAGAGTCATCCCACTACATGGTCGAACCATCCGTATTACTCCTGGAATCCAAGTCGATAAGGAACTCAATCTCCGATTCGGGTAAACTTCTATTTTCCTCGAAAACATCTGGAAAAATCTCTGACTACCTTCGTAGCTTTCACCTCCATATAAGATCCCTCAATCTCAAACCAAAGAATACTCAAAGACTTCCCAAACTAATCGCAAATCACTTTTGCGACCTCACTCAGTTCAGATTCCAAAGAACTATCTTCACCAACTAGAACAGCTTCCCTAATCTAAATCAATCTTCAAGAATGGCTTATCTATCAGAAAAACTGATAGATCATTCCCACAAATATCCTGCTCTGCTGAGTCTCCCGAAGAAATGGATAAGCCTTCACTATCTGCCTGCTCTGCCGAAAGTAGAACCCCAAAGATTTCTGAATCATCGAAGAAACGGATCCACGCGGCTGCTTCCAAACTTCACTTCAATGATACTGCTAACCCAAAAGATCATCCTTAACCACAAAACTATCACCTAATTCCACCAAAATTCCTTGAGACAAGTAGACATCTCCTCAAGAAACTCAGCTCCAAACTAACACCAACCACTTGTTCTTCTTAAGGGAAAACAAATGAGACCATGTCCGAAATGAAGTAACTCATCGACCATAGTCTCATATTTCAATATAGATAAGACAACTTTATTTGAGATCCAGAAAGTCTCTAAACATCCGAATCTACCTTGCAGTAGACATCACTGTTCCTTCATCACCATCTAAATCTTGCTTCAAAAGAACATCTTCAGAACCATCTATGGATACTGCATCTCATCACACAACTATCCCTTCCTGAAGCTACCAAGATACCATCACCCGCTTCTGCTCAGCTGAGAGATTCAACTCCTGGAAATCCCACTCACTCAAGAGCAAATCAACCTCATACTTCCAAAATATACTCCAATTCTTGAAAATACTTCCTCTGGAATCAATGAAATCCTTTCACCAATCTACAAAGCTTATTCGAGACGGTATTAGGTCTACAATCTCGACAGATACACCTCCAACCACAACATATGAGCCTCTTCCATAAGTGGTTGTCGTGTTACACACACTCTTCCCTTATCTACCTCTATAACCTATGTTGGAAAATCCGAACAGATAACCCAACAGATTAGGTGGATATATATATATATATATATATATATATATATAAATTACAAGTACGCTATCTCAAGATAGACACCACTCCAGAGCCTAGGTATTCACTCAACCTAAGGCTCTGATACCAACTGTAGCGACCCGACTTTCTATCACCAAAAAGTCGCATCACTAATTAAGAAACAAAGGGGTAGAAGAAGAAAAGAAAGAGAAGAAAGAACAACAACATAACAGAAATCTCACAGCGGAACGAATGAAATATAATATATAACATATATTTAGAATCATATACATCAGAGTACACAACTTATATCTCAATTTAGACAATTATAACATTTCTGTCTAATTTACAATACAAGATCAACTATACAGAATAATACACAGCATAAACTCTAACTATATATCTACACGTTGAAGCCTCCTGCTCCAAAGCTCCTCCAGAATTCGTCAAGGATAACCTGAATCACTTGACTACTCATACAGAATATGAGTACCCAAGAGTTTAATAAAACAAAAAATAAACACTCGGGTCAGACAGGGGTCTGGTGTGAGTAAACGGTTAAAGATTGCTTAACTTTAGAAAATCCTTTGAAAGAAAAGGTATCACATAAGACTTCCCACACATAAACATGGAAAAGTTTTTACCTTACGCTAACCAAAACAGTTGATAGGAAATCCAGTGATATTATAATAGTGTCTAGGGTTTTCAAGTAAATATGAAATAGCCAATATTGTTACATCTATTAAATTCCAGCTACTAGCCACAAAAGTGGGTAATACAAACAAAACCATAGGGTCTCATAGGGAAAATGGGTTTCCAACAATGGCAGAGCTAATGGGGTACCACCCGTCACAGTACGTGGCCTAGATCACCATACCGAGGAGCCACCCTAACTCCCCTGCAGCACAAGGCCGGGACCATTCCTTACTGAACAGTCCCGAACAAGACCACCCCACAGTTGGCTGTAGACCAACTGCCCACAAAGCCGAAATAAAAAGGGACATCTAAACAGGGATGAATCTCGCCCTCCAGTGGGAGCTACCCACGAAGCCTTGCTGCACCTCCCCTATTTTAGCCATTCCCGATTGATGAGGCTTGAGGCTGCGATTACCTTTGTAGGACACATTTATCTTAGAATGCTCATCGTCCACCTGACGATGTTCTAAAAGCATTCAATCCATACAAGTCCGTTCTAGGTTCGAACGGAACCGAAGGCACTATCTCGTTACACTCATTTTGGAATCACCCTCAGAGTCAACGACCATAGCCCTTGCACTCTGAATCACCATCTCGAGCCTATAAGTACTATTCCGTCAAACTCATTACGGAATCACCCACAGAGTTATACTGACGTATAGTTCTTACACCTCGAGTCTTCACTTGCACTCCACTTGGATTCACGACCTAATGTTTATTTTGGATCGGTGTGGTTTTCGGATATCCAAATATGGAAACCCGATCCCGGTCTCACCGAAACCAAACGCCCATTTAATGTCCAAGTTGTACTTAAGGATTTTAAACAGTAGATATTCAGAAATATTACTTAACATAAATGGATGATTCATAAAACAGATCGATAATTCACAATTATCACATTCATCCAAACATATCACAAAGCAGCATATATATCACATCTCAGATATATCACATTCATATCATCACATATCAACCAATGACATACGATATCATCCAATATCATTAACTCATCCAATAATACTTATCAACTAATCAATAATCAACCATTCACAAGGTTGATCCTACTTAATTAATTTAATTAATCCTTAATTAAATTAATTCTTACTTAAACACTTGGATTATCATCAATCCATCTTACCGTTCATTAATTTAATTCCAAATTAATTAATAAACTTTACTTACTTATCCACTTTAAATTAATCTCCTTGATTAATTTTCTCTTAATTACTTTAAGTAATTATTCCTTAATTACAATATTAATTAATCATCTTGATTAATTACTTCTTAATTATCCAGGTAATTATCTCTTAATTACTCTTTTAAATTAATCACACCTGATTATTATTATTTAATTACCTTGATAATTATTTCTTAATTATCGTTTAATTAATCACACCTGATTAATCACCTTTTTATTAATTAATCATATTTGATTAATTTTTCTTGATTGATTTCTTTAATTAATCACACCTGATCAATAACCTTTTTCTTAATTAATCATACTTGATTAATTTTTCTTGATTAATTTCCTTTAATTAATCACACTTGATTAATCATTTATAATTAATCATATTTAATTAATCACATTTGATTAATTACTTTTTAATTACATTTAGTAATTAAAACTTAATTATCCTTAAATTATTAATTAACAATTAACTAATTATTTTCATTAATTAATGATTACTTTCATTAATTAAACTACTTCCTTAATTAATTTTTTTTAACAAGTAATTAATCACTTAATTAATTACTCTTAATCCTTTTATAAATTGACCATTAATTAAATAATTTAAACCTTTAATTAATTTTATTAATTAATTTTTTAATTAATAACTCAAGCAATTTATCCTAAATCACACCCACTTAATTACTTTCATAAAATAATTATCCTTTACTTAATTACCTTCTGTAATTAATCATTTAATTACTTACCCAGTAATTATACTTAATTAACTCTAAAGTGATTATCTTTTAATTAATCACAAATTAATTACTTAATTAATTATTTAACTTAATCATTTAAATTAATTAAATGATTCTTTTAACTTCTTATATTTAAAAAGATTTTTAATTTAGAAAACCTATTATCTTCAATTAAACCAAAATTCGAAATTACTTAAGAAAATCTTTATTATAATTGATTACCAAATTCTAAATCAATAAACCTTATTTAAAATAAAATATATTGAAAATCAATTATAATTAAAATAATTTAAACATTCAAATTAAAAGTTTTAAATCTTTTAAAACTTCCCAAAGTTATTAAATAAAATTTAATACAAATTTTATTTCAAAAATTCACTTATTTTCTTTTAAAAACTTTCATATTTATTATATAAAATTTGTCTGAAACATAACTTTGAAACAAATTTAGCTTTATAAATAAACTTGTTTAACTTTTTTTTAAAAACTTTATTCCCAAAATCAAATTTATTTGTTACAATTTCCTTTTTATTACAATTGCTGTTAAGATTTAAAAACCTTTAAACTGCACATTCCAAAATCAATTTCTACATCATCAATTCATTGTTTCACCGATTTTATATAATATGGTTACTTAAAATACATAACCAAGTAAACCTCGAGTAACCTAACAAAACCCCGAGCCAACCCTAATACTTTCCCGAGACTTCATCGGGCTTTCCACCCTTCTCCTTGCTTCGAGCCCAAACAACAGAAACACGAAACACTCTTTGAGCTTCCACCTTCTTTCTTCTCCAACCCAAACCAAACATCACCTGATACATTTCTCACGCGTGCAACATGCACCATCACCCCGACCACCAACGACCATCACCGTGACTTCGACAAGTCATTCACGTCCATGACATAGCTATGCGAAACTCAGAAACCACGATCCTATCGAGAATCAAAAATTGACTCTCTGAAACCATCAGTTCGAATCCCCCCTTCTTTAGAAAATCGGCCCTCCACGGCAACCTCAACCTCGAGAAACCCCGTCACCTTAGCCGTAGCTCCCTCACAACCTCCAGAACCTACAGTAACATGTGCGATCGCCTCCGGTTTGTAACAACCCTGGGATTTTCGTAACAATAAATTGTCGTCAAATGACGATTTAGTTTGGTTGCTAATTGCTTTTGGCATTTGACCAATCGAAATTCGTTTAAAAAATTTTGTTAAGTGTAGTTTAGGCTTTTAAAATTAATCTCGGCCCACGTTAGTTATTGGTATCGGGATAAAGCTATACCGTTCCTCTCTCTCTCGTTTCATTCATTCGTCACCCTAAACCAAAAATCGAACGAAGAAAATGGCGGCTCGTCCTCCTTCAAAAAAAAAACTAGGGTTCTCTGTAATTCGATGCTGTCGATTTCTGATGCTTGGTTTGAGTTCGTCTTTGACCTCGTTCAACTCGTCGATATCCACGGCTTCAACTCGCGGCCGTTCGAACTGGGGAGTCGTGCTATTCGTTGGCAAAGGTGAGTGAATTCCTTTCACTCACATCTAGTTCTACTGTGTTTCAGTCTTTCGATTTAGTTCGAATGTTGTCGATTTCTCTGACTTTATCGAGTTCGTATAATTTGATGACTTTTTCCTTGAATTGACGATGTTGATGTCGTTCCTTTTGACTTCGGCCATTAACTGTTGTTTCGAACTCTCTGTTGGCTAGGTTGCAAATAAGTTAATTTTGTAAAAAACTGATATTTCGGTTACTTTAAAAAGTGATAATGTTGGCCTCGGTTTCGAACCTAATATCTTTTGATGTTGCATCTGTTGGGTTCTTTGCTTTATTTATATGGTTCCTTGTTTCCTGTGTCTCCGGTCAGTAGCACACGACTTGTTCATGTGTCTTTGACTGTGACACTAGATAGCACTGGGTTTGGCAATTTGATTGATGCTTCGAGTTGTCGCCTTTTCACTCTTGTTCATGCAGTTTTATGTGATGATTATTCTAGTCATTCATACTTTATGTTGTTTCACTGTTGCCTTTTTCTTAGGCACTGTGCCTTGTTCTTGACTGTGATACATGAATTGATACTTGATGCCTTGATTTCATCGTGACTTCACGAGAATTTGTTGTTGTGTCATGCTGTGCATATGTACATTTTGATTTTGTCGAGACTTGTTCACATTTCTGGTGCACTGTTGTAGCCTTTATGTACCGTTCATGTCATTAACCAGCATTACCCTATTTCACAACTGCATATATGTATTGGTGTATTCATCTCTGTGACCATTCATGCTGTTGCATTGGGTTGTACTTCACTGTGTACATTAGCCTGCACTCCCCTATCGGTTCTGACTTGGTGTTTTCACCTTGGTTCTGCTGTCATTCAATGTATATTTTAAGTTTTCTTTGGCTGCATAGCGAGATGTTTTCACTGATGCATCATGTAGTGTCATTTACTACTCTGGTAGTTGATGCTCTTGTAGTGTACGGCCTGGTCCACTGGTCGAGTTCTTTGCTTGATGTACTTGAGTCTGCATCCACACTGTCACTGTTTGATATAGTGCATTTCAGTTGTACTTGCAGTCTGCATTTGGTTGTTGCAGTCACTTGTCCTGTCCACTGCCCTTTTTCATATTAATCGTGCACTTTCACTTAAGATTGTATTAGGGTGATTGTTGCAGTTGTTTGAGCATTGCCTTCATGTGTTTCATGTAGTCTGGTTCCTGTAGTAATTGAGTCACTTGTGCATGTCTGATGCACTTGAAAATGCTATGCATTGTACTACATGTATAGTATATCACCTCTGTTTAAGTTTTGCCTTTGGTTTCAGGATGCAAACTGTACTGGTTTGTATTGATTTGTGTATATTTGGAGCCATTCCTTTGGTGTTGTACCCTGTTGTCCCTGTGCAGTCACTGTTTTCTGTCGATTGAATTTATCTTGGTCGAGGCTTGATAATTATATCTTGACCATTTCAATCGAATTTACACATTGAGATGAATCCAACTTAAATGCTTGGGTTTGACCTTGTGCTCGCGTTGCGATTTTATTTTAAATTGCATTTGTGTTGAACCTGATTTTTCTTGGGTTTGACCTTGTGCGTTTGTGAATTTTCATTGGGTACATCATCACTATAGTGGCAAGGCAGTGCACGCAAGCGTGAAATGCAGCCACACAGTGTCGATTTTATTGGTATTTCTTTTACTCTTGATGAGTTGATCTCTTGTGTAATGCATGTGTAGAGGCGAGGCAGTACACGCGTGCGTGTGTTGCAACCCTACCTGAATTGATGTTTTTAAGTAATGCTTCTATTACTTGAATTGTTTTTTTATTTAATATTTT
This sequence comes from Allium cepa, assembly GCA_030765085.1. Classification (NCBI taxonomy): domain Eukaryota; kingdom Viridiplantae; phylum Streptophyta; class Magnoliopsida; order Asparagales; family Amaryllidaceae; genus Allium; species Allium cepa. The sequence goes on from CM060929.1 coordinate 1,029,371,418, forward strand.
GGAATTTTGCTGATTTGTTGTTAACGCTGTTATGCATTATATTTACCATTATCTTTTTTCTTTATTACAGGATTGAATAGGTGAATTTATTGTGACTGTCATCTAATTGTTATTTAATTATTATTGCTTCTGTGCATTAATAACTAAGTTTGAATTAGACTGACCCGTGTATTATTTTCTTTTGAATGTAATACTCGGGTCAGACCGAGTTATTACAGGTTGTAGATATCTTGCTTTGGGTTGCTGGTAGAGCTATGAAGTCTCTTCATATCTTTTGGAGTAGTCGTTGTCATTTAAAGTAGTCAGTGTATTTGTATAGGATGTTGTATATTCATGTATATTATTCACGATAATGTACTTGTATATGTAACTTCCTGAGTCGATAGTTGTAGTTGTATCATATGTATTGTATCACATGCATTGTAACTAACATCAGTTATTTTATATATATGAGACTTTCTGTTTTATCAGTGTTCCGCATTTATAGTATCTGTGTTATTATTATAATTATTGTCCTAAACTATTATGAACCATCGTAGTTCTTTTATACTGGAATTGGGTATGTCGATGGGAGTGAATAAATAGGAGATGAAAAATAAAAATATATACCACTCCTATCGAAATAACCAATACTAGTGTAAGGCCTAACTACGGATGGCCGCTCCTATCCAGCCTTATTCTTCGTGATAACAGACAGTATTTCCTTTAATACTCTTTGTTATTGTGAGCATAGAGGTGGGGCGTCACAGTTGGTATCAAAGCTTGGGGTTTATGGACATAATATAAAACATATCTTAGATGGAACATGTGTTACAACTATTAGTCGATGTTTTATTGTGCTTTGAGTCAAAACTAAAGTTTTGAAAATATGTTGAAATTTTTAAATATCTTTATTTAAAAATAAAAGTGAATTTGTGTTTGTTGATTTGTTTGAATTGTGTATTGTTTATCAGAGTGCGCAGCGAAAACAGTGAGGCTGCTTCGCTGAGTACAGCTGATAGTTATTTTGATTTAAAAATCGAAATATGGAAATGAATTTAATTTCATTATGCTGTTTAACCAGTGGTTTGATTTGTTGAAATTCTTGCTGGTTTTCTTTGGTGCTAATCATTTCTGATTAGATTTTTCCTGTTTTAAAACATCTTAATTGAAGATATAATAGAATGCTTTCTTTGTTTATTTGGTAGTGTGCGTGCAAACATGAGTTGCACGTTACTATATTAATTTTACGTTGAACCGATGCTTGGTTATGAAACGAATTTTGTTGCCGTTATTTCTATAACGGGATTTTTACGCCGTTGCTAAATTTTTGAAGCGCGGTGTTTTGTTGACATTTTAATGAATGAAAATTCACTGATATTATATGATGCAAATTATTTTGATGAGATTTTGACGTTTAAAAAAAATACCGTCGCTTTGACTTCGGTAACCGTCAAATTTTAAAGTGGATTTTCAAGCGGTTATCCCGCAATGCTGATTCCGAGATCCGTTTCTACGGTGTTTTGAGAAGTACAATTTTCTTATTGAAATTGTCACTAATGTTGCTGTTTTTATCACGGATTTGCGAATCGTTTTAAAAATAAAATTGTTTTCCAAAATTTTTATAGTTTGCGCTTTCAAAAGAATGAGGAAGCGACTTAAACGTTTCAGCAAAATCGAGGATTATGACCCCTTTCTTTTACTGATTTGTTTAATTCCGGACTTGTTCGTTTGAGAATGTAAATTATTACTTTTATAAAATAAATGAAACTGTTTTCAGAAGTTTTACAGTTTGCGTTTTCAGAAGAATGAGAAAGTGACTTAAACGTTTCAGCAAAATCGAGGATTATGACCCCTTTCTTTTACTGATTCGTTTAATTCCGGACTTGTCTGTTTGAGAATGTAAAATGTATTTTTACAATATACACAGTTTTGCACTTTCAAGGAAACGATGAAGAGAATCAAACGATTTAGTAAAACACGTGGTATGGGATATGTGAGTTTGCTATTTTGGTTAATTCCGGACTCGTTAATTGAAATATTTGATGTTTTGATGATTCTGATGATTTGTGTGCTTTCGAGCCACTATGTTAGACCTTCGGGTCATCTGCTGGACCTTCGGGTCATTTGTTGGACCTTCGGGTCATTTGTTGGGCTTTCGGGCCACTCTGATGGACCTTCGGTGTAACAACCCGCATATTTATCGAGTTTGTATTTAAATATTTTATTTAAATATTAACTCGTTAATCGGATTTTGGTCCGAAAAGCTACTTTTTGCAAACGGTCAAATTAGGACTCGAGATCACTTCCATTGAGTTCGAAATGTCGTTTACAACTTTTTAAGTATAAACATCGATAGGTTTGGAGTTAGTGAAATTTCACTAACTTTTCCCGCTTTGGACTTTGGGTTAGTTTAGCCTATTAAGCCCAAGTTCCAACCCTCTTCTCCTCACTCTTCATAAATTTCCTAACTAATCAAGCTTTGGCATTAATGGTGGAGGGAATGGGAAATTAAAACTCCAAGCACAAATTCAATTGCAAATCCAACATTCAACTCCAAATTCAAGTAGAAGATATTGGATTCAAGCTTTGGATTGCTTCTCCTTGCTTTCAAGCTTCATCTTCATAAACTTTAGTGCAAAGGTGAGATTTTTGTCTCACAAATCTAGTCTATAACTATATTGGACTGTTGGAAATGATTCCCTATCACTTTTGCATGCACATTTGCATTTGGTTTGGATTGGATTGGCGAAAAACTCCAATTTTTAGCATTTTGGTGAATTTTCTGCACTTAGGTCGTTCTGGCCATTTTTAGGTCGTTCGGAGTTAAGTCGTTCGTCCATGGGTCGTGAGTCGTTCACGAGTTAACTTTAGGTCGTTCTGGAAGAATTGGCACTTCGGAATTAGGTCGCTCACGAGTTAAGTCGTTAGGTCGCTCGCGAGTTAGTACCATAGGTCGCAGGGCTTTAGGTCATTCTGGAAGTATTGGCACTTCGGAGTTAGGTCGCTCGCGAGTTAAGCCTTAAGTCGTAGGTCGCTCACGAGTTTGGCCTTAAGCCGTAGGTCGCTCGCGAGTTAAGCTTTAAGTCTTAGGTCGTTTCCGACCTATAATCTCTAGGCAAACGTTAAGTCGCTCGCCCTGGTTTATCTCGTAGGTCGTCTCCGACCTAAGCTCCAGATAAGTCGTTCGAGTTAGGTCGTTGGACCATTTACCTTAGGTCGCTCGTCCACTAAGTCGGCCTGGTTTATCTCGTAGGTCGTCTCCGACCTAAGCTCCAGATAAGTCGTTCGAGTTAGGTCGTTGGACCATTTACCTTAGGTCGCTCGACTCTGTTAAGTCGGCCATGTTGGGTCGTGAGTCATCGTTAGGTCGCGAACACCTCTAGGTCGCAACCACTAAGTCGCTTGACCCCTTAGACCCCTAGGTCGCAGCCGTTAGGTCGTATGACCCTTGAGTCGTTAGGTCGTTAGACCTCATTTTGTCTTCACTAGGTCGTACCGTTTTGGTCGGGGCGCTGCCCCGCACCCCGCCGAGGGCGCTGCCCCCTGGACCCCCGCGACCTGACCCCCCCTCCTGGACCCCCGCGACCTTGGGGGGTTGCCACCCCCCCTGGACCCCCCCTCCGTAGGGGATCTTATCTGAAAAACATTGAGCTGATTTCCTTGGATTTTATTCGCATCTCCGTATGCGATCTTTGTGACTGATTGTTTCTACACTTGCTTATGTGTTTTGTCACTTTATAATACAAAGGTTTCAATACTAGTAGTAAATATCAAAACTCTTTTAACAAACAATTTCAACTCTATTTTTAATAACAAAGCTCTTTTCTTAAACCGTTTTCCAATCTATTAGTATATACAAGCCTTTACCTCACTCGGATGAGAAATCTAATTAAACGACTTAGTAAAACAAGTGGTATGAAACGCTTGCGTTCACTTCGTCGGTTAATTCTTGGACTTGTTCGATTGAACCTCTTGTGACAATTTTATTAGTGAAGATTTACAGTTTGTTCGTAAATATTTAAGTTAAGCAAGTGGTTATGGGACATGAAGCTAAACTTCTATATTTACTAGCTTAGTGTAATTGACACTTCTCGTTGATCTTGATGATCGCTTTATGAATTAGACTAGCAATTGCGCGATGTCTCTTTCATTGCAAGGTTAGACTAGACACCACTTGTGTGATTCCATTCACACATACCTTTCTGCTTTTTGGTTAGTCTTGACCTCAATCTGTGTGATTCCACTCACACATGTGGGGTAGCTCCCCATGGTCTTCGGACCGTCATGTGATAGGCCTCTTTCCCTTTTTATGATTTCTGGATTTCTCGTGTTGATTTCTGGAATTTATGTCATTGACTTGTTATGAGTACAAGTTTAGGGTATGATGCCCTCTTCGAATCTTTGAGAAGATTCTTGTGATATTGATTATCTCTTATTGATTGATCTTCTGTTGATCATTATTTACATACTTATAGTGGTATGTCGTTATGGATGTTTATGTTTATGCCATATCTTTTATGTTATATCATGTCATCTGATATTTATAGCTAGACTGATCCGTTTATTATTTCCTTAAATAATACTCGGGTCAGACCGAGATGTTACAGGTGCTTCTGCTTGACTTCTTCCTAGGGATTCATCACTCTGACTTTTGGCTAACTGTTTAGATTAGCAGCTTTTGTTGTATACACTTGAGATATAGACTCATAGTTGTATTCTTTTGTATAGCACGTGTTGCTATTCTTTTGTATTATCGTGGATCTTACTGACCACTACTCTGATGTACACTTTCATGTGTTAGTTATATATTCATATCTTCTTCCGCCTTTGTGATATGGATATCTGTGACTGATTTGTGATATGATTATTTCTATGTTTGTTTCCGAAGATTATTTATAGCCACCGTGTGATAAGCAATTACATGGATGGTCGCTCCTCAACAGCCTTATTCTCCGTGCTAGTTGACAGCACTACTCCGGAGTGTTCTTGGCTAGCGTGGGTATTGAGGTGGGGCGTCACATTCGGGTCAAATACCAGTACTAGACCTTCGGGTCACTCTGCGGACCTTCGGGTCAATCTGATGGGCGCCAAAATTATGGTGAGTACTTGGTAGGCTTCGGCCATTTGTTGATGCACGTGCGGCGAACTAAAAACTCGCAATCTGTTGGGATCGATCCAACCTTTTATGTTGATTTTCTAGTTATCTTAATTGATTCTAGATATTTGTTGTTTCCAATTATCTGCAGGTAATTGGATATTTGTTGATATGAGTTCTAATTATCGCTTGTGATAATTAGATATTTGTTGATTTGATTATCGTTTTTGATAATCGAATATCTGTTGATTCGATTATCGTTTTTGATAATCGAATATTTGTTGAATTGATTATCGTTTTTGATAATTGAATATTTGTTGATTTGAGATTTGATTATCGTTTTTGATAATCGAATATCTGTTGATTTGATTATCGTTTTTGATAATCGAATATTTGTTGATTTGATTATCGTTTTTGATAATCGAATATTTGTTGATTTGATTATCGTTTTTGATAATCGAATATTTGCTGATTTGAGATTTGATTATCGATTGTGATAATTAAATAATTGTTGATTTGAGATTTGATTATCGATTGTGATAATCGAATATTTGTTGATTTGATTATCGTTTTTGATAATCGAATATTTGCTGATTTGAGATTTGATTATCGTTTTTGATAATCGAATATCTGTTGATTTGATTATCGTTTTTGATAATCGAATATTTGTTGATTTGATTATCGTTTTTGATAATCGAATATTTGCTGATTTGAGATTTGATTATCGATTGTGATAATTAAATAATTGTTGATTTGAGATTTGATTATCGATTGTGATAATCGAATATTTGCTGATTTGAGATTTGATTATCGTTTTTGATAATCGAATATCTGTTGATTTGATTATCGTTTTTGATAATCGAATATTTGTTGATTTGATTATCGTTTTTGATAATCGAATATTTGCTGATTTGAGATTTGATTATCGTTTTTGATAATCGAATATCTGTTGATTTGATTATCGTTTTTGATAATCGAATATCTGTTGATTTGATTATCGTTTTTGATAATCGAATATTTGTTGATTTGATTATCGTTTTTGATAATTGAATATTTGTTGATTTGAGATTTGATTATCGTTTTTGATAATCGAATATCTGTTGATTTGATTATCGTTTTTGATAATCGAATATTTGTTGATTTGATTATCGTTTTTGATAATCGAATATCTGTTGATTTGATTATGATTTGATTATCGTTTTTGATAATTGAATATTTGTTGATTTGAGATTTGATTATCGTTTTTGATAATCGAATATCTGTTGATTTGATTATCGTTTTTGATAATCGAATATTTGTTGATTTGATTATCGTTTTTGATAATTGAATATTTGTTGATTTGAGATTTGATTATCATTTGTGATAACTAAATAATTGTTGATTTGAGATTTCTGATCATCGTTTTGATAATTAGGCAATTGCTAGTTTTCGCTGATTATAAGATTTTCTAGTCTCTAATTGATTCTAGATTAGGTTGATTATATTGAATTGCTGTTTTTTTATCTATCTCTGTTGATAATTAGAGTTTGCTGAGTATGAAGTTCGTGTTTTCTATTTATCGGTTGGATAACTAGATATTTGCAGTTTTGCGTTTTGCGAATTTTGTTTTCTAATTATCTTTGTTAATAATTAGATTTTACTGTTTGCTAATTATCGTATCGATAATTAGATATTGCTGATAATTGAGTTTATTCAGTTTTGCTATTTTCTGATTATCTAGTGATAATTAGATTTTGTTGAGAATTTGTAAATTTCTTTTATGAAATTAAAAGATTTCTTTGACGTTTGAATTCTTTGATTTTATTTTCTAGCTTAACCAGTTTATGTTAGAATTTTTTTTATTGATGTCCTTAATTATGAAAATTGCGGGGACGCAATTTTTATAAGGAGGGGAGTCTGTAACAACCCTGGGATTTTCGTAACAATAAATTGTCGTCAAATGACGATTTAGTTTGGTTGCTAATTGCTTTTGGCATTTAACCAATCGAAATTCGTTTAAAAAAATTTGTTAAGTGTAGTTTAGGCTTTTAAAATTAATCTCGGCCCACGTTAGTTATTGGTATCGAGATAAAGCTATATCGTTCCTCTCTCTCTCTCGTTTCATTCATTCGTGACCCTAAACCAAAAATCGAACGAAGAAAATGGCGGCTCGTCCTCCTTCAAAAAAAAACTAGGGTTCTTTGTAATTCGATGCTGTCGATTTCTGATGCTTGGTTTGAGTTCGTCTTTGACCTCGTTCAACTCGTCGATATCCACGGCTTCAACTCGCGGCCGTTCGAACTGGGGAGTCGTGCTATTCGTTGGCAAAGGTGAGTGAATTCCTTTCACTCACATCTAGTTCTACTGTGTTTCAGTCTTTCGATTTAGTTTGAATGTTGTCGATTTCTCTGACTTTATCGACTTCGTATAATTTGATGACTTTTGCCTTGAATTGACGATGTTGATGTCGTTCCTTTTGACTTCGGCCATTAACTGCTGTTTCGAACTCTCTATTGGCTAGGTTGCAAATAAGTTGATTTTGTAAAAAACTGATATTTCGGTTACTTTAAAAAGTGATAATGTTGGCCTCGGTTTCGAACCTAATATCTTTTGATGTTGCATCTGTTGGGTTCTTTGCTTTATTTATATGGTTCCTTGTTTCCTGTGTCTCCGATCAGTAGCACACGACTTGTTCATGTGTCTTTGACTGTGACACTAGATAGCACTGGGTTTGGCAATTTGATTGATGCTTCGAGTTGTCGCCTTTTTCACTCTTGTTCATGCAGTTTTATGTGATGATTATTCTAGTCATTCATACTTTATGTTGTTTCATTGTTGCCTTTTTCTTAGGCACTATGCCATGTTCTTGATTGTGATACATGAATTGATACTTGATGCCTTGATTTCATCGTGACTTCACGGGAATTTGTTGTTGTGTCATGCTGTGCATATGTACATTTTGATTTTGTCGAGACTTGTTCACATTTCTGGTGCACTGTTGTAGCCTTTATGTACCGTTCATGTCATTAACCAGCATTACCCTATTTCACAACTGCATATATGTATTGGTGTATTCATCTCTGTGACCATTCATGCTATTGCATTGGGTTGTACTTCACTGTGTACATTAGCCTGCACTCCCCTATCGGCTCTGACTTGGTGTTTTCACCTTGGTTCTGCCGTCATTCAATGTATATTTTAAGTTTTCTTTGGCTGCATAGCGAGATGTTTTCACTGATGCATCATGTAGTGTCATTTACTACTCTGGTAGTTGATGCTCTTGTAGTGTACGGCCTGGTCCACTGGTCGAGTTCTTTGCTTGATGTACTTGAGTCTGCATCCACATTGTCACTGTTTGATATAGTGCATTTCAGTTGTACTTGCAGTCTGCATTTGGTTTTTGCAGTCACTTGTCCTGTCCACTTCCCTTTTTCATATTAATCGTGCACTTTCACTTAAGATTGTATTAGGGTGATTGTTGCAGTTGTTTGAGCATTGCCTTCATGTGTTTCATGTAGTCTGGTTCCTGTAGTAATTGAGTCACTTGTGCATGTCTGATGCACTTGAAAATGCTATGCATTGTACTACATGTATAGTATATCACCTCTGTTTAAGTTTTGCCTATGGTTTCAGGATGCAAACTGTACTGGTTTGCATTGATTTGTGTATATTTGGAGCCATTCCTTTGGTGTTGTACCCTGTTGTCCCTGTGCAGTCACTGTTTTCTGTCGATCGAATTTATCTTGGTCGAGGCTTGATAATTATATCTTGACCATTTCAATCGAATTTACACATTGAGATGAATCCAACTTAAATGCTTAGGTTTAACCTTGTGCTCGCGTTGCGATTTTATTTTAAATTGCATTTGTGTTGAACCTGATTTTTCTTGGGTTTGACCTTGTGCGTTTGTGAATTTTCATTGGGTACATCATCACTATAGTGGCAAGGCAGTGCATGCAAGCGTGAAATGCAGCCACACAGTGTCGATTTTATTAGTATTTCTTTTACTCTCGATGAGTTGATCTCTTGTGTAATGCATGTGTAGAGGCGAGGCAGTACACGCGTGCGTGTGCTGCAGCCCTACCTGAATTGATGTTTTTAAGTAATGTTTCAATTACTTGAATTGTTTTTTTAATTTAATATTTTGGAATTTTGCTGATTTGTTGTTAACGCTGTTATGCATTATATTTACCATTATCTTTTTTCTTTATTACAGGATTGAATAGGTGAATTTATTGTGACTGTCATCTAATTGTTATTTAATTATTATTGATTCTGTGCATTAATAACTAAGTTTGAATTAGACTGGCCCGTGTATTATTTTCTTTTGAATGTATTACTCGGGTCAGACCGAGTTATTACAGGTTGTAGATATCTTTCTTTGGGTTGCTGCTAGAGATATGAAGTCTCTTCATATCTTTTGGAGTAGTCGTTGTCATTTAAAGTAGTCAGTGTATTTGTATAGGATGTTGTATATTCATGTATATTATTCACGATAATGTACTTGTATATGTAACTTCCTGAGTCGATAGTTGTAGTTGTATCATATGTATTGTATCACATGCATTGTAACTGACATCAGCTATTATATATATATGAGACTTTCTGTTTTATCAGTGTTCCGCATTTATAGTATCTGTGTTATTATTATAATTATTGTCCTAAACTATTATGAACCATCGTAGTTCGTTTTATACTGGAATTGGGTATGTCGATGGGAGTAAATAAATAAGAGATGAAAAATAAAAATATATACCACTCCTATCGAAATAACCAATACTAGTGTAAGGCCTAACTACGGATGGCCGCTCCTATCCAGCCTTATTCTTCGTGATAACAGACAGTATTTCCTTTAATACTCTTTGTTATTGTGAGCACAGAGGTGGGGCGTCACACGGTTGCAACTTGTTGTCGCGAAACCCGAACGAACTACGACGACAAACTCACGTAATAAAACCATATCTCGAACAATTCTAGCCAACATAATCACAAATAAAATCCAAGAGTATTTTCTGATGAACTACATCATCCCCTTGACCCTCATGCACAACCCCGACCACTAGTTCGCCGCCGTTCGCATCAGATTGGCCGTTTTACCCAAAACAGAAAATCCCAGATTTCTCTTCAATTTCTAATCTAAAAATCATGATACTAACATTAAAAATCATGATTTCCTATATTAAATCCAATTATGAAATCAAAACCTAAATTTGAAATCATAAATTTTTGACCCAAATTAGATTTTACTGTAAATTTAAAGATTTATAACAAATTATTCAATTTAAAAACTTGTAATAATTTTTAGATGATAGCCTACTTGATTTCGAACAACTTCAATTTACAGTTCATAGTCTAATTCGAATTTAAAATCAAGTTATTGAATTTATTTGAAAACTGTAACCTTTCATTTTACAGAGTATAGGTTTTTTTTAACCTTACAGAGAATCCATTTTTTTTCAAACTTAAATCTAATTTGAATTAAATACTTCAGATAACAACATGATATGATCACAATAATAAGTTGAATCCAGTTTTAAACTGTTTTTAAAAACTTCATTTACTCTCCTTTAACAAGGAGCAGAGAACAGAAACTGTTTCCAGATTTTGAATTTTCTTTGCATGTTGAAAACAAATTCTCATGCAGTTGATTTCAATTCTGCATGCTGATAAATTTTCTTGAATTGCTTGATTCCAGATTTCCATGTTGATTAAATTTCCTGCTGTAAATTCTTAATTACATGTTTGTACTTGAAGATGAACTTGCATTTGCCTCTGCTTTGCATTTTCCAGATTTCTTTACAGTTTCTTCTTTCATTTTTGAACTTTGTTTTTTATTTGCATTTTCGCTAAAAGAAGAAAGTAAATTTGCTGAAGATTAATTTCTTCTTTAAATTTTACACATACATTTTAAATTTTATTTTATTAAAAGATGACATTTGTCATTTTAATGTTTTAAGAATCTTACACATATGTATATGATTTACATTTGTCTTTACACACCATATAATGTTACAAGTGTTATTAACAAATATTAATAAGTTAACAAGTGTTATGTAATGTTTAATTAATATTTTTAAACGTTATTTTCTTATTTTAATAATTTGTTTAAGCCATATACAATATTTATGTAATGTGTATATGTAAGTAATGTGTATTTTATCTTATATAAATAAGCTTTTAAATTTAATAAATATACAAAAGTGAATTCATGTTAACAATTATAAATTATTTATGCATTTGAATTAAATTTTAATGGTATTATATATTTAAAACTTGAGAAATTGATTTTAACTCTTTATATAAAAAATTTAAAACAATTTTATCTCATGTTAAAATTAATATGAAAGAAATATTAAAACAAATGAACTTTTAATTTAAATCTTATTTAATACCAAAGCTTAAAGTATATATCTATAATAAATAAGAAATTATCTTTGTTATTTAAATCTCAAATATCAAATCAAATTAACATTTCAAATTACGAATTATATATAATAAATTTTGAAAACGCTTATTAAATTCAAATCAACATTTCCCTATTTCTAATATATATATATATATATATATATATATATATATATACACAAATATATATACACATTTCAAATAGAAAAACATTTTAACATTAGATTTGATAATTACTGTATTAAATCTTAAAATAAATTTCAAATCACAATATATATATTCATATATATTATAATTTGAGTAGATAGCTTTTATTACTTAAAAACTTCCGATTTACAAGATATATCAATATATATATATATATATATTATAAATAGAAAATATTTTTGATTAGCTTTTGAAAAATAAATCTTATCAATATTAAATTTCCAAAATAAATATTTCCAAATTAAAATATTATAAATTTTCAAAAGAATTAAACTTACTAATTTATACTGTTAAGAAAATTGTTTATAGACATCATCAAATTATTATTAGCCTTTTAAAAGAATTTAACTTGTCAATTATAATATAAAATGATCAAATCAATTTAATTATTATCAAAGATTATTAAATTGAAATTGCTCAAAATTCCGGGTCGTCACAACAAAATTCAATTAATTAAATAAATAAAACCACTAGAATTTTCGAGTCGTTACACTCTCCCCCACTCAAAACTTCTCGTCCCCGAAAAGGAAAGAGGTAGGAGAATAGAAATATTCAGAAAGAAATTTAGATTGAAATACAAAATAAAACAATTAATTTAACCATATAAATTTCCATTTAAATTAATTTATATTCAACAATTATATTTAATTCAAGGTATTTCATTAAGTTGCTTTAATTTCAATTTTATTATTCCTCAAAAAAAATTAGCTTTATTTATCCCATTTATTATTCAATTAACTTATTATTTTATTGCCTCTATTGACATTTTTTTATAATTAAAAATTAAGTGTATAACATTTATTATAACCACTCAAATTTTATTTATAAAATCATTTATATTGTATATTATCCAATTACATAATCTACTTCTGAATAATTTAGGTAAATTGTATTAGAATGAAATTGGGTATTATATAGGTAAATTTTCTAATTCAATCATTTCAAGTTTAAATATTTATTTAAAATTTTGGCTTCTTTTTATAGTTAAAATCACCTTTAACATAAATTTAAGAATTAAATTTCAGATTAATTTCAAACCATTTAGACACACACACACACACACACACACACACACACATACATATTCTACATATATCAAACCAAATCAATTATCATATACCTATATATAATATATGTTTGTAAATCAAGTCATACTTTAGAAATTAAAATCAATTTAATTCCTAAAATAAAAGTGTAGCAAAACTACAGAATGGTCTCTTTACTTTGAAACTCGAAGATGGATGTTGATGATGCGGCCGCCATCACCGAATTTTTTTTTCCAGCGACAAAAGAGGAGAGCGTTTATTTAAAACTTTTAAACATTCTTTGGAAATGATTTATATTCGAAAATACTTTAAATAATATACAATTTAAAACTTCAAAACCAAAGTTTAAAATACGGGAAATTTAAACTCTTAAACTCTTAATTTGAATTCATTTAAATTCCAAATTAAATTATAAACCATGTTTGACAAATTCATTTATGTGTATATCGGAAAATCAATGGTTTACAAAAAAAGGGATGAAAATCAAATATTATCATTTATAATTACCAATTTAGTCAACTATTAAGTCTCAAAAAATTATACTTATATATATGTGTGTGTGTATAATCATACAAAATTTGTTTTATTTTCCAAATTTTGAAAAGAATATTGTGTCAGTTTGCTCTGTTCAAGTATTTTGGAAATCCTATCAATATCGCTGATCAGATGAATCGATTGAAATCCCAAATTAACATTAACAACTCAGACAACACAACATATAAAACATTTCTATATTAATGAAAATACACTCCCTCACTCGATGATACCAGAATGAATGAAAACAAGGATAGAGATTCAAATTTAGGGAGACCCTATCAAATAGAATTCTAACCAGGAGAGATTTGCTCGAAATGGAGATAAGAAAATCAACTACAAAATAGAAGGATCGATAGACTTATATAAATCGCAGGCAACCTTAACCAGATTAACCATGACTTTAAGAATAAGATCGATGTAGAATTCTAAGGCAAATCGACATCCAGTCACAAGAGATAGAATTCAAGCATACCGAGATATAGAAATCTCGGTGAATCGATGTTGTTGTAAAGGAGTTTCACCTCTTTACAAATCATATAGTGGAGCTATGGGGTACTCCGAAATCAGAAGAATACGAATAGGGAGAGACAAGAATGGATTTTGGACGGAGGGGATCGTTCAAAAATTCAAAGGAAAACCGAATCGAAGAAGAAGGAATTCAACCTCGAACAAAAGTGATTCTGTAATTAAATCTATTCCATATGCTGAGTTTTTCCTAAAACCAAAGCTCTGATACCAACTGCAACAGACTGATATTTTCAACCATTTGCATCCACAAATGTCGGATTTGAATTGTTCAAAATACCAGATTGTTAATTTATATTTGGAAAAATTCAACATATATAGTAAATAAATAATCACGAGTCACAGACACAGAGTAATATAGCAATAATGCAGCGGAAAAAAGAAATAATAATTTATGAAGCTACTATATATATATATATATGACAGAGTTAAATAAGATACAATAGAAGTTTCAAATACAATAATCAAATACAAGATCAGAATACATTATTGGAATCAGCTGAATAACTACAAGCTGAAAAGATGCAGATGGATCTCCAAACGAAGCTCCAACTCTAAAGGTGAGTCTCAAAAGCAGTATCACTCAGTCTGACACGAGCGTAAAGTAAAACACAAAACACTCGAGTCTGGATTAACATTCTTATATCAATAAATCCAACTCTGGTGAAATAACAACTGAAATACAAGTAACTCAAGGGATGTTTGGGATAACCATCCCCTAAGGATCCGTTAAACTATCTACTATGTAGTAATATACGCTATTATAATAATGTCTAAAGTAAAGTAAACTATCAAAATAGCGTTAAGGCTCTACATTTTCCATCTTAACACATTTTATATATTCACATAGTCGATACAGTACCGTAATCTCCCCGTACTGGGCGTCGTCAGAGCGCACTCCATAAGTTTGGTACAAAACAAACTCGTAGTGGTCTCGATAGGTTAGGTAACATGACACAACTAGGCAATGCCAGGGTAGATATATCAATTACACTTTCGGGCTAGTGGTAACACATAGCAACCACTACCGCCCACCTCGAGCCACACTTCCAAATCAAAAAAATAAAAAGTGGCCACCAAATAAATCACAAAGTTAGAACATAGTATCGAAGGAGTGTGTCCGATCGGAGGAGCTACCTCACTTGGCCCGTCAATTGCTCCTGTTTTAGCTATCTTATGCCAACTCATGGGAGTTGGGTCCACGTATATACCTCAATAGGACGTCGCCACCATCCTACTTCATTCTGGAATCTCCACCGCGTACATGGTTGTTAAAGTGGTTTTCGGTTTTGGCAGAGAGTATGACAATATCTGACCCCGGTCTCTTTAACAACCAATCGTTATTACAACACCGCTGTCATTTCAAAATAGTTTATACTTCAAAACCAAAATATCATTTACATTTCAGAAACCATATCAAAATGATATCATTTCCATTTCAAAACCAAATCAATATGATATCATTTCCCTTTCAAATGTATTCATTTCCAAAATCATAGCACTTTCAAAATTATAACACTTTCAAAACCAAACACTTAAAATTATAACACTTTCAAAACATAATACTTTGAAATTCATGACTTTGAAAACATAACTTCCACTATTTAAAAAGTTTAGATATTAATATAGTATATATAATAAAATATTTTATAAAGTAAAATAGTTTATATAAAAGAGTTATAAGTTAAAATAGTTTATACTAAAATAGTAAGTGTACTAAAGTAGTTTATATTAAAAAAAGTGTATATTAAAAATGATTTATATTGAAATAGTTTAAATTAAAATAATTTATAAAGTAAAATATAAAATAGTTTTAAATATAATTTAAAATACATTATATAATAAAATAGTTTCCTCAAATTTCACAAATCGATTCCAAATCAACTCGAATTCCAAAATTCAAATTTAATCAACTCTCAAATAATAAATTTCAATTTATTTCAATTTATTTCAATTTCTCAATAAACCATTTCAAATTATATCGATTTCAAATATAGATTTGAACCACAAAATAAGCCATTTCGATTTTAATATTTTCAAAGCTTTTAATATTCAAACATTTCAAAACTAGATTTGATAATTCCGTATATATTTATTTTGAAATATTTTAAATAACATTTAAATAAAATTTCAAATTTCAATTTTAAATAAAACTAAGTATACCATTTCAATTTATGTAAATTTGAAATATTCACTTAAATCACTTTAAATCAAAGATCAAGTTAAAAAACCATATCTTTAAAATCCTAAATTTAAAAAATTCCAAATCAAACTTATTTGAGTATAATTTTTAAATAAATTCAATTTCAAAACCTTGGAAATCATTTCAAAATATATATATATACGTTGACCAATGGTATCTGTATATAATTTTATGTCCTATGGTCAAGTGATACGGAGATTTATCATTTCAATCCGCAATTTAAATCTATACGGGTATATATTTCAACCCACAATCCCAATTTCAATAAAATGAAAATCGCTTAGGTCTACCATTTCAACCCATCGTGATTTTCTCCTATTCTACCGATCGTTTGGGTTTGTATCATTCCAACCTATAGTGAATTCTATACTAATAGTGAACTTGCAGAGTGATAACAGATATGCTAATAATATAGCAAGCATAAATCATCAATATAAATAACAGATAGTAGTGTCAAATGTCACAGGTGAACAGATAGCATATATATAGCAATGTAGATAACTAACAGCAGCATATTTCAATTATCGTTTCAATCAAAATCAAATATAAGAACGTTGATCGTGAGTGATTGCTCACCTTTCGAAGCTAAAGATATTGGACAAATGAAACAAGTTACGAACCCAAGCACAAATCCCTAAGCAAAGATAGATTGCCACGAATCGACGAATAAAGCTGAAAAATAGGAATTGACGAAGTCAGATCAGAACTGGATCGATGAAGATAATTGATATAAGTATACTTAGGTATATATAATCATATATAAAAAGAAAATCATATTTTAAATTCAAACACATATTGAATTTTATATATATATATATATATATATATATATATCAAAAGCATAGTTTTAAAATAAAACTCATGTATTAAAATCAAATATATACACATAATATATTTTTTGAAATCAATAATATATATATATATATATATCACTATATATATTAAACCATATAGATAAAATCAGAACACATTATTTATTTTCAAACAGGAAATGCCACTATGTTGAATGAAATTATAGTTTTATACTTAACTTACATACTTATTATATTAAAATCAACTTTTAACTTAAGCACATATAAAGATTGAATCATTATAATATATACATATATTTATTCCTCTATATGAAAGTATGCACACAAGATGTAAAAGTTTTATAACTATATTGTAAGAAACTTTTTTTATAACTATATATATATATATATAACACGTGTCAGTCATATGCAAAACTTTGGAGATATTATTTATAGTTTACACATTTCTATATATATATATATATATATATATATATATATATATATACCGCAATAGCAATACAACTTCCATATGTACAAACAGCTACTTTATAATAATATAAATAGTACTAAAACAAATGCATATGAACTGTACAAAGTATATAACTTATAATATATACAAACTCATAGTATGCATACATGAAGCCGAACTTCAATAACTCAGTATACAAATATATATATATATTTAAGATTAAGATATACATATATATGCGACATTATGTATATTATATATTATAACTGTTTCAAAATATAGCCTAACTTCAAACTAAAATATGATAGGATCAGTATAGACTAATATATACAGCAGCTTATAAGTGAATAAATATGAACATATAATATATATAAAACTGCAATTTTCCATTCATTTAAATAACTAAATACATAAATATAATGAAACAGCTATATATACTTAAAAAACATCACATATAAAATCTTTAAGCAAATATATATATATACCCGGCAATCATATATAGACAAATTCTCTGATACAACCCTTAAATATGTTATGTAAAAAAATATATACGACATGTACATAAAATACCTCAACATACACAAATATATACTAACTGTAACATCATATAAAAGAATAGGAACCACTGTCCCAAACTTGTAATCCAATATGTATAAATACACAAATTACTGTAAATAGGAAAAGTATAAAAAAAACCGCATGCACTCACGTGGAGGGAAGGAAGGAGGCGCTCGGCCTGGGGAAGCTCGACAAAGTTTAAGTGATGGCTGCTATATCACGGTACTGTGGAAGGCTCCGAGTTGCTGAGACACGATCGGTGATGGAGAAGCATCTTGGCTGTTATTGAATGGAGTGGAGAGCCGGTGATGGCCTAGTGGAGAGAGGTAGGAGGGTTCTACTTAGCGTGGGCTTTCACGGTTGTTAGGTGAGGGGACGTGCGTTGGTCGGTAAAAGAAGGAGGAAGAGGACGCATGATATAAAGAAGGGAAGAAGAAGGAATTGCTATTTTTTTTCAAAGAAAAGAAATGAACAAATGGGAGAAAAAAATGAAACCATATATTTTAAAACCTTGAGAATATAAAAAGTCAGTGTTTGAATTCAAGGCGACGATTAAGAGCTGATGATCGTTTGATTTTGAACGGTGGAATATTGTTAACAAGAACCAAAAGACGCGGAAACAGTACCGATACGGTTATCGATGTTTTACAGATTCCATCGCGTATCGGATTTAAAAACACAAGTTGAATATACTGCAGAGATCAACATGACGAGATGATAAAAATGGTATACAAATATTAGTGATAGGATCATCCGATCAAAAGTCGATATCGGTACCAGAAATGCTGCTAATCTGCTAGAAATAAGATAAACGGAGTAACAGAAGTCTAAATTTTACGAAACGAAAGATGACCTCTCACTTGGAAGATGATTTACAAATTTATTATATAAAAATATTCAAGTTTGGAAATCATTTTATTATCATCAATCTTTAACTTATTTTAATTGGAATAAAATTACACAATAAAATAAACTTCCATGTTATTAATTGAAAATTTACCATTTGCTATGTTTTTAAGTACGTATTCCAAATATTAAATTTTCATTTCAAAATTTTATTATTTAAAATTTCACAAAATTCAATTAATTAAATAAATAAAACCACTAAAATTTACCAGTCGTTACATATACATATATATATATAAATTTTCTGGAATTCAATAGTTAAATGAATTGGTTAGCGATGATGATACTTGATTTTCATTTATTATTTTGAATCATTGACTGTTGCCACATATGTTAAATTAGTTGAAACTATAAAACATGGTTTATAAATTGGTTTGGAATTGAAATGAATTTAAATTTAGAATTAAATTTCCAGTATTTTCAAAATTTTGGTTTTTAAACTTTTGGAATATATTATTTGAAAATATTTTCTAATGAAAATTGTTTCAAAAGAATTTTTTTAAAGGAATTAAGTCTGTACTCTCTTTTTTTATCGCTGGAAAAAAAATTCGGTGATGACTGTAGCATCATCGACATTCATTTTCGAGTTTCAAAGTGGAGAGACGAGTTAGTAGCTTTGCTACACTTTTGTTTTGGAAAATGGATTTGAATTTGAAATTCTTTAATATGATTTGATTTATATAAAATATATGTATATAATTATTTCAAAATTGTTTGAAGTAAAACCGAAAAATTTGAATCTTAAGTTTTATATTAAGAAATGGTTTCGATTATTGAAATAAAGTGAAATTCTGAATAATTGGAATATATAAAATGATAAATGAAATTTAACCAATTTGGAATAGTTGAATTTGAAAAAAAAAACTTATTTATATAGTACTAAATTGCATTCTTATATATAACTTGCCTAAAATATTCAAAAAGTTAAAATGTTAGAGCAAATATTTAATTGAGGTTATACAAGAGAAACTTCAGTAATAAATTATTCAAACAAAAATTTGGCTAATATAAATGTTGATAAGGTAAATTTATATACTGTTTAATTACACACTCAAACATTAATATAACTTACCTCGAAAAGTTTAAATGCAATTAGAATGTAGTGGGATAGTATACAATATGATAAGTAATAGGATGCCAAAAATGATATTTTGTTAAAGGAATTTACTAATAATAGATCGGATAGTAAAAGATAATTGATTTGTTGAATATTATATGGTTATGATATGTTTATTTCACCTAATATATGTACAAAAAATATGTTAAGTGAAGTAAATTTAATAAATAAAAGGAGAATGCTAGCTAAGAGAACAAATATAGACTTAACAATAGTTGAAAGTGAATTTTGTAGAATCAACTTAGCTGAAGATAAACGAATAAAACAAATGGGTTAATTTAAAAAAAAGAATTTATTTGAAAGGAATGTTGATAAAATGAAAGAAAATGACTACTAATTAGTTGAATAAAATTGATTAAACCAAATTTTTGAACGCTAATTTATATAAAATTGAAATCTATATGATTTTGAATAGTTGAAGTTGAATAGTGAGATGGAATTAACTATGATTGATCGAATAGATTTAATAAATGGGTAAAATAAAACAAATATTGTTGTGAAATTTTTGTAATAAATGTTAATAAGTGGGAAACAAATTGTAACAACCCGCATATTTAACGATTTTATATTTAAATGTTTTATTTAAATATAAAATCGTTAAATATGCGGGTTGAGAAGTAGATGTGAGTTCAAAACTCACCTCTATGTTTACAACTATGTTGGATTGTTAGGTATGAGTTCCTAACACTTATTCATGTGCATTTGCCTTTGGTTTGAATTGAATTGGTGAACATTTCACTTTTTGGTGTTTTGGAGTCAAATTCTTGAAAATCATAACTTTGATGTTTGATCATGGTTTTTTGTAGTGAATCGGAGTCAATGGTGTTGTGTTATCGATTGGCAAAATCCCCTTAAGTCCATTGCTCGACATGTTGCAAATGGGGTGAGTTTGCTCCTCCATTTGCTAGGCTGGAAAACATTTCCAGCTACAGCCAGTCGACTGACCCCCTACAGTCAGTCGACTGACTCCAGAGTTTAAAAACTCTCGGGTTATGGTTCAGTCGACTGACTGCAGTAGGCCAGTCGACTGACCTGCTTCATTTTGTCCAGTGTGCCCATTTGTTTGTGATTTTCACTTTTAACGATTTAAATTGATTCCAATTAGTTGTTTATGCATATTTGACCTTGATGATTCCTTTTTGACTTCATCCACGGGTTTTATAAAATAATCTTCAAATTTTCTCTAATTTGTAAATTCTATTTAAAACGCGCACACACACAATTTCGCACTTCGAGTGGAGTGTAAAGGAGATTAAATGGTTAGGTAAAACACGGACCATGAATTCATGCGTTTATCTCTCCGATTAATCCCCGACCTATCCGATTGATTGTTTTGACCTTTTGGTCTGGTTTACCTATGAGAAGAGGTAAACTTTGTACTGCTTTGAGTGTGAAATTAACTAACGGATAGTAAACGCTTAGTGCGAACGAGTGGTTATGGGACTCACGTTACCACTTTCCGGATTCCTTTTTGAGAGTTATGACACATTCCGCCAGTTAGTGGTGTCCAGTACCGGGTCTTTGACCTTCACCACTACGGTTTGTTGCCTTCGGGTATGTTGCCTTCGGGTGTGTACCTTCGGGTTTGTGCCTTCGGGTTTGTTGCCTATAGTATCGCTTCCGATGTTGGTCGTTATGAGCCGCATGGGTGATATCGGGTTGCCCTTTAGTATCGCTTCCTATGTTGGTCGTTATGAGCCGCATGGGTGATATTAGGTATGGAGTCTTCGGGCTCATGGATCCTTGTTTGTACAGTACCGAGCTCGAGCAATTTTCTGATGTTTCATTCATATGTATATTCCCTAGGTATCGCCCTTCGTTGTTGGTCTTTTTGAGCCGCATGATGCGTAGCGTTTACCTTGTGGAACTTGTATACCTTATTGGTATTTGTTATTGCCTTTTGGCTTGCTTTGGGATATTCTTATCCTTTGTTTCTATGAGTTGTCGATGATATGAGGCTTGTTTTATTATCATATGATTCATCTTTTGCTAGATGATTGTGTTATCTCTTTGGAGATATTTTTTATCCCTTGTAACCTTGAAGGTTTATTGTTGTTCAGTTTATCTAACTGATTTGTTTAGCTAGACTGACCCGTGTATTTTATACTCGGGTCAGACCGAGATGTTTCAGGTTAGGTGCTTTTGGACTTAGCCTATTTTGCTCCCGCATGGACTATTCAGCTTGTTCCTTTTTGTTAAAGCTTTTTGTGTAGTCCTTTATTTGTAACTCTGATATGTATTCTTTTGACTCGTCTGTATAGTGTGGTTTGCTATACCACTTGGCACGTATTAGTTTGTATACTCTGGTATGTATCTGTATATGTGTATATGATGATATTCTGTTCTGTGATGTATATGACATTTGAGTTGTTATATTCTGTTCTGATAGATCCTTCAACCACCTATGGTTTTGTTTTAAGTATTCATTGGATATGTCGATCTGTTTGGTATGATCATTGTCGATGTATTCAATAGATAGTTAGAGCAAGGCTATAGATGGTCGCTCCTAACCAGCCTTATTCTCCGTGTTAGTTGACGGCATTACCCTGTAGTGTCCTTGGCTAGCGTGGGTATAGAGGTGGGGCGTCACACAAATCAATTGAATAAAAATATATGGAAATGAAACCAACCAAATGTGAACACAATAAATTTGATTGATTAAATGAAATGAAATGGAATAAATAATTGAATATAAACCAATTTTAACATAAATGAGGTTTATATGGTTTTAAATTAATTGTGTATAGTTGTATTTCAATCTATCTTTCTTTACGGTTGCTTCTATTCTCTTACCTTCTTCCTTTTCGAGGATGAAAAGTTGTGAGTGGGGGAGGGTGTAATGACTCGAAAATTTTATGGTTTTAAATAATGCAATTAACTTAAATTTTGTTAAATTTCAAACAATTGAATTTTGAAATAAAAATTTAATATTTGGAATACGTCTACTTAAACATAACAAATGGTAAATTTTCATCTGATAATATGGAATTTTATTTATTGTGTAATTTTATTTCAAATTTAAATTAGTTAATATTAGATGATAATGAGTTGTTCTCCAAATCTGAATATTTTTCTATAAACAATCTAAACCATCTTCTGAGCGTGATGTGATCTTTTGTTTTCCTAAATTTGGACTTCTATTGCCTCGTTTATCTTATTTTATACAAAGTAGTAGCATTTTCGGTACCGATTGTTGACTTTTGATCGAATGATCGTACCACCGATATCTGTTTACCGTTTTTATCGTCTCATCATGCTGATCTCTGCTGTATATTTATTTCTATATTTTGAGATCCGGTACATGATGGACGCAATAAACTGTCCGTTGTAATGGTACCAAATTTGTAGCTTTTCACTTTCCTTTGCATTCCGAATCTAAACGTGCAGCCCAACAATATAATAAATTGCTTTACTAAATTTGGTGAACCAATGGCCATTCAATTTATTATTTGTCGGTATGTTTATTTTTGGGTCTCTTCATTTCTCCACTGTTCATTCTTTTATATATTTATTTTTCTGTCTCTTCCTTCCCTAGATTTGTAGCCTACCCTCTTTCCTCCTCTTCTTTTTCTCTCTTGTTTCTTTCTTTTGGTTTCAACTTTTTCTCAGAAAACTTTATAAAAAGTATCTCAAGCTTTCATAATTCTGCCTGTAGCATGCATGCCCCTTCAAACCCAAACACGCCTTCACCCGTCCATGCTTGTTCCCCACCTTCGCACCTCTACAACCCATCCGGTAGCCTACCTCACCACCAAACGCCAACCAGACACAACAACTCCACCTGACAGCGAGCCGACCACCCCTCCACTCTCCCTTTATCTCTACCGAATAACCGACGCCTCTACTTGCTAGCATCCTATGCCGAAATTCTCTCTGTATCGGCAAACTCCCCTCATCTGCCGCCGTTCGTCTATTCTACCTCCCCTCTCTTTTATTTTGTATAAAGGTATTGATGAGTTATATATATGATTTATTGAGATATATATATATATATATATATATATATTAGTTTATACTAGTTTTATATATGTGGGTTTATATTAGCTTGTTTATGTTTTATGATATAACATTTTTGACTGTAAGTATACATATATATATTAGTTTACATTTTCTGTTTACCAGATTTATATATATGTAAATAATAGTTATTAATATGTGTCAGTATATAACAATATTGATTATATAAGTATAAGTTTATATATGGGTATATTTTCTGTTAGTGTGTATATATATACCTTTATTTTGTTTACAGTATAGTTTTATATATGTTTGCTTAAAAATATATATAGCTTTATGTAGCGAAGTATATATATGTTTTCTAATTTTATTACACATCGGTTATAAAATATGGATTTAAAAGTATGTTCATATATAAGTGTATATATATAACTATATACAGTTGTATAAGGTATAGGGTAGGTTTGTCAACCTATAGTTGATTTGGGAGTAGTATAGTATATTCGATTTTAAAAGAATTATAGCCTGGGTATGGCTTGAAAAATATATATAATTTCGTGTTAAATTAAACATTGCTTTGAAAAGAAAAAGGAGGATAATTGAAATAAATATATTATATTATAAAAGCTTAGTTTGTTATTACGTATGGTTGTGTGTAGATATATAAGTTACAGTAAAATTTACATATGTTTAAGTGTTATATTTATAAGTTTTGGTCAACGAACACGTTAGTATTGATATAAAGCAAGTTATATAGACTTTAGTTTAAATATTGATTTCTAAAGATATAACTTGTATATAAGTTACACATATGTTTATATATTTGTCTATATATCTATTCATTTATATAAGTATTGATTTTAAACATATTATATATATGTTGATTTTAATATATGTGTTTTAATTTGAAGCAATGGATTTTGAAATACATATATATTTAAATATTAAACATGTTTGAATTTAGAATATGATTTATATATATATATAGTTATATATATATATATATATATATATAAATTCACTTATACAAATTATCTTCATCGATTCAGTTCTGATTTGATTCCATCGATCCCTGTTATCAGCTTTGTCCGTCGTGCCTGTTTTCTTCATCGAATCGTATCCATCTAGCGTTGCTTTGGAATTCGTAGCTCATTTCTTTGTCAAATCTCTCTAACCTCGAAAGGTGAGCAATCACTCATGCTTAACGTTCTTATATCCGTTAAATTTGATTTCAATTGAAATGATAATTGAAATATATTGCTGTTAGTTATTTACATTGCTATATATATGTTATTATCTGTATCTATTTACCTGTGACATCTGACACCATTATCTGTTATTTATTATCATATCAGTTATCACTCTGCAAGTTCCATGTTGGTATAGAATTCACTATGGGTTGAAATGTTACATACCCGAATGATCTATAGAATATGAGAAAATCATTATTGGTTGAAATGATAGACCCAAGCGATTTTCATTAAATTGAGTATGGGATTGCGGGTTGAAATGGTATATACCCGTATATATATTTAAATTGTGGATTGAAATGATAAATATCCGTATCA
Source organism: Allium cepa (assembly GCA_030765085.1). NCBI lineage: Eukaryota > Viridiplantae > Streptophyta > Magnoliopsida > Asparagales > Amaryllidaceae > Allium > Allium cepa. The sequence continues at coordinate 1,029,396,766 of CM060929.1, forward strand.
CTTGACCATAGGATAGAAAATTATATACAGACACCGTTGATCTATATATATGTATATGTGTATATATTTATATATATTAAATGATTTCCAAGGTTTTAAAAGTGAATATTTTGGTTTTAATAAATAATTGATTTTAAGATATTATATATATATGTTATTCATAAGGGTTTAAAATGTAAATTTTTAAAATTTATATGTTTTGAAAATTGTATGGTTATAAATGAATTTTGAAATATATTTCAAATATAAAGTTTATAATAGAAATTTGTTTGAAATTATATTTATTTAACAATTATACTTAAATAGGTTGATTGGAAATTTACTAAATTTGAGATTTTAAAGATACAATTTTTATAACTTGAATTTGATTAAAAGCGATTTAAATGAATATTTCAAATTTATATAAATTGAAATGGTATATTAAGTTCTATTTAAAATTTGGAAATTTAAGGTTTATTTAAATGATATTGTATTTATTAAGTGAATATTCAAAACTAAACAATAATTAATTTAAATAAAAGAGATATATGAAATTATCAAATGTAATTTTGAAATTGTGGAATATTTACAGTTTCGAAATATATTGGAAAATAAATGGTTTATTTGGTGGTTCAAATCTGTACTTGAAATCGAATTAATTTGAAATGGTTTATTGAGAGACTGAATTGATTTAAAAATTGATGAATTGAGATTAAATTTGAATTTTAGAGTTGAAGTTAATTTGAATCGATTTGTGAAATTTGAGGAAGATATTTTATTATATAAAGTATTTTTAAATTATATTTAAAACTATTTATTTATTTTACTTTATAAATTATTTCAATATAAACTATTTTATTATAAATCATTTTAATGTAAAACTATTTTATACTAATTATTTTAATATAAACTATTTTAACTTATAACTATTTTAAGTATTAATATCTAACTGTTTAAAGGAAAATTATGGTTTTCTAAAGTGTTAAAATTTCCAAAGCATTATTATTTCCAAGGTGTTATAAATTCAAGCATTTGGTTTCGAAAATGTTATAACTTTGAAAGTGCTAGGATTTTGTAAATGAATATATTTGAAGTGAAAATTTATATCATAGTGATATGGCTTTGAAATGGATATGATATTCTAGTTTTGAAGTATAAACTATTTTGAAATGATCACGGTGTTATAATAACGTTTGGTTGTTAAAGAGACGGGATCAGATATTGTCATACTCTCTGTCAATACCGAAAACCACTTTAACAACCGTGTATGGGGTGGAGATTCCAGAATGAAGTAGGATGGTTTGGTGACGATTCCATGTGGCATTTACATAGCCCTGACTCCCGTGAGTCAGCTTGATGCGGCTAAAAAAGGAGCTATACCGGGCCAAGTGAGCTCATTCCTCCTATCAGACACATTTCATCGATACCATCTATTGCTTTTGTGATTTGTTTGATTGCACCTTTGATTTGGGAGTGTGTCACAAGGTGGGCGATAGTAGCTGCTATGTGTTACCACTAGTCTGGGAGTGCAAATGATATATCCACCCTAGCATTACATCGAGTGTCGTGTCGCATGCCTTATCGCGCCTTCTATGTATTTGGTTTGTATCATACCTATGGTGTGCCCTCTAGTAGCCCTCTAGTTTATGAAGAAATTACAGTACTGTGCCGACTATGGGAATATATAAAAATGTGTTAAGGGGGTTATGGGTAACGCCTTAACGCTATTTTAACAGTTTACTGTACTATAGACATATTATAATAGCGTACATTAGTACAAAGTAGATAATTTAATGGATCTTTAGAGGATGGTTATCCCAAACATCCTTTGAGTTACTTGTATTTCAGTTGTTACTTCACTTGAGTTGGATTTATTGATATAAGAATTTTAATCCTGACTCGAGTGTTTTGTGTATTTGCTTTACGCTCGGGTCAAACTGAGTGTCACAACATTTGAGACTCACATTTGGAGTTGGAGCTTCACTTGGAGATCCATCTGCATCTATTCAACATTTAGCCTTTCTAGCTGATTCATTCAGAGATGTCATTTGTTTGTATTCGAGACTTCACTATATATGAGATATTCTGTTGTATTTTATTTCAACTCTGTTATATATATAGTAGCTTCATGAACTACTATTCTTTTATTTATGCTGCTTATTGTTATATTACTCTGTGTCTGTGATTCTGTGATTATTTATTACTGTATATGTTGAGTTTTGCCAAATATAAATTGATAATCTTATATTTTGACCAATTCAAGTCCGGTATGTGCGGATGCGAATGGCACTAAATACCGGGTCGTTACAGCTCGAGGTGACCGTAATTGTTGGTCAAAATTTGAAATCGTGGAACTCGTGACGACGAATTGGCCATTTTGATTTGGCGATTAATAAGTGAAATTAAAGATTCGGGAATGTAGATCTCGAGCAGTGGAGTCGATTGGTGGTGTTCCCACAGCCAAAAACAACCTACGATGGCCAAAATTTGGATTTAGGGTTCGAAATCCTTTTAAAATTGCTGGCGGCAGCATTAGAGAATGGCATCTGAGGTGGAGTAGTGGTATCAATGAAGTAGAGGAAAGGTGAGCGCAATTGATTGGTGGTGGTCGACGATCATGTAATGGTTGGAGGTATTGTAATTTGGTGGTTAAAGCTAGGTAGTCAATACTTGAACAATGATGAAGGTTACTAGAATATTTGATTAGCCCTTAACTTTTATTTAATCCCAAATTAAATTTTGAAACATCTAACCTTTGTTTCTTCCATATACGAACTCCAATTCACACACGACATTTCCATTGGACTCGTGGCAGAATTCTGGAATATCTGACGCTTGTTTTTCTGAATTTGGAGACCATTGAAAAGTGCATGCTGGTATGAATTATTTAATTTAATTGATTGAAATTTAAAACACAAAATTCGTAATTATTTATGAGAAATCATATCCGTTGATGTATGTTTCATTCCATGGACAAGTATTTAATTATTACAGTATTTTGAAAGTATTGTGCCTCGGTTGATAATTATTGTTAACTGTATTATTTTTGGATTCTTAATTATAATTAATTTTTTATTTTAACTGGAAAGTTATTAATTAAAATGAAATAAATAATAATGAAAAAATTAAATAAAAAAATGATAGACAAGGTTATTTATAGATTTTAGATGGTTATTGTAAATAACGATGATCTAACAAATTTTACTAAAACTGAAGTATGGAATTAATTATTTATGAATTTCTAGAAAATTCATAAATAATGACATAAACTATATTTAATTGATATCTAGGAATTTCATTATTTAGAATGAGGTATTAAATAATCATATAGTTTTAAAAAGCAATTTGGTGAAGATTATTATTTTTGATTTAAAATACGATGTATTAGGTATTTGAGGAATTAAAGTACAATATGGAATTTAAAGAGTGTAATATCGTTTAAAAAGAAATATTATTGTTTTTTTGGATAAATAAATAGGTGATTTTATAGTCAATGATAATAAGATACTTTATACTTAAGAGAATGGTAGATGTAAATATATTTTGATGATTGTTGGATGTATGATTAATTATTGATTGTAATTATCCCATATGTTTGATGATGGTATCGCATTTTGATGAGTGTGTGATATGTTACAATTATTGCAACTAGTTGATGGGTAGTTAATTATGGTTATTTGATGATAAATGTTCTCTAACTAATATTGATTGGATTGGTACACATTTAAAGATTTATATTTCCACTGATGATGATGCATGTAAATACATTTATGTGTTAAGATTTTCTTAATTGATGAACTGAGTTTTTCATTAAATATTGTTGATGTTTGATGGCTTTGTACTATTACTATTGTGATTGTCCGATATGATTATTTGTTGATATGGATAAGTAGGAAGACTATTTTTTGCTTTTACTATTTGCATTAGTTGCAATTGTTGCATTATTTGCGATGGTTGCAATGGTTGAATTGTTTGCATTGATTGCATTGTTTGTGATCGTTGCAATGGTTGCATGGATTCTATGGTTGCAATATACTAACAAGTTTTTGGATGTTGAAGAAGAGCAGGTAATAGAATTACATGGGCATGATCCCCAAAAGGGGTATGTGGATAGTCTTTTCCTATGCAATAGCTATTAAGCCTATGACCATAGTGTATAAGGTTATGCGTAGTTGAAACATAGTTGAAACCTATTTTCTTTTTATTAAGTATATATCCATACAATTGTGAACTTGCTGGAAGTAGCAGAAGAGGGAATGGAATGGTGGATGCAGCCTATATTGTGGACAATTGATTTGGTATATTCTTTATATACCATTGTTATATTGTTTATATGTTAATGATAATTAATGTACTGAAATATAAATTGATGTGATAATGTTGTAAAGTAATTGAATTATTGATATAAAGTTCATTTCTGTTAACGTTTGATTCCGCTATGAGGTTCTCCCTTTTTATTCATTGTTTTAGAATTTTTAATTTTTATTTACCCATGATCGACTGCTCTTAATATCTAAAATTAGTTATAAGAAATATCATTTATAATTGATTTAGATTTTAAAATTATTTGGTCATCACAGTTCAATAGAAAATTTATCTACTCAATTGTATGAGGTTAGTACCATGATCAACTGTAGTCAACTCAAAGTCAAAATCTCTACCAAAGTAGCATGGTTAATAATAAATGTTATTATTGAACCAAAGACTTTGTTTTTGAAAAATCGAGTTGAATATGAATAAATTGGAATTTTGACCAATATCAAATTCCATATGTCCTATAGGAATATAGATTTTACAAAGAGAATGTATGAAAATCATCATTACTTAAGGTATTGCTTAAGAAAATATGAAATTAAATTTTACCAAAAAGATCTATAAGAGATGAATTTAGAAAGGTACACCATTGGCTAAGGTTTTTTGTTAACATAAGTATTTCAATTGTTTAATATTAATTGCTGAACGAATTCACACCTCTGTGTCTCATAACCACATTTGTGAATTCTTCAAAATGCCACACGATTTAATTATTTTATAAAATGTCATAAATTAATTAATATTTAATAAATTATTAATTTATTTTAATTTTGGTTTGTTGCGAGTAATTATTTAGATGTACATATTTAAGTAATATTTAATATTACTTTAGGTAGTAGCGTATTTCTGTGGATTTGAATCAACAAATTTAGTAATACTAAATTTGCCTTTAGGTAGTAATTATGTTGTTGGGAGCTTACACAATTATGTAGTTGCGCTTTAACTACTTATTAAAATGTTAAGTTGAGATTATATGTAATTCAAGTAAATTAAACAAAAAAAGGTAGAAAAGAATGTAACACTTAAATCTAGGTACGTAAAAATGCTGGAAAAGTAAAGATACAGAGAATTTTATATGGTTCGGAAGTTAGAGAATCCCAAGACCACGTCCACTTTCCTTTTTTTTTAAGTCCTTGTATAGGTATTAACTAGTGTGTGGCCCGTGCTACGCACACAGGCAAATGACCAAGTATAGATGTAATTCTTAGTTATTGGTTGTTGTTTACACTTCTAAATGTTATTTATATCTTATAATAGACTTTTATATGTTAGTGGTAGTTTGTGACTAATCTAAAAATCGAGAGATATTGTTGGTTTAATATATTTGGTACTTTAATTAGCTCTGTTTGCAAATTAAGTTGGGGATAATTTTTTATTTATATAAGTTCTCGAATTTAACCTTTTTACCTTCATTTATTACTTTTAAAAGGGATGATATTTGTGATTGGAATCATTTCTACATTTAGTCTGAAGTAGTAAAATAGTAGGTTGTCATTTTATGTAAATTATTATTTTTTTACATATAATGTTACTGAATCATACAGATGCATTTAGGAGTTGAATACCAACCATTTTGTTGAGATGTCAACTTCTATACCCTATGTAGTGGAAAGAAACCTGTCATTCAAATTTTTGCCCACGTTTACATTTGTATCATCATGTTAACCTACTTTGGGTTATGTATTTCAGCCTGAAGTGAAAAAGTTTGAGTCAAACATGTAAATTCATTTCTCCGTACAACTAAGCGTGGAATGCGGTATTTGAATGCATACCGGGTAGTATAGAACATTTGTTTGGGAAAAAAATGATATTTTTGAATCATGCTATATTGAAATGTATAAATATAACATACGTGAAAGCTAATTTTGGCTGTAGTAAAGCTAAACAACTATTTTACTATCATGATCAACATATAAACAGTTTTCCTACTGGAAATTCTATCATTCAAGGTGATGTGGACGGTTAATAAGGGACATTCCAGAAGTTAGGATGTGTACTCAAAACAATAAATGTTTAAATTGCGAAAATCAAAAGCTGCATTAGAAAATAATATTTACATTAACACTAAAAGTGGTAGATATGTAATTGCTATAATATACAATGTGGACATAAAATACGAAGTTGTAAACAGAAATGGATTGTAGTACAGAATCGGTTATATAATTGTTTTAATTGGGGATTTTGGTCTTCATGGCTATTTCTTATACTTGTTATAACTATGCCTCTTCCTCAAGTCTTCATTTTTCTTCCTAATAATCTATAGATCAGATCAATCAGGTATAAGATGTTAATCAGGTATAAGATGTTAACAACAGTGTATGATAGTAAACTTCCAATGTGACAATACCCCAATGAATATTCCACTTCTAGCTCTAGATTTTCCCCCAAAAGGTAGTTAGTTTCGTAGCCTTTATCTTCAGAATTTATGCTGCAAAGGGATAGTATGATAAATTTGAATGGATTGTTAAAAGGGAGTTAAAACTTTTTTACTGTAACATGTTAACAAACCAACTCCATTTTTTGCTTTCCCTTAATTGAGGAAACTAAGTAAGGCACGGAAAATATGTTTTAAGAGCTAAAACTTGTAATATAAAAAAGCAAATAACTAAAGTTGATGAGATATATCATCGGACAAAAATAAGCCAACAAGGATGGTGGTTTTTGAGCAGCAAAGATTTATAGATCATTATGTGATACTTACCATGGACTCATTGGTTCTAATATTTGATAGCATACTTGCTATGATAATGTGCATTGTCAAGTTGAACTCCGAGCTAGCCTGATTGCCAATAGGTTTTATTTAATTTTCTTAAGTTTAGTGGCACTTATAGTAGGAAAAAAAATATAATCAGTGACTAATAACATACATAATTTATGCACATAGTATAATGTATCAATGTAGGGAGTGTAACCCAGAAGCAGATCAGTTATGCCGATATAACATATAATTTGTAGCATTGATGGATGAGATGTACTCACCTAAAAAATATAGTTATACATATTAAACTATTGAATGTCTTAAAACAATGAACTTCCATCAATTTGGTACCTCTGAAAAGTTTTACAACCATCGATGTGAATAATAGGGATTTTGGGTGATTGTTTGATTTAGCCATCGACATATCAGTTGGGTTTGTCTTGTCAACCCACTCAGCAACCCATAAAGAATTTCCACTATTCTAGGAGCAGTAGATATTAAGAACAAATCAAATAAATAAAAAGAAAATGAAATAGTATAGTAATTGCTACCTACAAATTGAAAGTAGTAGTTCCCATTTTCTAGTCTAACATTCAGGTCTTGTTGTGATTTGCAAGATATCTGATATGCACTCAGAATAGCAATGTCTGTATGGTAAAAGTAAGGTTAACAGTCGAAGTATACCATGAAATTTATTTGCACAACTTATAGAATTTAAATGTACATCATATAGCAAAAAAATTGTTTGTTTCTTGCCTATTAATTGAGTTATTTTGTCAGTTCATAGAGGTAGTATATCACCGGGAATAAAACTAAATAGAATATTACATTCGGTATTGGGTAGCCTTTTTACTTATGTGCCTCAATGGAAAATTACCATCTAAGTCCTCACTGATAACACGGTAACTGGGTTGGACTGGGTAAACATTAAACCTTTCTACTTTAGATATTCATGTAAATAGAAATGAGACTCCGATGAGCAAGAAAATATTAATATTGTTACAATATTAGCATTTATCGACTTATTTAGGAATCGTAAGTTGAAAATTTCTTAGAACTGCAAGTAATATATCAAAATCATGAGCCAAAAACTAATTTATGAATAGCGATAAATATTACAGTGCTAATATAGTAGATTGTTTTTGAGTAAAATTGACAGATTCATAGGTCCATGGAAACTAAAATGGAATTCATTTAAGCAAGCATATATGAATATTATTATAGTCTTAGCGTTCAATGATTTATTATTTATCATTAATTTAAATTTTATAGGTACCGTATTCAATGTACTTAAATTTTCAACCAAAATATAATAATTGACGGTGAGAAATAGAATAATGTTAATACAATATAATGATTTTTGGAATGATATCCCTTTTGTATGGTCAGAGCTACAAATCCATGGAAAAAAGGAGTTCCTATAAGCAATCAAATAGAACATAATTTATTGATGAGAATATCTTCCTAGTGTGTATAGCTACTATGCTAAAACGGTATTTAATTTTATTAACTATTTAAGAAGTTTTTTTTTGAATATTCACATAACAGATTCCCCAATATAAATTTCAGTTTCAAAATTAGCTTTAAGTTAAACTTGCAACTTTAAGAAATATAAATATATATAGGTAATATTATTTACTGTATGCTAAACGTGCAGCAAAAAAAAATCAAAAGGAAAGTATTAAATTTGAGGAGCATTTTTATCAACTACTTTGAATATTTTAGATATCCTTTTCGCTATGTCAAGCATGTACTATTAAAAAATATGTCATATTTATATATATACACATATTTTTAGTATACATAGGCACACATACATATGTGTGTGTCGGTTTACATATAGGACTAAATTCTAATATGTTTAATTTTTGTCATGAAAATTAGAATGCAATTTGCTGCATTTTCTGAAGTAAAATAATAAGTGTTTGTGCAAATGAAATACATAACATAATCAAGAAAAATAAAATTAAGACATGAAGTGCTGAGAATACATACACATAGTGAAGAAAAATTGCAGTATTAGAAAACCATGGTATTAAATTTGATTATTAGTACAGTATTACATCCAAAATAAGATATTTTTTACTGAACTATATGAATCTACTTATTTTAAATTATAGCTTACTACAACTTAGAAAATGTCATAGTCATTTTCTCACAATTTCTAGCTAAAAGTAGCAATTATTAAATTTATTTTTATAGGTATAAATTTTTAGGAACAATATTTTTTTATATGAAATTAGTAATTAATAAATTTATTACCATTTATTTTACTACCAAAACTTTCCATTCCATTATAATATAAATTTTTGGTTATTTTACTTTGCAAATAAAAACCATGGTCAATCAATTTTTTTTACTCCTGCAATTATCATTAATTAAGTGTATATAATATTTAAAAAGGTTGTGGATTTAATGTTATCACATGGGTCGATGATAAATAGTTCATTAATTAACTACGGGTCAAACAAAACAATCGGTATGTATGTTTCATCCTCTTTGTTCATATTGTTTGTAAAATATGTCAACTGAGATGATGTTCCACCTGAACAGTACGAAACTAAAAATGTTAACTATTGAGAAATGAATTTACCAAACAACAAATCAAACACTTCCTTATACACAATATTTTATGTGAAACCAGGTTTTCCACACTCCAACTGATCTATCAAGAATTTAATTCTTTCATAAGAATCAAGAATTTAAATCCTTCATAAGAAGTTGGTCTTGATATAGCAATATAAAGCCGACCATTGCTGAAAGCTGGACGTGGTAAATAAGTTCCAACATTCTACAAAGTTTATGGTATGGTTATCGTTATCATCATGATTTTATTTACAAAAGGTATTTAAAATCCATGATTTTTATTTAGTAAAACATGACATAATCCGGAAATAGCCTCTTCGCAATGAATAGAAAAAGCTGCATGCATTATTGACATCCTTACAGCCCGCTATTATGTGGGAGCCTCATGCATGGGGTTCCACCTTTTTCTTTTAAAGTATGACATAAAACGATGGGTTACAAAGCAGTTGTTAATTGTCTGTGCCGTTTAAAGATTCCACATATCCACTGAATAAAAAAATTCGATGCACTTCTTCCTAACATCCTTTGTAAGATTTATTTAGAATGAGAAATAGTTTCCAAATACTTAACTATCGATATCCAACAAAACGTAATCACTAAACATGAAATGACAAATATTGACTTAGAACTATCTACGAAGAAACGACCAAGTACAGCTTAAAAAAACAGTAATTTTATGTGTACCTTCAAATTTGAAAACTCTTTTGTTACAAATATTTACACAACTACTTAGATTTCCATGCTCCACAAATGATATGATAACATGGTTAGTCAAAATTTATGACAAATAGGAACTTTTAAAAACAGCAACAAAAGGTAATTTTATTTATGAGCCTAAAAAACCCTCAATCGTAGTGGAAATAGGTAAAATTTCCATTCTACTCGAACCAAAAATTAATAGGTATAATTGATACATGTCAATAATCACTTCCTATTTATGCTTAGGTTTGGAACAGACTTAGTATACCCACGTTCAAAGGATACGGATGCTAACAGCTGTTACGTACAGACCAACTATTGCACCTGTAGATGATCAAATAATTACATAATGGTAGAATATTCAAATAAAAGTTCTGCTAATATAGAATGGGATTGAACTTACTGTAATTACACCACAGTATTTGAAAAATAAAACACATTTTAAAATGCTTACCATAAAGTACTGTATAGTCGGTTTTAAATGATCAGATCGATGTACTACTAATTCCACCAGTAACCATCGTAACAACTGAAATAGACCGTGATAAAGAAACTGATTTAAGGAATTAATCATATTTGAACACAGACAAATGATCAATTTTTCGACAACGGCGTCGCAAACTAAAAAGCATTATTTAACTTAGTTTATTGTAAGGTTAACGGCATACGAATGGAGAGAAATAATAATATAAAATAATTTAGTCATACTGCACATCAAAAAGATACGTAAGAAGTATTGATATTCTCACCTAGCCACACTTTTCGTACAAAAAATTATGGAATTTGGTATGATCTAACGTTAAAAGAAAAGGCAGTAATTATCAATAATAAAGAAGTTACATTAATTAACAGTTGAGTAAAATGACTTTGTACATGTAAATTGACTTTATCGTTTGCACATTACTCAACTTCAAAAACCTCCCTTAAAATAATGTGAAGAAAACAAATTAAAAATATATCTCTATGAAACATGATATCATTACGATAAATCTGTGCTGAAACATATAAAAATATGATGTAATTAGCTTTATTTTTACAATAGTAGAAAAATAGGAAAGGTAATTAGTTTACAATTGAATGAGAGTTAAGATAAAAGAAAAATTCAAGTCAGTTCAATCACTATAAATAAGGAAAACATTATCCAAAATTATAGGTTTATATAATCCTAGTTGGTCAGTTGAAGCAACCTATTTTAAAAACATAGTTAAATATTTATGCGAAAAGTAAAAGTTATGAATACATGACATGTGACGTAATTAAGTTGGAGATTGAATTTTATTGTTGTAGCAAATATAAACCTATCTAACCAAACTAAGTTAAGCAACTATGTCTTCAGAATTATGGACAATTGAAAATTTAATAAATAAATTTGTATGTGCCGATATGTTGGAACAACATACGATGAACTATAATATAATGGATATCCTACCCCCTACATCATCAAATCTACATTAAAACCACAAATTGAGGTAAATGATACAAAATTAGTAACTTGAAAATCTCTAATTTTAAAAATCTCGGTTAAAGTAATGGATGTAATCGATGAATTCAGATATATCTGTGGCACGATTGCTTAGCAGGAAAACTTATAGAATAAGATTTTTAGACCAAATATTATGATAGTGGTTAGATGAGATGAAATACGTGAAGAGGGATACAGTTGATCGAGTGACTGAAATATAATGGCAGAGTTTATGGAATAGTGATATAGTCGAGGGAAAAATGAAATTCTGAAATAGGACATTTGTTAACAAATTAATGCTTAGAATTCTCCTGTCATATTTAACTAGTGTGTAACCCGTGCGTTGCACATTCTAATGTTAGTAAAAAATGATATTTATATTTTAATTATTGTTAAAAACGGAATGTTATGCAATACATCATCAATTTATTGAAATAGAAGAATTTCAAATTAAAATGACATAGGACGCTCAGATATAAGGTTGAAAGTTCAATCTTTGCTAATTATATATCTGTGCGAGAATTAATTTTCTAACTCAAATATGTATTATTATATATATGCACATTTTTAATATATGAATGAAAAAAAACTTTACCACTTCTATTAACATGAATGTTGTATATATATTAGATTGTGTTTTAGGATTTACAAATGAATTAATAAATATTACATAATTGAATTTATTTAAATAATTTATAAGGAATTGAATGTAAAAAAGTAGGAGAAAATTGAGAATAGTTCTGTACGTAATTGTAGATGAGAGGAGCATATTATGGCTAGCTCATCTATATGTGGACCATAATCCATTATTTCAGATTTTAATTATTAAACAATTTTAACTTTGCTACCAACCATAGATTTCATTTTATTGTAAGGGGGTCATGTTTACAATTTTGATAATTGCAAAATATTGTCATGTAACATTACTTGAGCTATGAATTTGGTAAGGTTTAATATCATGTTAAAATATAATTTTGTATAACTCAATTTTTACGGTGTAATACGTGCGTTCACATTGCAATTTTAAAAGAAATATAAATTTATCCTTTAAAGGTTGTTAACAACGAAATTTAGTTATGCAATATATGATAATTTTTTAAGATAAATGAATTATAAATAAAAAAATGTTATTATTTATATATACATTTTATATTATGTGATTTATATGTCTTTATATCGAAATAAAAGAAATAATTATATCATTTTTGCTCATATATATGAGTACTGTATATATATTTAAATTGTTTTTTAGGAATTGTTAGATGAATTAATGAATATTAGTTAAGCGAATTTATTTAAATACCTTGGATTTAATATTGCAAAATTAGTTAAATATATGGACTTTAATATAAAATATTAGTAGAGAATTGAGAAGAGTTTGTAAGTAGTTGTAGAAAATTTAAAATGTAAGTATTTGAAGTTAAAAATAGAAATTTTTAGTGCAATACATAACTACATTTAGACAAAAGAATTATAAAATAAATTTATTATTATTTTTAATATATATAATTATGTTATAATTTATATGCTTTGTATCTAAATGAAAAATTAATTTTATCAATTTGTTGATGCGACCAAGGTATACACATTGAAATTGTCATCTTTTAGGATTTATTTGATGGATTAAATATTTGCTGAGTTTATCAAACGTTTTAAATTTTGAATTATGTAGTTAATTTAAATTTATGGGCTTGAATGTAAAATATTAGAACAGAAGTGCGAAAATATCTATAATAATTGTAAATTTTGTTGAAAAATTGGTTTTGAATGTAAAATACTAAGGTATACATATTGAAGTTGTCGTCTTTTAGGATTTATTTGATGGATTAAATATTTGCTGAGTTTATCAAACGTTTTAAATTTTGAATTATGTAGTTAATTTAAATTTATGGGTTTGAATGTAAAATATTAGAACAGAATTGCGAATATATTTGTAATAATTGTAAATTTTGTTGAAAAATTGGTTTTGAATGTAAAATAGTGTAAGAAATTGAGTAGAATAATTTTAAAATGATAAATTATAAAAATTTGAAAACAAAATATCTTGAAAAGATTAAGGAGAGTGGAGAAAACTCCTAGAATTAATAAGAGAGTCTGAAATTCTTCCGCTTTACTATTATTTAATAGATTAATAGATGTGGGTGAACTAAATAAGAATAAATGGCATTTGTAAAGGTTTCGTTTTGTAAAATAAGTAATCATAACCTTAGCCATAGAGAATACCATTATCATTAAGAGAGACAACCACCCTAGTACAATATTTAATACTTGTTCCTGATGTAAGAAACCCTATAAAGGAACAAATCAAACACAGATGGACATATATTAACTCAACTCCACTTATGTCATGCAATAACGTATCAATGCTATTTCAAGAAATAAAATCACCGCTGTCGTAGAATTAGGTAAACATGGTTTTTGGATTGATCAATCTGAATGTTAAGACGATAAAAAACCCAGTAATTTATGATGTGGAATAGTACTCCGTTTGAGTTTGAATTATAGTTGAGTGCAAATAAATATATGTATATATGTGTTGTGCTTATATGTTTATGTGTCTCTTTGTGCGGATGTGTGTACCATTATTGAGATATGAAAAGATAATCTTCTTATTATTGAAACACAAAGTAATTGATTGGTGATTAGCAGAGAAATGCTAAAGTAAAACAAAAAGTGAATATTGGCATCTATTTGATCATTCGGTAACTTTCATCAACACCCAAGCATCATATACAAAACAATATGATACATAGAAACTAAATAAACATTAGAATAAGAAATTATTGGAAATAATGAAATCATGGACATAAGTGAATTAATAGAAGATTGTGAAATCAACAATTCACTCATATCCATAACAGATATATATTCAAAGAACTTAATAAAGAGGTAAATTCTCATTTGAAGCAAAATAGTAGCATGAATATTTGACCTCAAAACTCTCGATAGCCAAGAAAGTAGATTAGTTTGAATGGAAAATATATTAACAAAAACGTTTTGGATTGAAAATTTAATGATTTCTGAGGAAAAATAATAAAAAGTGGAAATTCTCTAACTATTTATTAAACAACTGGCTAAAATGTAGATATAGAACGAAGGCGTTAACTGTTAGGCACTGAAGGTCCCCACTTTTGATGTTGTAGTAAGAAAAGTCTCTATGATAATGACTATGTAAATTAAGTCTCTGCTTTTCGAAATTAGAAAACGCAAACTATCTTGCGTTTTTCTTATAAAAAGTGCAATTTAACTTGCGCTTTTCAAAAACTTAAATTTTTTTGAAATTTTCAAAATAAATTTCAAAATGAAAAAGCGCAAACTAGCTTGCGCTTTTCTGAACAAAAGGGTTTTCAAAAATTTCAAAATTTTCGAAAATTTAAAAAATTTAAAAATTAGAAAGAACAAACTAGCTCGAACTTGTATTGTTCAAAAATTTCAAAATTTAAAAAAAAAATTCAAAATAAAAGCGCAAACTAGCTTGCGTTTTCCTTATAGAAAACGCATGTTAACTTACGCTCATCAAAAATTTCAAAAGTTTTAAAATTTTCAAAATTTAAACAAAAAAATCAAAGTCTAAAATTTGCAAGTTAGCTTGCATTTTCTGTCGGAAAAGTACAAAGCACCTTGCGTTTTCTATTTTTCAAAAAATAGGTACTAAATTTACATATTTATGTTTCGAGGGACTTTTCTTATAACAGCATCAAAAATAGGGACCTGTAACTCGTTTCTTATAATGCGTATGTAAGTCTCAATCAATGCGATAATAAACAATTAATACCATTAAATTTGGGATCCCTTTCTAAAATTAATGCAAAAATTCACTGTAACCAAATCTTTCGCTAAATCACTATCTTGGTTATAAACTAATTATTCACAGCAGAAAAAGCTAATGGAACCCACATCTAAAACATCATACTCCAAAATATATGACACTTTACATTTAAGTGCATCTTATTCTTCCATTTTACCAGCATATAACATCACCTTTGTTTTTCTAATTTCAAACAGATATTTGAGATATATGAAGTAACAACCACAGTTAACAGCTACTATCTCAGCATCATTTTATCATGGAAGAACAATGTATATAACTAATTAATATGCGATGAAATGATGGGGTATTTGAAGCATGAAATATATTTAGCTCCTACTCGTCATAATAAAAAAAGATCTCAAATAAATATGTTCCATTAGAAATTGGTTAACTTCAAGCAGTGCTCTCAGTTTCATTATTATATTAGTAATAAAAATAATTACACATCAACCAGCTGTAAAATTAATATCACTAATAATCAAATATAAAAATATCAACTTGCTTTGGAACGTCGCCGAAAACAAAATTCAAATGATAAAAAAAATCATGATTTATGTATATGTAAAGATGAATTGTTAGTGTTTAATTATGAAGATTACTTAATAGCCATTACATTTTTCCTTCTCAAGTAGTTTGAATATAGATATTACTTCATCAAAACCGCAAAACATGATAAACATATAATATTGTAGAATTGAACAAAAAAATCATATGTAATATATTCACTTCTCATTCAAAATTAAGGTGCAAGGACACCAAATGGATCTATATAATCATCAGTTAATTGCATAGATGGTTAATCAATGAAAATTGTTATAGTGATTTTAATGATTTTCCTTACAAAGAATTTTAAATATTCACCCCAAACAACGTTATTAAAGACCATTCTATCATTAAAAATAGATGGTTTAATTGGATGATTAGAATCAACATAGTGAACATAATGTGGCCCTATAGCACTTAATATCAAAGTCAAGATTAAAATTGTTAATTGAAATACATTTATATTAATTCATTAATCAATTATAAATGTGGTGTACCATAATAAATTTTAAGAAAACCATCCCAACTACAATCGTCAATCTTATTTGTTGACCAAAGGGCAGTCATGATTCTACCTTTTTAGTACAATAATTAAGCACATAATGTTAGATATAGCAAATGCTATATACGAAATAATTAGGTGAATTCATCACCACAATACCACTAAGCTATGCAATTATGGAAGAATAATTTTGGCTTGCTAAAGAATGGACGACTCTTGTAAAGTTTGTACAGATTTTTAGGTAAGGGTTTCATAGGCCAACCTTGGTAACAGACTCGAGTATGGAAAATCAATGTAAATTGTTGAATAAAATTTGGCAGCAACTAAAATTGTATCACTTGAAGAAAAGATATTGCTTAGTGCAAGTTGAAGTTGAGTGGAGATAGTATACTACGAATTATATTTTTCTTGATTATTATTAAACATATAAGAACTGTATATAAGTTTTAAATGGATTTTAGATTGTTATTTCACCAAACATAGTACTCATTATTGTTAAAATTTGATGATCGGTTTTTGATAAGTAGAGTCATGAAGAGAGATTTTAGCATGCATCTATGCATCAAGTGATTGCTTCAGTAGTAGTGGGACTCATCACCTCAACAATTATTTTAGATACGGAATGTGTTTGTCAATCAATGCTTAAGTACAATTTACAGTTGCTCTTGGAGTGCATGAATTCCTCCGTCCTCCTCTCATGTGTTAACTTACGTGACGGCACAAATTCAGTCCATTCAATATTTATAAAAAACAAATTTGTGCGACCCTTATGCAAAATGAACAGGTTGGATCAATTGAGGACAAAGAACACATGAATTTGGGGATAGAGCAACAACTCCTGTCGGGTATGGTTTTACTTAAAGCTTGCTAATGGAAACCTGATAGGTTCATTTAGACAAATCAAACAAACCTAGAAGGTTGCTTTTAGCCTCCTAAATTATATTGGACTGTAGGGCTACTGGTTTTGAAAAATATAGTTTATTCAAGCGTAAATTATGTTTTGTTTTTTTATCATCTTATGTTACACCTGTTCCTTTCAGTTTTTATATTTCAAGGTAGACTTATTTCATGTCTTCTCTTACAATAATATAAGCAAGCCTTTTTCTCTTCTATAAATAATGAACATTTAGACTACACATAATCAATACAACAAACAACAAAATGCAAACAGTCGTATAGCAATGGATTAGCATCATACATAGTTCTTGGAACTTCCACTTTGTACAAAAACACTTATTCTTGCTTACATTGTCTTCGACTCTGCTTGGTGATGATCAAGAGAGCTTATCCAAAATCTAATTCTACCATACTTAGGAGGCGAATATGTTTATAACTTTGTCACAGTACTCAGTTATCCTATTAGACGCTTATGAAGTGACTGTGCAACAATCCTCTCATGGATCGATCGTAATTTTTTCAGTGGAGCCCACTTACCATTTACTAAGACAATAAAATAATGCACCAGCACAATCACATGGCAAGTAAGCATATAATAGTTTATAAAGCGAGTAAACATAGCATTCGTGATTCTATTATTGACTTCTTGCATGAAATCAATCAGTTGATTTGGTGGTGGTTCCAATGTAATTCATCGTTTCTTAAGTCTTGTTTTCGTTTTAGGTAATGCCAATTACATATACCATTCAATTTTATTGCATTGTTCTCATCGTTTAGTAAGACGACTCAACATTCACTTTTAAACCGTTCGATGTTGCTCGTATATGACTTTTAGCGTAGGCTATGTAGCAGCATCAACATATGGAAACATTGTTAATGTGGCTGACAAACTGTAAATTTTGTGAGCCTCTGAAACTTCCATATACTAAAATATAGTTTGTGTTCTGCGGATGATTGAAATGAATCCTCTGAAATTACTTTTTTGCTTTGCCCTTTTTTGACTGTTTATTAAGACTGTCATCGGCTGATTACATTATAATAAGTTCAGGTTTCCAATAAATAAGCTATAAGGACAACATTTGTAAAAGAAATTTTGAAAATAATTGTGGTGTAAAGTTTGAATTTACTATAAAGTCTTATATTAATGTGCAAGTAAATATAACGTAATTGGCACATAACTGTAAATGTTCAATATTAAAGAGCCGGTAATATATTATGTAACTAATACGTCGTAAATCTAAATAAATGTATACCATATTCCAATATAGCTGACCTTCATTCTTTAACCTATTCATTTGATATTTTGAATTAAACATAGAGCACCCATATAACACATAATTTTTTACAATTTAATCAAAAAAATGTGAGTATCATTAATACAAATTTATGAACAGCATAGATATTGACATTAATATCGGCAGATAATACTAATTAATGAGTAATTAAAGTCTTACAAAAGTAAATTCTTGGGAGTTTTGATTTGTATGGAGAGAAAAAGTTAACCTATCAAAACAAAAAGGGATGAATGAACTGAATTAATATTGCTCATTAAGACAAATCATTGAAACCTAAATACCCTAAATCAAAATATTAAGTTAAAAAAAGAGGAAATCCTTGGTGGTTTAGAGAGAAAAAAATTCTAATTTTCAACTTTCTCCCAAATAAAGTTTTGAAAGCTTAAATCATAAGCTATATAGCATTAAGACATGTCAGTTGAACCATCATATCAACTGATCCTCATCAAAAACATTTCAATTCAATTGTATGTTTTTTTATTCCCATAAAAAAGTCGGGAAATAAATTAATGAGAGAAGTATAGTCACCTCATAAAAATATCCAATGCATAAATTAGTTCTAAGTAAGATGTGTACCTATGTGAAAGCAAACACTGAAACTGGAAAAATTATAATAAGTTACTGAACAAAAATTCATTTTCTTGACCAATACTTACTAAATGATAGATCGGTTAAAGTGAGGTCCCTTGGTCAGTAATTGACTGATATCTATATTTAAATTACACAATACTAACAACCAGACCAAGACTAGTAAAAATATTAGAGTGATGTTGTTTACCTAAAAAACATTGGATCTAATGGTGCAACCAAATAATTTTCCTACAGAAAAACACTCTAAACTAACTAATATTAGAAGAAAAAAAGCGAAGAGTTTTGGCCATTAAAAATACTATCACTATTGTCAAACATCCTCCTAATTACCATATCAACAGAATTGACTTTTCATCCATATGAATACTAATACAAATAATTTATAGAAAACGCCAACTACCATTAGCCACAGAGTTGGAAAAATAAATTATGAGAACAAAGAGAAAGCAATCATTTTCACCTGCTAAAATCCATCTGCAAAAAGAAAGCAGCCATATTGAAGAATCCTACATTGATATAATTTCATACCTAAAATTAAAAAGGAAAACTAATTGTGAAAAATAATTGTTCTAACTCTAAACCTTGAGTGTCAGTTGGTTATCATCCACTTTTTTTCATCTTCCCAAAATGGCATGTAGTAAACTCATTCATCTATAATATTTTGAAAAATGTTTTAGAAACAATAATAAATATTAAGGATCAATGATTCATTTTAGATTTAAAATTGTCCTTTAAATAAAAGTCATAGTAGAGTCTGAGAAAGAAAATAGAAAACAAAATCAACGTTAGAATCTATGCAATAAGCTCTCCAGTCGTTTGATCAGAGTCATTAAACTTTTAAGTCAACGTTTCATCATGTGCCTACTCTGACCTTCTCTCTTAATATGAAAAGTTACAAATTAAACCTAAGGGCTAAACATAAAGAATAAACCAAATATGGTAAACATTCAAAATTTTAGAAAGAGGGAGATGAGTGGATTTACATAAATTCTGTACATTATAACACGGATTTATTGAACAATTGCCAACGAAGAAGTGCCAAGGAAAGCAACTTACTGGGCAAAGTAGGTAATACATTTTATATCTCTTCACCTTCCTCTACAATCTCCAACACTCAGATTCTTCTAAAAATAAGAAGGAGCATTTAATGGTTTTATTATAATAATCTTATAAAATTGCACTTTCTTATATTTGGAAGTTTCTATATTTCAATGACCTGAACCTATTCCAGAAATTTAGTCAATAAAAAAGCCATTAAACAAATTTTTATTTTTGATTCGTTAATAATTAAAACAAAACAACAAAAACACAAAAATCCTAATACTAACTTCTCAAAGTGAAGGTTTAATATTAAAATCAGTATAAACATTAGCAAAATCTACGTCTGAAACTGGAAATTACATCTGCATTGTGAAAAGAGATCAAGTCGGCGATGCAAATACCTATGTTAATAGAAGCCCAAATTTTCTTATTTCTGCCATTTCTATGAAATTTTCAACATGTAGAGAAAAATTAGATGATTGTTGAATCATTCAATCAAGCCTAAGGCCCTTGGATTATTTAAGAAGATGGAGAAATCTATTACACTTATAGCCATTAGATGCGAGGTTGATTTGGAAAAGTAGAAAAGAGTTTTTGGAAAACCGATAGACAGTAGATGCGATGTTGATTTGGAAAAGATGAGAAGAGCTTTTGGAAAACTGATTGTACAAAACGTGTTAGGGGAAGAAAAGAGTAAATGTGTTGTTGTGCAATGACACATGGTAGAAACCTACAACACTGGTTTCTCCTTTCATATTTAAGTAATAGATAGATGGTAGAGATTACAAAAATTTTAACGTTAAAAATGCCAAATCGGAAAAGATCTCTTTCTTGCTACAATGCCTTTTCTATTTATAGTATAGAAATGCATGTAGATCGCTGTCACTCTTCTTATGTACCTTTGGATTCTGTCATATGTCATTCATCCATTTTGTTTGTTTTGTGTGCATGGGTAGCTGACATGTCTTCAGTGGGAAGTTATAATTTGAGCAATTGAATGATGGATATTTGCGGGAAGTTTGAAATTAAAGCGGGAACATCTGAAATTAAGGTAAGAAACTCAAATTCTAGTGGATCATGCACTTCTGATCTTAAAGGGTGATATGGATTGTGTACTGCCCATGAGGATGTTGAGAGCTATCCCTTTGCTTTGTTGTTTGGCACCATTGATACATACAGAGTGAAAACGCGCTATTCGCATGATACTGCTATGGATATGGTTATAGTAGAGTCGTCTTGCCTGATCTGCAATGTTTGTTTGACGTTGTACTAAGGATAAATGGAGTTGAGTTGCTTTTCCCCCAAACTGTGGTGTTAGCTCAATATTTGTATGAATGCGCTCTGAGTTGCTCTGATATGCACAAGGTGCTTGATAAGGGCAGCTTGCGCCTTTGTTGTTTTCTGACAAGTGAAGAACTACGATGGAGCACCATTTGGGTAACCCCGTGTGCAGCCCTTGGAATGCTTTGGATTTCTCTTGGTACCACTTAAAGAGTCCTCAATAAGAGCAGTGCAGATCTGCACTTGAAAGTGTTGACAACTCATTAGCTTGGTTTATTGAGTCTTTTGGTATATGGAGTGTTCACTTAGGGCATGCTTGGAATGGCTCGAAAATATGTTTTAATAATGGGTTTGCATGTATTGCTTGTGTAGTTCGCTTTGATCCTATCTTGAGCAAGCATTGGTGATTATCCAGCATAATTTTCTTTGTCTGGTTTTAGAGCTGTCAGAAAGATGAGACATGTCTAGTGCAACTCATTAGTTTTGGGCACAACACCTTTAAGGTTGCGGCTCTATATCATCATTTAATACGGAGATTGTGTTGCATCCTTATAGCTTCATAAGTTGATAGAAGATAGTAGTGTCATCTCGAGGGCTGTGCTGTGGTTCTAAGTGCTGGGGCCACAATCATTTCTAAACCTCGTAACCACTTCCAATTTTTAGGCTTAGTATCATAATGTAACATTGAAATTGGGAGATCAGCGTAGTTTGTTGAGTCTTTGTTGTTATGTAAGACAATATTTGAGCGTAGTACTCTCTGGACTTTTCCTTGTTCATTACTTCTGTTTCTGGTAGCCTGACTTTTATTTTAGGAGCGGTCCTTTGATTAGTTGCTTGCATCATCTTGCCTTCAATGGGATTAAGGAAATATGGATGTAACACTTGCCTCCCAAGTCTACAGCATTCATAGATGGATGTGGACTTGTCTTCGTTTACATTTGGTCTCCGCATCCCATTACTTCTGTCTATTCCTTTCTTTCTATTCAAGAAAGGGAAAAAGTCTTTATAACCGTTTTGCATTTAATGCTCTTGTACACATGTCACTTCCCCGTTGGTTGATGCTCTATAGAGCTATTACGTCAATCTCTTCGTTTACCAAATAAATCAATCTTGATTTTTGTGCTTATTATTATTGTGGCTTAATCTACCGATTGACTTTTCAGAAATTTTCAATCATTCCATTTATGTGGCAAACATTCAACTAATGTAACGACCCGTAAATTTTTATAATTTTTTTTGTTTTAATAATATATTTAATTGAAATTTTATGGAATTTTAAATAATTGAAATTGAAAATGAAAATTTGATATTTGGAATACGTCTACTTTAACATAGCAAATGGCAAATTTTCATCAGATAATATGGAAGTTTATTTTATTGTGTTGTTTTATTTAAATTTAAATCAGTTAAAAATTGATGGTAATAAAATATTTTTCAAATCTGAATATTTTTACACAATAAATTTGTAAACCATCTTCTAAGTGAGACATCATATTTCGTTTCGTCAAATTTGGACCGTTGTTGCTCTATTTATCTTATTTACGGCAAATTAGCTGCACTTTCGGTACCGATTATCGACTTTTGATAGGATGATCGTACCTCTAATATCTGTATAGCATTTTGATTGTCTTGTCGTGCTGATCTCTACGATATATTCACTTCTATATTTCGATGGCCGGTACGTGGCGGAACCCGCTTAACGGATATCCGCATCGATAGCCGTTTTAAACCTTTTGTATTCGTTTGTCCTTTCATGTCCTTTGTATGATAGATGTTCGCCATTAGCAATTAATACTCTTTGAATTCATCAAAGTGACCGTTGCTTTTCCTAAGACTAATTGTTATCTACTGGTTCACTTTCTCTCTAGCATTTTATATTATTATCTTCTTTAAGCTAATAAAATATATAAATCATATGAGAATCTGGTTGGTCACTTCTTCTTTCCAAATTCCTTTCCCAATTAATTTTCATTATCTTCTTCCCAAAAACGTGCATCTCCACACACCCAATTTTCCATGTCGTCGACATCAATTCCACTCCTCACTAGATCCACCTTCATTTCCACCTCCCTCCATACCTGCTTCTTTCCCCACGAATGGACATGCGCCCTTCATATCCAAACCTCCCTACATGAACCCCCTGACCGACCTTGCAATGCCTTTCCGCCCAACCAATCCTCGGCCTTGCCCGTAAATCCTCAGCAACCCGAGTGCACAAGTCCATCATCTTCCCTTTTGCCCTCAGTCTTAGCCTATATGATATATATGTAAGTCATTTGAGTCCTCTAGTTTTATACGTTTCATCTGTCGCAGTTACATTATTTAGTTTTATTTGTTTTACACTAGCTTATATATGATTTGTTGTAATATATCTTATAATATTATATTTTTACTTTATGTGATATCCCGGAAATTTTGCAATATAAATTTAATAATCTGTGTTAAAAATTGAATTGATTTGACAATTTTTGATAACAAATTTTGAATTGATTTAATAATCTTCTTTTAATAAATATTTAAATTGGAAGATTTTATCTTTTTAAAGCTAATAAATTGTTTTCTATTTATAATATATATATTTGTATGTATTTTAAATTGATAAACTTTGATTTGGAATCTAATAAATAAGTTAATTTTCTAATTTTAATTTATTTTTGGTAAATTTGAAATTTGATTTAAATTTAACATTTTGCTTGCCAAAGCAATTTAATAAATAACTATATGGTTTATACTTAAGGTAAATCTTATTTGTTTTAAAAATTTATTTAATTAGCTTAAAAATGAAATTTAAATTAGATTAACATAAAAGCTTTGTTTTATTTTCTTTTAAAATATTGCTTGAAATTATATATAAGAATTTAAAATACAAATTACATATGGTCTTAATATATTGAGTAACAGAAGTAAACTATAATCTCTTTTATAAATCATTTAAAATTTGTTTAAATTTGTTATTTTCAAATAATAATGATAATACTTAGTTCCTATGAACATAAATAGATTTTTATAAAAATAGGTTTTGTTATTTTTAAATTTAATGGTAGTTTATATGCATCAATATATGACTTGATTTTTAAATTAGGTTTTATAATTTAATTTAAATTGGAATTTAAATGTTTTGAAATTTAAAGGAATAAATACTTAAAAATATTTGAATAAGCTTATATTTATATTTGTTTGCTTCATTTCTTTTTAATTAAAAAAAGGAAGAAATGTATTTATATATACATAAGGAATAAATTAAGATTTAAATTTTTTTATAAACAATTTAAATTAAAATACTCTTAAAATTACATGTGTAAGTTTTTCTTAACACCTATATTACATGTGTTAAGCATAGAATAAACATCTTGACAAATGTTAAAATTTGAACAAGTGTCTTAATTAAATTTTTTTCATTTTCTTTTATTTTAATTAATTAAAGCCTGCTTATATAAACTTATCACTCCTCAGTTAATCTTCTTTCCTATTCTTCTTTTTCAAACCTTAAGAAAATCTTTAGCTAATAACAAAAATCTACAAAACTTCTTCTTCAAAACAGAATCTGTTCAAACATAATTCCTGTAAAAAAATCCCCTCAAGAAACCAATCTTCTTCAAAAGCTATCTGAAATTTCATTTTGCAAATCAAAGCATAAACCTATAGACCTTCAAAAACATCAACCTGAAATCATTCTGCACTCTAAAACTTGCATGCAACTGAAGATCCTTCAGTTCTATTTTAAATCAACAATGCCTGCATTTTTCTGCAAACATGCAAATGAATCTGGAAGCGTGCATCTGGAAGCTAGCATTTGCAGTAAATCAAGATGAATGTTTTTAAAGGCAAACTAAAGTTTTTAAAAAGCAAATCCAAAAGCAACATGAAGTTTTCAGTTCAAAGCAATTCAAGTTCAAGTTTTTCAATAAACAAGGCTATGCTCATAAAATTTTCAGGTGAGTAACATTTTATTTTAAAACTAATTTAAGTTAATATAATTGCTTGATTGTCTCTGATATAGTCATGATTTGTGAAATAATATGATAAAATTTCCTATATATATATATGTATAGTAGAATGCAATGCTTACTGTTGATTTTATTTTGCCTGTTCTAGAATTTCAGGTTTAAATCCTGGCCAAATTAATGATCTCATATTCGAAACCATGTTAAAGTTTAAAATTTAAACAAAATATGTATGTAATATAAGTTAAAGCTTTAATTTTATTTAATATGAAAAAAATAATGATAAAAACTGTAATGTCTCTGGAAACACCAAATGCAACTGAACAAACTATTGTAGTAGTATTTAAATTTTCCAGATTCATTGATTAAAGCTTATAAACAGATTACATGATCAATGAATTGATTTTTAAAACTAAAATTTGAATTTTTAGTTTGAATATGATTCAGTATTTTTTGTTTGACTAGAAAAGGTATTTTGATTTGGTTCTGTCAACCTAGGAGGTCGGGGTGGCCAATGTTTTCTTTGGTAATGAAGTGGTGATCGAGTATTCAAGGAAAAATATTGGGAGATGGATTAAAGCTTTGAGGCAGTGGTGATTTTGAATTGAAGTATTTAACCCTAGTTTACACTATGGATCAGTAAATTGATCGCCGCAACCCCTATGAATGATCGAGTGCTTCCAGATTTGTGTGGATGATTGATAGAGTATGGAAGGAGTAGTAACCGGAGGCGTAGCTTCTTTGGTGATCAGCGGCGAGTGAATTTTGTGATTTCCAAGTTTCGACATTGCTACAGTTTTGGAGCTCGAGTCTTGTTTTTGATTTTGTGATTCTGCAATCGATTTGATGGTCGAAAACGTGTTGGGTGATGATCGATGACTTGCGCAAATGGTCGCAAAAGGTCGGAATTGGATGAAGTGGTGGTGCAGGTGCACGAAATTCATGGTGTGTATGATGTGTTTTTGGGGGAAGAAGGTACTCGAGTGATGTCGAGTAGAATCGTGTTTTACACGAAGTTTTGGTCAGTGGACTCGAAGACATGGTTGAGCGGGCTCGGGTGTGTTGATGTTCAGGCTTTTGGGTACTGTCAGTGTTTTAGTTTAATGATTTCAAGATGAATGTGTTACTCGAGTTACTCGATTTGTTCTGAGATTTGCTCGGGTTAGTTTTACTTAGATTAGAAACTTGCCTGCTTCAAAATTTAAACTGAATTTGAATTATTAAGCAAGAATTTAAAATGAGTTTTAAATCTAATTTTTAATTATGGATTCAAGTTAATTTGAATCTCAAGCTGGAAACGAATGAAGTTTTAAAATTCAAATTTGTTTTAAAATAACTTTAAAGGGTTTATTGTTAAAAATGTTTTTAAAGAAATTTGAATTTGAAATATAAAGGAATGTTTTAAAAAAAAGTTTTAAACTAATTCAAATCTGAATTTGAATCTTTGGTTTAAAATAAATTTAAGTTTAATAAACTTAGGTGTTTTGAAATATTGAATGATAAAGTAAAATTTTAAATGTTTGAATTTAAAAAGAATTTGATCTAAACTCTTGTAAAATTTCTTTTATAAGAAGGTATTATTTATCATGTAATTTTAAAGGTTTTAAATTGATTTTTAAAACTTGTTAAAGAATTTGATAATTTGTTATGCATTTAATTATTAGGGTAAGTAAATGAATAATTAATTTATTTAATAAATTAATGAAATTACTTAAAGTAATTAAAGGTTTAATCTTAAAGGTTTAAGATTTATTATTCTTAGTATACTTAACTTGAAATTTGTTAATTAAATTAGATTAGATTTTAATTAATAATTAGTAATTAATTAATCAAGTAATAAAGGATTAATTAAGTTAACAGTTAATTAATTAAATAATTAGGGGTTAATTAATGGGTTATTAATAATTAATTAATTTGTAAACAATAATGATTAAAATAAGTCAAATACTTTAGAAAAATAATTAATGAATTGTTAATAGTTAATAAAGGTTATTAACTAAGGATTATTTAATAATTAATTAAGATGATTAATTTTTAATAATTAATTAGATTAATTAATTTAATGATAATCATTTGTGTAAATTTTTAAGTATAATTACTTATGGAAGTAATTAGGGAAATTAATTACTAATTGTAATTAATTGAGTTTAGTTTGATTAGATTAAGTTAATTAATTCAGTTTAATTAATTTAGAATAATCATTTGATGATTTGTGAAGTATAATTACTTAATGTAATTAAATGAAGAGAAATTACTTAGAGAAGTAATTAATGGGTAATTACTGTATGTAATTAATTGAAGTGATTTGATGATGAAAGTAATTTGAGTATAATTACTTTGTAAAATTTATCAAGGGAATAATTTGAGATAATTAATCAACGAGTAATTAATTTATTTGGTGAAGTAATTAAGGGTAGTTAATTACTGAATGGAGTTAATCAAGGGTGATTAACAATTATGGTTTAATAAAGATTAATTACTTAATGTAATTAATTTAAAAAGAAAATGTAATTAGAAGATCATTAATTATTATAATTAATGATGTAGTTAAGAATAGATTTATTTGGAAGTAATTAATAAATGAAGGAATTAATTAATGTAATTAATTAAGAAGTAATGTAATTAATTATAGTTAATTAATAAACGAAGTAATTAAAGATTAATTACTGTATTTGGTTAAGTATAATTAATTTGAGAAATTAATTAGTGGATAATTACTTGAATGTAATTAAAGGTTAATTAATCAGGGATAATTAACTAAAATGAATAATTGATTGATGATTAATTAATTGATTGATAATTAATTAATAGTGATGTAAGCAAGTTTGGTAATGATGAAGTATTTAATTTAATTTACTTTAAATTAATTAGGAATGATGTAATTAATTTAATTCATTTTAAATTAATTATATTTGGTGAGATTATTAATCATTGCATATATGGATGGATGATATTGGTTGCCTTGAATGGTTTGAATCTCATATATGAGATGAGTAATGTTGAGTGATATGGATACATTGGTTGCATTATGATGATGATTTGGAATATCTTTTGATAATGATAATATGGATTATCGGTTGTCATGATAATGTTGATTATCTATTGTGAATCTGTGAATTATCTATTTGTGTGTATATAGATAATTGATTTGTTTTAAACCTTTAAAGCAACTTGGCCTTAAAAAATACGTTTCGGATTTCGATGAGACCGAGATCGGGTTTCCATATTTGGATATTTGAAAAACACATCGATCCAAATTAACGATAGGTCGTGAATCTCTTGTAAAGAGTTAAGACTCGAGATGTAAGAACTATTCGTCGGTATAACTCTGAGGGTGATTCGGAGATGAGTTTGACGGGTAGTACATTCAGATTCGAGATGAAGATTCAGAGTGCAAGGGTTATCGTCGTTAACTCTGAGGGTGATTCCAAAATGAGTGTAACGAGATAATGCATTCGGTTTCGTTCGAACCCGGAACGAACTTGTATGGATTAAATGCTTTCAGAACATCGTCAGGTGGACGATGAGCATTCTAAGAGATGTGTTCTCTAAAGGTAATCGTAGCCTCAAGCCTCATCAACCGGGAATGGCTAAAACATGGGAGGTGCGGCAAGGCTAAGTGGGTCATGCCCAAGTAGGACGAGATTTTCCCCTGTCTAGAGGTCCCTTTTTATTCGGCTTAGTGGGCGGTTGGAACGTATGCCAACTGCGGGGTTGTCTTGTTCGGGACTGTCCAGTAAGGGATGGTTTTGGTCTTGTGTTGCAGGGGATTGGGAGTGATCCTCGGTACGTTGATATAGGCCACGTACTGTGACGGGCGGAACCCGGGTAGCCCTGCCATTGATGGAATCCACAATCCAATAAGTGCCAACGGTTTTGATTGTATTACCCACTTTTGTGGCTAGTAGCTGGAATTTAATGAATGTAACAATTTCGGCTATTTCATATTTACATGAAAACCCTAGACCTATTATAATATCACTGGATTTCCTATCAAATGTTTTGGTTAGCGTAAGGTAAAAACTTTTCCATGTTTATGTGTGGGAAGTCTTACGTGATACCTTTCTTTTCAAAGGTTTTTCAAAGTTAAGCAACTTTAACTTGTTACTCACACCAGACCCATGTCTGACCCAGAGTTTATCTTCTGTTTTCTTAAACTCTTGGGTACTCAAATTTTTACGAGTAGCCAAGGGAGTCAGGTTAGCTTTTGACGAATTACGGAGGAGCTATGGAGCAGGAGGCTTCAGCGTTAGATATATAGTTCTGTTGTGTGTTCTCTGTGTTGGTATTTCTTTGTTGAGTTGTAATAACTAGACAGGTGTTTATAACTGTCTAGTATGTGATGAAAATTCTGTGTAAATCTGATTAGTGTTGTATACTATGTAATATTTATGTTATTAATATAATTTATTCGTTCCGCTGTTTGAGATTCTGATGTTGTTTCTTCTTTCTTCTCTTTCTTTTCTCTTTTCTATCTCTTTTTTCTTCAAGATGATGCGATTTTCTGTGGTGAGAAAGTCGGGTCGTCATAGTTGGTACCAGAGCCAGGTTGAGTGAATACCTAGGCTTTGAAGTGATTTCTTTCTTGAGAGAGCGTATTTGTAACTTTAAATATATATATTTATTTACTTCTACCTATTTGTTGGGTTACCCGTATAGGTTTCCAATATAAGTTATAAAGGTAGATAAGATAGTGGGGTATGTAACACGACTACTACCAATGGTTAGAGTTTGATGTTTGAGGTTGGAAGTGTATCTGTCGAGACTGTAGACCTAATACCGTCTCGATTGAGTTGTGTAGAGTGTAGTGATTTCATCGATCTCTGAAGGTAACCTATTAAGGTTTGGAGTCCATCTTGGTAGTGCAAGTTGGATCTGTCGGTTGGGTAGATGAAAATAATGGTATCTTGATACCTCAGGAATTAGTAGCTGCGCGTTGAGATGACTATGGATGTCTCCGAAGATTTTTCTTTGGAACAAGTTTAGGAAGTATATCTACTTCGATGTTGTGGCTGGGTTCAGCAGGATGTTTCTGTCTGCTTTGATGTCCGAGTTTCTCGAAGAATTTTGGATTAGGAAGTCTTTGGCATCGGTATCAACGGTGCAGCTCGGAGTGTTCTGTGCTAGCAACAAGGTCTTCTGGTTATCAGTTTTTATGAAGGAGTTCAGAAGCAGCAGAGACCCGTTTCTTCGATAGATTGGCTAGTTAAACGTAAGTTGTTTTGATTGGTAAAGAGAGAACAGTTTTCTTTGGATATTGGACTGGTTGATCGCAAAAGTGACTTGCGATAGTTTGAATGTCCTCTTGTGTAACGATATCGATTTTTCGCTGCCGAAAAACCGGAATGTTATGGGTTTTAAGAAAAAGAAAAGAGGTAGAAGAAGAGGAAAAAGATAGAAGATAGAGAGAAAAGAAAACAGAAAATAGAACGGAACAGAAAACAACAACAGAACAAACATCAGAATCTCACAATTCGCAGCGGAACAACATATAATAGATAAATGAATAATCTTTAAACAAAGAACTATATCAGTTATTACATTACATTTCATTACATCATATCATCAGAGTGTACAACATCAAACAATGCAGCGGAAAAAGAACTACTATATAAACTAGTAATACGCCATCCAGCTTGCCTCCAGTAATTCCTGAATTCCAGAATATCCTGATAAACCTTAACTCTTGACTGCCCGTGTCAAAATTGGTGGGCACCCAGAGTTTAGGAAGGAAAACAATAAACTCCGAGTCAGTCATGTGACTGGTGTGGAAACTCAAAACAGTTTATTTATCTTTAAAATCAAAATAGGGGACTATTTTTAAAGTCAATTCGCAATGCTTTTAAAAATGAGACTACCATAAGGCCTCCCGCACACACACACAATGCAAACGCAGAATCGGAGGAGATTTCTCCTTATGATAGTCAAAGATGCTTGATACGCATTAAAAAGAACATTTGATATTATTACTAGTGCATAGTGTAGAAAAATATTTCAAAAGTAAAGATATAAATCTTAGCCAGCATAGACATTTCGAACTATGCCTACTATAGCTACCATCCAAACAGTGGTGACCACCATAAGTGAATGGCAGGTTCTACAACTAAAACCGTACAGGGTTTCGTATTGGGAATTGGATTTCCAACAAATGGTCAGGCCAAGGAACTTCCCATTGCCACATGAGAACGCCTCTGGATGGACGTCCCCGAGAACCAAACCGGATCTCTGCCAACACAAGGCTGGGTTACCCCTAACTGAGTAACAACTGACCGAATATGTCATCCCCCGGTCCTTTGGGACCTTTCACCGAGCGCTCATAATCAATTCACACAATCATAAAGTGTTTTCAACATGAGTAAGTATTTGGGTTCCATACCATGATACCATCCTTTTCCAGAAGGAAATGCACATACCCTAAAGGGTGCTACCCCTCATAACCTTGCCGCATCTTTCCTGTTTTGACCATTCCGGGGTGTGAGGCTCGACGAAGTCACGTCCACAAAAACATACTTTATACAAAAACCATGCTTTGGGTCAACAAATGATCATAGAAATGATCACCAAGATAGACGATCAAACAAATGATCCTATCACAAATAATCAACACAATGATCATTTCACAGCAACACTCAGTATGTCACATTACCAAATTGGGAGTATATTGCTAATAACCTTCAACTATATAACCTCTGAGCTCGTACGTCTCAGAGAAGGGTGTTAAGCTAAGAGAATAAATTCTCCGCCACCAACAGAAATATATTTGAAAGAAATCGGCTTTATATCTCAATTTGTAATGTCACACATACTATCCATACAAGTCTGTTCCGGGCTCGAACAGAACCGAAGGCACTTACAAAGAAGTCCTTGCAATCCGGATAATCTCTAATCACGTCCGAATTTCCCATCACATATGGAGATCTCTATACCGGGGATCAGCCAGTGCAGAGACAATCAACAAGAAACCCTTTCGTTTTCGAAAATATCCGGTCTTTAACACCGATCTTCAAATGCAATTCATAACGATGTATCACATATTCGGAATGGGTTATACGACCCCAAGGTCCTTTCCCGGTTAACCCGAATAGTGAGCGCTTATTTTAAAAAAAAATAAGTGTGGCATTCAAATTCAAGCAAATCACAACAAATACCTATTTAAAGGTAAATATTGATAGTCGGTTATTGAACTATCAATAGATATGCCAACATCACCAGATTCCAAATAATTTTCCAAATTATTTATTTCCCAAAAAAAATATCTTTATAAGATATATATTTTTTCCATTCTTTAAAAATAAATCAATATTTATTTTTAAACTCATTTTCCAATTTCGTTTATAAATTCCATATTGAATTTACATTTCAAAATATTTATGAATATACGATTTCCATTCGTTTTCAAATATTCATTTTCAATTTATCTTCAAAAAGATAAATTCAAAATATTCACTTAATATTGGAAAAACATTTCCATACTTATTTATTTATAAGTAATTCACAAGCCTTTTTATTTTCTACACTTAGAAAATATTTAATATACTCTAATCGAAATTAAGTATATATTTCATTCTTTAAGGAAATCATTCACTTAACCATATTTATTTGGGCCAAAACGAATGTTGCGTAAAACATCGTTACGACAACCCAAAATCACTAGTATAGGGATTCGAAATTAAAATAGATATATAAATCCCAATACTATACAAAACATTTCCTTTGGGAAATCATCTATTATAACAACAGTGTTATAATCTACTATTTCCTTCTATTTCTCGAAAACGTCTATTTCAACAATAAATGTTGAAATCTATGATTTCGAATCTTAATACATTTAAAACATCGTTAGATCGTTTTAATTCTATTTAAAACATCACATCCAAAACATTTCTTTAACATATTATTCACTATTTAAAAACGTGAATATACTTGTTAACTAATTTCATCATTTTTATTCATTTTATTTCAAAGGATTATTCACTGTCTAAAACCTGAATATAATTCCATTAATAAATTACAACAATTTACTTATCAAAATAAGTCATTGCGGATTTATAAAACCATGTTTATAAATTCCATTTCTATTTATTTTATAACACTTCCTTTTATAAATTTCCTTTATTAACCTATTCGATTTATAACTCCATTATATACCGAAAGTTCATATTATAAGTTAAATACTTATAATTTATTTGTTTACAAAAACATTCTTTTAAACTTCATACTTATAAATCTTATAACTTATAAGATTCATTTATTTATCCAAATCTATTCTTTTAAATAACTTTTCAAATTTTATAAACCTACTGTTTATAAAATTCCATTTATAACTTCACCGTTATAATCCTATAAATTTCATTCATTTACGAAATTCATTCACAATTCATTCTAACACTTAGAAAAGCTCGTTTTACACTTCAAATATTTTTAATTTATAAATATCAATTTATAAATCTTTTAATATAAAACAATTTATATTACTATTTTAAAACGTCTTTAAGCTCATTTATAATTTCATCATTTTGATTTATAAAATAATCAAATTTCATAAATCCTATTTTTAAACTTTTTATAAAAAAAATTCAGAAATCCCCATTTAAACTATTTTGTAAAATCATTAATCTCATATTTTCGAAAATCAACTTTTAACTGTATTTCTCAAAAATCATAATTTTTATAACATTAAAATTATAACGTTTACTTATTTAAGATGAATCAATTCCAAAAATATTTTATAAACGTATACTTTCAAAAATCACTTTAGAAATCCCTTAAAAATCAAAATCGTTATTTTTAACTTAAAAATTGGATTCGATGATGCAACACATCAAATAGTCAATCACGACTTTCCAATATCATATATTGATATGATAAACAATCAAATATCACAATATTCAAAATCAATAAATATTTGTGAGGAATCCAGTTGGATCCCTCCAACCTGTTTCCCTGCATCCACATACATTAGCACAATACCCATTCCACTTCGAGGTGGAATATCGCGGTATATGGGATTTTATAAAATATTATCCGCTTACTAACGGCGCAATAGGGTCTCATCCGCTATACAATGCGGGAAATCAATCAACTGCAATATATACATATGCCAATATATATATATTGCTATATATATATAATATATACTACTATATCTAATATCACAACCAATATAGCAATCAATAATAACTGCAAATCCAACTTATAAATTTTTTTGAGTGAGAAGTTCTCACCTTTGTTTTTATTAGCAATCCATTTCCCATCTTGACTCGATTTTCTTGATTTATACCTTGTATAAATATTTACACAATTTATTAATATTCGAACAGATCGAATAATAAATTTTCATTAGATAATTTCGATTCATCGGCGATTTTGTTTTAATAGTTAAATTAACTCATAGTTTCGTTTTAAACTAATTTCTTCTTTAATAAATTTATTTAAACTAATTTTCGTTCTTGATTTTTTAATTAATCAATAGTTTTATTTAAACCAATTTCTTCTTAAATAAATTTATTTTAACTAAAAATTAAATTTAATTAACCAAACTCTCCTTTAATCACTTAATCAATTATAAATTCAATTTTTTTACTAAAAATTTTCTTTTTAGTAACTACAATAGATAAAACAAATTTATTATCGTAAACTATTTATTTTACAACAACTTAACTAATCATTTTACTTTAAATTAATATCCTTATATCAATTTCTTTTAATAAATTTGTTTAACTCAAAATTTAAATTTAAAACTAAATTCCTTTATTAGCAACTATTAAATCTTAGAAATAAATTCCTATTTAATAAATTTAATTAACCAAAAATTATATTTTAGACTAATATCCTTTTACCATTTCTAAAATAATTAATTTAAACAAGTTTTGCATATATCTAAATTTAAATTAAAACAACTGTTAATCATTTTTTTTTCACTGTTTACTGTATATATATATCTACAGATTTCTAAATAAATTCAAAATTTTAAATTGTTTTAAACTTGCAGTATATATTTTTCAATATATATGTATATATAAATGTTTATTAAATCAATAATAAAAATCAAAAATCACATACCTCACTGCAATCGACTTCGCCTCCATCATCGACGTCGCCGCCTTCCTCGCGTACGCCATCATCGCGAACCCTTCGCGCGACTTCAACCTTTGCCGCATCGTACGCCATCATCGCCGCTCCACTCCTTCACGCGCGAGCACGATCCACCTAATTCGCGACTGCCCCAACTCCTTGCTTCTGCGCACACGCGAGTGCCGCCCCTCGCGTCAGCGAATTGCCGCCACCAATCATCGCGAGCACCTCAGTTGCGTCGCCGCTGCCGCTCGAATGCCACTGCCATGAACGCGATTTCGATTTGGGGCTTCGGCCCTTTTTTTTTATTTGCTCTGAAGAGCGAACTCGATTTGGTTTTCGTTGGAAATAATTTGGAGGGGATTCTTTTTGCCGGCCATTAATTGTTTTCTTCGTTCGATTGATTTTGAACGAGAGTGAAGGGGGAGAGGAGTATTTTAAGACGTGAAGAGGCATGCTTGCACGATTTCTATCGTGATTTTAGGCGTAATCTTCTGCGTGAGAAAAGGGAGAACGTGTGTGCATTGACTAAATTTAAATTTAAATTTAAATTGAATCCAATTTGATTTCGACGCGTTTATCTCTCGTACGCTCACATAACAACTCCGAAAAATACGAAATTTGAAATCCGAGAATAATTCAATATTGCGGACCCAATGGAACTGGTTTCGTCGAATTCCGAGACTGTGCCTCGGACGGCTATTTTTAAATATCGATTCAAACGATTAAAATTTCAAAACTGAACAAAGCAGTTTCAAATTAAATTCTGAAGCTTCTATTATCTTTAGTATTATCGATATGAATTTTACTAGCCTTTGAAATAATTTTAATCGGCTTAAAATTGAAGATTCAAATCTTTATTCAATTTTTTATAGATTAAATTCTATAATTTAATCGCTAAATCATTCTGATAATTTGAAATTCATGTCAAATCATCATTCAAATATTTAAAATAAATTAAATATTTTCAAATTAAATTGTTAAAAATTCTGGGTCGTTACAATCTTCCCCCCCTAAAAGAATTTCGTCCCGAAATTATAAGTTAAGAAGAATGCCCTTATCCCGTCTATTATTTTTCACAACTCAAAATAGTTTTATCAACTTACTAACCTAAATCTTTTTACTAGAGATTCACTATCATTTCAACTAGCTTTCCAATTTCAATTATAGGTTCCAAACAATATTGTTTACCTAACAATTCAAATTTAAATTCAAATTCAAATTTCAAACTTTCAAAATTTCTCAAAATTTTTCTAACACCCTAAATTTTCGAAAAATTTCACCAGCGTCTCCTTTGCGCGGCTAGCTCGGTACGACTACAAAATGGCACCACGGCCCCTCAAAATCAAAAAGAAAAGAGAAAGCCAAGTGGCTGGAGAAGAAAATCATCAAATTTCATACTGAAATTGAAATACGTACCTTTTTGTCGAGCAATTCAATTTTATCTTTGAAATCAAAATCCAAATTCCTTTATAATACCTGTATATCCTGCTATCCATAATATCCAATTCCAATATACAAACCATTTTGCCAATTCCATTACAAAAATTCCAATATATGCTCCTTTTACATTTTTACTTCACTATTGAAGTTACATATTCATTTTCATTCAATTTCAATCTCATTTGAATTCAATTCATAATTTAAATTTCATTCGAATTCAATTCTCAATTCAAACATTGAATTCTAACGATTAACTTTCATTTACTAATTCATATTACTACTTTAAATTAGTTTCATTCACTAATTCATTTTAAATTTCAATTTTCATATTCAATTCATCTTGAATTTACTTAATTACTAACAAAGGGAATTTCAATTTATTTCTTTTACTTACTTGAATTTATATACGAATTCAAATTTATCTTCAAATTTAGCTCACAACTAAACTTTTATTTAACCAATTCAAATTCCAATTCATTAGTCCATGAATTAATAATTTATCAAGTTAGTTTACTTGAATTCAATCCATTTTATTTCTTATTTAATTCCATATAATAATGATAACAATTTAATATTATTAACAACCATGCAACCATATACCATAATAATTCATAGAAAATCATTTCCTTTCTATACAAAAATAGTTTTGGGCAAAATTATTTTATTTACCTGATTCAAAAAGAATTTTATATTCACTAACAAATACTTGCTCATATCTATTATTACACTCAAACTCATTCTAGAGTACTGCTGACTCTATCTCTAATGAGTAACACCCAACAGAACCATGGTTGTCGCTTAACCATATGCTCTAATACCAAATGTAACGATATCGATTTTTCGTTGCCGAAAAACTGAAATGTTATGGGTTTTAAGAAAAAGAAAAGAGGTAGAAGAAGAGGAAAAAGATAGAAGATAGAGAGAAAAGAAAACAGAAAATAGAACGGAACAGAAAACAACAACAGAACAAACATCAGAATCTCACAATTCGCAGCGGAACAACATATAATAGATAAATGAATAATCTTTAAACAAAGAACTATATCAGTTATTACATTACATTTCATTATATCATATCATCAAAGTGTACAATATCAAACAATGCAGCAGAAAAAGAACTACTATATAAACTAGTAATACGCCATCCAGCTTGCCTCCAGTAATTCCTGAATTCCAGAATATCCTGATAAACCTTAACTCTTGACTGCACGTGTCAAAATTGGTGGGCACCCAGAGTTTAGGAAGGAAAACAATAAACTCCGAGTCAGTCATGTGACTGGTGTGGGAACTCAAAACAGTTTATTTATCTTTAAAATCAAAATAGGGGAATATTTTTAAAGTCAATTCGCAATGCTTTTAAAAATGAGACTACCATAAGGCCTCCCGCACACACACACAATGCAAACGCAGAATCGGAGGAGTTTTCTCCTTATGATAGTCAAAGATGCTTGATACGCATTAAAAAGAACATTTGATATTATTACTAGTGCATAGTGTAGGAAAATATTTCAAAAGTAAAGATATAAATCTTAGCCAGCATAGACATTTCGAACTATGCCTACTATAGCTACCATCCAAACAGTGGTTACCACCATAAGTGAATGGCAGGTTCTACAACTAAAACCGTACAGGGTTTCGTATTATGAATTGGATTTCCAACAAATGGTCAGGCCAAGGAACTTCCCATTGCCACATGAGAACGCCTCTGGATGGACGTCCCCGAGAACCAAACCGGATCTCTGCCAACACAAGGCCGGGTTACCCCTAACTGAGTAACAACTGACCGAATATGTCATCCCCCGGTCCTTTTGGGACCTTTCACCAAGCGCTCGTAATCAATTCACACAATCATAAAGTGTTTTCAGCATGAGTAAGTATCTGGGCTCCATACCATGATACCATCCTTTTCCAGAAGGAAATGCACATACCCTAAAGGGCGCTACCCCTCATAACCTTGCCGCATCTTTCCTGTTTTGACCATTCCGGGGTGTGAGGCTCGACGAAGTCACGTCCACAAAAACATACTTTATACAAAAGCCATGCTTTGGGTCAACAAATGATCATAGAAATGATCACCAAGATAGACGATCAAACAAATGATCCTATCACAAATAATCAACACAATGATCATTTCACAGCAACACTCAGTATGTCACATTACCAAATTGGGAGTATATTGCTAATAACCTTCAACTATATAACCGCTGAGCTCGTACGTCTCAGAGAAGGGTGTTAAGCTAAGAGAATAAATTCTCCGCCACCAACAGAAATATATTTGAAAGAAATCGGCTTTATATCTCAATTTGTAATGTCAGACATACTATCCATACAAGTCTGTTCCGGGCTCGAACAGAACCGAAGGCACTTACAAAGAAGTCCTTGCAATCCGGATAATCTCTAATCACGTCCGAATTTCCCATCACATATGGAGATCTCTATACCGGGGATCAGCCAGTGCAGAGACAATCAACAAGAAACCCTTTCGTTTTCGAAAATATCCGGTCTTCAACACCGATCTTCAAATGCAATTCATAATGATGTATCACATATTCGGAATGGATTATACGACCCCAAGGTCCTTTCCCGGTTAACCCGAATAGTGAGCGCTTATTTTTAAAAAAAATAAGTGTGGCATTCAAATTCAAGCAAATCACAACAAATACCTATTTAAAGGTAAATATTGATAGTCGGTTATTGAACTATCAATAGATATGCCAACATCACCAGATACCAAATAATTTTCCAAATTATTTATTTCCCAAAAAAAAATATCTTTATAAGATATATATATTTTCCATTCTTTAAAAATAAATCAATATTTATTTTTAAACTCATTTTCCAATTTCGTTTATAAATTCCATATTGAATTTACATTCCAAAATATTTATGAATATACGATTTCCATTCGTTTTCAAATATTCATTTTCAATTTATATTCAAAAAGATAAATTCAAAATATTCACTTAATATTGGAAAAACATTTCCATACTTATTTATTTATAAGTAATTCACAAGCCTTTTTATTTTCTACACTTAGAAAATATTTAATATACTCTAATCGAAATTAAGTATATATTTCATTCTTTAAGGAAATCATTCACTTAACCATATTTATTTGGGCCAAAACGAATGTTGCGTAAAACATCGTTACGACAACCCAAAATCACTAGTATAGGGATTCGAAATTAAAATAGATATATAAATCCCAATACTATACAAAACATTTCCTTTCGGAAATCATCTATTATAACAACAGTGTTATAATCTACTATTTCCTTCTATTTCTCGAAAACGTCTATTTCAACAATAAATGTTGAAATCTATGATTTCGAATCTTAATACATTTAAAACATCGTTAGATCGTTTTAATTCTATTTAAAACATCACATCCAAAACATTTCTTTAACATATTATTCACTATTTAAAAACGTGAATAAACTTGTTAACTAATTTCATCATTTTTATTCATTTTATTTCAAAGGATTATTCACTGTCTAAAACCTGAATATAATTCCATTAATAAATTACAACAATTTACTTATCAAAATAAGTCGTTGCGGATTTATAAAACCATGTTTATAAATTCCATTTCTATTTATTTTATAACACTTCCTTTTATAAATTTCCTTTATTAAAATATTCGATTTGTAACTCCATTATATACCGAAAGTTCATATTATAAGTTAAATACTTATAATTTATTTGTTTACAAAAACATTCTTTTAAACTTCATACTTATAAATCTTATAACTTATAAGATTCATTTATTTATCCAAATCTATTCTTCTAAATAACTTTTCAAATTTTATAAACCTACTGTTTATAAAATTCCGTTTATAACTTCACCGTTATAATCCTATAAATTTCATTCATTTACGAAATTCATTCACAATTCATTCTAACACTTAGAAAAGCTCGTTTTACACTTCAAATATTTTTAATTTATAAATATCAATTTATAAATCTTTTAATATAAAACAATTTATATTACTATTTTAAAACGTCTTTAAACTCATTTATAATTTCATCATTTTGATTTATAAAATAATCAAATTTCATAAATCCTATTTTTAAACTTTTTATAAAAAAAATTCAGAAATCCCCATTTAAACTATTTTGTAAAATCATTAATCTCATATTTTCGAAAATCAACTTTTAACTGTATTTCTCAAAAATCATAATTTTTATAACATTAAAATTATAACGTTTACTTATTTAAGATGAATCAATTCCAAAAATATTTTATAAACGTATACTTTCAAAAATCACTTTAGAAATCCCTTAAAAATCAAAATCGTTATTTTTAACTTAAAAATTGGATTCGATGATGCAACACATCAAATAGTCAATCACGACTTTCCAATATCATATATCGATATGATAAACAATCAAATATCACAATATTCAAAATCAATAAATATTTGTGAGGAATCCAGTTGGATCCCTCCAACCTGTTTCCCTGCATCCACAGACATTAGCACAATACCCATTCCACTTCGAGGTGGAATATCGCGGTATATGGGATTTTATAAAATATTATCCGCTTACTAACGGCGCAATAGGGTCTCATCCGCTATACAATGCGGGAAATCAATCAACTTCAATATATACATATGCCAATATATATATATTGCTATATATAATATATACTACTATATCTAATATCACAACCAATATAGCAATCAATAATAACTGCAAATCCAACTTATAAATTTTTTTGAGTGAGAAGTTCTCACCTTTGCTTTTATTAGCAATCCATTTCCCATCTTGACTCGATTTTCTTGATTTATACGTTGTATAAATATTTACACAATTTATTAATATTCGAACAGATCGAATAATAAATTTTCATTAGATAATTTGGATTCATCGGCGATTTTGTTTTAATAGTTAAATTAACTCATAGTTTCATTTTAAACTAATTTCTTCTTTAATAAATTTATTTAAACTAATTTTCGTTCTTGATTGTTTAATTAATCAATAGTTTTATTTAAACCAATTTCTTCTTAAATAAATTTATTTTAACTAAAAATTAAATTTAATTAACCAAACTCCCCTTTAATAACTTAATCAATTATAAATTCAATTTTTTTACTAAAAATTTTCTTTTTAGTAACTACAATAGATAAAACAAATTTATTATCGTAAACTATTTATTTTACAACAACTTAACTAATCATTTTACTTTAAATTAATATCCTTATATCAATTTCTTTTAATAAATTTGTTTAACTCAAAATTTAAATTTAAAACTAAATTCCTTTATTAGCAACTATTAAATCTTAGAAATAAATTCCTATTTAATAAATTTAATTAACCAAAAATTATATTTTAGACTAATATCCTTTTACCATTTCTAAAATAATTAATTTAAACAAGTTTTGCATATATCTAAATTTAAATTAAAACAACTGTTAATCAATTTTTTTTTCACTGTTTACTGTATATATATATCTACAGATTTCTAAATAAATTCAAAAATTTAAATTGTTTTAAACTTGCAGTATATATTTTTCAATATATATGTATATATAAATGTTTATTAAATCAATAATAAAAATCAAAAATCACATACCTCACTGCAATCGACTTCGCCTCCATCATCGACGTCGCCGCCTTCCTCGCGTACGCCATCATCGCGAACCCTTCGCGCGACTTCAACCTTTGCCGCATCGTACGCCATCATCGCCGCTCCACTCCTTCACGCGCGAGCACGATCCACCTAATTCGCGACTGCCCCAACTCCTTGCTTCTGCGCACACGCGAGTGCCGCCCCTCGCGTCAGCGAATTGCCGCCACCAATCATCGCGAGCACCTCAGTTGCGTCGCCGCCGCCGCTCGAATGCCACTGCCATGAACGCGATTTCGATTTGGGGCTTCGGCCCTTTTTTTTTTAATTTGCTCTGAAGAGCGAACTCAATTTGGCTTTTGTTGGAAATAATTTGGAGGGGATTCTTTTTGCCGGCCATTAATTGTTTTCTTCGTTCGATTGATTTTGAACGAGAGTGAAGGGGAGAGGAGTATTTTAAGACGTGAAGAGGCATGCTTGCACGATTTCTATCGTGATTTTAGGCGTAATCTTCTGCGTGAGAAAAGGGAGAACGTGTGTGCATTGACTAAATTTAAATTTAAATTTAAATTGAATCCAATTTGATTTCGACGCGTTTATCTCTCGTACGCTCACATAACAACTCCGAAAAATACGAAATTTGAAATCCGAGAATAATTCAATATTGCGGACCCAATGGAACTGGTTTCGTCGAATTCCGAGAATGTGCCTCGGACGGCTATTTTTAAAAATATCGATTCAAACGATTAAAATTTCAAAACTGAACAAAGCAGTTTCAAATTAAATTCTGAAGCTTCTATTATCTTTAGTATTATCAATATGAATTTTACTAGCCTTTGAAATAATTTTAATCGGCTTAAAATTGAAGATTCAAATCTTTATTCAATTTTTTATAGATTAAATTCTATAATTTAATCGCTAAATCATTCTGATAATTTGAAATTCACGTCAAATCATCATTCAAATATTTAAAATAAATTAAATATTTTCAAATTAAATTGTTAAAAATTCTGGGTCGTTACAATCTTCCCCCCTTAAAAGAATTTCGTCCCGAAATTATAAGTTAAGAAGAATGCCC
This sequence comes from Allium cepa, assembly GCA_030765085.1. Taxonomy (NCBI): domain Eukaryota; kingdom Viridiplantae; phylum Streptophyta; class Magnoliopsida; order Asparagales; family Amaryllidaceae; genus Allium; species Allium cepa. Next base: position 1,029,440,573 of record CM060929.1, read on the forward strand.
TTATCCCGTCTATTATTTTTCACAACTCGAAATAGTTTTATCAACTTACTAACCTAAATCTTTTTACTAGAGATTCACTATCATTTCAACTAGCTTTCCAATTTCAATCATTTAAAAATTGTTTAAATTATATATTCCAATTTCAATCATTTAAAAATGGTCTTAATATATTGAGTAACAGAAGTAAATTATAATCTCTTTTATAAATCATTTAAAAATTGTTTAAATTTGTTATTTTCAAATAATAATGATAATACTTAGTTCCTATGAACATAAATAGATTTTTATAAAAATAAGTTTCGTTGTTTTTAAATTTAATGGTAGTTTATATGCATCTATATATGACTTGATTTTTAAATTAGGTTTTATAATTTAATTTAAATTGGAATTTAAATGTTTTAAAATTTAAAGGAATAAATACTTAAAAATATTTGAATAAGCTTATATTTATATTTGTTTGTTTCATATTAAAAAAAGTAAGAAATTTATTTATATATACATAAGGAATAAATTAAGATTTAAATTTTTTAATAAACAATTTAAATTAAAATACTCTTAAAATTACATGTGTAAGTTTTTCTTAACACCTATATGACATGTGTTAAGCATAAGAATAAACATCTTGACAAATGTTAAAATTTGAACAAGTGTCCTAATTAACTTTTTTTCATTTTCTTTTATTTTAATTAAATTAAAGCCTTCTTATATAAACTTATCACTCCTCATTTTATCTTCTTTCTTATTCTTCTTTTTCAAACCTTAAGAAAATCTTCAGCTAACAACAGAATCTTTTCAAACATAATTCCTGTAAAAAAAATCCCCTGAAGAAACCAATCTTCTTCAAAAGCTATCTGAAATTTCATTTTGCAAATCAAAGCATAAACCTGCATGCAACTGAAGATCCTTCAATTCTGTTTTAAATCAATAATGCGTGCATTTTTCTACAAACATGCAAATGAATCTGGAAGCATGCATCAGGAAGCTAGCATTTGCAGTAAATCAGGATGAATGTTTTTAAAGGAAAACTAAAGTTTTTAAAAAGAAAATCTAGAAGCAACATGAAGTTTTCAGTTCAAAGCAATTCAAGTTCAAGTTTTTCAATAAACAAGGCTCTGCTTATAAAATTTTCAGGTGAGTAACATTTTATTTTAAAACTAATTTAAGTTAACATAGTTGCTTGATTGTTTCTGATATAGTCATGATTTGTGAAAGAATATGATAAAATTTCCTAATGCTTACTGTTGATTTTATTTTGCCTGTTCTAGAATTTTAGGTTTAAATCCTGACCAAATTAATGATCTCATATTCAAAACCATGTTAAAGTTTAAAATTTAAACAAAGTATGCATGTAATATAAGTTAAAGCTTTAATTTTATTTAATATGAAAAAAATAATGATAAAAACTGTAATGTCTCTGGAAACACCAAATGCAACAGAACAAACTTTTGTAAGTAGTATTTAAATTTTCCCAATTCATTAATTAAAGCTTATAAACCGATTACATGATCAATGACTTGATTTTTGAAACTAAAATTTGAATTTTTAGTTTGAATATGATTCAGTATTTCTGGTTTGACCAGAAAAGGTATTTTGGTTTGGTTCTGTCAACCTAGGAGGTCGGGGTGGCCAATGTTTTCTTTAGCTATGAAGTGATGATCGAGTTTCAGGGAAAAATATTGGGAGATGGATTAAAGCTTTGAGGCAGTGGTGATTTTGAATTGAAGCATTTAACCCTAGTTTACACTGTGGATCAGTAAATTGATCGCCGCAACCCCTATGAATGATTGAGTGCTTCCAGATTTGTGTGGATGATAGATAGAGTATGGAAGGAGTAGTAGCCGGAGGCGTAGCTTCTCTGGTGATCAGTGGCGAGAGAATTTGGTGATTTCCAGGTTTCGACATTGCTACAGTTTTGGAGCTCGAGTCTTGTTTTTGATTTTTTGATTCTGCAATCGATTTGATGGTCGGAAACGTGTTGGGTGATGATCGATGACTTGCGCAAATGGTCGCGAAAGGTCGGAATTGGAAGAAGTGGTGCTATAGGTGCACGAAATTCATGGTGTGTATGCTGTGTTTTTGGGGGAAGAAGGTACTCGAGTCATGCCGAGTAGAATCGTGTTTTACTCGAAGTTTTGGGCGGTGGACTCGAAGACATGGTTGAGCGGGCTCGGGTGTGTTGATGTTCAGGCTTTTGTGTACTGTCAGTGTTTTAGTTTAATGATTTCAGGATGAATGTGTTACTCGAGTTACTCGAGTTGTTTTGAGATTTGCTCGGGTTAGTTTTACTCAGATTAGAAACTTGCCTGTTTCAAAATTTATACTGAATTTGAATTATTAAGCAAGAATTTAAAATGAATTTTAGATCTAATTTTTAATTATGGATTCAAGTTAATTTGAATCTCAAGCTGGAAATGAATGAAGTTTTAAAATTCAAATTTGTTTTAAAATAACTTTAAAGGGTTTATTGCTAAAAATGTTTTTAAAGAAATTTGAATTTAAAATTTGAGTTTGAAATATAAAGGAATCTTTTAAAACAAAGTTTTAAACTAATTCAAATCTGAATCTGAATCTTTGGTTTAAAATAAATTTAAGTTTTATAAATTTAGGTGTTTTGAAATTTTGAATGATAAAGTAAAATTTTAAATATTTAAATTTAAAAAGAATTTGATCTAAACTCTTGTAAAATTTCTTTTATAAGAAGGTATTATTATCATGTAATTTTAAAGGTTTTTAATGGATTTTTAAAACTTGTTAAAGTTAAATTAGAATTTGATAATTTGTTATGCATTTAATTATTAGGGTAATTAAATGAATAATTAATTTATTTAATAAATTATTGAAATTACTTAAAGTAATTAAAGGTTTAATCTTAAAGGTTTAAGATTTATTATTCTTAGAATAATTAACTTGAAATTCATTAATTAAATAAGATTAGATTTTAATTAATGATTAGTAATTAATTAATCAAGCAATAAAGGATTAATTAAGTTAACACTTAATTAATTAAATAATTAGGGGTTAATTAATTGGTTATTAATAATTAATTAATTTGTAAACAATAATGATTAAAATAAGTTAATTACTTTAGAAAAATAATTAATGAATTGTTAATAGTTAATAAAGGTTATTAACTAAGGATTATTTAATAATTAATTAATATGATTAATTTTTAATAATTAATTAGATTAATTAATTTAAAGATAATCATTTGTGTAAATTGTTAAGTATAATTACTTATGGAAGTAATTAGGGAAATTAATTACTAATTGTAATTAATTGAGTTTAATTTGATTAGATTAAGTTAATTAATTCAGTTTAATTAATTTAGAATAATCATTTGATGACTTGTGAAGTATAATTACTTAATGTAATTAAATGAAGAGAAATTACTTAGAGAAGTAATTAATGGGTAATTACTGTATGTAATTAATTGAAGTGATTTGATGATGAAAGTAATTTGAGTATAATTACTTTGTAAAATTGATCGAGGGATTAATTTGAGATAATTAATTAAGGAGTAATTAATTTATTTGGTGAAGTAATTAAGGGTATTTAGTTATTGAATGGAGTTAATCAATGGTGATTAACAATTATGGTTTAATAAAGATTAACTACTTAATGTAATTAATTTAAAAAGAAAATGTAATTAGAAGATCATTAATTATTATAACTAATGATGTAATTAAGAATAAATTTATTTGGAAATAATTAATAAGTGAAGGAATTAATTAATGTAATTAATTAAGAAGTAATGTAATTAATTATAGTTAATTAATAAATGAAGTAATTAAAGATTAATTACTGTATTTGGTTAAGTATAATTAATTTGAGAAATTAATTAGTGGATACTTACTTGAATGTAATTAAAGGTTAATTAATCAGGGATGATTAACTAAAATGAATAATTGATTGATGATTAATTAATTGATTGATAATTAATTAATAGTGATGAAAGCAAGTTTGGTAATGATGAAGTATTTAATTTAATTTACTTTAAATTAATTAGGAATGATGTAATTAATTTAATTCATTTTAAATTAATTTTATTTGGTGAGATTATTAATCATTGCTTATGTGGATGGATGATATTGGTTGCCTTGAATGGTTTGAATCTCATATATAAGATGAGTAATGTTGAGTGATATGGATACATTGGTTGCATTATGATGATGATTTAGATTATCTTTTGATAATGATAATATGGATTATCTGTTAATGTTGATTATCTATTGTGAATTTGTGAATTATCTATTTGTGTGTATATAGATAATTGATTTGTTTTAAACCTTTAAAACAACTTGGCCTTAAAAAATACGTTTTGGATTTCGATGAGACCGGGATCGGGTTTCCATATTTGGATATCTGAAAACCACATCGATCCAAATTAATAATAGGTCGTGAATCTATTGTAAAGAGTGAAGACTCGAGATGTAAGAACTATTCGTCGGTATAACTCTAAGGGTGATTCCGAGATAAGTTTGACGCGTAGTACTTTCAGATTCGAGATGAAGATTCAGAGTGCAAGGGTTATCGTCGTTGACTTTGAGGGTGATTCCAAAATGAGAGTGTAACGAGATAATGCATTCGGTTTCGTTCGAACCCGGAACGAACTTGTATGGATTGAATGCTTTCAGAACATCGTCAGGTGGACGATGAGTATTCTAAGAGATGTGTTCTCTAAAGGTAATCGTAGCCTCAAGCCTCATCAACCGGGAATGGATAAAACAGGGGAGGTGCGGCAAGGCTAAGTGGGTCATGCCTAAGTAGGACGAGATTTTTCCCTGTCTAGAGGTTCCTTTTTATTCGGCTTAGTGGGCGGTTGGAACGTACGCCAACTGCGGGGTTTTATTGTTCGGGACTGTCGAGTAAGGGATGGTTCCGGTCTTGTGTTGCAGGGGATCAGGAGTGATCCTCGGTACGTTGATCTAGGCCACGTACTGTGACGGCGGTACCCCGGTAGCCCTGCCGTTGATGGAATCCACAATCCAATAAGTGCCAACGGCTTTGATTGTATTACCCACTTTTGTGGCTAGTAGCTGGAATTTAATGAATGTAACAATTTTGGCTATTTCATATTTACTTGAAAACCCTAGACCTATTATAATATCACTGGATTTCCTATCAAATGTTTTGGTTAGCGTAAGGTAAAAACTTTTCCATGTTTATGTGTGGGAAGTCTTACGTGATACCTTTCTTTTCAAAGGTTTTTCAAAGTTAAGCAACTTTAACCTGTTACTCACACCAGACCCATGTCTGACCCAGGGTTTGTCTTCAGTTTTCTTAAACTCTTGGGTACTCAAATTTTTATGAGTTGCCAAGGGTGTCAGGTTAGTTTTTGACGAATTATGAAGGAGCAATGGAGCAGGAGGCTTCGGTGCTAGATATATAGTTCTGCTGTGTGTTCTCTGTGTTGGTATTTCTTTGTTGAGTTGTATTAAGTTGTAATAACTAGACAGGTGTTTATAACTGTCTAGTATGTGATGAAAATTCTGTGTAACTCTGATTAGTGTTGTATACTATGTAATATTTATGTTATTAATATAATTTATTCGTTCCGCTGTTTGAGATTCTGATGTTGTTTCTTCTTTCTTCTCTTTCTTTTCTCTTTTCTATCCCTTTCCTTCTTCAAGATGATGCGATTTTCTGTGGTGAGAAAGTCGGGTCGTCACACTTTATTACGTAATAAGTTTGTTAAGTTATATATGTGTGTATATATATATAGATGAACGGTATGGGTTTATATATATCTAAGTAATTTAAGCATAGTGTTTTATAATATGTTGTTGGTTGCTATATGTATGCATTTATTTTATTTTCTATAAGACTATTATATATAAGTACTATTTATATATAAATATAAAGGTGATAGTGGTATATCATGTTTTGTCTATTGTATGTTTACATATGTATATTATTTTTACAAAAGTAATTTGTATATGTCATTTTAGTGTATAAGTCCGCTCATATTTATATTTATATATTCTGTTGAAATTTAATTTTATTGTTATATATAATGTATATAAGTTATATAATACTATATTAAGTTACGTTCACATATATATGTTATTGTATATATCACCTGTTGGGTTTATATAATGTCAGTTAGTATTTATATGGGTAAAAGTTTTGAGACATATATATGTTAGTCTGCTAGATTTTGAATGTATAAATCTATATTTATGCGAGTGTACAAGTGTTTGCATAGTATATTTTGATAAAGTTCGGGATGTATAGATTTTGTTTTATATGTGCTTAGAAACTTGATATTGATTTTAATGCATGGGTATACATATACGTTGCGTTCCCAAATTTAGTATATATTATTTTGAGTATATAAGTGTTTGCCTATATGAGTTTTATTAATATGAATGCATTAACCTGCCTATTGATAAGTTATATATTTGATAGTTTTTTAAATGTAAATTTGATTTACAAGCAATATCTTAAGTGGTATATTATTTATATTGGTTTTAAATATAAGTTATTCATAAAATATAAGTTATAAAGGTAGTATATAAGGTTACTTGTATATAAATGTACAAATTTGTGTAAGTATATTCTGGTTTCAGTATATATGATGTCAGCAATAATATATTAGTTTATTTAAAATTTTGTTTTCTGTATATATACAGATATACAAAGTTAGTTTATATATCTATGTATGTATATATATATACACTTATGAATGCCTGTTAGTTAGTTGTATATATGCATTAGCTTGTAAAATTTTAATATATATAATATTTAATTGTATTCAAGGCATTATATGCTCGGCATACCCAAAATATGTAGATATTTTGATTGCGGTTGGATATTGGTTTTGAAGATATATGTAATTATGGAAATTTATCATATTATATGTTTATTTTATTTCAGTTACCTACATATATGTGTCCACTTATACTAATTATTTTCATCGATCCCATTCTCATTTGTTATATCAATTTCTGTTATCAGCTTTAATCGTTGAATTCATGCCGATTTTTCTTTGCTTGGATTTATAATTCGATTTCCGTGTCTGTATCAGTGTGCCTATCCGTGTCATCTTCTGTATTCTCCAGTCTCGAAAGGTGAGCAATCACTCACGATTAATGTTCTTATATTTATTAAATTTGATTTCAATTGAAACGACAATTGAAATACGCTGCTGTTAGTTATTTACATTGCTATATATGTATATGCCATTATCTATATCAGTTCACCCGTGATATCTAACACCATTATCTACTATTTATATTGAGGATATATGCCTGTTATATTATTATCATATCTGTCATAACTCTACAAGTTCCCTGTTAGTATTGAATTCACTATCGGTTGAAATGATACATACCCGAACGAGCTGTAGAATAGGAGAAAATCGTTATGGGTTGAAATGATAAACCCAAGCGATTTTCATTGAATTGAATTTGGGTTTGCGGGTTGAAATAATATATACCAGTATAAATTTAAATTACAGATCGAAATGAAAAATATCTGTATCACTTGACCATTGGATAGAAAATTTTATACAGACACCGTTGGTCTATATATAAATATTTTGAAAATGATTTCTATGGTTTGGGAAAGAAATATATGGTTTAATAAATATTGATTTTAAGATTATATATATATATTAGGAGATGATTTCCAAGGTTTGAAATTGAATTTATTTAAGAATTATACTCAAATAAGTTTGATTTGAAATTTATTAAATTTGGGATTTTAAATATACGATTTTATAACTTGATATTTTATTATAAGTGATTTGAGTGAATATGTCAAATTTATATAAATTGAAATGGTATATTTAGTTTATGAAATTTGAAATTTGAAGTTTTATTTAAATGTTATTTGAATGATTAAGTAAATTTCTCAAAACCAAATAATAGTGAAGTAAAATTAAGTTATACATATGGAATTATCAAATCTAGTTTTGAAATGTTTGAATATTTAAAGCTTCGAAAATATTGAAATTGAAATGGTTTATTTTGTGGTTCAAATCAGTTTTTTAAAATCGATATAATTTGAAACGTTTTATTGGGAAATTGAAATTAAATGAAATTGATGATTTGAGATTGGATTAAATTTGAATTTAGGAAATTGAGTTGATTTGGAATCGATTTGTGAATTTGAGGAAGCTATTTATTTTATAAAGTATTTTAAATTATATTTAAACTATTTTATATTTTACTTTATAAAATTATTTTAGTAAAAATTATTTTAATATAAATCATTTTTAATATAAACTATTTTTAATATAAACTATTTTAACTTATAACTATTTATATAAACTATTTCACCTTATAAACTATTTTATTATATATACTATTTCAATATCTAAACTGTTTAATTGTTGGAAGTTATGTTTTCAAAGTTATGAATTTCAAAGTAATATGTTTTGAAAGTGTTATAATTTCAAGTGTTGGTTTTGAAAGTGTTATAACTTTGAAAGCGCTATGATTTCGGAAATGGATATATTTGAAATGGAAATGATATCGTATTGATATGGTTTTTTAAATGGTAATGATATTTTGGTTTTGAAATATAAACTATTCTGAAATGACCACGGTGTTATAATACAAATGGTTTTTAAAAAGACCGGGATCAGAAGTTGTCATACTCTCTGCTAACTCTGAAAACCACTTTAACAATTGTGTACACGGTGGAGATTCAAGAATGAAGTAGGATGGTGGTGATGATCCTATATGAGGTATATACGGGGACTAGACTCCCGTGAGTTGGCATAAGGTGGCTAAAACAGGAGCAATCGATGGGCCAATGAGGTCGCTTCTCTAATGGACACACTCATTTGATACCATTCTATTACTTTGTGATTGATTGAGTGCACCCTTTGATATTTTTTGGGAGTGTGGATCGAGGTGGGCGATAGTGGCTGCTATGCGTTATCAGTCTGGAAGTGCAATTGGTATATCTACCTTAGCATTGCCTAGTTGTGCCACGTCACCTACCCTATCGTGCTTTCTACAAGTTTGATTTGTGTCGTACCTATGGAGTATTTATAGTAGCCTCCCTATCTAGAGATACGATGGTACTGTATAGACTATTGGCACTATAAATGTGTTAAGGTGGAAAATGTAAAGCCTTAACGCTATTTTTTTAAAAAGTATACTATACTCTAGACATTATTATAATAGCGTATATTACTACATAGTAGATAGTTTAACGGATCCTTAGAGGTTGGTTATACCAAACATCCTTTGAGTTACTTGTATTTCAGTTGTTATTTCACTTGAGTTGGATTTATTGATATAAGATGTTAATCCTGACTCGAGTGTTTTGTGTTTTGCTTTACGCTCGGGTCAGACTGAGTGATACTGCCTTTGAGAATCAGCTTTGGAGTTGGAGCTTCATTTGGAGATTTATCTACATCTTTTCATCTTGCAGTTATTCAGTATATTTCAGTGATGTATTTGACTATCATATTCGAGACTTATGTTGTATCTTATTTGAGTTGGAGCTTCGTTTGGAGATTTATCTACATCTTTTCATCTTGCAGTTATTCAGTATATTTCAGTGATGTATTTGACTATCATATTCGAGACTTATGTTGTATCTTATTTAACTCTGTTATATATAGTAGCTTCATGAACTACTATTCTTTTGTTTCCGCTGCATTATTGTTATATTACTCTATGTCTGTGATTCTGTGATTTATTTATTTACTGTATATGCTGAGTTTTGCCAAATATAAACTAACAATCTGGTATTTTGAGCAATTCAAATACGGTATGTGTGGATGCAAATGGTTGAAAATACCAGGATGTTACATGTGGTATCAGAGCTTTGGTTTTAGGCAAAAATCAGCATATGTACTACATTTAATTACATAATCACTTTCGTTCGAGTTTAAATCTCTTCCTCTTTGACTCGGATTTCCTTTGAATTTTGGAACTCTCCCATTTGTTCTGAAATCCATTTTGGTCTCTCCTTATTCGTATTTTTGATTCTAGAGCATCCCATAGCTCCACTAAATGATTTTTAAAGAGGTGAAACTCCTTTACAATAGCATCGATTCACCAAAGATTTATATATCCTCGTTTTAGATGCTGCTATCTTTTGTTGAACTCGAATTCTATCTCTGGCATTCGAATGTTGATTTGCTCTAGAATTCTGCCTCCATCTTATTTTGAAGTCACGGTTGGCAGGTTAAGCTTGCCCGCGATTTATATAAGTCTATCCATTCTTTTATCTCTTTGAAAACTATTTATCTCTCTATCGAGCTTATCTTCTAGTAAAATTCTTTTGGTTAGGATCCCTCTATATTTGGATCTCTATCTTTGTTTTGAAATCGATTCTAGAATTATATAGCGAGGTAGCATATTTGTAATTAATATTTAAATTTTTTATATGTTGTGTTGTTTGTGTTGTTTGTGTTGGTTTGGATTTTCAATCGATTCGTCTGATCAATGCTATCGATAGGATTTCCAAAACACTTAAACAGAGCAAAATGACACAATATTGTTTTCAAATTTGGTAAATAAAATAAATTTTGTGTGATTATATTATATATATAATTAAATTTTCTAAAGGATAATAGTAAACTAAATTGGTTATTGAAATGATAAAATTTATTTTCATTTATTATTTTAAAAGCCAATGACTATTGACACATGATGTAAATAAATAAAATTACAAAGCATGGTTTATAAATTGATTCGAAATTTAAATATATTTAAATTAAGAATTTGAGAACTAAATTCCGGTGATTCCAAACTTTAGTTTTAAAGTTTTAAAGGATATATTATTTAAAAGTATTTTTCAAATAGAAATTTTTTCCAAAGAATTTTAAAGGTTTTAAAATCAGTGCTCTTTCCTTTTGTCATTGGAAAATAATTTCGGTGATGATTGCAGCATCATCGACATTTTTTTTCGAGTTTCAGAGTGGAGAGACCACTCTGTAGCTTTGCTAGACTCTGTTTTAAAAAAAATGGATTTTAGTTTAATTTCTGAAGTATGACTTGATTTATATATATATATATATATATGTATGTATGTATGTATATAAGTATATGACTTTAAATTTGATTTGATATATTTATAAATTGATTTGATATATAGTATATATGTATATTTATCTCTAAATGGTTTGAAGTGAATTGGAAATTTTATTCTTAAATTTATGATAATGGATGTTTTCAATTATTAAAATGAAGTTAAACTTTTGAATAAATATTTAAAATTTGAAATGGTTGAATTGGAAAATTTTACTTGTATAATACTCAATTACTTTCCAATATATAACTTACCTAAATCATTCAGAAGTTGAATATGTAATTGAATACTTTACAATGTAAAATGTGACGCCCCACCTCTATACCCACGCTAGCCAAGAACACTACGGTGTAATGCTGTCAACTAGCACAGAGAATAAGGCTGTTGAGGAGCGACCATCCGTGTAATTGCTTTGTGCGAGCACCGATATGCCAGATAAAATATAACATGCATTTCATCTCAAGAGGAAATCCGACATACCGACACAAACTCAAAGCTACTACACAGTGGCTATATATAATCTTCGGAGACAAATATAGAAATAAACATAACATAAATCAGTCATAGACATCCATATCACAAAGGCGGAAGAAGATATGGATATATAACTAACACATGAAAGTGTACATCAGAGTAGTGGTCAAAAAGATCCACAATAATACAAAAGAATAGCAACACATGCTATACTAAAGATAACAACTGTGAGTCTATATCTCAAGTGTATACAACAAAAACTGCTAATCTATATGATTAGCCAAAAGTCAGAGTAAGGAATCCCTAGGGAGGAGTCAAACAGAAGCACCTGTAACATCTCGGTCTGACCCGAGTATTATTTAATAAGAAAATAATAAACGGATCAGTCTAGCGATAAATATCAGATGACATGATATAGAATAAGAGATATGGCATAAACATATGATAACCATAATGGCATACTACAATGAGTATGTAATTGAAAATCAACATGAGATTAATCAATATCACAAGAATCTTCACAAAGATCCAAAAAGGGTTTCATACCCAAAACTTGTATTCACAACAAGTTAATGACACACGAATTCACCAATGCACAAAAATTGATAAATCATATCAATGAAAATCACTAAAATTGGTGAAGCATAAATTCCAGAATTCAAAACACGAAATCCAGAAATCATAAAAGGGGGGAGGCCACACGAACGGGAGCATGAAAACTCACCAACATATGTATCACACGAACGAGACGCTATATCATGGTAGCTAGCCATTAATTTTTGACACACGAACGGCCCGAAGACCATTGGGCGCTACCCCACGTGTGTGAATCGAAATCACACTGAAACGAGGTTTAGTCTCCCTCGCAGACAAAGAGAGGTCGCACAATTGCTAGTCTAAATCACAAAAATGATCGTCATGATCATCAAGAAGTGTCAATTACAGTAAGCTAGTAGATATATGAGCTTAGCTTCATGTCCCATAACCACTAGCTTAACTTAAATATTTACGAACAAATTGTAGATCTCCACTAGAAAATTGTCACAAGAGTTTCAATCGAACAAGTCCAAGAATTAACCGATGGAGTAAACGCAAGCATTTCATACCACTTGTTTTACTAAGCCGTTTAATTAGATTTCTCATACGAGTGAGGTAAAGGTTTTTATATACTAATAGATTGGAAATCGGTTTGAGAAAACGAGCTTTGTAATAAAATAGTGTTGAAATCATTTGAAGAAAGAGTTTTGATATTTACTACCAGTATAGAAAACCTTTGTAATTTAAAGTGAAAAATCATAAAAGTGATTGCAGAAACAATCAATCATCAAAATTCACATTCAAAGACGTGAATAAAATACAAAGAAATCGATACCGAATCCATCGAAATGGATATTCCCAAAAATCACGAAGAATATGTCATCAAGGTCAATAATAAGCGATAATAACAAAATGGAATCAATACGAATCGATTAAAGTTGGAATTCTCAAGCGAATAGGCAAATAGGCAAAAAGAATGCAGATTCAGACGTCTGAAATAAGGATTCAGACGTCTGAATTTGGAAAATAAAATATTTTCCAAAACAGAATTCAGACGTCTGAATCCTTGATTTCAGACGTCTGAAATATGCACTTTTTAGCCTATTTCCTTTCTGCTTCCAAACGAACCAATTCAGACGTCTGAATATTGGGGAATAAAAATTCCCAGTATAATATTCAGACGTCTGAATACTACGTTTCAGACGTCTGAATCAAGGGTTTAGGGCATTCCCTGAACCTAGGCCAAAAATGGCCAGACGGATACCGGAAGCGATCGATCGAGCGACAACGACTAAGGATTTACGCCAAGCGACAACCCAGCCTTAACGGCTCTTCGATACGCCTCAAATATCAATGTCCAAATATCCATAAAAGGATTTTCATAGATTTTGATTTCAAAACACCAAAAATTGGAATATACACTAAATCAATCCAAACCAAAATCAATTGCACAAGAATAAGTGTTAGGAATTCGTACCAAACAATCGAAGATAATTATAGACAAAGACGTGAGATAAAAATCTCATCTTTGAACCCAAACAAATGAAGAAGAAGCTTGAAAGCAAAGGAGAATCAACCACTCTTCAAATCCAACTCAAGAAGATTGATTCTAAGCTTTAAAAGAAGAACATTCCCAAAGTTAGGTTTAGGAATTTCTGAAATTGATAAGAGAATGAGTTGGAGAAGAAGAAGAGAAGGCTTACCAATGGGTTCTTCTATTAGTTTGGAGCTAGAGTTTGATTTGCAAAAGAAAACTAGCGTTTAGAGTTTTAATTTCCTCTTCCACTCTCCATTGTTATAAAAGCTTGAGTATTAGGAAATGAGGAATGAAGTAATGAAGAGGAGAAGGGGTTGGGACTGAGTTAGTAAGTGATTAATGGGTTCAGCCCTAACCAAAGCGCTAAGTGAAAAGGTGGCAAAATTCCTCTAACTCCAAACATGTCAAAGCTTATACTTAAAAAGATCGCAAACGTCATTTTGAACTCAATGGGAGTGGTCCCGAGTCCTAATTCGATCGTATGCAAAAAGTAGCTTTTCGGACTAAATCCCGAGTATCAATAAAATATTTAAATAAAATATTTAAATATAAAATCGATAAATATGCGGATTGTTACAGACTCCCCTCCTTAAAGAAATTGCGTCCTCGCAATATTTAAGAAGAAGATATATATAGTAACAACCATAAAAGCATATTAACACAAAAGAAATTTGAAATAGGAAGTTCACCTCAAAGAGCAGGAGTAAGCAAGTCCGGATGTGTTCGCTCGATGAATTCTCTGGATTCCCAAGAGCAATCCTTAGGATTTGAGGACCATTGAACCTTCACAAGCGGGACATCTTTATTTCGAAGGCGCTTAACCTCCGAAGCAATAATACAAATAAGATGTTGCTCATAAGTTAGATTAGGCGAAACTTCAATCTCTTCCACAACACCGGGCTCAAGAATAGAATCGGAATCTCGAAGGCACTTCCGTAATTGAGAAACATGAAACACGTCATGCATAGCAGAAAACTGAGCCGGTAATGTAAGGCGATAAGCCATAGAACCAATACGTTCAGTGATAGGAAATGGCCCAATATATCGGGGTGCTAACTTTCCCGACCGACTGAAACATACAACACCTTTCATAGGTGAAACACGAATAAAAACAAGATCTCCAACAGAAAATTCTAATCTCCTTCTTCGATTATCGGCATAGGATTTTTATCTACTCTGGGCTTCTTTCATCCTATGACGAATAAGTTCAATCTTTTCTGTGGAATCACGAATAAAGTCTGGGCCTAAAACCAGCTTCTCACCGGCCTCAAGCCAACAAGAAGGAGATCGGCATGGCCTTCCATAGAGTGCCTCAAAAGGTGCCATACCAATACTAGATTGGAAGCTATTATTATAGGAAAATTCAACAAGAGGAATATGATCTTCCCAGCTTCCACCGAAATCAAGCACACAAGCACGAAGAAGATCTTCAAGAGTTTGATTCACACGCTCGGTTTGTCCATCGGACTGGGGGTGATAAGCGGTGCTAAAATTAAGCTTCGTTCCTAAAGCTTTTTGAAGACTCTTCCAGAATCCACTAGTAAACAATGGATCGCGATCACTAACAATAATAGTAGGAACTCCATTTAACAATTTCTTTAACAAAGAGTTTGGCCAAAAGAGGAACGATTCGGTTAGACCGAACGGGAATAAAATGGGCAGATTTAGTAAGTCTATCAACAATCACCCATAAGCTATCATGACCCGAACGAGAACGGGGAAGGCCATCTATAAAATCCATGGAAATTTGGTCCCACTTCCAAATTGGAATTTCTAAAGGTTGCAATAACCCACCGGGCCTTTGATGTTCGACCTTAACGAGTTGGCAAGTCATGCAACGCTTAACGAAGTTAGCGATGTCAAGTTTCATTCCCTCCCAATAATAAAGTCGCTTCATACCCGCGTAAATTTTACTACCACCGGGATGAATGGTAAATTTAGAACGATGGGAATCTTCTAAAATATCTTTTCGAAGATCACTAATATTTGGCATGATAAGTCTACCAAATTTCCGAATGCCGCCACGAGAATCAGTATCAAAGTCTTTCAAGCCTTCAATATCAATTCTATCCTTAAAATTTTGGCCAAGAAGAGCTAAGTCGGGATCTAGCCTTTGAGCTTCAAGAATGCGGTCTAAAAGAGAAGGATGAGCCTCAAGGCTACATAAAACAAATGATGAGCATAAATCGAATACGCGGTCTCGAATCTCACAAGTGGATAAGATCTCGAGATCGTTCCATTCAGATATCATCATAGAAATAACTGCTTGTTGCTTACGACTAAGTGCATCGGCAACTCGATTTCCCTTACCGGGGGTATAAAGGATATCAAGATCATAAGGAGCAAGGAACTCGAGCCAACGTTGTTGACGCAAATTAAGTTCTTTTTGAGAAAATAAATACCTCAAAGACTTATGATCGGTATAAAGAACAAATTTCTCTCCTAATAGATAATGACGCCAAATTCGAAGGGCGAAAACAATAGCCGCGAGTTCTAAATCATGTATGGCATATCTAGTCTCGGCCGGCTTCAATTGCCTAGAAGCATAAGCAATAACACGTTCTTTTTGCATAAGAACGACACCCAAACCAACGCGACTAGCATCAGTATAAACAATAAAATCTTGGTTTCCATCGGGAATCACAAGAATAGGAGCATCGAAAAGGAGTTCTTTTAATTTCTGAAAAGAGGCTTCACATTTGTCCGACCAAACGTATTTAACACCTTTCTTTGTTAAGCTAGTGAGAGGCACGGCAATCTTAGAAAATTCTTTGATAAAACGGCGGTAATAACCCGCCAATCCAAGAAAACTATGAATCTCCGTCACACTCTCCGGTCTCTTCCAATCTTGAATCGCTTCAATCTTTGAAGGATCCACGGAAATTCCGGATTCGGAAATAATATGACCGAGAAACTTCATACGAGATTGCCAAAAGTGGCATTAGAAAACTTTGCTTCTAATTGATTACTCCTCAGAGTTTCCAATACAATCCGAAGATGCTTTTCATGATCCTCCTCGGTTTTTGAATACACAAGAATATCATCAATAAAGATGAGAACAAATCGATCGAGAAAATCTTTGAAAACTTGATTCATGAGGTCAACGAATTAAGCCAGAGCATTCGTTAAACCAAATGGCATAACAAGCCATTCATAAGATCCATATCGAGTACGGAACGATGTCAATGGAATGCTATCCTCTGCAATACGAAGCTGATGAAAACCGGTTGCCAAGTCCAATTGTGAAAAGACTCTAGCACCACTAAGTTGGTCAAATAGATCATCAATCCAAGGTAAAGGATATTTATTTTTAATAGTAAGATCGTTAAGCTTGCGATAATCAACGTAGAGCCTAAGAGTACCATCGGATTTCTTTATGAAAATAGCCGAAGCTCCCCAGGCAAGGAACTAGAGAGAATAAATTGCTTCATCCCCAATTTGGAGAATTGTTTGTGCATCTCCTCATTCTCCTTATTAGACATGCGATAAGGAGGACGAGTAATAGGTTGAGCTCCAGGGATAAGATTAATTTTGAACTCAATTGCTCGCTTAGGTGGCAATCCTAAAACGGGCTCAAATATGTCAGAAAATTCATGAACAACGTGAACAAGAGCAATGACGTCTTCCTCATCATCATTATCATCATCACGAGGATTTAAAGAATATAAAGATGCAGTCAAAGAAGAATCCGAATCTTTAAGAATAATAGAAATCTGCTTTACAGATTGCGGGTGTCGGAGATAAATAGTCCGCTCGGGACATAGGATGTGAGCTTCATAACGGTTAAGCCAATCCATTCCCGAAATCATTCCAAAGCCTAAATAACGCATGACATGCAAATCGGCTAAGAAAGGAAAATCACACAAAATAATCTCCACATCTTTACATAGCAAACTAAGAGTTGCGGATCCATCAACCGGATTCACGATTCTTAAAGAAGTCATTAAAGCAACAACACTTAAAGAAAAGGTATTGACAAGTTCCTTTGATACCAAAGAGTGGGATGCACCCGTATCAAAGAGAACTCGAATAGGTTGATCATGAAATATAATAATACCATCAAGGATAGAATGAGGTATACCTTGACCACGAGATGTGTTGCTAGGGGCTTGAGCAACATTTAACTTTCCCTCCTTCCTATTTTGAAGTTTGGGACATACCTGCATAAAATGGTCCAGGCTCTTACAATAGCGACAAGATTTGGGCTTAGAGCACTTATTCGCAAAATGATCCCCAGATCCACAGTTGAAGCATCTCGCACCCTTAGGAGAAAGAGACCTTGCCGCAGGGGTTGCTTGCTTACCCTTTTTACTGGGATAAGGGCCTTTGAATTTACCGGGCCTCTTTTTGTTGTTGAAGTTGGGTTTGGAAGCTACTACTTCAACATCACTTTCCCTATCCGCCTCTTTAAGACGAAGAGCGATGTCAATGAGTTGGTCGAAGGGAACTTCTAATTTTAGAAGTAGTGGCTTCTTGAGATTTTTGTTTAAGCCATAGACAAATCTTTGGTTCTTCTTCAATGGGGTGTTGATGTATTCAACCCCATATTTGGAAAGTGACTCGAAGGATGCAACATAATCAGTCACAGAGGCTTCACCCTGAACAAGGTCTATGAAACGCCGAGCCAATGTCACTTTCTCTGCTTCTGGCACGAATTTTAATTCGAAGCATTCCCGGAATTGCTCCCAAGTGAGACCCGCTTCATTAATCTCAGAAATAAGAAGTTCGTACCAGTCCAATGCTCTCTCTTGGAGCATACTGGAAGCCACCTGAACACGGTGAAGATCGACGAGATTCATGCGAATGAAGATTCGATCGCAGGTCCTCAACCAAGCTTGGACCTCGATGATAGTTTCAGAACCTTTAAATGGCTTCCCACCTAGGTTGGTGTAATCATTGCACAAACGTGCAAACCCAGATTTAGCATGAGTAGGTTCCGGATTAGAACCAGCTGTTTGAGCATTCGTGACAAGGTCAAGAAGTTGCTGGGTAGTCATAAAAACTCCATCTTGAGGTGGAGCACTAGATAGTCCAGCTCTGGGATGACCAGGTTAACCATTTCTCTTCCTTAAGAAGGAAAGAAAAAAAAGAAGAAAAAAGGTTATTCACGAAATGAATATCAAGCAATCTTGATAGATAAAACAAGGAATCATAAAGAAAATAGGATGAATCGGTACGAAGACTCGAATTAAATCCTAAAGCACGACTCCTAAGAAAGACTTAGGACGATGATCCTTGTTATAATATTCCATATTGTTCCGAAATTTGGCTCTGATACCAAGCTGTGACGCCCCACCTCTATACCCACGCTAGCCAAGAACACTACGGTGTAATGCTGTCAACTAGCACAGAGAATAAGGCTGTTGAGGAGCGACCATCCGTGTAATTGCTTTGTGCGAGCACCGATATGCCAGATAAAATATAACATGCATTTCATCTCAAGAGGAAATCCGACATACCGACACAAACTCAAAGCTACTACACAGTGGCTATATATAATCTTCAGAAACAAATATAGAAATAAACATAACATAAATCAGTCACAGACATCCAATCACAAAGGCGGAAGAAGATATGGATATATAACTAACACATGAAAGTGTACATCAGAGTAGTGGTCAAAAAGATCCACATAAATACAAAAGAATAGAAACACGTGCTATACTAAAGAATACAACTGTGAGTCTATATCTCAAGTGTATACAACAAAAACTGCTAATCTATATGATTAGCCAAAAGTCAGAGTAATAAATCCCTGGGGAGGAGTCAAACAGAAGCACCTGTAACATCTGGGTCTGACCCGAGTATTATTTAATAAGAAAATAATAAAGTCTAGCTATAAATATTAGATGACATGATATAGAATATGAGATATGGAATAAACATATGATAACCATAATGGCATACTACAATGAGTATGTAATTGAAAATCAACATGAGATTAATCAATATCACAAGAATCTTCACAAAGATCCAAAAAGGGTTTCATACCCAAAACTTGTATTCACAACAAGTCAATGACACACGAATTCACCAATGCACAAAAATTGATAAATCATATCAATGAAAATCACTAAAATTGGTGAAGCATAAATTCCAGAATTCAACACACGAAATCCAGAAATCATAAAAAGGGGAGAGGCCTATCACACGAACAGGAGCATGAAAACTCACCAACATATGTATCACACAAACGAGACGCTATCTCATGGTAGCTAGCCATTAATTTTTGACGCACGAACGGCCCGAAGACCATAGGGCGCTACCCCACATGTGTGAATCGAAATCACACTGAAACGGGGTTTAGTCTCCCTCGCAGACAAAGAGACATCGCACAATTGCTAGTCTAAATCACAAAAGTGATCGTCATGATCATCAAGAAGTGTCAATTACAGTAAGCTAGTAAATATATGAGCTTAGCTTCATGTCCCATAACCACTGGCTTAACTTAAATATTTACGAACAAATTGTAGATCTCCACTAGAAAATTGTCACAAGAGTTTCAATCGAACAAGTCCAAGAATTAACCGACGGAGTAAACGCAAGCGTTTCATACCACTTGTTTTACTAAGCCGTTTAATTAGATTTCTCATACGAGTGAGGTAAAGGTTTGTATATACTAATAGATTGTAAATCGGTTTGAGAAAACGAGCTTTGTAATAAAATAGTGTTGAAATCATTTGAAGAAAGAGTTTTGATATTTACTACCAGTATAGAAAACCTTTGAAATTTAAAGTGACAAATCATAAAAGTGATTGCATAAATAATCAATCATCAAAATTCACATTCAAAGACGTGAATAAAATCCAAAGAAATCGATACCGAATCCATCGAAATGGATATTCCCAAAAATCACGAAGAAAATGTCATCAAGGTCAATAATAAGTGATAATAACAAAAGGGAATCAACATGAATCGATTAAAGTTGGAATTCTCAAGCGAATAGGCAAATAAGCAAAAAGAGTGCAGATTCAGACGTCTGAAATCAAGGATTCAGATGTCCGAATTTGGAAACAAAAATATTTTCCAAAACATAATTCAGACGTCTGAATCCTTGATTTCATACGTCTGAAATAGGCACTTTTTAGCCTATTTCCTTTCTGCTTCCAAACGAACCAATTCAGACGTCTGAAATATAGATTCAGCCGTCTGAATACTAGGGAATAAAAATTCCTAGTATAATATTCAAACGTCCGAATACTACGTTTCAGACGTCAGAATCAAGGGTTCAGGGCATTCCCTGAACCTAGGCCAAAAATGGCCAAACGGATGCCGAAAGCGATCGATCGAGCGACAACGACTAAGGATTTACGCCAAGCGACAACCCAGCCCTAACGGCTCTTCGATACGCCTCAAATATCAATATCCAAATATCCATAAAAGGATTTTCATAGATTTTGATTTCAAAACACCAAAAATTGGAATATACACCAAATCAATCCAAACCAAAATCAATTGCACAAGAATAAGTGTTAGGAATTCATACCTAACAATCGAAGATAATTATAGACAAAGATGTGAGATAAAAATCTCACCTTTGAACCCAAACAAATGAAGAAGAAGCTTGAAAGCAAATGAGAATCAACCATTCTTCAAATCCAACTCAAGAAGCTTGATTCTAAGCTTTAAAAGAAGAACATTCCCAAAGTTAGGTTTAGGAATTTCGGAAATTGATAAGAGAATGAGTTGGAGAAGAAGAAGAGAAGGCTTACCAATGGGTTCTTCTATTAGTTTGGAGCTAGAGTTTGATTTGCAAAAGAAAACTAGGGTTTAGAGTTTTAATTTCCTCTTCCACTCTCCATTGTTTTAAAAGCTTGAGTATTAGAAAATGAGGAATGAAGTAATGAAGAGGAGAAGGGGTTGGGACTGAGTTAGTAAGTGATTAATCGGTTCAGCCCAAACCAAAGCCCTAAGTGAAAAAGTGGAAAAATTCCTCTAACTCCAAACATATCAAAGCTTATATTTAAAAAGATCGCAAACGTCATTTTGAACTCAATGGGAGTGGTCCCGAGTCCTAATTCGACCGTATGCAAAAAGTAGCTTTTCGGAGTAAATTCCGAGTATCGATAAAATATTTAAATAAAATATTTAAATATAAAACCGATAATTATGCGGGTTGTTACATAAAATGATGTAAAAAGAAATTATAAATAAAATTTAAGTGATTTTAATAAATTTTATACACTTAAATTTTAATTATGAAATGTTAATAGAGAAAAATATAATAATAATAAGGAAATTGAATAATAAATGAGATTAATAAAATAAATTTTGTTTTGAAGGAATTAATAAATTGAAATTAAATCATATGATTAAAATATCTTGAATTTAAAATTAATTATTGAATATTAATTAATTTAAACTAAAATTTATATTGTTTAAATTTATTATTTTATTTGGTTTTACAAATCTATTTTCTTTTTAGTTGTTTCTATTCTCCTACCTCCTTCCTTCTTGGGGACGAAAAGTTTTGAGTGGGGGAGAGTGTAACAACCCATAAATTTTTATAATTTTTTTGTTTTAATAAAATATTTAATTGAAATTTTATGGAATTTTAAATAATTGAAATTGAAAATGAAAATTTAAAATTTGGAATACGTCTACTTTAACATAGAAAATGGTAAATTTTCATCAGAGAATATGAAAGTTTATTTTATTGCGTAGTTTTATTTAAATTTAAATCAGTTAAAAATTGATGGTAATAAAATGTTTTCCAAATCGGAATATTTTTACACAATAAATTTGTAAACCATCTTCTGAGCGAGACGTCATATTTCGTTTCTCCAAATTTGGACTGTTGTTGCTCCGTTTATCTTATTTTCAGCAAATTAGCAGCATTTTCGGTATCGATTATCGACTTTTGATAGGACAATCGTACCTCTAATGTCTGTATACCATTTTGATCGTCTCGTCATGCTGATCTCTACGATATATTCATTTCTATGTTTCAATGGCCGGAACGAGGCGGAACCCGCGTGCAACTCCCTAATTTTTCAACTTCCGAGAGTCGACATTAATACGTCCACCGTATCAAATGCCACAAAATCGAATGCCGGAAAACCGAACCGTTAGGGTCAAAAAAGAAGAAGATATAAGAAGAAACAGAAATAACAATAGAATCTCATATTTCGCAGCGGAACAACAAATAATAGATAAATGAATATCTTTAAAACAAAAGCACTATATCAGTTTATACATACATCATCAGAGTGTATGACAATAACACAAAGCTGGCAATTATAATAACTTGTGTACAAGAAATTTTGACTTGCACTAACCCAAACGCAACGGAAACTACACAGTATAAGTGTGGTACGTCTCGCCATCCAGCTTAAACTCTAGATCTCCACAGCACATCTTTTTTGACTACGCTCCAAGATAGCTGGTAACCAGACTTTAGGCTACCCGTGTGGAAAATTATGGGAACCCAGAGTTTAGAAAGGGAACAATAAACACCAGGTCAGTCATGCGACTGGTGTGAGATCTTAAAAACAGTTATTTTACACAAAAGAATTCAAAAGGAATCCACAATGCTTTTTGGAAAATGAAACTACCATAAGGCCTCTCGGCACACACACAACGCAATCGCACACTTGGGGGTGATTTCTCCTTATGATAGTCAAACATGCTTGATACACAAAATCCTTTTTTTGATAATATTATTATTAGTGCATAGTGCAGAAAACATTTCGAAAGTATAATATTAATCTTAGCCAGCATAGGTACCATTACATTATACTTGCTATAGCTACCATTTAAGAATGGCAGGTTATACAATTGCAATCGTAAAGGGCACATATTGGTAATTGGATTTCCAACAAATGGTCAGGCTAAGGAACTTCCTATTGCCACATGGGTATGCCTCTGGAGGGACCCCCGAGAACTTAACCAGCTCTCTGCCAACACAAGGCTGGGTTACCTCTGTAACTAGGTAACTACTACATGAGTATGCCATCCTCCGGTCGTTTGCGACCTTTATCCGAGCATCCTCAACCACAAAGCAACAAACACAAAGTATAATAAATTTGCAGCAACCACATAGGTTAAATATTTGGGCTTCATACCATGATACAACCCTTTTCCAGAAGAAAATGACATACCCCCAAATAACGCTACCCTCAAATAACATTGACGCATCCTTCCTGTTTCGACCATTTTCGGTGTGTGAGGTCACAAAGTCTCATCCACATAGCTACACTTTTCATAAATTCATGCTTCGATCAATAAATGATCAGCAGCACTTTGTATGCCACATTACCAATTTGGGAATATATCACTACTAACCATCAATTACATAACCTCTGAGCTCGTACATCTCAGAGAAGGGTATTAAGCTAAGAGAATAAATTCTCTGCCACCAACAGAAATGTATTTGATAGAAACCAGCTTTACATCTCAAAGTGTAATGTCAGACACACATCCATACAAGTCCATTCCGGGATCAAATGGAACCGAAGGCACTTCAAAGAAGCCCTTGCAATTCGGATATTCGCTAATCACGTCCGGAATCCCCATCACAAAGGGTGATAAAAATCTCTATACCAGAGCAACCCGGTGCAGAGATATTCGACAGGTAATCCTTTCGTTTTCGAAAATACCTAGTCTTCAACACCGTCTTCAAATGCAATCCCATTTCGTCGCATCATTATTCGAAATAGGTTTTATGACACAAAGTCCTCTCCCGGCTAATCCGAATAATGAGCACTTATTTTTAAAAAATAAGTGTTACATTCAGATTTAAACAAATCACAACAAATTTCCACTTTGATCTTTTAAATAAAAGATACATCACAATCACAAAGGTTCAATGTGGTTTTCGAATATCCATTTGGAATCCGACCCCCGGTCGCATCGAAATTCAAATGTCATTTAAGAGCCAATATTGATAGCTGGTTATTTAACTATCAATCAACATTCACAACAATTACCGGATTTACAATAATTTTCCCCCAATTATATTTTCAAAATATCTTCGCAAGATATAATTTTAACACTTCAACTATTTGAAAACAAATTTAAAATCACTTTTCACCTTTCAATCTTTTGAAAACAAATTTCAAATCACCTTCCCCACGTGGAATAAATTTCCAAATATTTATTCGATTCCACTGAAAATTAGCCAAGTTCAAATACTTTAAAATCATTTAAATTACTTATCCAAACATATATACTTGGAAATATTTAAAATAAAACTATTTTTAAACACTTGCTTAAATATTAATTATGAAAATATTATACTAATATGTCATATGATACTTCAAGTCCAAACTAATTTTAAAATAAAATTAGTAGATAAAATATAAATATTTAATTAACTATTCTCTAAATTAAATATCAATTTAATCTTTAAAATAATCCCTTCTATAATTAATTAAATAATCTTTATTTTAAAGGTTTAAAACAATTTCCAAAAATAATTTCTCCAACAATATTCTTTCAAATCAATTTCTAGAACCTTTAATTTATACTTCAAAAGCTACTTTGAAAATATACTCGGCTTTCCAAGGAAGAATTCTCTTTCCATTCAATTAATAAATCTTCTCGATTTATTTTAATTTACATTCCAAATCTATAAATTTCTTTTCACACCTTTAAAAATAAACCAACATTTATTTTTAAAACAAAATTCCCGTCCTTTATAAAATTCCCATTGTGAATTTTAAATTTTCAAAATATCTACAGATATACGATTTCTAAATTGATTTCAAAAATCATTTCCAAATATCAAATTAATTTCCAAATTAATTTCAAATTTTATTTTAAACACCAAATCAAATTCCAAATTGATTTCAAAATTAATTTCAATACCAAATCGATTTCGTTCAAACACCAAATCAATTTTCATATTGATTTCCCAAAGATTTATTCTTTTAACACCAAATCAATTTTCGAATTTATTTTTAAAACAAATTCCTTTATCTCTGCCGAATTATTTAAAAAAACCATATTTAAAATAAATTCTTCACCTTTTGAATATTATTACTTGAAATCCATTTATTAAACTTTTTCCCACATTTTATAATTTTATTCAATAGGATTTAACTATAGATTTTGTACTTAAAATTAAAAAATCCAATTTTATTTATTTCTAGTATCCTACGATACCAAAAATATATTCGGCTGAATTTTAGCCTTCAATGATTTCAATAACAATATAATCACACACAGATTTTAAATAAATCAACAGGCAATATTGAAACAAATTCAAATATTTAAGGAATCCAGTTGGATCCCTCCAACCTATTTCCCTGCATCCACAGACGTTAGCACAACTATTAGATACCAATTCCACTTCGAGGTGGAATATCGTCGTATATGGGATTTATAAAATATCATCTGCTATTATGCGGTGCATAGGGTCTCATCCGCTATATAATGCGGAAAATCAATCACTCCAAATACATATATAATACCAATTCCACTTCAAGATGGAATATCGCAGTATGTGGGTTTAATATAATATCATCCGCTATTATGTGGCGAATATGGTTTAATTCAATACAACCGATAATAAATTATCATTCAACCACACAATCAACATTTTTTTTTAAATTTAACTATTTAAAATCAAATCAGAAAACCAGATTGAGTGAGGAGATCTCACCTTTGCCTTACGCATGCAACCCATTTCCATTTCAGCTTGTCTTCTTCATGATTTAGACCTTGTACAACATTATATAATTTTTATTAACATTTGGAATAATTGAACGATTAGTTATCATTTATAAAATTAAATTTTTAAACCAATATTTCTATAATCATTTCTAGTAACCAAAATAATTATATAAGTTAATTAAATGTAACGACCCGTAAAATTTTGCTAATTAAATTTGTTAATTTAATGAATCTTGTTATTTAATATTGAAAGGAATAAAAAATTATAAGGTAATAATGTTAGTGTAAGTTGATAAATAATTAGTGCAATCCCAATAAATTGAAACAATTGAAAACCTATAATTGATTGTAAATAGTAATTTTGGAAATAAATTCAAAGTTATATTAATTTATGAAATAATACGTAATAAACTGTAATGCGACAAAATCAATGTTAGTTTAAATTAAAGAAATAATTGGAATAATGTTAATTCTATTTATAATAGGACAATTTGTTGAATTTAAAAGAATTGAAATAAAGACTTATCAATTTAATGGGATTTGAACTATAATAATTGGATTTAATTGCAAATAAATGAAGTTAAATATCTATATATTACGCTAATTGAAATTAAGATGGAATGTGAGAATATAATGTAATAGATCATAAATCCAATGTTAATTTCATCCGTTTGATAATAATGAATTAAATAATAAAATGAAAAGTAAATTAAATAGAATTATTGAAAAATAAATTTATAATTTTTGAACTCATGGAATTGAGGTTAACACTGAAATTGATAAATTAATCAACTCAAATGGACATTTAAATTTGTTTAAATCATTGTAAATGATTAAGAAATTTAAAAATGATAGGAATTGTCAATTATAGAATTGAAATTGAAAATTTGATTTAATTAATTTAATATTAATTTATTTAGTTAACTAGAAAATAGCCATTTTTGCCGTTGTCTTGAATTTCGACGGAACTAGTTTCATCGGATCCGTAACAGTAAATTATTGTAGGATTTTAAGTTTCGTAACAATCGGACTTGTCATTTGATCATAGCCTTGAAATCAATTTAGTTGAAATCAAATGAAATCAATTTGAAATAACTTGATTTTAACATAACTTCTTCATACGATGGAATTTGGACTCGAAACCTATTCCATTGATTTTAAAATATTCAAAAACACCTATTTTGATATATGGGTTGACCCAATTTCGTTCCGGAGTCGAAACGGGCTTTTCTGGCCATTTATCGTTCATCGGTCCAAACAATCGTGTCCATTCTTCTCCATTTCTGACCTACCTATATATACCTTGTTATAAACCCTAACCTATCGCTTTATTCATTTTTTCTGTACATACAATTCCAATTTCTCCTCTTCCTCATTTTAATGGCAAACAACCAAAATTCCATTTGCAATTTCAAATCAATTTCAAAGACAAAGATTCAAACTACACAAATAATATCGAATTATATATGGATTTAAAGCTCTCGACGAGCGCAAGTCAAATATATGATTTGTTTTTCAAGTGGATCTCTAATTGTCCAGAATTCGTGGGATTACTCCCGACCGTTCATCGTACGTTATCGGAACTGACGGCGGATCGTCGACTTCGCGACGATCACGGAGCACCGCTGTGTAGAGGAGCCGATCCATGTGGCTACTTGGGTCTTCAGGGGTTTGGATGCGTGTGAAATCGACGATGGATAGGCCCTTGTCGGTCTCGGCCTGAGGCGTTTTGGAGGCGGCGGAGCTCCAGGTTTTGAAGGCGAGGGGGCGGCCGGGAGTGGTGGTTGTGCTAGCGTAGTCTGATCGAGGGGATGATGGATGTGGTTGGCGCGTTTTGGCCGCAGCGTAACTCGACGGCTAGGGTTTCAGTTGAAACCTAGGTACGTTCGAGTGCGATGTAGGTTGGGAGAGAGATGCGTGACGTATAAGTTTCGGTTGTTATTTTATTTATTTTATAATTTAAATCGTTCAATCTTCTAACTCAAATAATTTATGCGTACGAGGTCCGTTTTATGCGCGGTTTTCTCCGCTAGGTTCGTATTGGAATTCCGAACATTATGGCGCTAGTTTGGACGGATTTTGAGACTGTTCAAATTTTGGGTTTAAATTGGATTTAAATTCAATTTAAATTCAAAAGGTAAGTGTTTTAACCCACTCACAACTTCTAAAATTTCTTATGTGTGTTAAATTAATTTCTGATGTGATTAGAAATTTATTTATGACTATTTGGCATATTTTTATCATCATTTTAGTTAAATTGAATTTATCGAATTAAATTGTTATATAATTTATTATTGCATATGTTTGCGCCAAAATTGGTCACAAACTCCAAGTACCGTGAAAGCACCAAGTTATAAATATAGATCAGCAATATTCCAAGCACAATCTCAGATCTAAGCAATATTAAGTATAACAATTCTGAAATAACAATCAGGGACACGAAATTTATAGTGGTTCGGCTATCTCTGGCCTATGCCCACTTCAGATGATAATCCTTTATTGAATTTTCCTTGCTGGTTACAGATCATTACAGCAATTACAATGAACAAATTCGAGTAGAACTGTTGTGTTGAAGTGTGGAATTGAATTCGACAGAGTTTGGACGTCGGATCGCCAAATGATCCCTCTTCTGTAAGTTCCATGGGGTATTTATAGGTGTAGGAGCCTGGTATCGCGCTCAAACTTGGGAGACTTCTTCTGGCATGTGAGTGGCCCCACGCGATCGATCCCACCAAGTTTCGACTCTATCTATGATCGATATGAATCAATTTCGTATCGATGAAGAAATCGCCCAATCGAGATGAAACTTGGAAGGAACATTCTTTAGCTTGTACGTAAGCTCCTGTGAAAATTTCGTAGCATTTGGACATGTGGTTTGGGATATATGATCGATGTAATCTCATGTTCTTCGAAGGCTGTCGAGTTCGTGTCCATGGTTTCATATCCATCCCCTTCGCATCGATCAGAAGCACACGCTTTCTCGTGATGTGGAACGAAAAACCGGGGGAGATCCACATCCTTCGCTGCGTTGACCGAGTTACACCCAATACCGAAGATTTGCTCATATCGACCGTTAATTCGCGTCCATCCACTTCAGCCCTTCAAATTGATTATCAATTCGCATCCATTTACCGTAGCCTCTGCTCTATCGATAATTGTGGGTATATTTCCTATCTTTCGCTGCTACCATCGATATGAAATGAACCCGCTTGAGCATGGATACGAAAAAGGACTCAGATGCTATCGATTCGAACAACCACGAACGGGATGGATACGAACTGTGCTCACCTGTGATTGATAAGAACTGTATTGCACCCTGATCAATACGAAGCCATTCTATCATGATGGATACGAAGTAAAATCGACACGACGCTGCAGTTATTAGATCGATGCGAAGAGACAAAACCCGGATGGAGTCGAACAGCATCGATTCGAACAAGGCACTATGATGGATTCGAACAACATTTTTCCCTAACTTGCATCGATCATATCTTGAACACACGAACCCCGATTGACCTGAAATTTGAAACATATCCTCTCCTAGTCCTGATCATCATCTCCAATCGATTCTGTCCTGATCGAAGCTTGGCCAAATTTTAACGACATCGATTGCAGCCTTGTTTTCAATCGATCTCCAACCCTGATATCCATTCTTTCTTGCCAATTTGTTGATATTCCAGCCTTGACCAATTTGTTTGATATTCCAGCCTTTAGCATATTTTTATCATCATTTCAGTTAAATTGAATTTATTGAATTAAATTGTTATTTAATTTATTATTGCAAATAAACTGCTAGTTAAAGAATTAGTCAATTTATCATTGAATATAAACTGCCAGTAAATACCTATTATTGATTATCTGTTTTATATTGATGTTATTGTTTGAAATGGATGATGATTGTGATAAATGATTAATAATTGTTATTGGATGAATGGATGTTGTATGTTATATTGTTATAAATTACAAGTTGTATGCATTTTTATTTCATTCGGGATTACACTTTAAAATGATATATAACCGTATTTTTATTTTAAATTACGGATTGAAATGATAAATATCCGTATCCCTTGACCATAGGGTAGAAAATTTTATACAGACACCGTGGTCTATATATAAATATTTTGCGAATGATTTCTATTGTTTTGGAAAGAAATACATGGTTTAATAAATATTGATTTTTGATGTTATATAAATATTATTATTATATATAGTTAAATTGTTAAATTTAAGATATGTATAAATTTGTTTAATAAAAAAAATATAAGTTTAATAGTGGAGTTTGATTTTATTAAAATAAAATATGGTTAAGTATTTAAATCATATTTTAATATAGAGGTTATAATGTTAAATAAATTAAGGTTAGAAGGTAAATTGGAAATATATCTAAAATTGAGTTTATTTAAGAATTTAACTTAAATAAGTTGATATAAAATGTATTAAATTTGAAATTCTAATGGTATGATTTTTATAACTGGATTTTGGGTTTAGGGTAAATCAAATGAGTATTTCAAGTATTAATGAATTGAAGGAAATATTTAGTTATTTGTAATTGGAGTTTTATTTAAATGATAAGGGATTTATTATGTAAAATATTTCAAAACTAAATAATAGAAAATTTAATTGTTTAATCGAAATTATCAAATTTAGTTTTGAAATTTTGGAATATTTAAAGCCTTGAAATATATCGAAATTGAAATGTTTCGAAGTTATGAATTTTGAAGTACTATGTTTCAAAGTGTTATTATCTCAAATGTTTGGTTTGAAGTGTATAAATTTGAAAGTGCTATGATTTTGGAAAGGGATAAATTTGAAATAAAAATGATATTACATTGATTTGGGTTTTAATGAAGATGATATCTTATTTATTTGGTTTTTGAAGTGGAAATTATATCGTATTTATATGGTTTTGAATGGATATTATATTCCGGTTACGAAGTATAAATATTTTGAAATGACCGCGGTGTTATAATAATGTTTGGTTGTTAAAGAGACCGGGATCGGAAGTTGTCATACTCTTTACCAACTTCGAAAACTACTTTAACAACCGTGTACATGGTGGAGATTCCAGAATAGAGTAGGATGGTGGCGCCGTTCCTTTGAGGTATGAACGTGGACCCGACTCCCATGAGTTGGCATAAGGTGGCTAAAACAGGAGCAATTGACGGGCTAATGATGTTATTCCTTTGATCGGACACACTCATTCGATATTATATTCTGACTTTGAGATTGATTCGGTGGCCACTTTTGATTCTTTTGATTTAGGGGTGTGGCTCGAGGTGGGCGGTAGTAGCTGCTATGCGTTACCATCGGCCTGGTAGTGTAATTGGTATGTCTACCCTGGCATTGCCTAGTTGTGTCATGTCACCTACCCTAGCGCACCTTGTACGAGTTTGGTTTTCTCCCGTGGCCCGTGGAGTTTTAGGGTAGCCTCCCGATATGGAGATGCGCTGATACTGGATGGACTATTGGGACTATTACATGTTAAGGGGAATATTGGGTCACTCCTTAACGCTATTTAAAAGTAAGTTTATTGTACTATAGGCATTATTATAATAGCGAAATATTACTACATAGTAAATAGTTTAACGAATCCTTAGGAGATGTGAATCCCGACCATCTTTTAAGTTACTGCACTCACGTTTGACACTGGATAGGAGATGTCAAATCCCATAAACATCTCTGACGTCGTTCCACTCATATTTATTTTAGTTGATTTAACTTACATAAGATCTTTTAGTTCTGACTCTAGTATTTTGCCTTTTCAATTCGCTAGGGTCAGCCTGAGCATTACAGGATATGAAGACTTTATTTCTGGAGGACGAAGATGAAGATTTTATTACTATTATTTATCATATTATTCCACTACATTCATACTGTTCCGTTGCATTGTAATTATTATTCTCTGGTATGTATAACTCTGATTTTATAGTGTATTAGTATAATCAAATGTTTTGTAAACAGCTTCATGAACTGTTTATTTAATTATTATATTTTATCGTTTCGTTGCAAGATTCTATTTTGTTTTTCTTTCTCTGCTTTTTCTTATTTACCCCATAACAATTTGCCCTTCCGTATTGTTTGAGTCTGACATGTGTGGTTTATCGTCGATTTAAAGCGTATAAAAGGCGGGATGTTACATCTGGTATCAAGGCCTTGGTTTAAC
Source organism: Allium cepa (assembly GCA_030765085.1). NCBI lineage: Eukaryota > Viridiplantae > Streptophyta > Magnoliopsida > Asparagales > Amaryllidaceae > Allium > Allium cepa. The sequence continues at coordinate 1,029,472,894 of CM060929.1, forward strand.
GATAAGCCTTAGCTTTGTGGGGTCTGACTCTTTACAAATAGGGTAGTAATACCCTATGATGAGTCGCTGAGTGTATATATATGAGAGAGTGTATTTGTTAGTGTTATAAAAAGGGTTTTGATATTGTGTTAATTTGTTCCGTTTTGTATTTATAAATTCTGGTTGGTGAGTAGGACGTTATGACATCAATAGGGATTTGTAAACACTTAATAGGACATACCAACACAATATTTGTTTTGAATATAGGTGAATGAAATAATTTTGCCTATTATATTTTCTATATATATAAAATAATTTTTTTATAAATGATATATATATATATTTGGTTGCAATATATTGGTCGTTACGTAATGAAATTTATAAATAATAGTTGAAATGAGACTGAAAATAAAATAAATAAAAATTGGGAATTTAGAACTTAAGTTCCGGGGTTTTGAAACTTCCTTTCGAATGATTTTAGAATATAGTAATAATATTAGAAGTATTTTATGATATAAATATTTCAATATAATTTGAAAGAATTATTTTAAAGAAACTTTGGAAAGAAATAAGTTCTGTACTCCCCTCTCTGTTGCTGGAAAATAATTTCGGTGATGAGTGCATGCATCATCGTCATCCATTTTCGAGTTTTGATTTGAGATGGCCACTGTAGTAGTTTTACTACGGATTTATTTTGATAACCAAATATAAATTTTTAATTTTTTTAAATACAATTGGATATATAAGTTGTAAGTATACAATTATCTATTATTTTTAAAATGATTTGAAATTTAACCCGGTATTTAATTCTAAATTTTCCATCAGTTAATAGTTTCAATTGCCTTAGTGAAACGGAATTTAACTAATAATTGAAACCTATAAATGAAATAATAGATCTAATGCTAAGTTATAAATGAATTTTCAAGAAAGTTGAAATTTTAACCTATAAAACAAAAGATATGATTATTGAACATTAAATTAATTAAAAGAAATGAGATGAACTTGTATAAATTTCAATTGCATTCTTAACAAGCATATATATGACTTACCAGATATTAAAAGTTCTAATGTCTAATAAGAAATGTAATGGATATTATACAAGTAATAAACTTGAGGTAATGAAAGTATGTAATGAAATTGTTTTATAAATAAGAATTTGATGTTGTAATTGTTGTGAACTTAAGTTATAATTAAAATGTTACTGTAATAAAGGTAATAGGAAGTAAGTATTACAGGTATAAGATTATAAACTTAGTAAATGAATTGATATGCAAAGAAATTGAATTAGACGTGAATACTATAAATAAATGAATGTTAATAAATGGAATTATGTAATAATAAATGAATGAATAAATATAATGAGATAAAGAGGAAACTGACATGACATTAATAAATGAAAATGAATATTCGTAAGTAATAAATGGAAATAAAGGAAATAAACATTGAATCATCGAATAAAAGTAAAAGTTTGTAAGAAGTAAATGAAAATTTAAAGGATGAATCATTATATGAATGAAAAGGGAATCAAACAACAAATGTATGAAATGAAATTAATAAGAATGAACTTGATTTATTATTTGAAATTGTTGCTTGTTTGGTTTATGGTTGTTTGGGCAAGGACACTTTACTGTTGAGATGTATGAATAATCTATTTAGTTTCATCTAAGACTGTTGAGTAAATGGTGCACTTAGTAGTTTATTTTCATTCTATACAATTTATAGTTTTAAACCCGAACAACCATTGGTTTTGTTTGCTATGGATAATTGAATTGTGTTGATTTTGTATGATGATTGTATGATGTGGTTGCAAGCGATTGTTATTTATATTGATCTGTTTGTTAGTGGTTGAAACAACTGTAAATACTTCATTTTACATAATTATTAACTCTTTTGGATTATATTAGTGAAATACAGGTTATGGAAGCAATTGCTACTGCTTTTGGTTTCATAATTAAGTGTTAATTGCTCGACAAATAGGTACGTTCTCAGATTACGGTTTATAGCGTTATTATATTGTTTTTCCCGTGTTGGGATATATATTATTTTGGAAAATATATGTTATATATTGTGTATTTGACATTATATTTTGTCCTGAGCCTCTCCGTACAAAGGATACTCTGTCGAAATTTTTCATAAATTTTGGACCTAGAAAAAATTTGAAAAATATTTTCCAAACTTGCTAATTTGAGTATAAAAAGACTTAATAGTTATAAACAGATGTATTTTATTTAAATTATTAAACTTTGTGAATTTATTTTTTTATAAAATTAATATTTTGAATAAGATGTATTGACTACTCAATTCCTTCTTTTCCCTTCTTTTTCCTTTTCGGGGATGAAAAGTTTTGAGTTGGAGAGAGTGTAACGACCCGTAAAATTTCGATAATTAAATTTGTTAATTTAATGAATCTTATTATTTAATATTAAAAGGAATAAAAAGTTGTAAGGTAATAATGTTAGTGCAAGTTGATAAATAATTAGTGCAATCCCAATAAATTAAAACAATTGAAAAGCTAGAATTGATTGTAAATAGAAAATATAGAAATAAATTCAAAGTTATATTAATTTATAAAATAATACGTAATAAACTGTAATTTGATAAAATCAATGTTAGGATAAATTAAAGAAATGATTGTAATAATGTTAATTCTATTTATAATAGGACAATTTGTTGAATTTAAAAGAATGGAAATGAAAACTTATCGATTTAATGGGATTCGAACTATAATAATTGGATTTAACTGCAAATAAGTGAAGTTAAATATCTAAATATTACGCTAATTAAAATTAAGATGGAATGTGAGAATATTAATGTAATAGATTATGAGTCCAATGTTAATTTCATCCGTTTGATAATAATGAATTGAATAATAGAATGAAATGTAAATTAAATAGAATTATTGGAAATTAAATTTATAATTTTTGAATTAATGGAAATGAAATTAACATTGAAATTGATAACTTAATCAACTCAAAATGGACATTTAAATTTGTTTAAATCATTGTAAATGATTAAGAAATTTAAAAATGATAGGAATGGTCAATTATAGAACTGAAATTGAAAATTTGATTTAATTAATTTAATAATAATTTATTTAATTAACTAGAAAATAGCCATTTTGGCCACTGACTCGGATTTCGACGAAACCAGTTTCATCCGATCCATAACAGTAAATTATTGTAGCATTTCAAGTTTCGTAACAATCGGACTTGTCGTTTGATCTTGCGGACTCGAAACGCCTTGAAATCAATTTATATGAAATCAATCGAAATCGATTTGAAATAACTTGATTTTAGCATAACTTCTTCATACGATGGAATTTGGACTTGAAACCTGTTCCGTTAATTTTAAAATATTCAAAAACACCAATTTTGATATATGGGTTGACCCATTTTCGTTCCGGAGTCGAGACGGGTTTTGGGACCATTTATCGTTCATCGGTCCAAACCAATCGTGTCCATTCATCTCCATTTCTGACCTACCTGTATATACCTTTTTATAAACCCTAGCCTATCTCTTATATTCATTTTTTTCTGTATTTACAATTCCAATTGCTCATCTTCCTCATTTCAATAGCAGACAACGAAAATTCCATTTGCAATTTCAAATCAATTTCAAAGCCAAAAATTCAAACTCGACAAATAATATCGAATTATGTATGGGTTTGAAGCTCTCGATGAGCGCAAGTCAAATATATGATTCATTTTTCAAGTGGATCTCTGATTGTCCAAAATTCGAGGGACTACTCCTGGCCGTTCGTCGTATGTTGTCGGAATTGACGGCGGATCGTCGACTTCGCGACGATCAGGGAGCACCACTGTGTAGAGGAGGCTCAGAGGAGTCGATCCATGCGGCTACATGGGTCTTTAGGGGTTTGGATGCATTTTAAAGCGACGATGGATAGGCCGTTATCGTTCTTGGCCTGAGGCGTTTTGGAGGCGGCGGAGCTCCGGGTTTTGATGGCGAGGGGGAGGCATAGCATTGTGGTTGTGCTCGCGTAGTCTGATCGAGGGGATGATGGATGTGGGTGGTGCGTTTTGGTAGCATAACTTGGCAGCTTGGGTTTCGGTTGAAACCTGGGTACGTTCGAGTGCGATGTAGGTTGGGAGAGAGATGCGTGACGTGTAAGTTTCGGTTGTTATTTTATTTATTTTATAATTTAAATCGTTCAATCTTCTAACTCAAATAATTTATGTGTACGAGGTCCGTTTTTCGCGGGTTTTCTCCGCTAGGTTCGTGTTAGAATTCTGAACATTCTACCGCAAGTTTGGATGGATTTTGAGACTGTTCAAATTTTGGGTTTAAATTGGATTCAAATTCAAAAGATGAGTGTTTTAACCCACTCACAACTTCTAAAATTTCTTGTGTGTGTTAAATTAATTTCTGATGTGATTATAAATTTATTTATGACTGTTTGGCATATTTTTATCATCATTTCAGTTAAATTGAATTTGTTGAATTAAATTGTTATTTAATTTATTATTGCATATAAACTGTCAGTTAAATAGTTAGTTAATTTATCATTGAATATAAACTGCCAGTAAATACCTGTTTTTGATTATCTGTTTTATATTGATGTTATTGTTTGAATTGGATGATGATTGTGATAAATGGTTGATGATTGATATTAGATGAATGGATGTTGTATGTTATATTGTTATAAACTGCAAGTTGTGTGCATTTTTATTTAATTCGAGATTGCGGTTTGAATTGACATATAACTGTATTTTTATTTTAAATTATGGATTGAAATGATAAATATCTGTATCACTTGACCATATGGTAAAAAAATTTATACAGACACCATGGTCTATATACAAATATTTTGTGAATGATTTCTATGGTTTTGTAAAGAAATATACGGTTTAATAAATATTGATTTTTGATACTATATAAATATTATCTTTATATATAGTTAAATTCTTGAATTGAAGCTGTGTATAAATTTGTTTAATAAAAAAAGAAAAAAAATAAGTTTAATAGTGGACTTTGATTTTATTAAAATAAAATATGTTTAAGTATTTAAATCATAATTTAATATAGAGGTTATAATGATTTAAATAAACTAAGGTTGGAAGGCAAATTGGAAATATATCCGAAATTGAGTTTATTTAAGAATTTAACTCAAATAAGTTGATGTAAAATGTATTAAATTTGAAATTCTAAAGGTATGATTTTCATAACTGGATTTTGGGTTTAGGGTGAATCAAATGAGTATTTCAAGTATAAATGAACTGAAGGAAATATTTAGTTATTTATAATTTGAGTTTTATTTAAACGATAAGGGATTTATTATGTAAAATATTTCAAAACTAAATAAAAGAAAATTTAATCGTTGAATCGAAATTATCAAATTTAGTTTTGAAATTTTGGAATATTTAAAGCCTTGAAATATATCGAAATTGAAATATTTGATCGAAATTGAAATGTTTCGAAGTTATGAATTTCAAAGTATTATGTTTAAAAGTGTTATCATTTCAAATGTTTGGTTTGAAGTGTATAAATTTGAAAGTGCTATTATTTTGGTAAGGGATATATTTGAAATAAAAATGATATTATATTGATTTGGGTTTTAATAAAGATGATATCATATTGATTTGGTTTTTGAAGCGGAAATTATATCATATTTATATGGTTTAGAATGGATATTATATTCCGGTTTTGAAGTACAAAAATTTGAAATGACCGCGGTGTTATAATAAAGTTTGGTTGTTAAAGAGACCGGGATCGGAAGTTTTCATACTCTCTGCCAACTCCGAAAACCACTTTAACCACCATGTACGTAGTGGAGATTCCAGAATGAAGTAGGATGGTGGCGGCGTTCCTTTGAGGTATGAACGTGGACCCGACTACAGTGAGTTGGCATAAGGTGGCTAAAACAGGAGCAATTGACGGGCTGATAAGGTCATTCCTCTGATCAGACACACTCCTTCGATATTATATTCTGACTTTGAGATTGATTCGGTGGCCACTTTTGATTATTTTGATTTAGAGGTGTGGCTCGAGGTAGGCAGTTGTAGCTGGTATGCGTTACCACCGGCCCGGAAGTGTAATTGGTATATCTACCCTGGCATTGCCTAGTTGTGCCGTGTCACCTACCCTAGTGCGCCTTGTACGAATTTGTTTTTCTCCCATAGCCCGTGGAGTATTTAGGATAGTCTCCCGATCAAGAGATGCGCTGATACTGGATTGACTACTGGGACTATTACGTGTTAAGGGGAATATTGGGTCACTCCTTAACGCTATTTAAAAGTAAGTTTATTTCACTATCGACATTATTATAATAGCGAAATATTACTACATAGTAAATAGTTTAACTGATCCTTCGGAGATGTGAATCCCGAGCATCTTTTAAGTTACTGCACTCATGTTTGACACTGGATGGGAGATGCCAAATCCCGTAAACATCTCTGACGCTGTTCCACTCATATTTATTTCAGTTGATTTAACTTACGTAAGATCTTTTACTCCTGACTCGAGTGTTTTGTCTTTTCAATTCGCTCGGGTCAGTCTGAGCATTACAGGATATGAAGACTTTATTTCTGGAGGACGAAGACCAAGATTTTATTACTATTATTTATTATATTATTCCACTACATTCATGCTTTTCCGCTGCATTGTAATTATTATTCTCTGGTATGTATAACTCTGATTTTATAGTGTATTAGTATAATCAAATATTTTGTAAACAGCTTCATGAACTATTTATTAAATTATTATATTTTATGATTCCGCTGCAAGATTCTATTTTGTTTTTCTTTCTCTGCTTTTTCTTATTTACCCCATTACAATCCGCCCTTCTGTATGGTTTAAGTGTGACTGTGTGGTTTATCGTCGATTTAAAGCGTACAAAAGGCGCGATTTTACATAAAATAAATTATTCACTAAAATACATTATTTTAAAATAAGCTAGTAAAGATGAGTTTGTATATTTATTTTATCTTCAAAATAAACTATAGAGGTTTTTAATAATATAACTTTACATGTTCACCTATACTGTATATATACATAAATCTTTAGATTGAAGAAGATAAACTGTTAATGACAAACCCAAAGCCATCGCTGCCGTTGCCACGACCTCCCAACGCCTCATTGTCCAGGCCATGCCTTGCCATCGCGTTCGCTCCCAGACCTGCGCGTGCTCACGCGAGCAACGAGAGCTCCCAATCTTCACGACATTTGACGCCGTCGCCTCCACTTCTGTCACGACGATAATCATCGTCGATCAATGCGTGCAACTGAACTCTCGTGCTCTCCAAAGCATCGTAGAAACTTCCCCCTCACTGCCATAAATCGCGACGACCCATTTAGCTCCATCAGGCCGCGACCTAAAGAACGTCGCCTACGTCGCTACACCCTCCAATAGATCTCCTACTGCGTGCGAGCCCTCTCTCCCCACGACATCCATGTCGCTGCAATCAATTCGTCTACATTTTTTTCCCGCTGATTTGAATTTGAAGGAAATGGGGAAGATATCGATAGCTCGATTAAAAAGAAGGGGAAGTAATTTGATATTTTGGAATGAGAACTGCGGCTATTTTATTTATTTATTTTTTCTTTCCCTCGATCTGATTTTGAGAACGAAGAGGAAAGGGAATTCGGCCATTGATTTTTTTCTTCTGACTTGAACGAAGAAGTTTGGCATTTTTTCATTTGATCGCTTATTATTTTTTTCCTTTCTTTTAAACAAAAGAAAACAACGCGCGTGCGATTTTTTAGAAAAAATGAAACAAGTGTTGTTCAAAAGGACACGTGTTTGAAGAAACGTGTAATTTGCCTTTGAAAAATATTATTATATTTAAATTTAAATTTTAAATCCAAATCGCTTCGATAAACGCAACTAAAAATCTCGATCTCCAATCGAGGCGTGCCGCCAAGCGTTTATAATGTTATACGCCTATTTCGAATATTGTGGAAAAGGTTTCGAGTCCAAACTCGATCGTATGGAGAAGATAGCTTTTTGGACCCAACTATTAAATTAAATTTCGATAAAATTTTCAACGCGTTTGCTTATCGTACGGTCAAACGATCATTCCAAACACTATGAAAATTGAAATCCGATAATAATATAATATTACGGATCCAATGGAACTTGTTTCGTCGAATTCCGAGACTGTGCCTCAAAAGGCTATTTTTAAATATCGATTTAAACGACATAATTACAAAGCTGAACAAATCATTTTCAAGTTCAATTCTGAAGCTTCCATTATCTTCGGTATTATCAATATAAATTTTTTAAGCCTTTGAATTATTTGTAATCAGCTTAAAATTGAAAATACAAATTTTTACCCAACTTCACATTATTAGATTGAATAATTTAATTACCAAATTCATAGTTATATTCGAAATTCAACTTAAGATAACTTCCATATATTTAAAATCAATTAAATATTTAAATTTCAAAGTTTAAAAATTTTGGGTCGTCACATTCTTCCCCCTTAAAAAAATTTCGTTCTGAAATTACTAGATAAGAAGAATGATCCTTAACCTGATTACTATTTACCCAAAACCAAACAGTTCTATCAATCTTGCCAAAAAACAAATCTCTTTGTTAATGACCATTATTACTTTTACTAACTTTCCAACCTCAACCATAAACTTCAAACAATATTGTTTTCTTAACCTATTCAAATTTAAATTTAAATTCAAATTTTAAAATTTTAAAATTTTCTTAAATTTTTTTCTAACTCCCTAAATTTTCGAAAAATTAAGCCAGCATCTCCTTTGCACGGCTAGCTCGGTAAGACTACAAAATGGCACAACGAGCCCCCAGATTTCAAAAAGAAAACGAAAAACCAAGTGGTTGGACAAGAAAGCCATCAAATTTCATACTAAAATTTAAAATACATACCTTTTTCGAGCAATTTAAATTATCTTCGAAATCAAAATCCAATTCCCTTTGTATTTGTATACACCTGTATGCTACTAAGCAATAATATCCAATTACCATATCCAAAATCATTTAATTCGTTTCTTTACATAATTTCCAATATAAACTTCTTATACTGTTTTTACTTCACTATTAAAGTTATATATCCATTATCATTCAATCTTGCATTTTCAATTTCCTTTGAATTCAATTCACAATTTCAATTCTATTTGGATTCAATTTATCTTATGAATATTGAATTTTATCGATTATCGTTCATTCACAACTGATTTATATCATTATTATAAATTAATTTCATTTACTAATTCATTACAAATTCCAATTCGTTTTATCTCAAACCATTTTTTTCCACCTTTATTATCTTTAGTTCACCTCGAACTATTTTTAACAACTTCATTTTATTTTATACAATTCAAATTGGTTTTCAATATTCAGTTTCAATTCCAGTTTTTTTCTTCTGTTCATTCCCAAATTTATTTTCTTTTCATACTCAATTTAATTTAACTCAATTCTTTTAAGTCAAATTCATTCTATCAAAAATTCAAATTATACAAGTTATCAACTCATAAACACTTTTAATAAATCTTCCAGATTTTTAAACGATTTTTCAACATTTCAAAATCTTCTTTGAAATCAATTATTTCCAAAATCAAACTATTTTAATTTTAACTTTCCTTCAAGTTAATTTTTTTTATTCTTACAACTTCAAATTTATAAGTTGTCAAACTCAATTATATTCTATAAATATTTTATATAGGATTCCAGAGTCTTTCCAACATTTCAAAGCCATTTTTGAAATCAATCCAAATTATCTTTGAATTTCCAAAACCAACCCCAGTTTCCAAACAATTTTTATTTAAAATAATTCGACAGCAATTCTTCTCCTGGAAACTCGAAAATGAATACCGATGATATCGCGATCATCATCGGAGTTATTTTCCAGCAATCAAAAAGAGTTTAGTGATTTCATCCCTTCAAAACGTTTTTCCTAAACCTTTGAAATCCATTTTCAAATCAAAAAGGAATTTAATTCCTAAAATTTCCAAATTTCAAATCTTTTTCAAAAACATTTTCAAATATTTCTCTGGAATTCCATTTCAAATTATAAATCACTTTTACAATTTATATTTGCAAATCCCATTTGTATATGGATTTTATTTCTCAACTTTTGATTATGATTTCAATTTCTTATTCAATTTCAATGATAATAATTTAATATTATCACTTCCTAACAACCAAGAAACCATATATATCCTATAATAATTTATGGAAATCATTTCCTTTTATATACAAAAATAATTTGGGTAAAATTATTTCATTTACCCGATTTTAAAACAATATCGTGTTGAATTGTTCTGTACGAGTGTTTAGAGATCCCTATCAATAGAGTTGTATATGCTATACCGACCAGAATCCATATACCACTCAACAAACCAATCATCACAATATAAAACAATTTTTTTATATTCACTAACAAATACGCGCTCATATATATTACTACACTCAACTCATTCTAGAGTACTACTGACTCCATCTCTAATGAGTAATCCCCACCAGAGCTAAGGTTGTCGCTTAACCAACTGCTTTGATACCAAAATGTAACACCCCAATTTTTCAGCTTTCGAGAGTCGACATTAATACGGCCACTGTACCAAATGCCGCACGATCGAATGTCGGAACACCGAACCGTTAGGGTTAATGAAGAAGAAGATAGAAGAAGAAACACAAATAATAATAGAATCTCACATTTCGCAATGGAACAACATATAATAGATAAATGAATATCTTTAAAATAAAAGCACTATATCACTTTATACATACATCATTAGAGTGTATGACAATAACATAAAGCGACCAATTATAATAACTTGTGTACAAGAAATTTTGACTTGCACTAACCCAAACGCAACGGACACTACATAGTATAAGTGTGATACGTCTTGCTATCCAGCTTGAACTCCGGATCTCCACAGAACATCTTTTTCAACTTCGCTCCATAATAACTGATAACCTGACTCTAGGCTACCCGTGTGGAAAATTATGGGCATCCAGAGTTTAGAAAGAGAACAATAAACTCCAGGTCAGTCATGGGACTAATGTGAGATCTTAAAAACAGTTATTTTACACAAAAGAATTTAAAAGAAATATGCAATGCTTTTTGGAAATGAAACTACCATAAGGCCTCCCGGCACACACACAATGCAATCGCACACTTGGGGGAGATTTCTTCTTATGATAGTCAAACATGCTTGATACGCAAAATCCTTTTTTTGATAATATTGTTATTAGTGCATAGTGCAGAAAACCTTTCGAAAGTATAATATTAATCTTAGCCAGCATAGGTACCATTATATTATGTCTGCTATAGCTACTATTTAAGAATGGCAGGTTATACAATTGCAATCGTAAAGGGCGCGTATTGGTAATTGGATTTCCAACAAATGGTCAGGCTAAGGAACTTCCTATTACCACATGGGTACGCCTTTGGAGGGACGCCCCGAGAACTTAACCGGCTCTCTGCCAACACAAGGTCGGGTTACCTATGTAAATAGGTAACTACTACACGAGTATACCATCCCCCGGTCGTTTGCGACCTTTATCCGAGGAACCTCAACCACAAAGCAACAACCACAAAGTATAATAAATTTGCAGCAACCACATAGGTTGATATCTGGGCTCCATACCATGATACAACCCTTTTCCAGAAGGAAATGACATACCCTCAGGGGGCGCTACCCCCAAATAACCTTGTCGCATCTTTCCTGTTTGGACCATTTCCAGGGTGTGAGGTCCGATGAAGTCTCGTCCACAAAGTACACTTTTCACAAAGTCATGCTTCGATCAAAAAATGATCAGCAACACTTCGTATGCCACAATACCAATTTGGTAATATATCACTAGTAACCATCAACTACATAACATCTGAGATCGTACGTCTCGGAGAATGGTGTTAAGCTAGGAGAATAAATTCTCCGCCACCAATAGAAATGTATTTGATAGAAACCAGCTTTACATTTCAAAGTGTAACGTCAGACACACATCCATACATGTCTGTTTTGGGATCGACCGAAACTGAAGGCACTTCAAAGAAGCCCTTGCAATCCGGATATTCACTAATCACGTTGGAAATCCCCATCACAATGGGTGATAAAAATTTCTATACCGGAGCAACCCGGTGCAGAGACATTTGACAGGTAATCCTTTCGTTTTCGAAAATGCACAGTCTTCAACACCGTCTTCAAATGTAATCCCATTTCGTCGTATCATTATTCAAAATGGGTTTTATGACACAAAGTCCCGTCCTAGCTAATTCGAATAATGAGTGCTTATTTTTAAAAGTAAGTGTTACATTCAGATTCAAACTAATCACAATAAATTTCCACTTTGATCTTTTAAATAAAAGATATACCACAATCAAAAAGGTTCGATGTGGTTTTCGAATATCCATTTAGAATCCGACCCCCGGTCATATCGAAATTCAAATGTCATTTAAGAGCCAATATTGATAGTTGGTTACAATCAACATTCACAACAATTACCGAATTTCAAACAATTTTCCCTCAATTATTATTTTTAAAATATCTTCGCAAGTTATAATTTTAACACTTCAACTATTTGAAAACAAATTTCAAATCACTTTTCATCTTTCTATCTTTTGAAAACAAATTTCAAATCACCTTCCTCACGTAGAATAAATTTCCAAATTTATTTGATTCCATTGAAATTTGCCGAGTTCAAATATTTTAAAATCATTTAAATTACTTATCCAAACATATATACTTGGAAATATTTAAAATAAAACTATTTCTAAACACTTGCTTAAATATTAATTATGAAAATATTATACTAATACCTCATATGATACTTCAAGTCCAAACTAATTTTAAAATAAAATTAGTAGATAAAATACAAATATTCAAGTATTCTCTAAATCAAATATCAATTTAATATTTAAAATAATCCCTTCTATAATTAATTAAATAATCTTTATTCTAAATGTTTAAAACAATTCCCTAAAATAATTTCTCCAAGAATATGCTTCCAAATCAATTTCTAGAACCTTTAATTTATACTTCAAAAGCTACTTTGAAAATATACTCGGCTTTCCAGGAAAGAATTCTCTTTCCATTTATATCAATTAATAAATCTTCTCGATTTATTTTAATTTACATTCCAAATTTGTAAATTTCTTTTCACACCTTTGAAAATAAACCAACATTTATTTTTAAAACAAAATTCCCATTCATTATAAAATTCCCATTGTGAATTTTAAAATTTTCAAATATCTACTGATATACGATTTCCAAATTGATTTCAAAAATCATTTCCAAATATCAAATCAATTTCCAAATTGATTTCAAATTTTATTTTAAACACCAAATCAAATTCCAAATTGATTTCTAAATTTATTTCAACACCAAATCGATTTTCATTCAAACACCAAATCTATTTTCATATTGATCTTCCAAAGATTTATTCTTTTAACACCAAATCAATTTCCGAATTTATTTTTAAAATAAATTCCTTTATCTTTTCCAAATTATTTAAAAAAACCATATTTTTAAAATAAAAATTTTCACCTTTTGAATATTATTACTTGAAATCCATTTATTAAACCTTTTCCCATATTTTGGAATTTTATTCAATAGGATTTCACTGTAGATTTTATACTTAAAATTAAAAAATCCAATTTTATTTATTTTTGGTATCCTACGATACTAAAAATATATTCGGCTAAATTTTAGCCTTCAACGATTTCAATCACAATATAATCACATACATATTTTAAATAATTCAACACACAATATTGAAACAAATTCAAATATTTGAGGAATACAGTTGGATCCCTCCAACCTGTTTCCCTGCATCCATAGACGTTAGCACAATAGTTAAATACCAATTCCACTTCGAGGTGGAATATCATGGTATATGGAATTTATAAAATATCATCCGCTATTATGCGGCGCATAGGGTCTCATTTGCTATATAATGTGGGAAATCAATCACTCCAAATGCATATATAATACCAATTCCACTGCAAGGTGGAATATCGCGGTATATGGGTTTAATATAATATCATCCGCTATTACGCGGCGCATAAGGTCTAATTCAAATAACTGATAATAAATTATCATCCAAGGACATAATCAATAAATTTTAAAAAAAAATTAACTATTTAAAATCAAATCGAAAAACCCGATTGAGTGAGGAGATCTCACCTTTGCCTTACGCATGCAACCCATTTCCATTTCAGCTTGTCTTCTATATGATTTAGACCTTGTACAATATTATATAATTTTATTAACATTTGGAATAATTGAACGATTAATTATCATTTGTTAAATTAAATTTTTTAACCAATACTTCTTTAATCATTTCTAGTAACTAAAATAATTATATAAGTTAATTAAATAAATTATTCACTAAAATACATTATTTTAAAATAAGCTAGTAAAGAAGAGTATGTATATTTATTTTATCTTCAAAATAAACTATATAGGTTTTTAATAATCTAACTTTACATGTTCACCTATACTGTATATATTCATAAATCTTTAGATTGAAAAAGTAAACTGTTTTAACTTTACATATTAAAAAAATTCTCTCTTTCAAAGTCTTGTTTATATGTATTTACGGTTTTTAACAAAATATGTATGTGGATGTATATATTCATTAAATTAAAAACAAAGTTAGTTTATATCTTACTGCCCGACATCGACAAACCCAAATCTGTCGCTGCCGTTGCCGCGACCTCCCAACGCCTCGTCGTCCAGGCCGCGTCTTGCCATCGCATTCGCTCGTAGACCTGCGCGTGCTCACGCGACCAACGAGAGCTCCCAATCTTCATGACATTTGACACCGCCGGCTCCACTTCTGTCATGATGACAATCGTCGTCGATCAATGCGCGCAGCCGAACTTCGTGCTCTTCAGAGCATCGCGACAACTTTCCCCTCACCGCCCTAAATCGCGACGACCCATCTAGCTCCATCAGGTCCGAGCTAAACGAACTTCGCCTGCGTTGCCACACCCTCCACGAGACCTCCTACTGCGTGCGAACCCTCTCTCCCCACGACATCCACGCCGCTGCAATCAATTCGTCTATATTTTTTTCGCTGATTTGAATTTGAAGGAAATGGGGAAGATGTCGATAGCTCGAATAAAAAGAAGAGGAAGTAATTCGATTTTTTTGAATGAGAACTCTGGCTATTTATTTATTTATTTTTTCTTTCCCTTGATCTGATTTTGAAAAAGAAAAGGAAAGGGAATTCATCCAAAGATTTTTTTCTTCTGACTTGAACAACGAAGTTTGGCATTTTTTCATTTGATCACTCATTTTTTTTCTTTTCTTTTAAACAAAAGAAAACAACGCGTGTGCGATTTTCAGAAAAAATGGAACAAGTGTTGTTTAAGAGGACACGTGTTTGAAGAAAAGTGTGATTTGCCTTTGAAAAACATTATTATATTTAAATTTAAATTTAAATTTTAAATACAAATCGCTTCGATAAACGCAACTAAAAATCTCGATCTCCAATCGAGGCGTGCCGCCAGGCGTTTATAATGTTATATGCATATTCCGAACACAATGGAAAAGGTTCCAAGTCCAAACTCGATCGTATGGAGAAGATAGCTTTTTCGACCTATCTATTGAATTAAATTTCGATTAAATTTTCAGCGCGTTTGCTTATCGTACGGCCAAACGATCACTCCAAATACTACGAAAATTGAAATATGATGATAATACAATATTACAGATCCAATGGAACTGGTTTCGTCAAAATCCAAGACTGGCCTCGGAAGGCTATTTTTAAATATCGATTTAAAAGGTATAATTTCAAAACTGAACAAATCTTTTTCAAATTCAATTCTGAAGCTTCAATGATCTCCAGTATTATCAATATAAATTTTCTAAGCCTTTGAATTATTTTAATCAGCTTAAAATTGAAGATACAAATTTTTACCCAACTTCACATTATTGAATTGAATAATTTAATTACCAAATTCATAGTTATATTCGAAATTCAAGTTAAAATAACTTCCAAATATTTAAAATCAATTAAATATTTAAATTTCGAAGTTTAAAAATTCTAGGTCGTCACACCACAAAATGGATATCCGCGTCGATACCCGTTTTGAACCTTTAGTATTCGTTTGTCCTTTCATGTATTTGTATGATAAACGTCCACCATTAGCAATTAATACTCTTTGAATTCATCAAAGTGACCGTTGCTTTTCCCAGGACTGATTATTATCTACTGGTTCACTTTCTTTCTCTGGCATTTTATATCGTTATCTTCTTTAAGCTAATAAAATATATAAATCATATGAGAATCTGGTTGGTCACTTCTTCTTTCCAAATTCCTTTCCCATTTCATCTTCATTAGCATCTTCCCAAAAAAGTACATCTCCACACACCCAGTTTCCCATGCCGTCAACATCGATTCCACTCCTCACCAGATCCGCCTTCATTTCCACCTCCCTCCTTACCTGCTTCTTTCCCCACGATTGGTCATGCACCCTTCATATCCAAACCTCCCTACATGAATACCTGATCGACCTTGCAATACCTCTCCACCTAACGTGAGCACCCCTCCTCGGCCTCACCCGCAAATCCTCAATAGCCTAAGTGCATAAGCTCCGTCATCTTTCCTTTTGCCCTTAGTCTTAGCTTATATGATATATATGTAAGTCATTTGAGTCCTCTGGTTTTATACCTTTCATCGGTTACAGTTATATTATTTAGTTTCGTTTGTTTTACACTAGCTTATATATGATTTGTTGTAATATATCTTATAATATTATATTTTTATTTTATTACGTAATAAGTTTGTTAAGTTACATAAGTGTGTATATATGAACGGCATGGGTTTATATATATCTAAGTAAGTTCAGCATAGTGTTTTATTATATGTTGTTGGTTGCTGTGTATATATATGTGTGTGTGTGTGTGTGTGTGTGTGTGTGTGTTTATTTCATTTTCTATAAGACTATTATATATAACTACAGTTTTATATATATAGGTGATAGTGGTATATCATGTTTTGTTTACTGTATGTTTACATATGTATATTTTTTTACAAATGTAATTTGTATATGTCATTTTAGTGTATAAGTCTGCTCGTATATATTTATATATTCTGTTGATAATTAATTTTATTGTTATATATAATTTATATAAGTTATATAATACTATATTAAGTTATGTTCGCATATATATATATATATATATATATATATATATATATATATTATTGTATATATATAAAGTTTCAAAATACTGGTTTATATTTGTTTGGGTATCATCTGTTGGGATTATATAATGTCAATAGTATGTATATGGGTACAAAGTTTGAGATATATATATTAGTCTGCTGGATTTTGAATGCATAAATCTATATTTATGCGAGTGTACAAGTATTCGCATAGTATGTTCTGATTAAGTTCGAGATGTATAGATTTTGTTTTATATGTGTTTAGAAACTTGATATTGATTTTAATGCGTGGATATACATATATGTTGCGTTTCTAAATTTAGTTTATATTATTTTGAGTATATAAGTGTTTGCCTATATGAGTTTTATTAATATGAATGCATTAACCTGCCCTATTGATAAGTTATATATTTGATAGTTTTATAAATGTAAATTTGATCTATAAGTAATATCTCATGCGGTATATTGTTTATATTGGTTTTAATATAAGTTGTTTATAAAATATAAGTTATAAAGGTAGTATATAAGGTTACTTGTATATATATGTACAAATTTGTGTAAGTATATTCCATTTTCAGTATATATGATGTCAGTAATAATACATTTGTTTATTTAAATTTTTGTTTTCTGTATATATATAGATATATAAAGTTAGTTTATATATATATTACAAATGTCTGTTAGTTAGTTGTATATATGAATTAGCTTGTAAAATTTTAATATGTATAATATGTAATTGTATTCAAGGCATTATATGCTCGGCATACCGAAAATATCTACATATTTTGATTTCGGTTGGATATTGGTTTTGAAGATATATGTATATGTAGATCTTATTTTGATAGATATCTTAAGTTGAATATTGATTTTATGGAAATTTATCGTATTATATGTTTATTTTATTTCAGTTACCTATATATATGTGTCTACTTATACTAATTATTTTCATCGATCCCGTTCTCATTTGTTCTATCAATTTTTGTTATCAGCTGTAATAGTTGAATTCGCGCTAATTTTGCTTTGCTTGGATTCATAATTCAATTTCAGTGTCTGTATCATGTGCCTATCTATGTCATCTTCTGTATTATCTAGCCTTGAAAGTTGAGCACTCACTCACGATTAATGTTCTTATATTTATTAAATTTGATTTCAATTAAAACGACAATTGAAATATGCTGCTGTTAGTTATTTACATTGCTATATATATATATATATATATATGTCATTATCTATATCAGTTCACCTATGACATCTGATACCATTATATGCTATATATATTGATGATATATGCATGTTATATTATTATCATATCTGTCATCACTTTGCAAGTTCCCTGTTAGTATAGAATTCACTATGAGTTGAAATGATACATACCCGAATGATCTATAGAATAGGAGAAAATCATTATGCTTTGAAATGATAAACCCAAGCGATTTTCATTGAATTGAATTTGGGATTGCGGGTCGAAATAATATCTACTCGTATAAATTTAAATTACAGATTGAAATGATAAATATCTGTATCACTTGACCATGGATACAGACACCGTTAGTCTATATATAAATATTTTGAAAATGATTTCTGTGGTTCTGGAAAGAAATATATGGTGTAATAAATATCGATTTTATGATATTATATATATATATATTATATATATATATATTTGGAAATGATTTTCAAGGTTTTAAATTGAATTTATTTAAGAATTATACTCAAATAAGTTGATTTGAAATTTATTAAATTTGGGATTTTAAAGATACGATTTTATAACTTGATTTTTAATTATAAGTGATTTAAGTGAACATTTCAAATTTACATAAATTGAAATGGTATATTTAGTTTATTTATAGTTGAAATTTGAAGTTTTATTTAAATGTTATTTGAATGATTAAGAAATATTTCAGAGCTAAATAATAGTGAAGTAAATTTAAGTTATATATATATATATATATATATATATGGAATTATCAAATCTAGTTTTGAAATGTTTGAATATTTAAAGTTTCGAAAATATTGAAATTGAAATGGTTATTTTGTGGTTCAAATCATTTTTTATGAAATCGATATAATTTGAAATGGTTTATTGAGAGACTGAAATGAATTGAAATTGATGATTTGAGATTGGATAAAATTTGAATTTTGGAATTTGAATTGATTTGGAATCGATTTGTGAATTTGAGGAAGCTATTTATTTTGTAAATTATTTTTAAATATAAATTATTTTTAATATAAACTATTTTTAATATAAACTATTTTAACTTATAACTCTTTTATATAAACTATTTCACCTTATAAACTATTTTATTATATATACTATTTTAATATCTAAACTTTTTAAGTGGTGGAAGTTATGTTTTAAAAGTTATGAATTTCAAAGTATTATGTTTTTAAATTGTTATAATTTCAAGTGTTGGTTTCGAAAGTGTCGTAACTTTTAAAGTTCTATGAATTTGGAAATGGATATATTTGAAATGGAAATGATATCGTATTGATATGGCTTTTTAAATGGCAATGATATTTATTTTTGAAATATAAACTATTTTGAAATGACCGCGGTGTTATAATAACGATTGGTTGTTAAAAGGATTGAGATCGGAAGTTGTCATACTCTCTGCCAACTCCGAAAACCACTTTAACAACTGTGTACGCGGTGGAGATTTCAGAATGAAGTAGGATGGCGGAAACGATCCTATATGAGGTATATACGTGGACCCGACTCCCGTGAGTTGGCATAAGGTGGCTAGAAAAGAAGCTATCAACGGGCCAATGAGGTAGCTCTTCTAATCGACATACTCCTTCGATACCATTCTATTACTTTGTGATTGATTGGGTGCACCCTTTGTTAATTTTTTAGGAGCATGGATCGAGGTGGGCGGTACTGGATGTTATGTGTTACCACCAGTCCGGAAGTGCAATTGGTATATCTACCCTGGCATTACCTAGTTGTGCCATGTCACCTACCCTATCGTGCTTTCTACGGGTTTGATTTGTGTCGTACCTATGGAATATTTATGGTAGCCATCCGATCTGGAGGTACGATGGTACTATATAAACTATTGGCACTATAAATTTGTTAAGGTGGAAAATGTAAAGCCTTGACGCTATTTTTTAAAATAGTATACTTTACTCTAGACACTATTATAATAGCGTATATTACTACATAGTAGATAGTTTAACAAATCCTTAGAGGATGGTTATCCCAAACATCCTTTGATTTACATGTATTTTAGTTGTTATTTCACTTGACTTGGATTTATTGATATAAGAATGTTAATCTTGACTCGAGTGTTTTATGTTTTGATTTACGCTCGGGTCAGACCGAGTGATACAGCCTTTGAGACTCACCTTTGGAATTGGAGCTTCGTATGGAGACCCATCTACATCTTTTCACCTTGCAGTTATTCAATTGATTTCAGTGATGTATTCTGATCTTGTGTTTGATATTGTATTCGAGACTTCTGTTGTATCTTATTTAACTCTATTATATATAGTAGCTTCATGAACTACTATTCTTTTGTTTCTGCTGTATTAGTGTTATATTACTCTGCATCTGTGATTCTGTGATTTATTTATTTACCGTATATGCTGAGTTTTGCCAAATATAAATTAACAATCTGGTATTTTGAGCAATTCAAATCCGGTATATGTGAATGCGAATGGTTGAAAATACCAAATGTTGCAACTAAGGTATGTATATTTTTTTCTCTTCTTCTTCTTTTCTTTTACATTCCTATGTTATCACAAAAGAGAAAATATAGAAAGAGAAAACGATAAATTTTTCATCTGTTGAGTCGATTCTTTTCCTGAGTTTAAATTTACTTTCAAACTGAAGTAAGGATCTTGTTTATTGTAAACCTCTTTATTTCAGCATTTTTCTGCAATTTACCTCATCATTTCGATACGGCCTCTTCTTCTTCCCTTTTGTTTTTCCTTCTAAGATAACTCGTTTGAAAGACACTGAGGGTATTCTAAATCAATTTGGTTTCATAGGTTACAAGGTTAGGGTTCCTAAACTTCATGAACGTCTTCACACTCCCCGAAATGAGTTTTCCACTCTCACTCCCGAACATATACGATGCGGGCTATATCTTTCCCCAAATAAAGTCCTCCGCTAGTGGCTGACGACCATTTATCTATTTTTTAATCTACCTCGCTCCCCTTTCATACTCTCTTGTGAATACCACATGTATTCTCTATATGGAGAGCGGTTATGCCCTTACTTGTGAGGAGCTCTGATCCTTGTTTAATATCATAAAAGCCTTTAAGGAAGCAATGCCGATTTTTATTACACTCAAGCTATGAAAGCGATCCTGACCTCTGTCGTCTACAAGGCTCATGGATCGACTTATATTTCTTTATTGTGAATTTTGACAATTTTTCTACTTCCTCTAGCCCACATCCTACTTGGTCGATTTTTGCTGATGATGCCACCAAGTTGTATGAGTCCTGTAGGAACTGAATTCTAGAATTAGGTGAGGAGGAGAGGAAAATACAAACGTTTTTTTACTGAAGAGATGCTAAAAAAGCATGGGTTTATAAGCCCAAATCATATATTCTTTCGTTATACTTTTAAGCTTTCTTCGATTTCGGTTAAGCCTGGGGGTATAATTTGCTAAAAATAGATTAATGATTCATTATTTTATTTTATTTACTTTTATGAAAGCTTTTACTGATCTTGAAATTATTTTTTATGTACATGTAAGAAGGATGAAGACCTTATAGATGCATTCCTTAAGGATGTGAACCGTGAAGAAGAATATTTGAAAGTGGGAGCATGGTGGCGATAAGGCTTTCGATCATACTTCCACGAAGCTACCTTATCCAACTCTCCTCCTCCAGTGGCTCTTCTCACTCTTACTTTAATGGCTCTCCCTTTTCCTTATTACCAGTCCCTTCCTGACCCTCATATTCGGTACTTGCCCCTGCCCGAAGGTGCCATAACTGATCTTGCCGAGAGGGTAGGAAGGGATGCATTAGATAATCTATCTAGTATTGCTTCATCTCCCTCCTCTCTTCTTCTGCTTCCATTTCCCGAACTCCCTTCTTCTAAGTTCATGGCTGAGATAAAAAGGTCCTGGTCTTATGTACGTATGTTTCTCTCCTCAATTTTTCTTCATATGGGCTTTTTGATTTTCAGCCTACTTCTTTTGATTGAGATCTGGGGATGGCCTCCCTTGAAAGGAGGCTTAATTCTGCTATGACAAGTGTCGAGGAATTGGAATGTTTGCCAAGGGAAGTTAAAAGCATATACAAGGTCGTATGTATAAATGAAATTAAGGCCTTAGAATGCAAAGTTATAGAGTTAGACAAGCAAATTACAATGCAAATTAGCATTGAGGATGCTCCTTCCATGGCCTTAACTCAAGGTGTAGTTTCAAAAGCTGTGCGGCTCCTACTTCCCCACCTGGGGTAGACTTTGACGTCGTTCTTGCATGGAAAAATGAATTAAAATTTATTACAAGGCTAAATTAGCTGATTTAAAGAACTTTATGAAATGGGGTTGGAAACAACCAGTAATGGCAGCTTACCTTTTATTTCTACTATGTAGAAACTTTTTAGTCCTTATAACAAAACAATTGATAAAATAAAAGCACCAGCTTTCAATTGAGATTGGCTGAATCTGGGGAGTGGCTATAAGGCATGTGAACGTCCCTGAGAATAGAATTTTATATTAGATTCCGAGGCCCGCCTTGATGCTGTTGATACTTCCTCAGGTGGGTTAGAGAGGGCTTCCTTGTTGGAGCAGCTTCACAATGAGAAGGTAGGAAGGGTTATAAGGGAGATTGATGTAGTTGACGTTTTCACTCGCTTTTGGTCGAGGCTCGATCTCACCCTCCTATACAATCATGCAAGTTATGAATTTAAACTGCATGACTATTGTGATGCTTGGACTGGTGCTAATTACGATCCCTATATTTCTTGTCGCTCATCAGTTGTTATCACTTAATTGAATAACCCGTCTTCTGCTCTCCAACTTAAGGGTAGATCTTCACTGCGTCCTGCACCGACATCCGTAAATCATATCATCAAAGAATGATTGTAATCGTTCTTCCTCTGAATCTGAGTTAGATTTGAGATGTTGTTTTGTTTTATTGTAGCTTGCTATGTTTCTTTTGTACTTTTAAAGTATTTGTAGAATAATGGGTTATGCATATATAAGAGCAGTATTCAGTGAACATTAACAGGACTTAATAAATGTGAGGAAATCCTTCATTTTGATGCTTACCCGGCAACCTTTAAGTATATTATGGGATTGTATTAGCTTCGATAATTGTCGTGCAACCCATAAGTTGTTCCTTTATTGCCATCTTTGAATTCGTTATCTGCGTAGCTCATTCTTTTGAATGTTGCGTTTGGTGTTTGAAACCTATCATGCACATAGCATGGTATGCTACACTACTTGGGGGTGAACTATTGTTTTGACTGTGATGTTAGTTCATGTATTTACAACCTTTTTGATTCATACGCATGGTTTTTTGTATTGGTTCTGGTTATCTAGTACCCTTACATCCACTGTTGTTTTGTTAACAGAATTGGCACAGAGATTTATACTGGTTTGCGCTATCCAATATCCCTACGTCTAGTTTAATTATTTAGATGGGAAAGCTGGGCTGTATTTATGCAATTTTGTCTTAATAGATGGTTCGAGCCATCTAATATCCTTAATCAAGCTTGATTTTTATGCTTTGCTAAAGAAATTAACACAAAGAGATATTTATACTAGTTCAAACGTCTAATATCCTATGTCCAGTTCGTTGTATTATTACTTTTCATAACAATTATAATGTTTATTAAATAAGTAGCACATACCATACAAAATAGAGTTTGAGGTGCTTTGAGTTCCATGTTCGTGGAGCTAGGTTGCCAACAGGTTTCGATAATTAGTACCCGCCATTGGCCAAAACTTTTGCTATAACTAAAAGGCCTTCTCAATTTAGGCCCAGAGCTCCATCTACTGGGACTTTGATGTTGGTCATTACCCTTTGTAATACCAAATCTCCCTTGCATAAGTTTCTTTATTTGAGTCTTGTGCTGTGGTTTATTGCCATTCTTTGTCGATAAGTGGCAGAAACTATTGATGCCTCATCTCCTCTTTCTTGAATAAGGTCGAGGGTGGCTACCTTTAGTTTCCTGTTCTTCTTTGTTGTATAAGGTATTCTTCTGTGTGAGGGACTTCTACTTCAATAGGGAGCATGGCCACTTATCCATAAGTTAATGATAAAGGGGTATGGCCAATTGGAGATCTGGTCAAAGTTCTATAGGACCATAATACTATAGATAATTCTTTTACCCATTTCCATCTTACTTTCTGCAGCCTTTTCTTAAGTAACTTCTTGAAGTCTTGTTTGCTGCTTCGGCTTATCCATTTACTTATAGGTGCACTATAGAAGAAAAACTTTTGACTATACTATTCCTCTCATAGAGATTTGTGAACTCCTTTCTTTCAAATTGGGTTCCATTGTCAGAGATTATCTTTTGGGGATTCTGAACCTAGTGGTTATATTTCTTTCCACAAAGGCAACTATCTTCTTTGCGATGACCGTAGCTAATGGCTCTGCCTCCACCCATTTAGTGAAGTAGTATATTTCCACTATTGCCTACTTCACTCCTCCCTTTGACATTGAAAGTGGACCTATTGAGTCTATGCCCCATATATCGAAGGGCCATGGGCTCACTATTGGGATAAACTCATAGGATGGCTGTCTAAGGTTACTCAAAAATCTTTGACATTTGTCGCATCTTCTCATGAATTCCCTTGCATCCTCGAGTGCTGTAGGTCGGTAATAACCATGCCTCAGTGCCTTCTTTGCTAACTTGACTCATCCTCAATGATCCACCTTAATTTCCAAGCTTGGGTTCGATTAGGGACTACCCTCGGTTTTCCTCTATTTCCTGGTTCCGAGATCCTTGGATTATTGCCCACTAGGCTGGGTTAGGACCAGTATTTTGTTAGCTTCTGTGATGCTTGTTTATCAACGGAAATTCTATCAAATTAGAGATCCGTCGAAAAAATTCAAATTAAAAATAACCGCAAGCGCACGGCGTACTATTGTAGTACGTAGCGAATACGGGTCGATCCACAGGGAATTGTTTGAGTTTAAAGTTCTATTCAATCAAATTAGACCAAATGGGGGAGGAATTGTTAACTAGAAATAAAATGAGGCTAAAACTAGAATTAAAATGATTTTAAAAACTACGAAATTAGAGAATAATTTAGAGGCAAATTCACTCTCATATTTTTGTAAATCAACAAACAAACAATTTATGATCTCTAGTTTTGATATTAAGTGAAATATTATTGTATTTATCATAAGTATGGTTTTTTTATGTTATTAATTAACATAAACAAACCATCAAACTATAATACAACAAATAAACCACTTATAATTCTCAATGAAGCCAAAGCAAAAGCTATTTTAAGTATGATATATTTACTATTGTAACTAGTAATATAAATCATCAAATTTCATTTTTACTTAAATTTCACAATCAAAATTGGATTAGCAAATGATGATGCAAATTGTGTTTATGTTGAATAAGAATAGCTCATTTGCATAAGCAATATAAGCCATCAAACCCACTTGCATAAACTTGCATCAAAATTCACATTCATGAAGCTTAAACAAAGAGATCATAAATCATAAAAATGTTGAAATTACATAAAGTTAGAGAGCTTCATCACCCCTAAATTGAAGGGGTTTAGCTACTCATTTGTGGCATTGAAGCAACACAAGTAAGTTTCAACATTAAAAAGAAAAGAAAATAGAAAATAAGCAAAGAAAGCAAAAGAGATTAGCTACTAACTGCTTGCATAAATGTAAATCTTAGCTATGAATATTTAAAACAAAGAAAAGCATGTAGAAAAGAGAGAAGAAAGAGGCTTGGAAGCCATTTTTATTTCATAGAACATTGAGCTTACACTTTGATCACTTAATTTTCTAAGTAAAATGAAAGAGTAGAAGATGATTTGTTCATGTACATAAAAGGGATATTTATACATGCATAAAACCCTAATTCCATTTTAGGGAGCTTCCTAAATTGCGCTTGAGGTAGTGTGGCCACCAAGTAATCATTAGCATAGGTTAATTCTCCACTTAGATGTACATGAAGCTTTAATGACCTTTTAGCATGTGCTTAGCTCATAATTGAAAATCAAGGTAAGTGGGTGGGGTCCCCCATGATCTTGAACTTGAATTATTTCCTCTTCATTCCTTTGTAGTTCCTTGTGCATGCATATATCTTCATGAATCCCTCTTCCATATGTATCCAAATATCATATAAAAATCATAAAAATTGTCCAAGTAAAATTTTTTACATTGACGCATGCAAAAATTGACCGTTTTGCCCCTGAAAGAAGATGAAAATATGATGGTTTGGAAACAATTGAATTTTGGTTTTAA
The DNA here is from genome assembly GCA_030765085.1 of Allium cepa. NCBI lineage: Eukaryota > Viridiplantae > Streptophyta > Magnoliopsida > Asparagales > Amaryllidaceae > Allium > Allium cepa. Next base: position 1,029,499,375 of record CM060929.1, read on the forward strand.
ACATGTTAAAATACCCAAATATGATGTTTATTTAAATAAAAAGAGATAAAATATGGATGTAAATATATGCATATTTATGTGCACATCAAATACCCTCACACTTATCTTTTTATTCGTCCTCGAATAAAGGAAAACTAAGATAAATCCGTTTTCGTAGGGAGCACGATTGCATTGAGCGTATGCAATAAGCCGTTAAACCTCTATGTGGCCCTAGTAGGATGATTGTTGTCTCGTGAGGGTTTTCAGCGGATACTACCCACAAAATCCAATGCGAAATGAAAATATTTACAAATTGTAAGATTTATTTACAAAGAGATAAATGCGAGTTTTGAAAATATTTAGAAATGAAAGGTTTACTTTTAAATAGACACAAATAAGTTAAATAAAAGTTCTGGTTATTGTCTTGAAAATTTAAGCCATTTACTCGTCAAAATTTCCAATAAAATCAAGTTTTCATAACATATAGACCATAGTTTGGCTAGTTGTTTCGGTTGATAACACAATGTAATTATGATATGGATCTTTAGTCGATTATTAAAGTGGTATTTTCATTTCTTATCAATAACAATTTTAATCAAACAAGTTAAAATAGTGCTAGGATTTCAATTGCTTGCTGTTTCATTATTTGAAAGAAAAATTACACACCTAGCTCACGTAAATTGAGGCCAGATATACCACCCATGCACTGCCTTTCGGGCTTATGTGAGGGGAGTATAGAGCATGGCGAGTGCACACACTTTCGTGCATACACCTATCGACCGTAGGTAGTTTTTATTAAGTCTTTTTTACGTGCGTTCCATACATGCATGACCGTGAGGACTTTTAAATGAGTATGAAAGCACATAATCAAATATTCCAAGTAATTCACCCATGCATAACCATGAGGACTTTAAAATGAGACTGAATACTTTGGATGTTATTATTATTTTTTATATTTTATGTTTTTTAAGAGAGAGAGTTTTGCAAAATCATCTTAGCACCATTTAACTTAGAAGATAAAAATGTAATATCGTTTACTTTAAATTTACCACTTTTTTTAAACAAAGATTTTAAATTAGAATGTACTTCATAATTAACACATATGAACCTTCCTATAAACTAGTTAAACCATTGTTATTTGGAATCAAACTTCATTTTTATTTTTTTTAGGACAAATAAATTTTCAAAATTTTCAATTTTATTAACCAAAACTTATACTTATCAAAATGCTAAAAAATGTTTTTGAGATTTAGAAATTTTGTGATTTTTTTAAGTATGAAAATAAAAATTAAAAAATTCCATGAAACTTAAAAATAAAATAAAAATGAGACTCCCCCACACTTAATTTTGACTGTGTCCCCACAGTCAATGCATGATATAATGAGTGTAACGGGGGAAAATATGTACATACTTACAAAAGAGGGTTAACATTCTTACTAGACATAGCTTGGCTCATGAAGGAACATGAGCTCCTCCTCTTGGTTACTTGGCAATTCCAAGAAGGGTTTCAAACGATGACCGTTCACTTTGAAAATTGATCCATCCCTGGGGTTTTCTATTTCTACGGCACCATGTGAAAAGACAGTTCGTACCACAAATGGTCCGGTCCATCTTGATTTCAGTTTCCACGGAAATAAATGAAGTCTCGAGTCATATAAAAGAACTTTCTGGTTAGGCGAAAACATTTTCCTTAGGATTGAATTATCATGAAAAACTTTGGTTCTTTCTTTGTAAATTTTCTCATTTTCATGCACATCGTTCCTAAGTTCTTCAAGTTCTTTGAGTTGTAGTTTTCGGTTTTCACCAGGTTTTTCAAGATCAAAGTTTAAGGTCTTTATTGCCCATAATGCTTTGTGTTCAATTTCAATGGGTAAATGGCAAGCTTTACCGTAAAGTAGACGAAATGGGGACATCCCAAGGTTAGTTTTAAAAGCAGTACGGTAAGCCCAAAGCACATCGGTCAATTTTTGAGACCAATCTTTTCGATTTTTGTTGACAGTTTCCTCCAAGACTTGTTTTATTTGACGATTCGAAACTTCAACTTGCCCACAAGTCTGAGGATGATATGGAGTGGATAACTTGTGGGTTATCAAGCATTTCTTCATTAAAGTTTCAAAAGAATGATTACAAAAATGGGTTCCGTTATCACTGATTATTGTGCGAGGTATGCGGAACCTCGAAAACATGTTTTCGTTGAGAAATTTCACAATAATTCTATGGTCATTGGTCTTGCACGGGACGGCTTCGACCCATTTTGAAACGTAATTGACGGCGAGAAGGATATAGAAGTTTCCAAAAGAATTGGCAAAAGGTCCCATAAAATCGATACCCCATACATCAAAGATTTCGATCGTAAGAATGGGGTTTAGAGGCATCATATCTCGTCGAGAAATCCATCCCAGCATTTGACATCGATCGCAAGTTTTACAAAATTCAAACGAGTCTTTAAAAAGAGAAGGCCAATAAAAACCACACTGAAGCACTTTTTCTGCAGTTTTTCGAGGACCGAAACGTCCACCACATGCTTGATCGTTGCAAAACGAAAGAACACTCCTTATCTCATTATCTGGAATGCAACGTCAGATGATTTGGTCGGGACAATATTTGAATAAGTATGGATCGTCCCAATAGAAATATTTCACTTGGGACATGAATTTGTATTTGTCTTGTTTGGACCACGATGAGGGAGTTTCTTCAGTGACTAAGTAGTTCACTATATCAGCGTACCATGGGTCGATAGAAATTGAAAGAAGTTGTTCATCGGGGAATTTTTCATTGATCGGCAAAGAAGATGGTGCGTTCGGAAGACGAGACAAGTGATCAGCTATGAAATTATCAGATCCTTTTTGTCTTTGATTGTAAGGTCAAATTCTTGAAGTAAAAGGATCCAACGAATCAAACGGGATTTAGCATCCTTTTTAGGGAAGAGATATCGAAGCGCAGATTGGTCAGTGTAGATTGTGATGTGTGAACCTATCAAGTAAGGTTGAAACTTTTCGAGAGCAAAAACTACAGTTAGAAGCTCTTTTTCGGTTGTTTTGTAGTTGAGTTGAGAGTCGTTCAAAGTCATACTCACGTAGTAAATGACGTGAAGGATCTTGTTGATGCGTTGTCCTAAGACAGCACCAACAGCAAAGTTCGAAGCATCACACATTTTTGAAAGGAAGATCCCAATTAGGTGCACAAATGATTGGAGCAGAAATGAGTTCATTCTTAAGACGTTCAAACGAAGAGATGCAATCAGAGTTAAAATCGAAAGGAACGTCTTTTCCAAGAAGATTCGTCAAAGGACGAGCGATTTTGCTAAAGTCTTTCACAAAGCGTTGGTAAAAGCCAGCGTGTTGTAAAAATGATCGAATGTCCTTAATAGATTTGGAAATGGGTAGATTTGCAATTACGTTGATTTTTGCTTTATCTACCTCAATGCCCTTATTTGAGATGATATGTCCAAGGACTACGCCTTGTTTGACCATAAAGTGGCATTTTTCCCAATTCAAAGTCAAATGTTTTTCTTTGCATCGTCTTAGAACCAACTCGAGAAGATGTAAACATTGGGAAAAAGAATCTCCAAAGATTGAGAAATCATCCATAAAATCTTCTAGAAAGCGTTCTATCATGTCGGAAAAGATTCCAACCATGCATCGTTGGAAAGTCGCAGGAGCATTGCAAAGTCCGAAAGGAATACGTCGATACGCAAAGGTACTGAATGGACACGTAAAAGTCGTTTTCTCTTGATCTTTGAGAGCGATTGGAATTTGGTTATAGCCGGAATAACCATCAAGGAAGCAGTAAAATTCATGGCCGGCTGAACGTTCGAGCATTTGATCGATGAAAGGAAGGGGGAAGTGATCCTTACGTGTTACGGCATTTAGTTTTCGATAATCAATGCAAACACGCTAACCCATTTGAGTACGAGGTGGAATAAGCTCATTTGAATCGTTCTTGACAACGGTTAGCCCAGACTTTTTCGGTACAACGTGAATTGGGCTAACCCATGAACTATCAGAGATTGGGCAAATGATTCCATTATCGAGAAGTTTAAGAATTTCATCACGCACCGCATCTTTCAATTTTGGATTAAGCCTTCGCTGCGCGTCACGAGTAGGCTTGGCATCGTCGATTAAATGGATGCGATGTTGAACAAGAGTGGGACTAATTCCCTTTATATTGGAAATCGACCATCCAATTGCTTCTCTTTTTTTCGAAAGAATAGAGACTAACGAGGTTTCTTGATCAAGAGAGAGAATTGCAAAAATTATGACGGGTAACGTTTCGTCTTCACCTAAGTATGCGTACTTAAGGTGATCGGGAAGTGGTTTGAGGTCCAACTTCGGAAGTTTTTCGATCAAAGAGTTGGATTGAGATTCGGACTCTACTTGAAGCGATTCAAAGGGAAGATTGTATTCAATCTCATTGGGAATTTTGGGAAACAATTTTTCCTACTCAGCTTCGCGTTCGTCGTTAAGGTCAAGTGTCTCGTTTTCGAAGTTTTTGTGAATGGCACTAACTTCCAACGTTTCCTCACGAGGTTCATTAGATTGGTTTTCAAGATTAAAAATGTTAAGATCCAAAGTCATGTTTCCAAAAGAATTTTTCATTGATCCGCTACGACAATTGATTAAGGCATTTGAGGTGGCTAAGAATGGTCGGCCTAAAATCAATGGAATTTGACTCGAGGGATTTATCACGGGTTGTGTTTCAAGAACTATAAAGTCAACAGAGAATATGAATTGCCCTACTCGAATGAGCACATCCTCGATTTCTCCTACAGGCTTCTTAATCGAACGATCGGCGAATTGAAGTGTAACTTTTATGGGTTTGAGCTCACCTAAACCTAATTGTTCGTACACGGAGTATGGAATCAAGTTGACACTCACGCCTAAGTCTATCAAACATTTATTAATTGTCTTATCTCCAATTGTACAAGAAATTGTAGGGTGGCCAGGATCTTTGTATTTGACGGGCATGGAATGGGATAAGACTTCACTTAAACTGGCAGCTAAGAAGACTTTTTTGGGCACCTGAGTGTGTCGCTTTTGGGTGCACAAGTCCTTAAGAAATTTCACGTATGTGGGGACTTGCTGAACGATATCAAGAAGCGGAATGTTAACTTTAACTTGTTTAAACATTTCCAACAACTTTTCCATTTGGTCCGAGTGTTTCTTGGGTCGAAGACGATGTGGAAATAGAACATGAAACTTGGTAGGTGGGTCTACTCAAGTAGAGAGGAAGAGTTTTGATTGGCATTCGATTCGACGTTTGGCTCCGCATTCTTTTCAGATTCGTTTGTTGTTTTAGAAACGTCGAGAGAGATTTCGCGTAAATCGTTTGGGTTAACGACTTGATTATCAATTTGCTTACCGAAACGTAAAGTTGATAACATTCAATTGGGTGACATTGCTATTTTGAACAACATAGTCTTGATTTGAATTTTTATTTTGATTTCTGGGATTTGGAAGGGGCTGGCTTGGAAAAGTGCCTCGTTCGCGTTCACTTAAAGATGTGGCTAGTTGACTTATTTGCATTCAAGTTTTGCAATTGATTGGTTCGTGTTTTGCATATATGAAGTCAATGAATTTTGCAAATTGTTGTTTGATTGATTGAGTAGTTTCCTTAGCCAACGTTTCAAGATTTTTATCAAGTGAAGTTAAACGTTTATCATCTTAGGGAGGATGAGAAGAATTTGTTTGAGAATTTGATTGTTGTGGTTGATTATGGGATGAACCCGTAAAGTTTGGTTGAAAATTGTTGGGTTGAAAGGGATGATACGAAGCATTATTCGAGAATACTTGAAAATTGGGGCAAATCGTATTTGTGTTGGGATTATTTTGGTTCCACGCAAAATTCGGATGATTTCTCCAAACAGGATTGTAAGTTGGAGAAAATGGGTCGTTTTTGGCTTTATTGAAAGCATTGATTTGTTCGACAGAATTGGGACACTGATCGGCTATATGATTAGGATCGTTGCACTTATAACACATTGATTGGAAAGCTTGGTTCATTTGATTCGATGAGAAAACGTTATCGAATTTTTTAATCATTGCATCGATTTTAGCTTCTAAAGCAAAAGAAGATCCTATCGAGTGTTCACTCGACTGTGAGTAAATTGATTTCTCGTTCGAACGTTCCCATTGGGACGACCTTTCAATGAGGTTTTCAAAAAATTGCCAAGCATCATCGTGATGTTGGGCAAGAAAGTTGGCTTGGCACATTGATTCGAGCATTGTTCGCGAGCTATTTTTGAGTCCATCGTATAACATTTGGCAAATTGTCCATTTTTCAAAGTTATGATGTGGACATTTTATGAAAAGCTCTTTGAATCTTTCAAAATATTTTCCAAATGGTTCTCCCTTGAATTGATGAAAATTTACAATTTCATTTTGAATTTTACTTGTTTTTTCCAAAGGGTGGAATTTTTTCAAGAAAACTTCTATGAATTCTTCCCAGGTTTTAATTGAGTTTGATGATAAGCTGTACAACCATTTTTCAGGGTAATCCGTAAGAGCAAATGGGATTAATAGAAGTTTGATTCCATCATCGGAAAATTGTTGGAGTTTAATGGTTGTGCAAACTTGTTCGAATTTAGTCAAGAAGATGTATGGGTCATTGTGCTCGAAATCGCCAAATTTCGGAAGTGTGGCAATATGGTTCGAGTGAATTTCAAAATGGTTACCAGTAGGGGCGGGTAACGTGATGCAAGATGGAATAGAAACTTAATCGGGAAATATTCTATCCATCAGAGTTCGTGGGCCGTTTTCTTTCGCCATTTCAAGAGGATCGTCTATTCAAGCTAAACGGTTTGTAGATGGGTCGCGAGTCCAATGATTCGTTGTTGTGTCACGAGTCCAAGTACTCATGCACAAGTGAAAGTCGAGAAGAGAAAGGAGAAAGAAGATTTGAAAAATTGTTTTTGTTTTTTATTTTTTTAAATTTTTCTTTATTTACAAGGAAGAAAACTATTTACCAAGTGAGATTTATTTTCAAAAGAAAAGTTTGATTTTTTTTGTTTTTGGTTTTTCAATTTTTTTTCTTTTTCAAAAGATTTTATATATATATTTTTTGATTTTTCTTTTTGATTGAAAATTTTCAAAGGGAAGGAATTTTTTTGGATTAAAAACTAAGTTAAGTAAAATTTACAATTTTTTTTGGATTTTGGATTTTTTTTAAATATGCATGAACCAATGCAACTAAATGAATGCAAAGGACTTAATTATAGTTTTCTATCATTAGTAGCTCCTAACCCAAAATTGTATAATCACACTTTGTCTTAAATCAACAAAAATATTTCTCAGCCAGGTAACGGACAGGAGTTATCGGTGCACCATGTATCACTGTAGAAATGCAGCCGAAGGTTTAAGTACCTTCAGAGGAACAACCAGTATCATATTTACGTATCACCGTAATTTTTATGACTGGTTATTACTCTACCGTAGCCTAGACACCAAGAAATAAAATCGTTTAAATAAAACAATTGTGAAGATACAATTAAGCCCTAACTGAGCTCGTGACACCCTTAGGTCCAACGTCTAACCTTTATTATTAGTCAAATTCTACGATAAAACGCGTTTGTGGGCTAAGGAAAGGGTGATGAAATCCCTCACCTTATGTGAATTGGGGTATTGCCCTTAGAAAAGAAAAACAATATGAGATGAATGCAAAGCATGAAATTACAATGCAACTAAAATGAAGTTTGTTTTTGTTTTTGGATTTTGAATTTTTTTATATATACACAAATGCAAATGCAAGCAACCAACAATGCAATTCAAATAAAAACAAGGAAAAAGGTGCACGATACCAGAGCATGCAGATTATTTAGCAATATATTATTTTAGAGGCGATTTTTCTTAGCAAAGCAAAGTAGTTTATTTGTTGGCAAGCACTTCTTCCTTTTGAATTTCTGCTTTGGCAACCTGAAATGAAGAACAAGATATATTTACAATTTTTTTTAATATAAGGATGAAACTTAAGAGCAACTTGAAACGAGACAAAACAAATTTACAACCATTTTTTTTAAACTATATAGTATAACAAAACCAAACTCAAAAGAAATCAAACAAAATAAATTGGGCTAACTTTTTTTTATAAATAAGAAAAGTGAAAGATAGAAAACTTAAAACGTGATAAATAAATTGAAAGACAAAGGACTTAAAAGATCGACCACACAAATCTTAGCTCGGCCTAAAATGATAACACTCAGTCCAAAAATAAAAATGAATATGAATACTTCAAATTCACCCAGACAAAAAGAATGAAACGCAGAGAAACACTTAAATCACCGGTCAGACATCCAAACTTAGAACTTCCGCAAATTCCAAAGGTAAATTAATTTCAAGCAAAAGACTACGACTTGAGTCAATCGCGTTGATTTTCTGGTTGTTGCCTTGGTTTGGAGGCATGGTGAGTGAGTGCAAGTCGAGGAAGAGTGGCGATGTTGAAAATTGGGATTTATTGAGAACGGGGTGATAAAATTGAAGTGCAGGTGGGTCTTTGGGTGTTTTTTGTTTTCGATTCGAGTCGAGGCATGGCAATTGGGTCTCGAGTTCGGTGAAGGTTGATGATGTTGTTTTGCAGATGGTTGCGTTCGAGGTGGTGAATCGAAGTGAGGCGATTAGGGGTCTGCTGTTGATTCGGTGATGGCTTCAAGTCGCGTGACTACAGTTGTGGTTTCGGCAGAGGATTTTAGGATTGCAGTTGACTGAAGGCGATGGAGGTTGGTTATGGAATGGGGGTAGCTGTAGTTTCGGCAATTAGCGCAGGCGAATGCAGAGGTGAGTTTTGTTTTTTTTGGTTGTAAATGGTCTTGCGATTTTGGACTGAGGAGATGAAATGTTCAGGTGAAAGGTAGTGCACTGGTGAAGTGTTAGAGGAGGAAAGGGGTGGATGTGTGTGTATGGTTTGTATTGAATGGTGGTAGTGGCTATAGGGAGAAGTGTTGTAGAGGAAGAAGTGGTTATGTGAATGGAGTGGCTTTGATTTTGTTGCAGCAGTTGCTGATGATTTAGTAATGATAGTATGGTGTCTGTGGAGAATGTGGAAGGTAGTTGGTCGGGTGACAGGTTGAATGAAATTGGAGATGAAGTTGATGGAGGAATTGCAGTTTGGTTTGATGATGGGTTTGAGGTGAATGTTATTGGCTGTGGGGAAGTTAAGGCAGTGAACAGAAAGAGTTTAATGGCTAAAGTGTTGGTTTTTGAAGAATGCACATTGCAGTTTGAAAGGTTGTATGTAATGGTTTGAGGATGTGTGTAAATATGGAGTGAAGAAGGAGATGAAATATGCTTGGTGATGGAGAAATGCACTGTTGTGCAGAGTTATGTGGTGAAACAGAGAACAAAAATGTAGTGCACAGCAGAGTATCAAATTAGCAACATGTAACAGTAATAAGAGTGCAACAGCAGTGCAACAGTAACAACAATGAAAACTGTAAATGGGATCTAATTTGCAGTGAAATAAAATGTTTTTGTTTTTGTTGAAATCGTGTATGCTGTTTTTTTTGTTTTTTTTTGTATAGAAAATGCAAATGGTAATGAAAAAGAAACTAGCAATCTACAAACAACAAAATCAAAATGCACACAGACACACAAAATTTTTTTTAATGTATAAACACAAGCAAAACAAAGACACGAAAATTAAGCAAAAATGATTCGAAGAATAGAAAATCAAAATCAAAACAATTCCCCGGCAACAGCGCCAAAAACTTCTTTATCAACGGAAATTCTATCGAATTAGAAATCCATCGAAAAATTTCAAATTAAAAATAACTGCAAGCGCACGGCGTACTATTGTAGTACGTGGCGAATATGGGTCGATCCGCAGGGAATTGTTTGAGTTTAAAGTTCTATTCCATCAAATTAGACCAAATGGAGGAGGAATTGTTAACTAGAAATAAAATGAGGCTAAAACTAGAATCAAAATGATTTTAAAAACTATGAAATTAGAGAACAATTTAGAGGCAAATTCACTCTCATATTTTTGTAAATCAACAAACAAACAATTTATGATCTCTAGTTTTGATATTAAGTGAAATATTGTTGTATTTATCATAAGTATGGTTTGTTTATGTTATTAATTAACATAACTCAAACCATCAAATTATAATACAACAAATAAACCATTTATAATTCTCTTGAAAATGAAGCCAAAGCAAAAGCTATTTTATGTATGATCTATTTATTATTGTAACTAGTAATATAGATCATCAAATTTCATTTTTACTTAAATTTCACAATCAAAATTGGATTAGCAAATGATGATGAAAATTGTGTTTATGTTGAATAAGAATAGCTCATTTGCATAAGCAATATAAGCTATCAAACCCACTTGTATAAACTTGCATCAAAATTCACATTCATGAAGTATAAACAAAGAGATCATAAATCATAAAAATGTTGAAATTACATAAAGTTAGAGAGCTTCATCACCCCTAAATTGAAGGGGTTTAGCTACTCATTTGTGGCTTTGAAGCAATACAAGTAAGTTTCAACATTAAAAAGAAAAGAAAATAGAAAATAAGCAAAGAAAGCAAAAGATATTAGCTACTAACTACTTGCATAAATGTAAATCTAAGCTATGAACATAAGGAGAAAGAGAGCATATAAATAAACATTAACAATAAAACAAAGAAAAGCATGTAGAAAAGAGAGAAGAAAGAGGCTTGGAAGCCATTTTTATTTCATAGAACATTGAGCTTACACTTTGATCTCTTAATTTTCTAAGTAAAATGAAAGAGTAGAAGATGATTTGTTCATGTACATAAGAGGGCTATTTATACATGCATAAAACCCTAATTCCATTTTTAGAGAGCTTCCCAAATTGCCCTTGAGGTAGTGTGACCACCAAGTAATCATTAGCATAGGTTAATTCTCCACTTAAATGTACATGAAGCTTTAATGACCTTTTAGCATGTGCTTAGCTCCTAATTGGAAATCAAGGTAAGTGGGTGTGGTCCTCCTTGATCTTGAACATGAATTATTCACTCTTCATTCCTTTGTAGTTCCTTGTGCATGCATATATCTTCATGAATCCCTCTTCCATATGTATCAAAATATCCTATAAAAATCATAAAAATTGTCCAAGTAAAAATTCTTACTTTGACCCATGCACAAAATGAACGTTTTACCCCGAATAAAGATGAAAATATGATGGTTTGAAAATAATTGAATTTTGGTTTTAAACATGTTAAAATACCCAAATATGATGTTTATTTAAATAAAAAGAGATAAAATATGGATGTAAATATATGCACATTTACATGCACATAAAAGCTCCATTCTGTCTAATGTCTTATTGGAACTGCTTTCATTTCATTTGCCACTTTAGTTCTCCCAAGTTTAGCGAACAAATCGGCAGAAGAATTTTTCTCACGTGGAATTTTTTCTAAACCAAATTGTTCGAACTGATCTAGCAACTTCTTGGAAAGTTTGATATATTTAGTTAAGGTAGGCTTCTTTTCTTAGTAATTGCCCTGCACTTGTATCACAAATAATTGGGAATTGGTGTAAAATTTTGTATGGGTGACCTTCAGTACCTTTGCTATTCTCAAGCCTGCAAGGAGAGCCTCGTATTCTAGAACATTTTTGATTGCCTTTAACGTAAGCTGCACTACTCCATATAATTTCTGCTTATCTGAGGTGATCGACATATACCCAATTCCTACCCCCTATTCATTTGAAACTCCATCTACAAAAAATTGCCAGAATTGCGACGTAAATTTATATTCCTCCGGTTGGGGCTCTACTGGAAGTGTGCATTTGCAGTGAAGTCCAATATGTGATTACCTTTCTCAGATGGTAGTTGATGTCATAATGGCTTACCTCCATTGCCCATTTTATCAAGTAGCCGGGCATCTCTAGCATCTGTAGCATTTTCCATAAGGGTTTATCAGTGAGGACTTTGATGGGACATGCTTGGAAATAAGGTCTCGGTTTTCTTGCCGTGAAGAGCAGGTTATAGGCTAGCTTCTCAATGGCTAAGTAATTTAGTTCTTCTCTTGATAAACACTTGCTTGTGAAGTAGATGTGCCTGTAGGTCCCTTCATCTTCTCGAATTACCATAGAACCAATAGGGTTATCGGTTATAGCTAAGTATACATATAAATCCTCACCTGTACCCAGTTTAGAGAAAATGGGTGTGTTTTATCGATGGTCCTTTATGCTTTGGAACACAATTTTAGATTCTACTATTTGAAATTTTTCCCTTTCATTATCTGATTGAAGAACAATATGCAGTTGTTGTTTGGTTTCAAGATGAATCTGCTAAGTGTTGCCACCCTGCTATTTAAGCTCATGAGATCCTTCGACTTTGTTGGGGTTCCCATTTTCCTCATGGCTTCAACATTTTTTGGGTTTGCATCAAAGCCATAAGTGCATACTATGTATTTATGGAATTTACTCAACTGGATAGAAAAGGTGCATTTAAATGGGTTCAGCTTCATATTATATTATTTGAGGATGTCAAATGTGTAACAACCCAGAATTTCACTACTTGAATTTGCGATTATTTAGTTAATTTTATATATTCAAATAATAAGTTTATAAATAAAATAAAATTCTTTTAATAATAAAAGAATGATGGTGAAATAGTTCTTAACTTTAGTTTACAAAAATAATTAGTTCATAGAAAGATTGAAAATGTGACCGGAATTATTTTTTTGAATTTTCGATTTCTCATCGTCTAAAAGTTATCGGAAATGTCAAAACACTTTTGTATACACCAACACACATTTATAGGTTATGTAGACATGTTTGAATGCTTGTGAATATATATATATATACACACACACACACACACACACGATTATATAAATAATTAAATAAAGAAGCTTCCAACATAAGCTACCAAAAATAATTAAATAAAGAAGCTTCCAACATAAGCTAACAAAAATAATTAAATAAAGAAGCTTCAAACATAAGCTACCAAAAATTATTAAATAATGAAGCTTCTTTTGAAGTCTTTGTATTCTTATAAAACTAATCCTTCCTAATTCCTTTTAATTTCGTCACTTCTTAAATTCACTTTCTTAAGATTCTTAAAGAAGCCTAATGGCTTCTCCCTTTCAAAATTTCAAATTTAAAAAAAAAAATCAAAACCCTCTTTGAAATCTTTTTCTAAAACTTCTTTAAATCACTTCTTCTTCGTTCCTACCTCTTATCCTTTCATTACCAAGCTCACACACCTCCTAAAACATGACATGGCCGAGCTCACTTAGTAAGGCGAACCTACTTTGGCATTTAAGTCCACCAAAAACTGCATCTTTCTAGAAGGGAAAGCATAATTATAACTTAGATTCAAGTGGTAGCTTTGTTGGGTCTTGTTTGGATGGCATTTGGTGAGTAAACTTAGTTTAAACTAAAAAGTTTTAAACTTTTCTATGTTGATTACATTGTTGGATGATATATGCAAATTTGTGTTGGATTATTACATGTTTGGTTGCTTATGATATGGTTGACATGAGATGATGTTGTTTATGTCATTGTTTTGGAAAGTTGTAAACTTGTTTATATGATCTAATCTTGCTTATGGTTGGTTTGTGGCATGTATATGTTGTATAGACATTTGTTAGCAAGTAAACTAGTTGTGAACTAGTAAGGAAAACTAGTAAGTTAAACTAGCAAGTGGAAGGGTAGTAAATGAAATAAGTAAGAAAGTGAGTAACTTACGTAAGTAAGTTAAGTCAAGTTGGTAAGTAACTTGTTAAGTCAAGTTAATAAGTAACTTGTCAAGCTAAATTAGCAAACTAAAATGAAAAGTTAAGTTAGTAAGCTAGAACTTAGCGTTTTGAGTTGGATTGTCGACAAATATCCTTATGTGAAAATATGAGCTTGGATTTTAAAATCAAAATCATTTTTTAAGTTAGAAATATTATTTTTGTTTTTAAACTACTTACTTTATATTTTCAAAAAGCTTGAAAGTTTTAAACCAATAAGTTGTCAAAGTAGAAAGTAAGAAAACAAAGTCAAGATTACGGGTATCAATAGCGATAGTCGCTATGGATGTAGCATCGCTTAAAAATCTGATTTTTGCAAAATTTATTTTTTCGATTAGAAGGGGTTCAAGATTTTTTACAAACCTAATAATGATGTTTAAGGAAAGTTAATTAAGAATTTAATACATGTTTATTTACCAATTAATTTTGATAATTAATAATTAATTAAGTATTAAACAAGGTTTATTAATTTTAATAAACCGAGGATTGGTTATTAACTAATTATCCTTAAAAGGTAAGATTAATTTTAATTAATTATTAATTAAAGCAATATTAATTTTTTTAATTAATTATGAATAAGTATATGATATATTATTAATTAAATATTAGGTTAATTATTAAGGTAATGAATAATTATTTTTAACTATAAATTAATTAAGGTTTTAATTTAAAATAATTATTTATCAAAGGTTTAATTCATTATTTAAGTTTTAATTAATATTATTTAATTAATCAATTTAGATTAATTAATAGTTAATTATTAATGAAGGTTCAAATTATTATTTAATAATTAATACAGGAATAATTGAGGGTTCAATTTATAAATAAATTATTTGTTAATGGTTTTATTATTTATTAATTTTAATAAAATCAAGTTCAAATTTAATAATGATTAATTATGATTTAATAAGGAAAGCTTAACTTGTAATAAATCATTTTAAAAGGGTGTTTTAAGTTTAAAATCCTTTGCTTTGAGAATCAAATTGTTTTAAAGGTACTTCTTTTCCAAAGATGGTTTTGAACATAGGTGATTCAAATTCGATACCCGTAAGTACAATCAATTGTGAATGAGTTATGTAAATGGTTTGATTGCGTGCACATATGTTTGCAGAATAAATCTCTGTTCTGCTATAAGTTGATTGTTTGGACATCTGTTAGTAGAATAAATCCCCATTCTGCTATAGTGTAATTGTTTACTGTGTGGACATATGTTTAGTAGAGCAGATTCCCACTTTGCTCTAAGTAGTGAATTGTTTGGACATCTATTTAGCAAGACAAATCACCATCCTGCTATTATATTATTTGGAAATGATATGCTAATTGAGTTGTATTGACATGTTATTCCCTGATTTGGATATGAATTGCATTTACATATATATTGACATATGTAAATAAATGATTAAATGGCTTGAAAGTGAAACAGATGTTAAATGGTAACTTAAATTACTACCATTGGGTTTGCTAAGCCTCATTTTGAAATTATAAAGTACGGTTTTGAATAAATTTCAACTCTTTAATCAATTTCGGTTTAAGGTTTATAAATGATTTTTCAAGTTATATTATTATTTTATAAAGGTATTTATAAATAATAACTTGTTTATAAAAATAGGTTTTACTAAGTAAAAAATAATAATTTTGAACTGATTTAAAAGGATGAGTTGCAAAAGATATTTTGTAAAATATTTTTCTTAACAAAGATTTATCAAAGGAGTTTTAAATGGGAAATGTTTTATAAACGACTTTAGAGGTTTGTAACGAGGTTTTGTAAATTGATTTGTAGACTTACAAAAGTGTTTTATAAATTGATTTTGGAAATTTATAAAGATATTTCGATGTTAAGGGAGCTTTTTGAGGAGAACTTTTATAAAGGATAAGTGGATTGGTTTATAGCAGGTAATGTATTCAAAAAGAAATTTGAAAGGAGGAATTTTCCAAATATTTTGATAATATACTTATACCCCTAAGATAAGTATAAATATTTTCCTAGTAAAAAGGGTAAGTAAATGTTTTGGAAATAGTGTTGTGTAAAGATCTTTTGATCAAGTTTTATAAAGTGATTTTATTAACTAAAGATTAAATTAATAAAGGCTTAGTGGATCCCATATGGAATTAAGTCAATGTTTGAATGATTGTTTATTTTTTAGTCAAATAACCAACTATAAAACCTAGATCAAAACATAATTTTGGAAATATCTTAAAGAAACACGTGAGTTATATGACACAGTCATCCTCAATAATGTTGTACTATGAGTATAAATCTCGTTTCTTTCTTCTAGAATAAATGCTAAGGAAAATCCATCCACTAGAGATTAGGAGGTGATCTCCGCTCTTATCCTTTGTTTATTTCCTAAAGAACAGGGGTTGAGTTTACCGAAAATTATCGAATGTTGTTTCGAAGTGACCGGGATCGGATACGTTATCTGAAAACCACATCGATCTTACTCAATCGTTCCAAATTGAAGACATCTTGAAAATATGGAATTGAAGATGGAGCTATTGAAGTGCAAGTGCTGCTTTCTGCTAGTCCTAAGGGTGATTCTAAAATGAATGTAGTAGAAGGAGTGCCTTCGGTTTTGTTCAGACCCAGAACAAACTTGTATGGATGAATGCTGGCATTGCATTGATGTCGTGAGAGAAGTGTTAGCATTCCAAGATGGATCGCTATTTAGAAAGGTAAAGCGTAGCCTCAAGCCTCACAACCGGAAGGAATAACAAAAATAAGGCATGCAGCAGAGCTATGTGGTTAGCTACTATTAGGAGAGGTCACCTCATTTTAAATGTCCCTTTCAGAGTTGGTTTGACCGCAAACACCATGGTAGTATAAGGCCTCGGTGTCAAGGGGATGAGGTAATCCAATCTGCCATGTTAAAGGGGCAGCTGACTCTGTGTTAGCATCAGTGCATTTTTTAGAGGTGTATCATTGGAATGTAGTCCCTTGCCTTGCCATTGTTGCGATCCAATCTCCAATACGTGCCTTATGGCTTTGATAGTGGAGCCTAGTATGTTGGAATGTGAGATGCAAGCATTTCAGCTATTTTTTCTGTTTACTTTAAACCTAGGCACTATGCTAATATCGTTGGATTTTGATATAATATGTTTTAGTTATCGTAACCCCATCCGTTTTTATGTACGGTGTGGTCTTACGAGATACTTTTGTTTGAAAAGTTTTCAAATGTAGAAATCAGTTTGGTTGTTACTTGTTATCGAGTTTTACTCACACAGGTTTACCAAACTGACACGGGTGTTATTCCATGTAATGCTCGAGTCAGACCGAGCATATGTTTCCCAGGTTAGCTGGATATTTTAGAGTTGTAGAGGAGTTGTATAGTCAAGACTTATTCATGTATATTTTTCTTCCACTGTATTATAGAGTCTATATGTTTGTCAATGTAAGAACCTGTGTCTATAACTGTCCAAATTTAGGATGAGCCTAGTGTGCTCTGATGTTGTATATATGAACGAAGATGTTTACTTTTTGTAAAGACCATTGTTATATTTTATATTATTTGCTGCATTGGGAGATTCTATGTTATTTAGTTTTCTTCTATCTTCTACCTTCTCTTTTCACCCTAACAAATCATTATTTCCAGCACTTAAACGTTCGGCATGTGATATAGTGGATATATTATTGTCAATTTTTTAGGGTCGAAAATACTGATTCGTTACATTTGGAGTGCAAAGTTAAGTTGGCTTGGGAGGGGTAACTTATTAAGAGATAAGGTAATGGAATGCCTTATGATGAGTTTGAGTGTATATACATAATAGCGCATAATTGTTAGTGATATAAAATGTTTTATATTGTGTTGTTTGACCTGTTGAGTGCCTTGTGAGTTTTAGTCGATGCGCTTGATCAACATTGTCGATAGAGATTCCTAAACACTTGAACAAGACCAACGGACATAGTATTGTTTCAAAATTGGTTAAAAGAAATAATTTTACCCATAATATATTATATATATAATGATTTTCAAAAATAGTATAGTGTAGTATAGTATTTTTGAGGAGTTGTTTGTTAGGAGATAATAATATTTTAAGGTTTGTTTAGTCATGCTCGTCTAGTTGAGCATTGACTATTGTTAGTCTGTGTAGGTAGCTTACCATTTTAAGATTTGGGTTGGGCAAATAGAAATATGGAAAAACATTAAAGTGGAAACCTTGTGAATTAAGTTTCATAATTTGACAATAAGGCATTTGTTTTTTAATATTGGATTAAAATTTGATTTAATAAAAAATGTTTTTATAAAGTTAGAATATTTTGAAATAAATATTTGGAAAATGTTTCATAAAAATTGATTTATAAAACGGATTTACAGGAATGTGTCTAGGATTAAAAGAACTTATGTTGAAAACTTGTGAACTTAAATTTCGGGGCTTTAAAAAATAGTTTTCAAGGATTGGAAAAATAATAATAGTATTATTTGAAAATATTTTAGGTTCAAATGCAAGGTTTTGGGAATGAAAAGGTTAAGTAAGAAGTATTTTCTTTGGATTAGTTTGGGAAAATGAGACTTGATTATTTTGTGATGATCGAAATAATCTTCTAAGTGACGATCGGATGTTTGTCTAGGTAAACATTGTAGGGTACTTAGTAAATTATTCTCTTTATCATTGTACAATCGAAACAAGTTCAAACCCGAACGAGCCCAAAACAAGTTGATGATGAATGTTTTATTGGAAATATGAGAAGTATTATTTCAAAAATGGGATTTTGAAATAAAAGTAATATTCTTAAGTTAATTAGTTCGAGTGGCTTGAAAATATCTTAAAATCGGGGAGGGGATATGTTCGAATGGTAAACACTTTACTTGAGTATTACCCTTCTTGGTAGGGGAGTGTATGGTACTATTTGGTAGAACCCAGTTTCTTAGTATCATTTTGGAGTTACTCGGGCTATATATGTATATATATGTGTGTGTGTGTGTGTATTCTATGATTAAAATATGGTGTTTCAATTCAAAAGGTTTTTGAAATAAGATCGATTATTTGGATCTTGATATTTCTTGGGGAAATAAATGTAAAATGAAATAGTTGAATCAAATAGGGGATATACTCTTAGGATGTAGTGGAGTAGTATCCAAGTGAACCTAAGTTTGGTTTTATGAAATGTTTTCATAAATAATTTAGCGGGAATAGAATTGGTATTAGGGAGAACCAATTAAATAAGTGCGTAAGTTGGATTAGATCATTTCTCATTTTATATAATTAGATATAAGATTCGAGTACATGGCTTTTAGGAGATTCACACCATTTCGGATAAGGATCTATTAGTACATTTGACGATTAGCACTTAATGAGGATTTTTGGTATGAGACCAGTGTTTTCTATCATATTTACACTATGTAAGGGGAATAGAGGTTCCAAATCAAGGAGCCTGATCAGAGCTCGCACAAGAAATTGGGTGGGCGATACTAGTTTGAAAGTAAAATTATGTATTCAAGTAGTGATCAGATCATATTTTTGTATAAGAATGATCCATGAACATCATACGAACTGATATATAGTGTTAAGTGTTTTATGGAAGAGGTTGGGGTGTAATTTCGGAGATAAAATTCTTGTAACGGGGAAGAATGTAACGACCCGGAATTTCACTACTTGAATTTGCGGATATTTAATTAATTTTAAATATTCAAATAATAAGTTTATAACTTAAATAAACTTTTTTAAATGATATAAAAATGATGGTGAAATAGTTCTTAAATTTAGTTTACAAAAATAATTAGTTCGAAGAAAGATTGAAAATGTAACCAGAATTAGTTTTCCGAATTTTTGATTTCTCGTCGGCTAAAAATTATCAAAAATGTCATAACATTTTCGTATACACTAACACGCATTTATAGGTTACGTAATATGTTTGAATGCGTGTGGATGTATGTACATATGATTAAGGAAATAATTAAATAAAGAAGCTTCCAACTTAAGCTACCAAAATAATTAAATAAAAAAGCTTCCAACATAAGATACCAAAAATAATTAAATAATGAAGCTTCTTCTGGAAGCTTTGTATTTTATAAAACTAATCCTTCCTAATTCCTTTTAATTTCCTCACTTCTTAAATTCACATTCTTAAGCTTCATAAAGAAGCTCTAATGGCTTCTCCTTTTAAAAATTAAAAAATTAAAAAAAAATCAAAACCTTCTTTGAAATCTTTTTGTAAAACTTGTTTAAATCACTTCTTCTTCCTTCCTACCTTTTCTCCTTTCATTACCAAGCTCACACACCTCCTAAAACATGCCATGGCCGAGCTTACTTAGTAAGGCCGAACCTACTTTGGCCTTTAAGGCCATAGAGAACTTCATCTTTCTAGAAGGGAAAGTATAGTTCTAACTTAAATTCAAGTGGTAGCTTTGTTCGGTCTTGTTTGGATGGCATTTTGTGAGTAAACTTATTTTAAACTAAAATGTTTTAAACTTTTCTATGTTGACTATATTGTTGGATGATATATGAAAATTTGTGTTGGATTATTGTCTGTTTGGTTGCTTACGATATGTTTGATATGAGATGACGTTGTTTATGTTATTGTTTTAGAAAGTTGTAAACTTGTTTATTTCATGTAATCTTGCTTATGGTTGGTTTGTGGCATGTATAAATTAAAAAAAAAATCAAAACCTTCTTTGAAATATTTTTGTAAAACTTGTTTAAATCACTTCTTCTTCCTTCCTACCTTTTCTCCTTTCATTACCAAGCTCACACACCTCCTAAAACATGCCATGGCCGAGCTTACTTAGTAAGGCCGAACCTACTTTAACCATTAAAGCCATCGAGAACTTCATCTTTCTGGAAACGAAAGTATAGTTCTAACTTAGATTCAAGTGGTAGCTTTGTTCGGTCTTATTTGGATGGCATTTGGTTTGTAAACTTATTTTTAAACTAAAATGTTTTAAACTTTTCTATGTTGATTATATTGTTGGATAATATATTCAAATTTGTGTTGGATTATTATCTGTTTGGTTGTTTATGATATTTTTGACATGAGATGACGTTGTTTATGTTATTGTTTTAGAAAGTTGTAAACTTTTTTTATATCATGTACTCTTGCTTATCGTTGGTTTGTGGCATGTATATGTTGTACAGACATTTGTTAGTAACTAAACTAGTTGTGAACTAGTAAGGGAAACTAGTAAGTTAAACTAGTAAGTGGAAGGGTAGTATGCAAAATAAATAAAAAAGTGAGTAACTTATGTTAGTAAGTTAAGTCAAGTTAGTAAGTAACTTTTTAAGTCAAGTTAATAAGTAACTTGTTAAGCTAAGTTAGCAAATTAAAATGAAAAGTCAAGTTTTAAGGTAGAAGTTAGTGTATTGAGTTGGATTGTCGACAAAGATCCTTATGTGAAAATACGAGCTCTGATTTTGAAATCAAAATCATTTTTAAAGTTGGAAACTTTGTTTTGTTTTAAAATACTTACTTTATATTTTCGAAAAGCTAGAAAGTTTCAAAGTGATAAGTTATCAAAGTAGAAAGTAAGAAAACAAAGTCAAGATTACGGGTATCCATAACGATAGTCGCTATGATGTAGTTTCGCGTAAAAATCCTATTTTTGCCAAATTTGTATTTTTCAATTAGAAGTGTTTTAAAAATGTTTTACAAATGTAACAATGATGTTTATGGAAAGTTAACTAAGAAATTAATACTAATTTATTTATCACATAGTTTTGATAATTAACAATTAACTAAGTATTAAATAAGGTTTATTAATTTTAATTAACCGAGGATTGGTTACTAATTAATTATCTTTCAAAGGTAAGATTAATTTTAATTAGTTATTAATTTAGGAAGAATTATTTTTGTAATTAATTATGAGTTAAGTATATGATATATTTTTAATTAATTATTAATTTAATATAGGGTTAATTATTATGGCAACGTTCAATTATTTTTAATTGTAAATTATTTAAGGTTTTAATTTAAAATAATTATTTAGTAAAGGTTTAATTTATTATTGATTTTTTAATGAAAAGATTATTTAACTAATTAATTGAGATTAATTAAAAGTTAATTATTAACGAAGGTTTAAATTATTAGGATTAATTGAGGATTTAATATATAAATAAATTATTTATTAAAGGTTTAATTATTTGTTAATTTATAATTAAATTAAGTTCATATCTAGTAAATATTAATTATGATTTAATAAGAAGAGCTTAACTTGTAATTAATCATTTCAAAAGGGAGTTTTAAGTTTTAAATCCTTTGTTCCGAGAATCAAATTGTTTAAAAGGTACTTCTTTTCCAAAGATGGTTTTGAACACAAGGGGTTCAAATGTAGATACCATTAAGCAAACAAACAATTGTGAATGAGTTATGTAAATGGTTTGATTATGTAGACATGTGTTAGTAGAATAAATCACCGTTCTGCTATCAGTTGATTGTTCGGATATCTATTAGCAGAATAAATCCTTGTTCTGCTATAATGTAATTATTTATCGTGTGGACATATGTTTAGTACAATAAATTTCCACTTTTCTCTAAGTAATGAATTGTTTGGACATCTATTTAGCAGGACAAATCACCATCATACTATTATATTATTTGGACATGCATATGCTAGTTGAGTTGTATTGATATGTTATTCCCTGATTTGGATATGAATTGCATTTACATATATGTTGACTTATGTAAATAAATGGTTAAGTGGATTGAAAATGAAATTGTGTTAAATGGTACCTTAAATTACTACCATTGGGTTTGCTAAGCCTTATTTTGAAATTGTAAAGTATGGTTTTGAATAATTTCAATTCTTTAATCAATTTGGGTTTAAGGTTCATAAATTATTTTTCAAGTTATATTTTTATTTTACAAAGGTATTTATAAATTATAACTTGTTTACAAAAATAGGTTTTACTAAGTAAAAAATGGTTTATTTAAAGTGATTTAAAAAGATGAGCAGCAAAAGATATTTGGTAAAAGATTTTCTTAAGGAAGATTTGTCAAAGGAGTTTCAAACGGGGAAATGTTTAAAAAACAATTTTAGAGGTTTGTAAAGAGGTTTTGTAAATTGACTTGTAGACTTATTAAAGTGTTTTGTAAATTGATTTTGGAAATTTATAAAGGTATTTAAATGTTAAGGGAGCTTTTCAAAGGGTACTTTTATAAAGATAAGTGGATTGGTTTATAGAAAGCAATGTTTTCAAAAAGAAATTTGAAAAGAGGAATTTTCCAAATGTTTTGACAATATACTTATTCCCCTAAGATAAGTATAAATATATTCCAAGTAAAAAGGTAAGTAAGGGTTTTGGAAATAGTGTTGTGTGAAGATCTCTTGATCAAGTTTTATAAAGTGATTTTATTAATTAAAGATTAAATTAATAAAGGCTTAGTGGATCCCGTATGGAATTAAGTCAATGTTTGACTGATTATTTATTTGTTAGTTAAATAACCGACTATCAAAGCTGAACCAAAACATAAATTTGGAAATATATAGGAGAAACACGTGAGTTATATGGCACGGTCATCTCCAATGATGCTATATTATGCATATAAATCTCGTTTTGTTCTTTTAAAATAAATGGTAAGGAAAATCCATTCACTAATGGTTAGGAGGTGATCTTCGCTCTTATCCTTTGCTGTTTATTTCCTAAAGAACTGGGGTTGAGTCTACCGAAAATTATCGAATGTTGTTTCAAAGAGACCGAGATCATATATGTTACCCAAAAACCACTTCTATCTGAAAACCACTTCTATCCAACTCAACCGTTTCGAATTGAAGACATCTTAAAACCTATGGAATCGAAGAAGGAGCTATTGAAGTGCAAGGGATACTTGCTACTACTCCCGAGGGTAATTCCAAATGGATGTTGTATAAGTAGTGCCTTCGGTTTTGTTCAGACCGAGAACGAACTTGTATGAATGAATGTTGGCATTGCATTGACGCCCGAAGGGCAATGTTAGCAATCCAAAATGGATTGTTATTCAAAAAGGTAAAGTGAAGCCCCAAGCCTCATGATCGAGAGGAATGTGAAAAATAGGACATGTAGCAGAGCTATGTGGTTTGCTACCATTAGGAGCGGTCACCCCATTTTAGATGTCCCTTTCAGAGTTGGTTTGCTAGTGAACACCATGAAAGTATAAGGCCAAGGTGTGAAGGGGTTGAGGTAATCCAGTCTGCCATGTTAAAGGGGCAACCGACTCTGTGTTAGCATCAATGCATTTTCTAGAGGTGTATCATTGAAAGGTAGTCCCTTACCTTGCTATTGTTTGGATTTAACATCTAATACGTGCCTTACATATTTGATTGTAGAGCCTAAGCTTAATATGTTGGAATATGAGATTCAAGCATTTCATATATTTTATCTACTTACTTTGAACCTGGACACTACGCTAATATCACTGGATTTTGATATAAAATGCTTTGGTTATCGTAAGGTAAAAACTTGTCTTTTTTTTATGTACGGTGTGATCTTACGAGATACCCTTTGTTCTAAATGTTTTCAAATGTAGAAATCAGTTTGGTTGTTACTTGTTATCGAGTTCTGCACATGCTGGTTTACTAGACCGACCCGGGCGTTATTCCATGTAATGCTCATGTCAGACCGAGCATGTTTTCCCAGGTCTTGGACATGGTCTAATGCTACTTTTGACCTAACTAGCATGTCATCTACTTACACCTCAACATTTTTTCCTATTAGATCCGAGAATATCATACTAACCAGCCTTTGATAGGTTGCCCTAGCATTTTTTAACCCGAATGGCATGACTTTGTTGTAATACAAGCCTTTATCTGTCACAAAATTAGCATGTTCCTGATCTAGCTTGAACATCGCTATCTAATTGTATCTTGAATATGCGTCTATGAACGAGAGCTGTTCATGCCCACTGGTTGCATCCACTAGGTGATCGATCCTTGGAAAGGGGAAGCTACCCTTTGGGCAAGGTTTGTTAAGGTTAGGATAACTAATATAGGTCCTCCATTTTCCATTAGGTTTCTTCACAAGCACTGGGTTAGTGATCCACTTTGTGTAATATACTCCCAGATGATTTCATTTTCCTTCAACCTTTTGACTTCTTCTCGCAAAGCATTATATCTTTCTTGATCTAGTGTTTATCACTTTTATTTGACTGAATGGACACCAGGATCGATGTTGATTGCATGATAGATGACGGTTAGTCTATTTCTTCCTTCTCTAAATGGGTCTAGGAAAATACATCCCCCGATCTCTTTAGGAAGTCTATTCGCTCAACTTGGGCATCCCTCTGAGATTCTTCTCTATATTAAGAACCTTTGTGGGGTCTTTTGGATCGATTTATACATCTTCAAGGTCTTCTACCAGCTCTAATTCTTTCCTTATCTCTCCTAATTTTGGGTCTATCTCGCTTTCTATTTCCTCATCGGGATGACAATTGACTAAGAGTGCTTTTTTTTAAGCCTCTTCGAAGAAGTATTGTGCATAGACAAAATTTTATTTGTCAGTGCTTATCATGTGCATATATGTTCTTTTCTCTCTTTTTGTGGTTGCAGGATGACTTACTTCAACATCAATACTATCACTTGGTACTGACATAATTTTTTAGTTGGTTTGATTTCTTATTGTTACTATTATTGTAAATATCAAAAGAGATGGCAGAGTGGTTCAACAAAAATTTATTGACAGAGGTAAGATTTATATTGTATAATTCCCTAGCTAGAAATTGTTTTTTCCTCATTGATCTTATCCTCATAGGAGTTTTGAATTTCATAAGCAAGTCTTTTTGAGAGATGATTTCCCCCAAGTCTATTGGTATAAGTCTCTCTAGGAGGGCATTGTATGCTGATGGCGGTCACTGATTAAGAAACTTGTATAGAAAGGATTTGAATAGAGATGTTGTTCCGACTGTGAGGAGCAAGCATGCTGACCCAACGGAAAGGTTGGTGTGTTGTTAAAGCTGTAAATCGGCTAAGGGCCGAGCTTTAAAATTTCAGATGGGAGTTTCATATGGTCATATGCTGACTTGAAAATTATGTTGACCGAGATTCCATAATCTACAGAGATTTTTTTGTGGTGAAATTTTAGATCTGCATCGTGATTGTGAATGAACCATGGTGGAAAAATGATTCCACCAACATTAGCTACCGGGAAAACAATAACTTGTGCCGGCTTTTGCTTGGTATGGAAACTATCTTCTATTATGCTTTATTCTCTTGCACATACTTCTCTCATGCTTTCTTGCTTGTTCCAGTGAGGTGCGGTCCACCATAAATTCTAGGGCTAAGAGTTTTGAGGGATTTCCTGCCATGTTTTCATTCAGGTCAGGAGTAAGATCTCTGACCCGATTATCATTGTTGGTTTTCTAAAAGATATCCATGTCCCTTTTCTAGATCAGTTTTTCTATCTCATTCTTTAAATGTTTGCAATTGTCCGTATGATGGCCGTTTTCTTTATGGAAGCGGCAGTATGCTCCATGCCAATTATGTTCAACATTCTTTCCCTTGTTCGATATGTCGTACGCAAGCTCAATCGTAGTCATCTTATAGATCTGACCAGGAGTGTGACTAAAGGGAGTTTTTGTGGTGAGGTTTAGTTCCTTTTGTTATTTGGCAGGTGTTGATACCCTTCCACTCCCTTTTTCTTGTCATAGTTGGAGACAGAGTTCTTTGAGGTTGCGCCACAGATCCGGCTACTTTCGTCCTAATATACCCACTGGCCCTTTTGTAGAAATCCTTCATGGTATGACATGCCTTTCTACTATATTTCTCCCACATCGATGTACCTCTCCTGATATTAGCGTAGGGTGCCATATGTAGTGCTTCCTCACTGGCTACTCGATCCAAAGTGCCTCGGATTAGAAGGCAATTACAAAGTTATGCATGCTTTCATTCACAGCCTGTTTTATACATGACATGGTATTCACATCCAGGAAGGCTTCTCTCCCCAAATTGAATTGCTTTAGAAAACTAGTGGATAATTGCCTCCTCGAACGGATTTCTCCGGGCCCGTACATCCTAAATCCTCGGGTGACTGCATCAGGTAGATAGACCTGGAGGAGTTTACATCATGCCATCTCTTCCCACTTTCATAATATCCATATAATATTCAATGGTGCAGATGTAGTCGTCGAGGTTGTAAGTCTCACTAAACTTGTCAACTGATAGATCTTTAATGTTGTCAGGGAAATCTCCTCTAACAATTGTTTCACTAAATAGGGAAGAGCCTTCCTCCTTTATTCTTTCTCTCGTATTTTGCTTGCAAAGCTTGCATGGCTGCTGTACTTGAGCTTTTAACTGTCAGATCTCGTCTTCTTTTGGGTCTATCTAAGTTGAGTTACCCCTATAAAGGGAGGTAGCATCATCATCATCATCGAGGGCAGATTGAGCTTTTTTCCTTGACAGTGGTGAGTTAATATTGATCGATTGAGAATTTAATTTATGGGTCGTCATGGGTTTTTCCTTTCAACTTGGTTACAGTTTTTAGACCAGCATCGCCGTTCTCATTTCTGAGAGTGTCATTGCTACTCACCTACTGCACAGCTAGTGCAATAGGAGAGTGATAGCAGTGAGCCGCAGATGGTCGAGGAGAGGTTGGATTGAGAGTGGTATGTTGAGCCACCGCTTTTTCTAAACTTTCCATATACTGATTTATTTGGTTAGTGAAAAAGTGCAGTCGGGATAGGATCTGTAGGGGATTCAATTGAAGCTCCCATTTCTGTTTGAGCTTTTGGGATTATGAGTGGCTTCTTCTAGGTTTTTAAAGCCAAGTGTAGCTGTTCTTATAGAGTGGGAGTAGTGAATTTAGTGGGATTCATAGTGGATGAAAGAAAATATAGGTAAAGTTTATTGGACATAGGAAATAGATGTTCGACCCTCCTTTTAACGCCAAAAATATTGTCGAGAGTATTGGTCTCACAAGACCTCAACCAATTGCAAAAGTAGTTGTAGCGTACTTTCGTGGGTTAGAATCAACAATCTAAGTAATATTAAATTTTCCTTCAGGTAATAATTATGTTGCTGAGATCATACACAATTATGTAGGTGCACTTTAACTACTTGTTAAAATGTCAATTTGATATTATGTTTAATTCAAGTAAATTAAAAAGATACAAAGTAGAAAAGAATCTAATACTGAAAGCTAGGTTGGTAAAAATGCAGGAAAAAGTAATGATGGGGAGAATTTTACGTGTTCGAAAGTCAAAGAATCGTATATCCAAGGGGAAACTGTCACTTTCTTTTTTATATTCATTATAAAAGCATTATTGGCAAAGAGTATAGAAATTTTAACCTTAAAAATGTCAAATCAAAAAAGATCTCTTTCTAGCTATAATGCCTTTTCTATACATAGTAAGAAATGCATGTGGGTCGTTGTCACTCTTGCTCTATTGTTTTAATTCCTGCCTTTAGATTCTACTATGTATTATCCATCTGTCTCATTTGTTTGGTGTGCATGAATGGTGACGTGTTTTCGGTGGAAAACCATAATTTGAGCAATTGAATTCTAGGCGTTGGAGGGAAGTTTGAAATTCAAGTAGAAACATCTTAAACTATGGCAAGAAACTCAAATTCAAATGGATCATGCACTTCTGATCTAAAGGGGCGAATGGCTTGTGTGTCGCCTCATGAGGATGTTGAGAGTTATCATTTTGCTTTGTTGTTGGGGCGTCATTGATACATACAAAGCGAACTGCACGGTTTGCATGCTACTGCCCTCAACATGGTTATAGTTAAGTCATCTTGCTAAGTCTGTAATATTTGTTTGACATTTTGCTAAGGATAAATAAAGTTGAGTAACTTTGCCCTCAAACTATGGTGTTAGCTTAATATTTGTATGCATATGCTCTAAGCTGCTCTTGATGTTGATATGCGCAAGTTACTTGAAAAGGGCCACATGAGCATTTGCTTTTTTCTAAGAAGAAAAGAAATATGGTAGAGAGTTGTTTGGGTAATCCCATGTGCAGTCCTTAGAATGCTTTGGATTCCTTATGGTGCTACTTAAAGCGTCATTGGTAAATGCATTAGCTTTCAGGAATAATAGTTGGGCTTATTGGGTCATTTGGTATATAGAGTGTCCACTTAGGGCTTGCTTAGAATAGCATAGGATTATGTGTTAATGAATGGTTGTGAGTAGTGCTTGTGCAGTTTGCTATGATCCTGTCTTGAGCAAGCATTGGTGATTATCCAGTGCAACTTGCATTGTATGGTTTTAGAGCTGCCAGAAGGATGGGACATGTCTAGTGCAGTTCATTAGTTCTAGGCAAAACTCCTTTATGTTTGTGGTGCAATACCATAGTTTATTATAGAGATTGTGATGCATCCTTATAGCTTCGTATGTTGATAGAGCATAGGCTTAAGGGTTATGCTACGGTACGGAGTATTAGGGCTGCTAATCGTTTCTACTCCTCATAACTA
Source organism: Allium cepa (assembly GCA_030765085.1). Classification (NCBI taxonomy): domain Eukaryota; kingdom Viridiplantae; phylum Streptophyta; class Magnoliopsida; order Asparagales; family Amaryllidaceae; genus Allium; species Allium cepa. The sequence continues at coordinate 1,029,528,370 of CM060929.1, forward strand.
CTTCAGGTTTCTAGGCTCGGTACCATTATGTAACATTGGAATTGGGGGATCGGGGGAGTTTGTTGATCTTTGTATTGTCCTAAGACCTTTTTGAGCAAAGTACTCTCTAGACTTCATCCTGTGCTTTGCTTCCTTTTCTTATACTCAAATTTCAATTATAGGAGCAGTCCTTTTGATTTGTTTCTTGCATCATCTCGCCTTCGGCAAGATTCAAAAAATATAGGTGTACCAACACACACACACACACACACACACACACATATATATATATATGTATGTATGTATGTATGTATGTATGTATGTACGTATATACCAAACGTATATAAATGCTGTTTTAGAAGTAATCAAGTTAGAACACACGTAAATATCATAAAATTTTGATATATTTATTTTGCCTATATGTGCATTCGTTAATCATCTCATATAACTCATATTTTATGCAATTAAGTATTTTTTATGAACAATCTTGTATTTTTATCTATGACTGATTATCGAATATACAAAATCTATGATTTGGATTTAGATTTAATTAGGAGTTTGCAAGGGAGGTAGGTAGAAGACCTTTCCATTTCACTTAGGTACTATTTTTAATTTTTTCTTGGTCAGAGATAATTTATAATTTATTTAGTTAAGTTTTCTAGGTTTATTTAGTTATATATACTTAATTTTATGGCAATATATAAATATAGGGCAAGAATCAGCTACACTTCATTTCTACTGCACCTCTATTCCAGACTGATTTCAACCACCCTTCAAATTTAAATAATTATAGTTTCTTTTTCTTGTCACTTATATAATTATTTAAATCAAAATGTGTGGTTCAAATCAAGAGGGAATAAAGGTGTAGTCAATCTTAGCCCATATACACACACTATTAATACCTATATACAAACCATATACATATATTATAGTATATTTAAACATATGTATATATTTAGACATTTATATTGTCGATATGCATATGAACTTATCACTTGTGTATGTATGCATAATCAATATGTATACACATTAGATATAAATCCAAATATATATATATGGTTATGCATATGTTTATATATCATTTATTACCATGTTATGTTATAAATACATACATACATACATATATATATGCGTGTTTGTCCATGTGTGCATTATATTTAAATAAACATTAAATTACATTAATTAATATGATTAATTATTAAAAATAGAGTATTTTAAAAATAAAATATGATATTATTTAATAAGATACATTGTACCTAATGCTAGTTAATGGATTACATAAGCCCATTAATATCCAAATAGAAAAATTTCTGAAATTTACACTTTTCACTTAATGTGAAATGGACAAGGTTCCAACAGACTTTTCACAAAAGGATCTTAAACTTCATCAAAAAAGATTGTTCGAGTTCCCTTCCTCTTATGATTTTGGTATATTGTGCACTCCCAATAACGGGAATATGGTAGCGGATGCACTTAGTAGAAGGCATTTTTTAGGGTCTATGTTCATAAAATGAAAAAGGTTGGAATTTACTTCAAAATTTGATTTTCAACCCGCATGCGAACTTGAGGCCAGGCATTTAGCAACCATGGAGGTAATGCATACTCTAGTTAAGTGGACTGGATCTTGTCAAAAGCATGCTGCTAAGTTGGCAAAAATATGCCACTTTATAACAGACTAGACTCTAGCGATATGACCTAGTTTAGTATTAATTGGATGGTTGTCTCCATAGGTATAGGAGGCTGTGCGTGCCCGATGTTGATGGGCTTATAGATGAAGTACTTCATGAATTCCATCATTCTAGGACGAACATTTATCTTGATAGTAATGAATGTACAACAGTATGAAGCATACATTTTATTGGAAAAGCATGTAGTGTGACATTTTAGAATTTAAGTGCATGATTTGCCAAAGAGTCAAGATGGAGGAAAATCGACCAAATGGCTTACTAATATTGTTAGATGTTCTAGAATGGAAATGGGAGAAAATTTCCATGGATTTTATTGGTGGGTTTCCAAGGAGTGGAAGAGATAATGATTTTTGACTAAGAGTGCTCATTTCATACCTGTTAAGTCCTTAAGAATCACTATGTCCTTAGCCATATGTATATGAAAGAAACAAGGATATCGCATGGGATTCTAAAAGGTATTATGAGCAACAGAGATCCATTATTCACTTGTCAATTTAGGAAAACTTGCCACTTACATTGGGAATGAAATTGAATTTGAATATCGCATACCATCTGAAAACTGATGGGCAAACTAGGAGGATAAATAGAGTGCTCAAAGATTTATTGACATCCTACATACTAGTGTTTGGGGGATCTTGGGAAAATAACTTTCCTTTAGTTGAACATACATATAATAAAAAAAAATTGTCGATTATTAACATGGAATGATTTGAAGCTTTATCTGGATGGCCATGCACTTAGTAGGAGACAACTATTCGAATGACACTTGAGTTAGACATTATCAAAGAGGCTTGGAAGAAGATTGATTTAATTTTAAAGAGGATGAAAGCATCGTAAGGTCGACAAAAGAGTTGTGCCGATCGAAGATATGGATTTATAGTTTGCAGCATGGGATCTTGTCTTTGTGAAGGTTTCCTCATCGAGAAACGTGGTTCTGTTCATTACTTTGGGTAAATTGGCACAGTGATTTGTTGGGCCTTACCCTTTTATTGAAGGGATTAGTAAACTCATATATCGAGTAACACTTTGAGGAGTGGTGTTTCTGCATAATATCATTAATGTATCTCATTTGCACAAGTCCATGCACGATTTCATTGTCATCGTAGAGTGGAGCTAATGTGAAGACGTGCATTTTGAATCAAAATCACGTAAACTCGAAGGGCGTATATGTATCGTTGGGAATAGTATTATTATCGAAAAAAATTCTACAGTTTCAGAACAAATTCAAATGGATAAATTGGACTAAAGAATGATAAAGAAATGGACTCAAAGACCTAGAAAACATCACGAAATGGAAAAATAGAGAAGTGCGAAGGAGATGGCCAAACAATTAGGCTAAGTATTGTACTTGGGTACCTCAACTCAGTATTGAGTTGTAGTATAACAAAGATGATTCAACCAGCTTAAATTAGAGATGGAAAAAAAAGAGATGGAAAAAGTAATAAAAGAGATGAATCTCGCAACTCGACGCTGAGTCATAAGCACAACTCGGCACCGAGTCATAAGCACAACTCGGTACCGAGTTTTGGTGATTAGTGATTTTGACCATGACTTTCTTGCTACAGCTTCAGCTCGACGTAGAGGACATGGACAAGCGTTTTTAGGCGATTTTGGCGATGACATTCATCTATATGTAAAGAAGGAGATGCTTTAGAAAGGGGATCTACTTTGGTAACTCTAAATCTATATGAGTTGAGTTATTTAATCCTTCATTAGGATTTGCACAACTCATAACCGAATTTTTAGATACCCAGTTGTAAAAAATACTTTGTAGGAGCAAAGTACAATAGATAGAAAATGATTTAATGGACATAGGCTGGACTATTTTTCAAACCATTATAAAAATTGTGTATTCTTTCTTTCTTTTAATCTCTTTTATTATACAACATACATTTTTTTTACTTGATTGGGTGTTTGTTTCATTTTTGGTCCAAACATTTTAATGCTTTCACTGAGGGGGACTTGAGATTTGATCTAGTAACGATGTGAAGGCATAATACAAGAGCTATTTCTTAAGGAAGTCAACAAGGACATAGGTGTAGCCAAGAAGTGTCCTTGAATTCAAACCCCTTTTATTCTATGTGACTAGAGAAGAGATAAAGAGAATAATGATGAAAATGCAAAATAGGCTAGTGGCATGATGGGAAGCGATATTGAATGGGTTCTTCAGAAGAATCTAGCAACAAAGGGTAACAAGAGTGGTTGGAAACCAATGTTAAAGGCCCAAAGGCAAAGTTAGTGCACTAAGAGAGGGCTTTGAACTAGTTAGAACGAAACCCCTCCCCTCACATTACCATAACTCGGCACTGACTTGAGACAAACTTGGTACCGAGTCATGTGGTCCAAGGGGCATAGTGAATTTGGAAACTGGGCAACATAGAACATGCTCAAAGGATGATGTTAATCCATAGAACAAAGATAAAAATGCAAATTTACGATAGCAAGGAGATGGACTAGAAGTTTCTCATAGGAACGAGGGGAAGGGTGAAGATTTGGATCAGGGACGCGTAGAGCTCTAGGAATTTCCATTGAACTATAACGACATGATTACCTATATGATAAGACAAGTACTAAGAGGTGGGTCCCTAAATTGGAGTTTGGGATGTAAATAGTGATGCAGCAAGGCATATAGGAATTCAGAAGTTAACTCGTAAGACGTACATGAGCTTAAGAGGTGCATGCTTGATGAGTCGGTCACGGGATAGTGGAGGCATAAGTCGGTGCCGATTTAACGAAGCTTGGGAGTTGGGTAGCTCGGGGATTTTAAGTCGTTACCGACTTATGGGACACAGTTTACGACCCAAGACGAAGACTCCAAGTCGTTTGCGACTTATTAAAACAAAGAGGAACGCGTTAGGAAAGGGACGACCTAACCAAACTATGAGTCGTTCGGTGTTGGGGGGAAATGAGTCGTCCACGACTCAGCGTGAGGGGATTAAGTCGCCTAACAACAGTAGTATAAGTCGTCAGCGACTCATCATAAAGCCAGGGGAAGCTCCATCTTTGGAAAGTCTTGAGTCGGAGAGAAGGGGGCACGACCTAACTGAGTCGCTCGAAGAGACATGCGGCAAGAAACTGGGAAGCTTGAATCGTATGAATGTTGAGTCGGTAATGGCTTGAGTCGGCCTCAGTTGAGTCGTGAGTCGCTTGGCAAGTTGAGTCGTTAAAGTGTTTTCTTGAATCGGTAGTGTAGCGTGTAGTATGATGAGTCAGTTGTATTTTGAGTCGTGTATTGTTGAGGCTGTACATGTCTTGAGTCGTATTACCTGTTTTGTCTGTGAGTCGTGCCTTGTTGAGTCGGCAGCGACTTAGATGAGTCGGCAACGACTTAGATGAGTCGTGAGGGATGAGTCGGTGCCGACCTAAGAGTTGGGTGTTGTTTGTTGTGTTGGGTTGTAACTCCTATAAATACGCGTGTGTTGTACATTTTTGGGGTTGTTGATTTTTGAATAAAACTCTCTTTTGTTAGCTTTGTGCTTTCATACCAATTGGTAGTTGAGTGTAATCTCCTATCTCCACTTACGTCATTCGAGTGCGCTCGAATCCACGTTTGTTGAAGCCGATTCACGGAATCTAGTGCGCTAGATCAACGTGCGAAGAATCGTAGATCTTTGAACACGGTATAGTGCGCTATCAACGTGTTTGAGATAGCTAGAGTTCGGTATCTTTGGATCAACGAACTTGGGCATTTTGGTATCTTCAACTCACCGATTGCTACATTTCATCGATTGAAGTTTTGTTTGATTAATCCGCTGCGTCATTATTGGTATCGGAGCCATACTTAGCCAATCATAGCTAAGTTTGATTCTTGGAGCCAAGTTTTTGAAGTTTTTGAAGTTTATGAAGTTTGAAGTTGTTCATTGTGTTCATATTGAAGTTGCATCAAGTTTGAAGAGTTTGATCCATTCCATTTAGGATCAAAAGGAGCAAAGGTGTTTGAATTTAGTCTTGTTGAAGTTGCGCGCCAAGGTTTGAAAGGTGAGGCCGTGTATACTTTGTGCCAAGCCGAGACAAGTGGGAGCCGATCTTGCTTGAGTCGTTAACTCGTTGCCGAGTTAGTGAGAGCCGAGACAAGCATCGCCGTGTAGTGTTGATCCATAACTTGTTATTTTGTTGAAGCTTGAAGTCTTGTGTTGAATTTTTGAAGTCTTGTGAAGTTTACAACCATGCCACCAAGGAGAGCTAACCGACATCAAAACGTTGAAGCTTTGTATCGTAGAGAAGAAGCCGAGCTTATGGAACAACGTATTAATGATAAATTTGATGAGGGCATTGGTAAATTGGAGAGATTGATGAATGATTTGAATCAAAGGAGGAGATCACCAAACTCGAACCATGGAGGAAACCGAGTTTCGCCATTGGTTACGGAAGCAAGGAGGGTATCACCACATTCTTGTAGAGATAGAAGAGAAACATCAATTTCATCACGAAGAGATCATCATGACTATGCACATGAAGAGAGAAGAAGTCAACGTGAATTTGACCATGAAGCATATAGAGATGAAGAGAGACATAGTCAAAGAAGCATGCATGAGAGAAGGGATGATATTAGTCGAGATCGATGTAGGCGTACTTTTGATTTTGTTGAAGAGGGTGATAGAGCAAGTATTCATTATAGAGATCGAGACCAAATTCGGAATTCTTACCGTGATGTGGAGGATGATCGTCGTTGGGAGTCGGGTATGAAAATGGAAATTCCAGAATTTAAAGGCGGGATGGTTGCAGAGGAGTTTTTAGATTGGTTGTCTAATGTGGAGGAAATCTTTGATTTCAAGGAGGTGCCGGAGAATAGAAGGGTGAAGTTAGTTGCTACAAGGCTGAGGGGGAGAGCATTGGCGTGGTGGCAGCAAACTAAACTTACTCGAGAACGAATGGGAAAATCAAAAATAGAATCTTGGGAGAAGATGAAAAAGTTGATGAGATCTACTTTCTTACCTTACAACTACCAGTCACTTATGTATCAAAGGTTGCAGAATTTGAGGCAAGGAACGAAGTCTGTTAGTGATTATGCAGATGAATTTTACCAACTCATTGCCAGGAATGATATTATGGAAACAGAAGAACAGCTGACGGCTAGATTCATTGGGGGTTTGAGAATGCAGATCCAGGATATGGTTAATATGTTCGATCCTAGATCCGTTGCGGAGGCACATCAGAAAGCGTTAGCTTGGGAGAAACAAGGAAGGCGTGGAGGTGGTGTGTTTACTAATTCTAATAATCCAGTGAAAGGTGCCGGTGGAAGTTCTAGCGTTCCTAAACCTGTTACAAAGCCAGTGGTGAAGGAGGCTGAGAAGGCGAAGGCTAGTAGTGTTTTCAAATGTTATAATTGTCAGGAGTTGGGTCACAAAAGCAACGAATGTCCGAAGCCGAAGAATAGAACCATGGTTGCAGAGGTTGAGGCAGATGATGGTGAGGAGGCAGAGTATTCAAATGTACCTTATGTTGAGGAGGAAGAAGAAGTGTCGGGTGATGAAGGATGTAATCTTATGATGAGAAGAAGTTGTTTGACACCAAAGCAAGAGGAGGATTGTAGTTGGTTGAGAAGCAATATTTTTCAGTCGACATGTACTATTCTGGGAAAAGTTTGCAAGTTCGTTATTGATGCTGGGAGCTGTGATAATATTATTTCTACAGAAGCAGTAAGGAAGTTGAACTTGAAAACTGAGAAGCATCCTAAACCGTACAAGTTAGCATGGTTAAGGAAGGGTGGTGAAGTGAAGGTGTGTCGAAGAGCTTGTGTTAATTTTTCTATTGGGAAGAAGTACAAAGATGAAATTTGGTGTGACGTTGTAGACATGGATGTGTGTCATCTGTTGTTGGGCAGACCATGGCAGTTTGATAGAGCAGTACAGCATGACGGTCGTGCCAATAGTTACAGTTTCATGTTCGAGGGTACGAAAATCACTTTGGTTCCTAAGAAGCAACAGCAGAAGGAGATTAAGCTAGAAGAGATTGAGGAATTGAAAACTCTGTTGACTTTGAAGGAGTTTGTCAAGGAAGTCGAAGAAGAACCAGAAGTGTTTTTGTTGATTGGGCGTGAGAGTAGTGAAGAGGTTGAAATTCCTGAAGAAGCAAAGCCAGTTTTGAAAGAGTTTGAAGATGTATTTCCAGAGGAGTTTCCTAAGGAGTTACCACCATTGAGAGACATTCAACATCAAATCGATCTTGTTCCGGGAGCAGTGTTACCACATAGACCACATTACCGAATGAGTCCGAAGGAACATGAGGAGTTACGAAGGCAAGTGGAAGAGTTGTTGGAACAGGGACGTGTTCAGGAAAGCTTGAGTCCTTGTGCCGTGCCAGCATTATTAGTACCAAAGAAGGACGGAACATGGAGGATGTGCACAGATAGTAGAGCTTTGAATAAGATCACTGTCCGATATAGATTTCCTATGCCGAGGTTGGATGATTTGTTGGATCAGTTGAGTGGGGCAACTATATTCTCGAAGATTGATTTGAAGAGTGGTTATCATCAAATTCGAATCAGACCTGGAGACGAATGGAAGACAGCTTTCAAGACAAGAGAAGGGTTGTACGAATGGTTGGTTATGCCATTTGGTTTGTCTAATGCACCTAGTACATTCATGCGGGTGATGAATCAAATTTTTAGACCATTCATTGGAAAGTTCGTCGTGGTTTATTTCGATGATATTTTGATTTATAGCAGGAATACGGAGGAACATGTTCTACATTTGAGGGAAGTGTTGCTTATTCTTCGTGAAGAACAATTTTATGCTGCTACAAAGAAATGTGTGTTTATGACACCTAGTGTTTTATTCCTGGGTTATGTTGTTTCAGGGAAAGGTATTCAAGTTGACCAGAGTAAAGTTGAAGCAGTCAAGAATTGGCCACAGCCAAAGACAATTACAGAAGTGAGAAGTTTTCATGGGCTAGCGTCATTCTACCGAAGGTTCATACCACACTTCAGTAGCGTGATGGCTCCAGTTACTGATTGCATGAAGGGGAAGCAGTTTGTATGGTCAGAGGAAGCGGGGGTTGCCTTTGAGAAGATTAAGGAATTGTTAACGTCTGCACCAATTCTTGTTCTACCTAATTTTCAGTTATTGTTTGAATTGCATACTGATGCTTCGAAGGTTGGTATTGGAGGAGTTCTGAGCCAGAATGGAAAGCCAGTTGCTTATTTTAGTGAGAAACTGTCAGGGGCAAAGATGAGATACAGTACATATGACGTTGAATTTCATGCTGTTGTTCAGGCTGTTAAGCATTGGAGACATTACTTATTTCAGAAGGAATTTGTTCTTTACACTGATCATGAAGCATTGAAGCATTTACAGGGACAGGATAAAATTTCAGCAAGACATGCATCGTGGATTGCATATTTACAGCAGTTTACTTTTGTCGTTAAGCACAAATCTGGGGTGACGAATCGAGTAGCTGATGCTTTAAGTAGGAGGAGTCATTTGTTAACGACAATGAAGGTTGAAGTGACCGGGTTTGAAATGTTGCCAGAAATTATTGAAGAAGATCCTTACTTTGTGAAATATGTTGAGAAAGTGAAGGATGGGAGTACCGATGAATTCATGTTGGTTGATGGTTTTCTGTTTAAAGGGAATCGTTTATGCATACCGGACTGTAGTTTGAGGATGAAGATTGTGAAGGAATTACATGAAGAAGGGCATGTGGGCCGTGATCGTACTTTGCAGTTGATTTCACAATCTTATTTTTGGCCATCGATGAGGAAAGAGGTTGAAAGATTCGTGGAGCGATGTCATATTTGCCAAGTTTCAAAAGGAACAGCGACGAATGCAGGATTGTATATGCCATTACCAGTACCATCTAAGCCATGGGTTGATATCAGCATGGATTTCGTTTTGGGTTTGCCGAGAACTCAAAGGGGAAATGATTCGATATTTGTTGTGGTGGACAGGTTTTCGAAGATGGCACATTTTGTTGCTTGCAAGAAGACAGCAGATGCAGTTCGAGTAGCGCAGTTATTTTTCAAGGAGATTTATCGACTTCATGGTTTACCAGAATCTATTGTTTCTGATCGAGATACTCGTTTTCTGAGTCACTTTTGGCTGAGTTTGTGGAAGATGGTGGGAACGAAACTGAAATTTAGTAGTGCTTATCATCCACAAACTGATGGACAGACAGAAGTTGTTAACAGGTCATTGGGGAATTTGTTGCGTTGTCTTGTACAGGATAATTTGAGAAGTTGGGACATGAAGCTATGCCAGGCAGAATTTGCTCATAATCATGCAGTAAATCGTAGCACAGGATTCAGTCCGTTTCAGATTGTTTATTCAAATTTACCCAGGGGGCCGTTGAATTTGGCAGTAGTCCCACAATCGAAAGGAACAGTTAAACGAGCTGTCGATTTTGTTGATGAGCTGACTGAATGTCATAAAATCGTTCAGGAACGATTGGAGAAATCAAATAAGAAATATAAGAAGTTTGCAGATTTGAAACGTCGGAATGTTGAATTTAAGGAAGGTGATTTGGTTTATGCAGTATTAACAAAGGATCGTTTTCCGGTGGGTGCTTATAACAAGTTGAAGGCACGAAAAATTGGTCCAGTTGAAGTTTGGAAGAAAATCAATGAGAATGCTTATCGATTAAAGTTACCAGATGATGTTTATACTTCTGATGTTTTTAACATCAAACACTTAATTCCGTATCATGGGAATGAGATTGTTGAGGAAGAATTTACAAATTCGAGGTCGAATTTTTCTCAACCAGGGAAGGATGATGCAGCAAGGCATATGGGAATTCAGAAGTTAACTCGTAAGACGTACATGAGCTTAAGAGGTGCATGCTTGATGAGTCGGTCACGGGATAGTGGAGGCATAAGTCGGTGCCGATTTAACGAAGCTTGGGAGTTGGGTAGCTCGGGGATTTTAAGTCGTTACCGACTTATGGGACACAGTTTACGACCCAAGACGAAGACTCCAAGTCGTTTGCGACTTATTAAAACAAAGAGGAACGCGTTAGGAAAGGGACGACCTAACCAAACTATGAGTCGTTCGGTGTTGGGGGGAAATGAGTCGTCCACGACTCAGCGTGAGGGGATTAAGTCGCCTAACAACAGTAGTATAAGTCGTCAGCGACTCATCATAAAGCCAGGGGAAGCTCCATCTTTGGAAAGTCTTGAGTCGGAGAGAAGGGGGCACGACCTAACTGAGTCGCTCGAAGAGACAAGCGGCAAGAAACTGGGAAGCTTGAATCGTATGAATGTTGAGTCGGTAATGGCTTGAGTCGGCCTCAGTTGAGTCGTGAGTCGCTTGGCAAGTTGAGTCGTTAAAGTGTTTTCTTGAATCGGTAGTGTAGCGTGTAGTATGATGAGTCAGTTGTATTTTGAGTCGTGTATTGTTGAGGCTGTACATGTCTTGAGTCGTATTACCTGTTTTGTCTGTGAGTCGTGCCTTGTTGAGTCGGCAGCGACTTAGATGAGTCGGCAACGACTTAGATGAGTCGTGAGGGATGAGTCGGTGCCGACCTAAGAGTTGGGTGTTGTTTGTTGTGTTGGGTTGTAACTCCTATAAATACGCGTGTGTTGTACATTTTTGGGGTTGTTGATTTTTGAATAAAACTCTCTTTTGTTAGCTTTGTGCTTTCATACCAATTGGTAGTTGAGTGTAATCTCCTATCTCCACTTACGTCATTCGAGTGCGCTCGAATCCACGTTTGTTGAAGCCGATTCACGGAATCTAGTGCGCTAGATCAACGTGCGAAGAATCGTAGATCTTTGAACACGGTATAGTGCGCTATCAACGTGTTTGAGATAGCTAGAGTTCGGTATCTTTGGATCAACGAACTTGGGCATTTTGGTATCTTCAACTCACCGATTGCTACATTTCATCGATTGAAGTTTTGTTTGATTAATCCGCTGCGTCAAATAGAAACCCATTTATCCCAAACATCTGTTATGCTAGGACTCTGCTAATTTTAACTTCCAACGTTAGAGATGTATAATGGAAGAACATATCCAATTGTTCACTTGATGAGATATATCCAACACATGAGAGTATTGGATTCTTTGAAGGAGGTGATTCGGTGGTATTTCTCATTGTACTTGACATGTTCAATAGCGATATGGTTTCATTATATGGAGAATGGATTCAGTGGAGAAATTAATGAAATAGTTCAGAGTTCATATAGCATAACAAAAGAATGTGATGAAACCTTCGAGTGTGAAGTAGAGGGCTGGTGAGACCTTATAGATTTACTTAACTAGATTCAAGGAAGCAGCAGTTGCAGTTCAAAAACTAGACCCATTAATAACCCTGATGGTGGTTGTTTCTAGAGTTGCCAGTAAGAGTGATTTCAAAATCACTTTGGAGTGAGATCCATTAGTTATCTTGTGGATTTCTACTACCAAACCGTAAGATATTTATGCCTGGAGGATGCTGAAGCTAAGAGTGCCGAGTAACCCTATGGATGTTGGAGTACAATCTAAAATAGGATATGTAGTTGGTAAAGGAAAGAAAAAAGCTAATGATCTCTTTAAAAGATCAATGTGGATGTTAAGCGAACCAAGGTTTTCCTCATACACTGAATCAAGTGAAACACCTAAGAGGATTTATTTTGATATTGAAGGGCAGATTCCCTATAGAAAATTAGCTAATAGAGAGGACATATATTGGGAGAAGAGTCTCAAAAGTTTTGCCTGTTCCATAAGATGGATGGGCATGAAACGAATGAATGTAGACACCTACAAAGCTTGATCGTAGAACATGTTGAAAATAAATGCTTACAACAATATGTTAGAAAGAAAATTATCATAACATTAACTACAGCGATGTTGCAGGAGCGACCACTATATGTGGCAAATATATTTAGATATGGCCATGAATTTGTGCCAAGAATGATTATCCCAACGATCGGAATGGATTGGAGTAGATTTGATTTCCACATTTTGCTTTTTTCGAATAAGAAACTAAGGATTATCGTCTGTCCACTTACTCATGCATGACATCTCGAATGATCCTCTAAGCATGCTTTGGGTTAAGGTTTGGATATAATCCTTAACTAGTCCAAATCTTTGAACTTTTTCTCTTGATGCATTAGGTTCGAACTCTATGATTAGCTGATGGACATTTGAATTTACATATCATTCGAACATGATAACCGATACTAATAATTTTATGGGATACCACTGTAACAGGGTTATTCCTCAAAAATGATATATAAACTGACTGGATATGATTCCCCCGACCAAAGGGTGCTAAACCATAAAATGCAGGTTCCCTTGCCAAAGAACGAGTAGATGGACTTGTATGGGATACCAAGTCTCCACACCGGAGAGTGAGCAGATGGACTTATTTAGCTATTAGATCCCATTGACAGAGAGTAAGCGATTAGGCTTACTCCAAATAGGTGATTATGTGATCCAGAGAGATCACAAACAGAAATATGGGATTTGAAAGCCTCTTGAGTTTAAAATGATTCGATAGTAACTTCTAGATTATGCCATTGCCTCGATTCAGTTGGACTTACTTATGATGGAATGTAGGGGCGACACTAGACAATTTATAAGTAACATTTTAGTCGGTGGCAATTCACAACTTTAATCAATGATGCCTGATTGCATGATATATGACTTACCCATGATAGTAAAATGGTGAGAGGGCATGATATAATATTGATACTAATATGTGATGACTTTTTTTGATAAGTAATAGTGCAACCTAGGTCGCACAGCCAGAATAAGATATTTAGATATATATATATATATATATATATATATATATATATATGAATATATGTATATATATATAAACCTAAATTATCTGACCATCAAGCCTAGTCGGTGGCCAAAAACAAGAAAGCATTCCCTAAAAACAAGCAACCATGGCTAAAACATGATATCTACCCAATAAAGTACATAACAGAAATATATACAATGACAAAAGCAGGAAATACTTAGGAAATAAGGTCGTGCATGAAAAAAGCAGGATATGTGTTGAGTTAATCCTTAGTGAATGTGGGATGGTCTTGATTCATGATATGAGATATATCAAATTCCAAAGGAGCATGGAGTAGTTGTGATTTTTGACTAATACTTAGGTAAGGACTTTAGTACTTAGCTATAACTCCTTGAAAATTTAACCAAAAATTTAATAAAAGAACTAAATTTTAAATATAATATGAAATGGAATTTTCACATATGTTTGAATTGGCTATAAAATTTGTATCGTTGCATTCATAGCATTTTTCTAGATAATTTTCATATATAATGTTTTCAAATCGAAGCTAATATGAGAAAGTTATTAACATTTTAAATTTTAGAATTGAAACTAATAAATGAGTAGATTAGGGAAAAAATTATATATAAAGAAACCTATCGGTCGATGCCCCAAAGTGGACTAGTCGACACCTAGAGGATGATCTCTCTAATCTAAGCGATCGACTTGTCATGTGTACCGTGAAAGAGCTTGGGAAGGCCAATGGGCCGGAATCAATTAAAATTTAATCAAGGATTGACGTTATTTTGTGCTGCTATAAATAGAACTCTAAACTTAAACCATAACTCACTAAATAGAAGCAGATGTCCAGGTTTTACCCAAATCTCTGTCACCTCTAAAATTAGTTTCTTAAATTAAAAACTTAAAAGAAAATTGAAGGAGAAATCAAGAAAATGGAAGGAATTAACATCTAGGAGGAAGGACGTTTCTGTGCAATTCAAAGAGGGATGCAATTTAGAGGTGACCATGTTCATAATTAGTATGAGGATTTACATGTAATTGATTCTGTGTTACCCTAATTGACCTATAGTTGTTTCTTTTGATGAAATGGAAATTTGCTAATAATTTAATATACAAATCTAATCCCTTTCTTTCTAATCTAATTTTTGTAAAAATAGATGTGTTGTACAAGTACTGATTTAAAATGATTACGTGCACTTTTTATTAAGCTGAATAAGTATTTATGTCACTCTGCTGACCCTAAAACTAAGTTAAGTTGATCTATTGAAATTGTATATGAAGTCAAACATGAAATTATGGGTTATAAATTGTAGACTTATAAAAATTAAGGTTTCCCTTAGACAAACAACTCTAACTAAATTTTACTATAATCAATAATTTAGAATGTTGATAATTACTGTGATTAAAAATTTACTATAATTAGCTAAAAAAATAGAAAAGTCACCACAACCGGTCGACGAGCTAATTGGAGCCGATCGACAACAAGTGGTCGATCGTTTCGATGACCAGCGGTCGATCGGTTAACGAATTCCGGGCATAGCACGAGTCTCGGCCTAAGTCCTAGGTTATGAATTTAGTTTTATATATATGGATGTTAGTATAAATAAGGAAACCAGCTCTCTAGGTATGTGATTTCTGGATGTTGTAGGACTGGATAGATGCATGGCAAGCAAAAAGGCTTAGGCACTATTTATTCAATGCGGTCGATTTTCGACTAGGACGATTATATCATAAATTTAACTCACAGGAGGTTCTATGGTGTACACACATGGATAATGATGCTTATTAAAGTTTGTGGTTCAACACTAATGAGAGTTCCTTGGTATGCATGTCAGCGCAGAAGTGATATTGCGTTGTTGACGGATAACGCATGGTGGGATTAGTGGTGTTATGTTACCAATGAGAAGTGGACACGGATGAGGCATACGTCTCTGGTGCGAGTCAGCATTGCAAGCTCCACCTTAATGCATAAATATGATATCTGTACTTGTAATTTGGGAATGTAGTCCCAAAGTGGATATTATAGGTAATCTTATGTTCGATTAGTCCTAGTAGTTCTTAACCAATACATAGTTCATCTTGAGGTTTGATTAGTTGTTCGATCCTAATGTAAGCCTTCACAAGGTGTTAGTGTATGTGAGTTGGAAACTACACCCCTTAGATTAATGAAACATGCCTTAGTAAGTAATTCACAAACACCAATAGAGTACCCTAGGTCATATAGAGTATTAATAAAATTAATTTCATATGATCACTATGTAGTAATGTTGTAACTAATTCACCAGACTTTCGTCTGACCCACTCTGTTCCTTTCTTTTTACCCCCACTACAGGAAGAAATGGTAGTAGGTGATAGGCCTGGAGATTAGTACGTGGAGAGATATGCTTGGCATTTTAGTTGTTTTTTATTTTCTATTACCCTTTATGTAACTATTTATCATACTTAGCACTTATCGGACTATATACTATATTTATGTATACTCTGTATTTTGGCTATATATTATTTTGAGACTGTGTTCTCTAAGATATTTTATAAGATGGTTATTTTCTATATTTATATTTTGTTTCCTTCCGCTGTGACATCTAAAAGTGCAGAATGTTTTAGTTATCCTTATATCTTTAGTCTCTATAATGTTTGAAAACAACCTCATAGTTCGTACTTCTTGGCACTAACGTGAATTCGACTTCAGATCGATGTGTCAAGGGGTATAGATTGTCACATTAGCTATGATGATCTAGAATGACCATTATTTTATAGGTGAACCCAAAGGAACCGGATGATTCGCCATGATTAGTCCAACGGATAGCTGAAGAGCTTAACCGTTGATAATTTACCGGCTTTGATATTTGTTTTTGATCAAAGCACACCTTATATTCACAAGCATGCTTTAAGAGGCAAAGCATTGCTGAAATTTTTTCCGTAATCTCAAAACAGGCTTAAATGGATGAACTGGAATAAAGAACAATAAAGAAATGGATCCGGAGACCTGGAAAACATCATGAATTGGCAAATGGAGAAGTGCAAAGGAGATAGCCAAAAAATGGGCTATGTATTATAATTCGGCGCCTCAACTTGGTATTGAGTTGTAGTATAACAAAGATGTGTCTTAAATCGGAGATTAAAAAAGAAAGAGGAAAAGAATATTAAAGGATATGAATCCCACAACTTGGCACTTGTCATAAGCACAACTTGGTACAAAGTTATGGTGATTAATGGTTTTGATTGTGAATTTCTCATTACAACTTTAGCCGGATTTGGAAAATGTTGGTGAGCATTTTCAGGTGATTTTGATGAGGGCATTAGTCTATAAATAGAGGATGAGATGCAGTGGAGAGGGGGTCTTTTTTGGTAACTCTAAATCTATAAGAGTTGAGTTATTCAGTCCTTGACTTAGCTCTGCAACGTATTGTAAAAAATAGTTTGTAGGAAGTAAATAAAAAATGATAAATGATTAAGTGGACTTAAGCCATTGTATTTACTCAACCACTATAAAAGTAGTGTGTCCTTTCTTTCTTTCAATCTTTTTTCTTATATAATCCACGTTTACTACATGACTGGGTATTTGTGCCATTTTTGTTCCAAATAAGTAAAGCGGCTTATAAGGAAAGTTTTCAAGCTTATGTGGGTTCAATGGAGTGGCATCGTTGGTGATAACACTTGGAAGCTCGAAGAAGATGTTCAAGCCCTCCATCCAGAGTTATTTACTAGTGTGATTCACTCTACTTAGTAATACATGTTTCCTTCTTGCACATACACAAGGAATTAGGTATGACTTCTTTGATTGTTCTTGCTTGTTGTGATTATATGCTACCGATGACATGAATAAGAGTGACATTATTCTACTCTTAAGAATATCGAGGCTAAAATCCCATTGAGGGAGATTACTTAGATTATTGGACAAGTATAATGAATTGTTTAAATCATTTTAATAATTAAAAGGGGCTACAATTTAAGAGTGATTTTGGATGTAAAGAAACGAATTTTCGAAGATGATAGAATTATAACCTTTACAAGTTCTGTCGTTTCCAGGATGTTGTTTATGTTTGAAAAAAATATAAGGCTTGAAATAAATAGAGAATTGGATAATAGAGACAGACTGAAATGGAGAGTGGAAAACCTATGGAGTGTGGAAAACTTGTGAATAATATAGAAAGTGTCTATAACGATCCATTTTCTAAAAGTAAACCCTCACTTCTTCATAATTCTACTTCTCTTCCTCAATCTTCCTTCCAAACCCTAACTCCTCTTCTTCTCTTCATAACTTCTTGATACCTTCTCCAAAAATCACATAAAAATATTTTAATTCAAGTAAGAGTGCATAAACTCATAAGTTTTGAAATATAGATTTACAAGTGTGGATTTCAAGCTAATTTAGGGAAAATCTACTAGCTAGTGGTAAGTTGGAATGATGCTCTACTTAATTCAATTTTCTTTATGCTTTTATACTTGTTAATTTCTATGTTGGGTTAGGGACACTACAACAAAAAGACCATATTACAACTGTATTTTTGCAACTGTCACAAATAGTCAGTTGTAATAAAAGTTTTTTACAACTCTTTTTATCAGACAGTTGCAGTAAACTTAATTTTAACAACTCTTTTATTTTGTCAGTTGTAATAGGTACCTATTAAAACCATTCTTTTTCGCCAGTTGTAATAAATGCCTATTTTTAACAACTTTATCTTTTTGCCAGTTGTAATAGATACATATTACAACATTTTTTGGCAGTTGTAATAGATGCATATTTTTAACAACTTATCTTTTTTGTCAGTTGTAATAAAAGCCTATTACAACCTTTTTTTCCAGTTGTAATAGATGTCTATTTCAACCTTTTTTTGCTAGTTGTAATATATGAATATTTTTAACAACTTTTTTTTTTGCAGTTTTAATAGGGCCTATTACAACTTTTTTGTTTGCTCGTTGTAATGATCAATAAATAATAACTAAATAATAGTACCTAACAATTAGTAATTATAAGAAAATTAATAATAAATAACAATTACTATGAAATAATAATACTTAATTCGAAATATGAAATAATTATACTTAATTCGAAATATGAAATAATAATACTAATAGTTAATCATTTATAATTAAGACTAATGTTTAATATTTAATAACTTATATTTAGTATTTAACTATTAGATTTCTTTCACAACTTTCACTGCATGATTGTTGCAAATATTAATTTACAACTAACTTAATAGTTGTCTTTAACGACGGATGAAAATTCTGAATCGACATAACGATACTAATAACTATTAATAAATAATTTATGCTAAACAAATGTTTGAATTTGAACTTGTCAGTTTATGCCGATGGACGAACCTAAAGTATCACTTCTATATACCTGTAGATATTTTCTTTTGCAATTGTTTATTTATATATATAAAAGTTTTATTTGGCTCTAAACAAAAAAGTTTTGGCTCCATGTCCAAAATTTTGGCGTCCTCCTTGAATTTTCGATCGTATAATTTTCCCTTAACACCGCTTCTTAACCTCAAAACGAAACCTAAATTCATTACGGCCTTTCCACCAGCATGAGTCTCTCTCCCCAAAATAATCTCACTTCACAACCTAAAATTTGCTTCTTCTCCTGCCTTCAACTAGAGGCCGCTATTAATGATTCATTGATTTGTGCAAGGCGCGTGGATCTTAACAATGCTTGCTGCACTGCCCGTCTCCTGCATCAATCCGAACTCCACCACCCGAAGAACTACTTGCATCTTAATTTGCTCGTGATGCCTAATTCTAATCAAGAGTTATTTCATCCAAATGGAGCTCCTTGCCTCAGGTTAGGGTTTTTGCGACACCAATTTGAAAAAAAAAATCAAAAATCTACCGATGTCGCCAAAATTCAGAAATCAAAACGTAGAAATCATAGTGTCCCAAAATCATTTTTCTAGTTTCGATTTTGCATTCGCAATTTATGGATTTGGGGGGTCTTCTGGTAGGTGGTGCGGTTGGGAAGTTTGTTTTGGGTTTGGGTTGTGGTTGGTATTCGCAATTTGGAAATCACAATTTGGGAAGGTGGTATTTGATGTAAGGGGAGGAAATAGCATGCCTGGCATTTTAATCCTTCAACTTGGTTCTCCCTTTTGTTTCGCTAATGCTAGATACATAGGGAAGGGTAAACCATAAAGACTTATACACTTAATTCCTTGTTTGATTATTTTGGGTTTGTGGTTATTGAAGTATCGAATTCCTTTGTTTTTATATTGAATTAGGATCACGAGATGATTAGCATAAGAAGAGAATATTGTTGCAAAGATGAATGGAACAGAAATGGGCTATGTTGTTCTTGACGACCTTAGTGGTAAGCTTTAGTAGAATATGTCAAAAATATGTTGTGTATTATCTTACAACAATGAACTTTTACTTAACGTTAGTGGTAAGGAACTTTCTTAATACAACATCTTTATCTCATTATTTAATTTTTTTTAATAATATATATCATTTTCTAATGTCTCAAAAACTCTTTTCTCTTTTCTTTCTTATGCATATTATTGTCATTTTTCTTTGCTCATAAGGGATTAGAGTACAATCTCAACATGATACACAAATTAAGCAAACATGGTTTCTCCATTTTACATTCTTAAAGTCTTGCACATTTTCTTTGAAATGATGCACCTAATATGCTTCTGTACAATTTTATTCGGTTACTGAATTTTTCATTTTTAGTTGAAATCTGGAACTACTAACAATGGATGTTAATCTACCACATGCCACATACTGTGATATTGATATACCGCATGTTTGTTTATTATATTAAGCTTACTGACTCATATGTCAGAACTTTTCTATTATGCTGTACATATATATGCTGTGATATTGATAGAGGGAACGTAGAGAATGAACTTTATTTATTTATTTATTTACTTATCATAATAGGAAGTATGTAATTATTCTTACCCTCAAAATTTTATATATTTTCTTAATTTTGATTATTTCAGTTTTTTATTTTGATAAACAAGTATGGGAGCTACTAGGATCTTCTAGGCTTATAAATACATGATCGAATGCTATGCCTAATTGAATAGGTTGTGTTAAGTATATCACATCCTACTTGCTATAATTAGTTGAAAATTGAAGGCAGATATACACAAATTGATTTGATGGCTACATGAACATTGCTTGGGAAGTGTAGTACATTATTAACACGTTATTTATTTACTTATCGTAATAGGAAGTAAGTATTTTTACCCTTAAATTTTTTATTTTTTTTCTAAATTTTGATTATTTTAGTTTTGTATTTTGATAAACTAGTATGGGAGCTATTAAGATCTTCCAGGGTAACAAATACAAGACTAAATGCTATGCACAATTGGATAGGCTGTGGTACATATGTATCATAGCTTACTTGCACTATATTAGTTGAAAATTGAATGCAGATACACACAAATTGATTTTATGGCTATAAGAATATTGTTTCAGAAGTGCAGTACATTTTGACAGTTAAGTTACAAAATTTTAATTACTAAACTGAATTAACAGTGATAATTTTACATAATGCCTAATGATTTTATACCTGCTTTTCACAACAATTTCTATCTTATTGGCAACAGTTGTCTTGATGCTACTAATATATATTATAGGTTGCTTTGCCTAGAACTTCATACTTATTAATAAACAGACTCGATGCTATTTTTTCATGAGGTACCTTTTTCGTTGAAAAACAACCTTAACTTAATTTTATAATTTTATATGAGCATGCATGAAATGAAAACAAAAATCATATTCTTTGAATGCCAATGTTCATAGATGATAATGTCTCCACATTCCCTGAATGCTAACATTCACATATAATAATGTAATGCAACATATTCCCAAATCCATGTGATTTAAAAATAACATGTACAGTACAAGACCGTTTTATGAATTCAGGCTACAATACACATTCTTATAAATAATTAGTACAATATTTATATTTAATACTACTTTAATTTTTAACTTAGTCTAAAATTAAGGTTGCTTCAAAGAAACTAACACATCGGTGCTAACTGAGGAATTCTTGAATACTGCATGTTAGATATAGTTTTGTTTGCTTACAGTTTTTTAAAATTTATACTACATGTTATGTTAGATTAACTTCTAGGCATTTAAATTAAAACTTAGCGAACACCATAATCAACAGAGTTGTGGTTGATCTACGGAACGACTCTAACTTCACTGATCTGGGATAATGTGAAAACCGAGTCGGAGAAATGATAAAAAAAGAGTTTCTAAAGATGTAGGCTGAAGTTGGTGAATCATAAATTGCTTTTTCTTTAGCTATTTTAAACTATTTTATGTTATTGCTTTTGCTCTCCTATTCTTATAAGTGCTTTAGGCGTAGGAAACCAAAATTGAATAAGTTGAATACCGGTTGACGATTTTGCACTGAATCCGAGTTCTATTCCAACATTTTGTTGGAAACCATTTGGTACACGGTCAAATGGGTTCGGAAGAAACTTATTCCGTCGCTTTGCTTGTATTTTCTTTTATAAGCAACTCGACTAGCTCAGGTAAATCAAATGGGTAATGATAGAGGGAATTACAAGGTTTATTTCTTCTTTACTTGGTTACATATTTAACAAATATTACAAGGTGAAAATAAATAAACTGACTAAAGTTATGCCATTTACAACACACAAGTTGTACAATTGCAGTCTAAAATATCTGAAGTGTTAGTTTATAGTTCAGAAACTAATTAAAATGACAGTAATTAATCATGTTTTCTTCAGTAAAGATTTAATTTTGCCTTTTATTTTTTGTATATCGGTATTTCCTGATAGCTAATAGCTAATCGATCCACTTGTTATTTTCTATCATGGGCAGACAACTTTTCAGCTGTGAATTGTTTATGAAGCAAAACAAACACTTGGTGCTCTATGTAATTTGTATAGCCTTCTCACGTGAAATGTGATTCAGATACTTCCAAGTAAGCTACTGCTCTAAATGACTTCAATGTGCACCAACTACCACTTATTATTTATTGTTCTACATTGTTGCTACATAAATAGGATATATACACATCAAAAGAATTTACAGTTTTGAACGTATGATCAACGTTCTTGAATTATTATTTTTATGTGAACTTAACAGAATAGCCAACTTGAATTTCTGAATTTGGTGATACTCGGAGTTTTGCGCACAAAAACAGAGTTAATCAGTTAGAGTCAAAACTTTCAATTAGCTTTTTGATTCATGAATTTAATGTTTTTCCAACACATCAAATTCAGAATTGAAGGCATTGCTTCAACTTTATTAGACATTGTACAAGTTGAGCAGGGGCTCATGATATAAATATGATATATCAAGCAGACATCCAACTTTTTGTATTTTCTTTTTGTATTGGTTGGAAGTGGAGATTGGGTAATGATCAGGGGATAGATTGGATGTTTCAAGTGGGGGAACATTGACATTTCGAGGGTTGTCCCTTCTATTTTGTTTGGGAGACAAGGGTGGGGTAGCAGAAGCATCTTGGTACGATTACCATAGTTTGAAACGTGAGTCTTTTCTTTCCAATAGCAACGGCTACATTTGAATGACCTCTGGCTTAGGGGCTTACAAATCTTTTTCATAGTTTTGTAAAGAATGACCAAAGACTTTGCATAGATTATAAATACCAGGACCCAAGAAAACTTAATTTGAACATTAACAATCTTGTCTTTAGAAACTTGAATAGGGATGAACTTGGGAAAAGGTTTCGATGAAGTGATGTATATAACTTTAGCATTTGTATAGCTTTATATTGAAATATTTTGCTTCAGCATTTACACAGTTTTAATACTCATAATTAAATTTTTGCATTACAGGTAAATAAAGGTTCGGTCAGAGTATATGTGTCAAAGTGTTAGTGACATATTAGTTTGGTTTATGAGGTAAATAGATGAGGTATGTTTTGTGCTTTATGTCAGTGATATATTGCATTGTATTGTTTTGGTTTGCATTTATTTGTAATATGACATATTAGTTTGGTAGATAATAATAATGTAATGTTTGAAATGCTTATAGCGTACTGTTATTTTTATTCTATTATTTATGCTTATTTGTTTCTTGCGGTACTTGAAAAATATTTTCAGAAATTAGTTTTTTTATTTTTCATTCTTCTTTCTAAATCTATCAATCACGGTTGTAAAAACGTCTCTTACAACTACCAGGAGCAGTTGTAAAATATCTTTTACAACTGCGTAAAGAAGTCATAAATGGTGATAACTTTAATATTTGCTTGACATAATTGGGAACTAAACAATACAACCATTTAATTTTTCGCCTTGTATCAATTCACCTAGTTGTTTCATGATGGCAGTGTTGGCAATATATGATGCCATGCAGTATAATCAGTCTCCACTCTCTATGTTGGTCAGGTGAATTTTTGTTCCTGTTTTTTTAGATTTTGGAAAATCTTTGAAAGGATTTACATTTAAACAAATAGGCATACATGTTTTTGTTGATTGGTAAGTATAGTAATATTCTTGTTCAATGCAAGTTGCCACTTTGACATCCTTTCGGCTTAATTATATGAATACTGCTGTTATAATTAGCTCTTGATTATAATTCGGTTACAATTTGAGTATACATTGCAGGATCTTATGCTTGAAAACACTCAATAGATTGCACTCATATGCCAATTCATATTGCATCATAAGTCTGTACTATTGGACTCAACTGGATTCTTAAGCGCTCAAATAGATTGCACTCAACTGGATTCTTAAGCTATTCCATATAGGCCTACTTCATACGTCTGTACTATTGGACAAGCGGTTTGGAAGAGCATGGGGAATTTATCTCTTTTAATTAGTACGTTTCTATATTTATATTGACGTATGTTATGGATTTAGTTATATTTTGTAATAAAATTATGAATTTAAAAATGGTGTAAAATTGAATTGTTTTAGCTTTTATTAAATGTGAATGGTACATGTTGTTTCAAGTAATGTTAACGATTGTAGTTATTATTAGTGAAATATCGATTTTAATTATAATGTTGTGAAATTTATGGTTAATGACAGTTGTCGAAAGATGAATTGCAATTGTTGGTAGCAGTTGTAAAAAGATTTATTGCAACTGTCAATAACAGTTGTAAATAAATCTATTACAACTGCCAAAAACAGTTGCAAAAGTTATTGTTGCAACTGCTATTAGCAATTGCAATAGTGGCCTATTACAACTGTCAATGCAATAGTTGCGATAGACTTTACCATAACTTTCAAAGGCAGTTGTAAAAAGCTTTTTTACAACTGCGGTTGCAACTGTCGACAACAGTTGTGAAAATATTCAACTCTATTACAACTCCGGATATTAAGACTGGCAGTCGTCCGTTGTAATAGATCTATTACAACAATTTTTGTCAATTGCAAAAAGGTATTTTTGTTGTAGTGGGATTAGCCATGGGTGTTTGGCTAGTTGTTGAATGACTGACTATAGGTTTGTTGATTGAAAGTATGCTAGAAGGAGGTGAATGAATGTTTAAATGAAATATTGAACTTAAGCCATTTAATTAAATAAATAAGTTAACTTTAATGTGATTGATGGAAAATAACATTATTTCTTAGTATTGTTTGTGTGGAAATGATTGTTTTTAGTTTATGGTTGTATCATATTGATGGATGAGCACCAATCGCTCATATGATTTCCAAAGCGTTTGATTTCTGGGATGGTCTATTGAATTACATTAGAAAGGGGTATTCTTCCTAGGTGAATTGTCAAAGATAAGAACTCGAGTGTAGAATATATGTACCAGGCTTAAGGTTGCAATGCCATAGAGCATGACATCAAGGTGAGGGAAGCTAGGACGATAGCCGTGTAGAGTTTAAATGGTGGGATAAATTTTCATAGGCAAATTCACCCCTTGAAGGTTCAAATATGCACTTCAATGGGAAAATGGTTGACTGGCTAGGAGGCATCGACTTCTTGGTCAAAATATAAGATATAGGGCTTTGTGATCGAGAAGAAATGGCCTACTTAGGACTCGGTTGTTTGATTGTTCAGGTTCAACTAGCTGAATGTCAGTGAGGTCAATCAGTTGGCAGAACCTGACTTGTTGACTTTTATCTTCAATTATCTTTGCTCTGATCGATTGATTAAACCTGATGGATCTATCAATAGTTAAATGTTGATCTATGATCCAACTTTCATTTGGATTTTTAATGTTCGGGTGGGACTTCAGGGTTCAGATAAGGGATGTGGGGTCTGATATGACTACAGAACAATGCTTTAAGTTCTCTGACGAATGGGCATGCATGGGTTGGGGTCGAGGCTTTGGTGGCAGCTATCACGATGTACGACCAATGAGATGGTACAGTGATAGTGATGTGATTAAAAGTACGATCAGGATGTGAGTCATTGGTTGGACTTTATATGACTTATGCGAGTGCCAACTAGGTGGTTGTAGTCGATGTTGCTTCTGCATGGTTTTAGCATTAGGTATGATTTCGGTATCCAGTCATCGAAGAATCGATGGCACAAACGAGGCTTGTAACTATAGTTTAGGCATTATTAGTTTCCATCGAGACCGCTAGGGACCAGACATGACTTTTATCGATTGAGATCGTCAGGGAGAGATGGGGACACTCATCTATATTAGTAACCATCCTAGCATATCGGTAACCATTTTATTTTTCTCTACTATAGAGTAGTTAGATGTAAAGGAATTTTGACTCGTTATTATTGGTTTTAGATAGTTTTATGGTATGATATGATATTACCTTAGAGTCATGGTTGGAGGTACGATATATTGTTATCTCAGGGATGATTTTAGGCATGATATGTTAATACCTAGTAACATTGGCTCCTTATCATATGCATGTGGGTTTTGCATATGTCCATGTATGATATTAATAGTAGTTATATTAGCACTATTGTTAATTGTGCTAAATTTTGGGATGCAAGAGAAGAGCAGGACTTGGTACGATATGACATCACTTTAAGGCACTTTCTCATTTTTTATATGTATGTCAGTTTATATATGTTGTTTGTTCTAGGGTACCACTTAGTGTAGTACTCATGTTATATCCGTGTATCAGATATCATTTCTATTAGTGATATTTTCTTTTCACTAGACTATATGTCTAACCCTCTTTATATTTTCCTTTTTATCTATTCCTTGAGTAGGTACAGTTTAGAGACTGGTAATAAATTTGCTCGCTAGAGTAGGTTATAAGACCATATTTATCTATTTCTACAATTATATATCTGGTATTTTTGTATATGTATATGTCGGACTTTATCTGTATGTGACATATATATTGGGACATTGTATCATTTGAAATCCATACCGAATGTTATCTATTATGATAATGGATCCTATCACCTTAGATAGTTATGGCATTGGAAAGTCTAGCATATGCATATGTTATTATTGTATTTTATCTTTCAGCCATGAGTTCTACAAATATCATAGATATGTCCTATTTGTTCTCTTTTTTACTATCCTTTGGAGTCATCATTTTCGCTAATTTGGATTTGGGTGCCATTATGCATGGATTTTCAGATACAATGAATGGTAGGTATATACATATTGATAATCTTACATATGTATGAGCATACCACCAAACAACTGTACATGCTCAATTTCAACTACTTTCCTCCATCCAACATTTACGTTCCCACTTCTTAATTTAAAGTAGCTATCTAAAAATTGTTGATCTTCTTTCCATCTCCATCAAAACTGGCAACTCTAAATTGATAATGATTTCCTTTCTAGCTCCTACTACTTCCAATTTTGGTTTTCGACACTCCTTCCTTCGTCACATTATCTATTAGTAAATATTATTCTCTTAGCCTTGAAATATTCCTAACCCTACACCATACCTAGAAGCATACCTTGTTACTAGCAGCAACTCAAAGATAATCATGTGCGACAAGAAATGCATGATCTTTCATAGTAAATTGTTTACTTTCTTTTCTCATTGCTATAGTGCTTAAATCCTCATTTTTTTGGGGTTAATTTTGACTTTTGTGGGTTGGATAACTAAAGCTCACCCACGATCTATGTCGAGGTTGCACGAAACATGATATTTATGTAACTTTTTTTGTAAACTTAACTTTGAAAATAGTTATTTTGTTTTCTATTATATATAATTTTATGCTATGATATAAATAATGAATTAATAAATCCCAAGGTAGTGTAGTGGTTAGTACATGCGGTGCTCACATTAAAGGCCATGGGTTCAATCTCCACCAACTACATGTCCTTATGATTTACCTAAAGTATGTATTGTGGGTTCGGTGCATACTTCCTTAGAGTTACAAGCAAAGCTTGGTTCTCTAGGTCTTCAAAAAATAAAAAATAAATTAACTATATTAAACGTATATAAGTAGAAAATCGTTAGGAGCAATGTCTATGGATTGCAGTTATGAATGTGTTCGTAATCATATGTATTGAATCGATAAAAAAATACTAACTCCTTAAACGTTCCTATTCGAGATGCATCGAATAAGAATATCGATACATCTATTGAGATTAGTGTATGAAATGCTCTCCATACGAGGATAATGATGTACCCATGACCATAGGGACATCAAGGGTTTATGTTCTTGTGGTTGTTTAATAATCACAGAATGACGAGTCTTCTATTGGTTAATATAACTAAGTTAAAATAGAAGTTCTCATGGTAATGACATATAAGTAGTCTTCTGAGTTGAGGGTACTATCGAACTTAAGTAGTTAGCTTTGTTTTGATTAATACTTGGCATGCAGCTTGTTATGACCATAGTTGGGTATACATTGAACTACTTAAAGCGAGACACTACCCAATAGAGGATTCATGTCTTTGTTATAGAAGGTTAGTATCACTACAATTGGTATATGACTTAAAAGTCAAGATCTCTGGCCAGACTAAATACGTTAACCGATAAATGTTATCAAATGGAACCAAGGACTTTAAAATTTGTTTACACAATAGATACGGATATTAATAAAGTTTTTGACCATTGACCATAGCCATAAATTATCACCATTCTTTACCTCTTTTCCTCTAGAACTTAAAGACTTTATCTAGTCTTCCCTATTCAAAAATTGTGGCTGCCTTGATTTGAGGCCGAGCATGGTAAACTGTCCTTTGACTCCCATTTGAATCATCGTTTAATTATGTAATTTCTAGCTCCTAAATCGATCAAACCTTCATATAAACTTTAAACATCAATATATACAATTTTAATCTTCAAATAAATAACTAAAGTAACCATAAAATATTAATACAATATTTGCATTGATTTATAAAATTTATAAATTAACTTTTCTAATGTTCGAACTCAAAAAAGTTAACAATGTAGTTTTGTTCACTCTATGTTGTGAATTAGATCCTCGGTCAATATTTAAACAATTTAAATACTGAAACCTATGTGGACTTTGCTAAAGTACAATATCTTGCCCAATTTAATGCTTATAGACCATTAAGCCAAATTGAATTTATAATCTAAAATAAGCTTACTTGTTAACGACAACTTTGTACTTGTATTCTTTTCGTCGTACAATATCACATGAATATCAAGAGTCAGGTCCAGCCTTCATATCATTCTCCCTAAACTCTTACTCTCTCTCTCTCTCTAGCCACCTATTGCATCCATCTATGACGCCTTGGTTCATCCTTGGAAACTAAGGTTGAGGAGGAGATTGTAAGCGCTAAGAGGGCGTAGCAAGCAAAACAACGAGTTAGGATTTCGGCAGGACTACTTTATTGAACGGTGTATCTACTAAAGTAGTTTATACATATACATACATACATACAAACATACATATAATAAATACAAATATATACACACACACACACACACACATTCACCTACTATCACCTTGTACATCCAAATGTACTTATGGCCATAATACTATCATAGTAAAAAAGTTTTCCCTATTTAACAATTATTTTACATTAGCATATATAATACTTATATATATATATATTAATTTATTTCGAAAAACATAAAAATTCAGATTCAAAAGTTTATATATGTGTGTATATATATATATTTGTATGTATGTATAAATATTTTTAAAAAATCAATATGAAAATTAAGCTTTGTTATTATCTAAAAAAGGAAATTAATAATTTTATATCTTTTTTATCTCAATTAATATATATATATATATATATATATATATATCCATGTTGATATTTATTGAAAAAGCTTCTTTATCATCTTCGAATCTCAATAGGAATAATTTTTTATTACTAAGTCAAATTAATTTGAAATAAGATATTTGTACTTTCTAGATATTACATATTTTCGACCAACTTAAATTTATTGAAAATTTTAATATTACTATCGACTATAAAAAATAAAAAATTATTTTATAGATATTAATTTTGAAAAGGTCAAATGTTTAAAAGTTGAAATTTAAAATTTAAAGTTGTCTCATATTAAATCCAAAAATAAATTTGAGATATATGGGTATGCATGAAATATTTAATAGTAAAACAAATTTTTTTTTTTTATATTTATATATTTTATGTTGCATTATATATAGATGTAAATATTTGAATATAAATATAATTTATAATTTTAGTTTGTCGAAGTTGATATATATATACACACACACTAGTATAAATATAAATAATATTTGATTATCTTTATGACATTATATTTTAGGGAGTTAGTGGTATACCTAGGAACAATTATGTAATTTGTTACATATATCTAACTATATAATCAATCTTATTTATAATAAAGGTGTTCTTTTTCTTTTTATATAATTTTTTAGTTATGATATAAATAATTAAGTAATTAATTCAATGTATACAATAAAGAAAACCTTTAAAAGAAATGTTATGTGATTGTAGTTGCAAACTGTTACAATGTGATAGTTAATCATAATATAAAATAACATTTTGCTTTAAATGTTCCTGGTTAAGATGTTTAAGAAAGGATATTGATTCATTTGTTTAAGTCAGAGTGTGTAACGCTCTTCAAATGTTGCGTAGTGTAGTACTCATGTTTAGTAGGGACACTAAGGGGTTATATACTTGTAGTTATAGGATAACTATGGAATAACTCATCCAAGAGCTTCCTATTCTTTGATAACAACTAGGTAAAATAGGAAATCTCACTATGAGATGCTACATGTTCCCTAAACTCGAGAATACTATGGAACTTCAATCTGGATACTCCACTTTGATTATAGTTAAATCATGGCATGACACCATTGGACAAAAATAGTTGGGTTTGAGTTGAAGCATTAAGAGCGAAGCATTATACGGTTGAAAACTCATCTCCTTAGTTATATAAGGTTGATATTATGGCCAACTATAGTTAACTCAAAGTGAAAAAAATTTCGGATACGTTAGAACAGTTAATAATAAATACTATTATTAAACCAAGGACTTTTTAACTTGGCTACACAAGTTGAATGTGAATAATAGTGGGGTTTCGACCAGTATTAGACTCCATATACCCTAAAGTGACATGATGTTGATGAAGAGAAAGTGTGTACATTATCATCACCATTAGTACTGCTTAAGGTGATTTAAAATATGATTTTTACAAAAAAGATCTATATGTGATGAATTCGATCAAACTGTCATACCATGTGATGCCTTGACTCAAGTGACCAAGCTATTAGTGGGGCCTATAAGGTCTATAATCACTAGTGAATCATGTTCATGTTCTCTCTTCGAAATATATTTCTTACAAATTAATTTGTAAACTCTTTACAGAATACAAAAGCTTGCTTTTATAATTTTAATTTATTGTTTTAAAAAAATCTTATACAACATTATCAATCAAACATCGAAATAAACAATGTATCATATCAAGCAAGCATCCATATCATTCGAAAATTCATTTTAACACGACTTACACACTAATTTTCATACATATGAATTAGAGTTTCACAAGTGGAGGGAGATGGGGTTAGCATAAGCATTGAAAATATAGGAGTAGGTTGGTGATGTTGATGAAGGATCGTGCTTGCTTAGACGGAATTCATATCTTGTTTGTGAATTCATATTAGCAGGTACATATACAACACCATTATATATAAGTGAGTTAAATCCTTATTTTATGTGATACCTATATCCCCCTTGGATGATTAAAAGCTATGTTATTATTTGATACGAATGAACAAATTAATACAAAGTAAGCAAAATTTAAATAAAGCAATAAATGAATATTGGTTGAATGAAATGCTTTATACTATGATGTAGATTGTATTGGTTGATCATGACTAGATTGAATTGAGTGAGTTAAATTAATTATACGAAATGTTGCTGGTTAAGTTACTAATAATAAAGATGTTAAACTCTATTATTTTGATATGCTATTGATAAATAGTTAAATTGAATGTCAAAATATAGGTTGGACTGATAAATGGTAAAACTCAATGAATTCGATAAATTGACTCATTTTATTATATTAAATAAAAGAGTATTATAAAATAAAATTATTTAGGGATGAATAACTTTATGATATGAGATTAAATGGATAAATGTGTTTATCTATATATTTCATAACTACTAGAAAATTGAGTTTGTTGGCATTGTAATTATTTGATTAGTGTTATTACTGATTATATGTTATGTGTTGAACAATTTTCGATTATATATGGCTTGAATCATTACTAGAATTGATTTAAAGGGGTATGTTTTGAAATAAATAATACATCTTGAATTTAATTGGAAATTATGGGCCGTGGATTGTAATAAATCAAATTTTATATTTTTAAAAGCGAGGGATTTATATATTTCAAACTTTGCAAACGTTTGAGAAATATGATTTTTAGTCTTAAGGCATATCATAATTATTCAGTAATTTCCAAAAGTGTTTCAGGAAATTTACTTGAATTTGGTTGGAATTAAATTGAAAAGTTATTATGTCCTATGATAGATAAATGAATTGCGATGAAAAGTTGCTTTAAAATTGTAAATGATATAAATGAAGGAAATGCAAAATATATGAATTAAAGTATGTACCCCTAATTAAGATGTGAAGTGTGATGATTATGCAGTTATTTTGATGCTTATTGTTGTATGAATATTCATTTCTACATTAATGATGCCTCACAAAATTATGTTTGCCTATGAAATGATGTTGTATTGTTATGTTGGTTATCCCATTATGTCTTATGTGATAAATGATATATGATGCATATGTGATATGCTGTGTGATGAGTGTTAAAACCCTATAAGTACATTGGATATAAACTACATTTTTAGTGTAAGGTCATCGGTGAGACCCATGTGAACAAATATATTGATAATGTGATTGGCATGAGGTGTGCTACAAGAGGTTAAAATCCATCCTAGAGGATAGATTCGGGGTCACAACCTAAATTGTGATGAACTGGTCCCCTGTCACTTAATGTCTAAATGATTTAATGCACTGACACAACCACGGTGATAGGCGTATTACAAAATGTGCAAAAGAGGAGGAGAATAGTAATTCTATTAATGGCTACCAGAGGTGACATGATAATTACAACATAATAAGGTGAGCTCCAACGAGAACGAGAGAAGATTGTGCAGTAAAAATGTAACGACCCCGGATTTTTATATAAATTTAAAATGATAATTAAAATCTATTTTTGAAGAAAACGGTGAAATTAATCGATTTAGTGATGTGAGTTTCCCCGAGTTCAAATACATTCTATATAAATCATTTAAATTTTTAATTATGGTATATATATGTGAATATATATATATATATGTATATTTGTGTGTATATGAGTCAATTTGAAATTATAAAATCTTGTGTATATATATATATTGATTTGAATTTAAATCTTAGATGAATGGTTTAATAAATATTTGAGTTATAAAATAAATTAAGAAAAATATATATATATAGTAACTCATAAATAAATTTTAACAACATGTTAACATAGAAGTTATTCATACTATAAAGTAATAGGACAAAGCAGTGGAACAAAACATATATATATGAATTAACTTGCAAAACAAACCAGCTATATTTAAACATTAAAACAAAATGTGTGAGCAAATAAAATAATATAAGACAATAAATATCAAAGTAAGATAACAATAAATATTTAAACTAGAAATAGAAAAATAATATGAGATAAATTTTAATAAAAATAGGAAGTAGAACATTTGCTAAATTCTAACAACATAATAAAATAGAAATTTATTTATATTACAAAACAAGAAGATTTAAAGAAAATAAAATACATTTAAATATGAAAAGAATGTAGACGAAAATAAAACAAACAAATAAAATACAAAGGACTAAAACAAAAAAAAAATATGTTTTTATGAACACTTAAAACAAACATAGATGCAAAAGCTTGTGAAAGAAAATAAAGAAAAGAAAAGAAACAACATTAAATATGAAAACAAGCAAGTTAAAAATAAGACTACATCCAAATACAAAGCTAACTAAATAAACAAATAAATAAATAAAAAAAATACAAAACAAAATGCATCAACCTGAAAAAGGAAACCAGCTAACAAAGTACAAATATAAAAGCAAGCTACAACCTGGAATATAGCAAAACATTAGTATGAAAATAAAAATAAAATATGTTCATAAAGTAAAAGCATGTAATGCCTTCATCTCAGCCGAGTAAGGTAGGCAAGCATAAACAAATCAAAATATAGATGAACATAAACAAGTACAAGCAAACATCCTAAGTACATACAACATCTTTTACCATGCCTTTGTACAAACCAGATCATCACCTGTACAACTATCCTTTTATATGTATACACCTATACACCTTCTCCTTATTTATTAATTCTCCCTCTCAGTTCATTCATCAAGCCAAGTAAAACTGAAGTAAACAAAATAAAAAAAAAAATTCTAAAACAAAACTTCAACAAAATACAACTGCCTTTAAAACCAGAGCTTCAAGAGAGAGGGCTTCAGCTTGCAAACTCACTGCTTATCTCAACATAAAAGAACTCTGTCCACTTTCCAAACACTGTGAGTAACATTCTTTTTAAAACTCAAAGTATGAACTTATTTTGAATGTAAATGTTTGCTTGTGTGTATAAGTATACATAAAAATGATGTATGCAGGTTTGAAAATGAAAACATCTTCTCTGTTTAAACTAAGTACTGTGAGTAAACACAAACTTTAGAACTTTAAGTTTGATTTTAAAAAAAAAAAAATTAATGTTGCAACTACATGTCTGTGAATACATAAGTTTATATATATATGTGTGTGTTCTTGGTAATGGAATGGGTGTGCAGGCTGATATTTAAATACCTCTCTGTTTTAAGTTCATGAATAAAACATCTTTGATTCAAAATTCTTTTTCTTTCAATCTACTTATAGAGTGGAATTAGAATCAAAATGGAAATTGGTTGTTATGGTATAAACTTGAGATTAAAAATTTATAGAAGTTAAAACCAAGTTTAACTTTCTCTGGAAAGTAAAATAACCCAGCTAAGTTCAAAAAGGGCAAGAATTCAAACTTCGTAATTTATGAATTCAGATGTATAAATGGGATTGTTATACTTTAATATGATTTTTAAAGCTCGAATCAAAATTTTTAGAGCTAGGATTAAGCTACAGTTCCGGGATGAACGAAAATGGGTTATAGTCGATTTTTGGGTGATAGAGTGGATTGGAATACTCGGCGTTTCGCGTGGGGGTGAAGGAGCCTCCGGAGGAGTTGGGAAAATTATCTGGAGTTGCTCCAGTTCGACGTGGAAGCGGCGGTGGCGAGGTTTAGTTTCTAAACCTAAATTTTGTAGCGGCTGAGTAATTCGAATCGTTCGTCCCCGATAGACGATCGAGCGTTGCGTGGCTCTGGGTGGTAGTAGAGGAGATGCTGGCGATCGCGTAGACGGAGTTTCACGTGTTCCGGTGGTTGTGGTGGCGTGAATGTGGCGATGACAGGTTTCTAAGGGGTGGATGCATTTTTGTTTCAGGTCTGGGTCAATTTGTTCGATTTTGAATTCGCTGTTGTTTTGAGTATCTGAGTGTTTGTGAGGCTCATAGAGATCATGGCTGATGTGCTGACGATCGCAGCTTGGATCGGAGGAGGCCAGAAAGGCGGTGCATGTGCACATGACTTTGGGTTGTGTCAGTTGAAAGGAGTTGGAGAAGAAGATTGGCTCGGGGAAAATTTGAATTTATCTCGAAGTCGATCTCGGGGAGGATGTTGATTTGCTCGAAGCAAGGACGAGGGAAACCCGAAGTAGTTGTGGAGTGGAGTTGCTTTTGCATGCTACAGGTTTTGAAACCTGTCTTTTTTTTTTTTTGTGGGTTCTGTTTTCCCCGGGGAAGACTCGAGTTATTCGAGTACTCGACCCGAAGAAATGGGGAGTCTGACTCGAAGCAAGTTTGTTAACCTCGGGTCATTTTGTATGTTACAGGTTTTATGAAACCTGTCAGCATATATGAATTTTAAAGAAAATTTAAATGAAACTTGGATTTTAACTTGAATTTACAAGTAAGAATATTAATGTATTTTGAAAGCTTAATTTTTAAATAAAAAAAATATTTTTTTTTTTAAGTAGATTAGTTTAAAAGCTTTCTCTTATATAAATAATAAATATTATTTACATTTATTTTAAAGAATTATAAATTGATTTTTTTTCTTTAATTGGATTAATGTTTAAAAGATTAATCATTTTGAATTTTAAATTCAAAATGTAAATTTAATTTAAATTCAAAAGTGAAATGTTTTTCACTCTAATGTAAATGAAGTCATCAATAAGGAATGAATTATATTGGAGATAATTAAGGTATTAAAGGATTCAATTACTAAGATAATTAAGGAATGATTTGTTATCGAATTTATAAATTTATGATTTAGATTAATTTATAATTAAAGATTAATTTAAAAGTAATTAAAGAAATGCTATTAGTAAATGAAGATAATTAACTAGGAATTATTAAGTGATTAAATTTATGTGAATAATTTTGATAATTAATTAGATTAATTGAATAAGAAAATCAATTATAAATTGTAATTACTTAATGAAAGTAATAAAGGGGCAAATTACCAATTGTAATTGAATTTGAATATTTTGATTAACTTAATGATAAAGTTTCATTGGTAATTAATAAATCAGGATTAGATAATTAAATTCATAAGAAATTTATTTTACTTGGAAATAAATTGAATCGAATAGGATTAATCAATTTAATTAATCCTACTTATAAATGACAATTGAATGCTTAACCTTACTTATGAATGATTGTATTGTATGAGATGCCTTGAATTGATTATCCTATCTGATTTGTGATATTTTGTTCTATAGATTGAACTGTGTATATTTATTGCATCTGTATATTATCTGTGAATCTGTGAATGGACGATGAGCGTTATAGTTTATATCGCTTATCAACTATATTTCTGTGTTTTTAATCTGTGATGATTGAAATGATGTGGCACTATTGTGTTAAACCCCTGGACCACACCATACACACACAATTATGGATTTCACGAGGAAATCGATCAAGTCACAGATTCTAAAATGATTTTAAAATGATTTTTTTTAAGTTGAATATTTAAATTCAAATGTTTTGGAAATGGAATCGAAATAAATGTGAAAAGCTTTTGGAATGAAATTTCAAGTTAAAATTTATTTTAATTTACTTGATTAAGTTTTGAAATTTAAATAATTCAATTTGAATTTGAATTCGATATTTGGAATTGAATTCTGTAATTTGAAACTAGGGATTAATGATATTATACTAGTCATTATGAGTTAAATCATTTTTAAAGTATTATTTTTGGGAATTTGAATTTAACCCAGGGATTTCAACTTGTATAAATGAATCAGATTTCCGAAATGAAAACTGTTGTTTTCAAATGATAAACACTTTTAGATAAGAACTGAGATTCCAGTTAATTAAGGGAATTTCAAGATTGAATAGAGAAATGATTTTCCTAAGTTATGAATGAATTCTTTTTGAAAGCTATGAATTAAATCTGTTTATTTTTAACAGATTTAAATTGATGATTTGTTTAAATCAAATTGAAATGAAAATTGATTTGGAAAATCTGTGAATGAATCTTTTGTTTAAAAGATTAAAATGTGAAAATTATTTAAACCGTTAAAGGTTGTGAAAATGAATCCTTTTGTTTAAAAGATTTGAAATGGTAATTTGTTAAGCCATTTGAAGAAAGTTTTGGGTTTTAAGTTGTGACTTAATTGAAATCCCAATACCCATATATTTCTTGTAAATATTGCGCTCACTATTCGGTTTAGCCGGGAGAGGACCTTTGTGTCATATATCCCATTCCGAATATGTGATATGTCATTATGGATAGCATTTGAAGACCCGTGGTGAAGACCGGATATTTTCGAAAACGTAAGGACAACTCGTCGAATGTCTTTGCATCGAATGGTCCCCGGTATAGAGACTCCATATGTGATGGGGAGTCCGAACGTGATTAGTGAATATCCGGATTGCAAGGACTTCTTTGTAAGTGCCTTCGGTTCTGTTCAAGCCCGGAACAGACTTGTATGGATTGTGTGTCTGACATTACAAATTGAGATATAAAGCCGATTTCTTTCAAATATATT
This sequence comes from Allium cepa, assembly GCA_030765085.1. Lineage (NCBI taxonomy): Eukaryota > Viridiplantae > Streptophyta > Magnoliopsida > Asparagales > Amaryllidaceae > Allium > Allium cepa. The sequence continues at coordinate 1,029,566,126 of CM060929.1, forward strand.
TCTGTTGGTGGCGGAGAATTTATTCTTTTAGCTTAACACCCTTCTCTGAGACGTACGAGCTCAGAGGTTATATAGTTGGAGTTATCAGCGATATATCCCCAATTTGGTAATGTGACATGCTGAGTGTTGCTGTTAAATGATCATTGTGTTGATTATTTGTGATAGGATCATTTATTTGATCGTCTATCTTGGTGATCATTTGTTGACCCAAAGCATGGCTTTTGTATAAAGTATGTTTTTGTGGACGTGACTTCGTCGAGCCTCACACCCCGTGAATGGTCAAAACAGGAAAGAAGCAGCAAGGTTATGAGGGGTAGCTCCCTTTAGGGTATGTGCATTTCCTTCTGGATAGAGGTGGTATCATGGTATGGAGCCCAGATATTTAACCTATGTGGTTACTGCGAATTTATTACTTTGTGGTTGTTGGTTATCGGGATCCCGTGAGAAAGGTCGTTTACGATCGGGGAATGGCGTGCTCGTGTCAGTAGTTACCCAGTTAGGGGTAACCCGGCCTTGTGTTGGTAGAGTTCCGGTTTGGTTCTCGGGGATGTCCATCCAGAGGCATTCTCATGTGGCAATGGGAAGTTCCTTGGCCTGATCATTCGTTGGAAATCCAAAGAAACAATACGATCTTGTACGGTTTTAGTTGTAGAACCTGCTTCCTCAGGAGGTAGCTATAGTAGGCATAATATAATGGTACCTATGCTAGCTAAGATTTATATTCTACTTTCGAAATGAATTTTTTCTACACTATGCACTAGCAATAATATCAAATGTTTCTTTTTAATACGTATCAAGCATCTTTGACTAACATAAGAAGAAATCTCCTCCAAGTCTGCGTTTGCATTGTGTGTGTGGCGGGAGGTCTTATGGTAGTCTCATTTTTTAAAAAGCATTGCGAATTGACTTTGAAAATCTTTTGTTGAAGGTTTTAAAAGATAAACTGTTTTTGTTGCTCACACCAGTCCCACGACTGATCCGGAGTTTATTGTTTCTTTCCTAAACTCTGGGTGCTCATTATTTTCTACACGAGCAGTCTAGAGTTGGGTTTTACAGATAGTTAGATATAGTGGATTATCTGAAGTTAGTTCAGTCTTTGGATCACACCAGTCTCGCTGAGCTTGGTGATATGTTATTGGGGGTTCGAGCTTCCGCTGGATTGATTCTTGGAGATGGAGTTGCGGTTCTCGGAGTTCTCTTTTGAAGACTATCTTAGAGTTATATTGTTCAGTTGCTAGATGTTATCATCTATTTTCTTTTCCGCTGCTATTTTATTGTATCATATCTCTGATGTATATTGATATCTATTGGATCATCTGTTGTATCAGATATTGTGTCAAAGCTGTATATCAATGTATTATTCTTTTATTCCGCTGTGTTGTTTACTTAATGTTGTTATAAGCTCCGGCGAATCGGATTTGAACGGTCGAATCTATGGCATTCGAATACGATCTAAAGTATGGATGTCGATTTTCGAGCGGGCAAAATCCGTCTCGTTACAAAAAAAAATCATGTGGGAGCACCTAAAACTTCTGATTAGAAAGTACATTGATGTAAAAGGCCATGATATTGGTTAAAGGCAGAGTCTAGCAAAGACTGATCGAGGGGATGCAAGTGAAATTGTTGTAAGGCCTTGGTGTCTACTTAGTATTAACAAAATGGATAAGACTACATAAAATGGAAACCTCACTTACACTTGTATACTTATGATATGGTGTGATTAATAAGTATAATGATTGTATACATATTCATACATACATAGATATACACATACATGCATGGGGATAGGATGTGAAATCCTAGTTAATTAGAGTTGATGTATTTAACAACTTGGAGTTAGACTAAGATTGTTTAATAGGTTTAATATGTGCTTTGTGGGCTACGTTATACAAATGAGACAGATGATGATGGTCGATATTTACTTTACTTATACTATTATTGAGATGTCATTGTATTGGTAAAAATGATGTTCTTGTGTTATGAGCTGTATATATGAGATGATGTATCAGATATTGAGATATGATATAACATTCATTATTTTTATTCACTAAGAATCCTATTAGTTAGGTTTATTCTCATTTGTATCTCTAATATTGTATTATCCAGTCTAGGAAACTCATGCACGTCGCTTTGTGACGAGACAAGATACATATTGTTTCAGATGTTCTCAAATATTTTAATTTACCTATATTAACCCAAAGTAGCGTGTATGAGAGATTGTGCCTTTAGATCCCTTTGACCAGGGGTATCAGTCGGTAATCTCCCTTTGATAGCTTGGTCACTGGAGCTGAGGCATCAAACAATATTAGATAAGGTGATGCATGAACATTAATATTTGAATTTTTTTAATATTAATCGTCGACTAAATTCACACATCTTTGTCACGCAGCCGTATTTGTGAATTTTGCGACATACCCCATGATTTAATTTGTTTATAAATTGTTATAAAGTAATTAAATTAATTAATATTTAATAAATATTAATTACTATTTCATTTTATGTTTGGGTTACATTAGCAAATGGGTAGCAGAAATGTTATGGGTGCCATTAATAATTATTTTAATATATTACACATATCAATACGCAACATCGATATATATTTAAACAGGCTTTAAATATAATTAATTATGTAACGGGCTTTAGGATACTTTTGTCCATATATGACACCATGTATGGCCAATTGTAAAGGTGAGAAAATATTCTAGATATTTGACATAGATTTTTTTAAGAATTAAAAAGAAAATTTTCTAAAGAGAGGAATGAAAAAAGGTTTCTTCTCTTCATCAATACTTAACCTTCCTCATTAATTCATTTTGAAATTCCTCATGTTTTCTCTCTCTTTATGGCTTCCTCTATCCTTGTAATTTCCACCATGGTTGAACTAGTCTTTACCCAAACTACATCGGACCGAATTAAATTAAGGAAGTTCATTCGAATATAGTAAGACCAGGTGGTGACTCAAGCAATTCAGGAGATGATTCATAAATCAAGGTGTTACAAAGGGCAACATCTATTCAGGTGTAATTTTATTTTATATGTCATTCATAATGTTTGACCCAACATAGGTTCCTACTATACTTATTAGATTATATTCCAAATCGTTTTTGTATTATTATTTATAAAACATGATGTAACGACCCGTAAATTTCGACGATTAAATTTTAGTTAAAAAGGGATTATGTAATAAAAATTTTTGTAAAGAAAAATAAAGATATATATAAAAGAGATAGAATTTATGCTGGGATGAACGCTAAATGAAAATCCAATGATTGAGATAGTGTAAGATGTATACCTGTGTGTAAGTTGAATAAATAAAGGAGATTTAAATTTATAACTAATAATGAATTGTAGAAACAGGTATTTAACTTAATTATTGAAAGCTAGGTGAAATATCAATAAAGAAATAGCGTAAATTGTCGCACTTGAATAAAATGTAAATTAAAGAAATAAAGACAAAATTTAAATTACCTATGTATTAATATATTAAAAAGGACTGTAATTGTATGTGAATTAAGGTGATAATATAGATGGCAGTTGATGGATAACCAATTTAATGCAAATCCAAATGCAATTGAAACGGCTGTTTGAGTTTTGGAGTGAAAATGGGAATAGTGAATACAACATTATAACCTCTTAATTAAATATGATTGTTTAATTAATATTAAAAGTAATAAAAGTTGGTAATAGTATTAATGAAATAATAATAAGGAGAATTGAAATTGTATAATGGAAAATTTGTTAATAAATGGATGAAAATATTGGATGAACTAATTGATGGAAATAAAATCTAAAAGAATGTTGGATAGAACATAAGTGATTGAAATTTGGTAGTGTGTATTTGGAAATAAAGTTCATCTAAATATTGAGAAATTTTAATGTTGTTATTATGAAAATGTTACTTTAGTAATTATTAAAATAGTAACGGGAAGTGTGAAGGTAAATTTATAAACGTAAAACTTATTTTAAGGAATTAATTGAGTGTATACTTATGAAATAGATTTAATGACAATAATTATTGTACGTATTTATTCTATTTGTTGGTTAAGTTTTATTTTGATCAATTTCAATTAATGCACTAAATTATTGCAGTCAGTGTGGAATATTGGTAAGAGAATAAATAAGATGTAACCAAGGGAAAGGTCCATTTTGTAATATAATAATTAGTGTGATCTTAGGAATGAATTAATTGAGGTTTAAGCTTTAATTTATGTGTAAAGTTAACAAAATTTCAATTAAATTGAAATCCAGTAATTTATGAAAATAAAGATGAGAATTGGGAAATATTACTGTAATGAATCATAAAAGAAATGCTAACTGTGTGGTTGAGTAATAATTGATTTATTTTGAGTTGTAATCCAATAAAATCAAATTTATTAGAATTTATTGCAATTAATTGGATTAATTGCAGTAACCTTTGGAAATTGGAACTTAGTAAAAATAATCTGGATTGGATTTCAAATAAATAGGTTAGGGTGAGTAACTGAATTACATACTATGAATAAGTAAACCAGGAAGATTAAATTTAATTAATATAAAATAGTTGATTTATTGCAAATAAAAGATTATGTAAATATTTAGTTAGGTGGAATTAAAGTTAATTACATAATAAGGTATGAATCCACTGCTAATTTTATTTATGGAAATGAAAAGAGTACCAAAAACAAGCTTTGTCAGTATATTTAAGTTTAATGTATAATAATAAGTTAATGGTAATAAAAGAAGTTTAAACATCTAAATATTCTGTTAATAGAGAGTTGAGTTTAAATCTAAGAATATTAATAAGTAAATTTTTGGATACGACATTTGATCCATCCACTTAAAATGTATAGATAGGATAATCGCTGATTTTTGATGTAAGTAGTGCAAACGGAGATTTATCTATTTATTTGGAATTGGAATTATAAGTGTATAAATAGGAAATAAGTGAAATTTATTTTTTGATATTCATGAATGAAGATTTAGATGAAGGTGAGAATGGTAATGCTTTAAATAGTAGAGACGTACACAAATCAATGTAGGTAATTAGAAATAAAATGTTGTCGAAACGATAAAACGTTTCTTGTGAAAAATGGATGACATAACGAAAAAGGGTAATGTATTCACTTGAATATAAATTGAAACTTATTTAAGGTATTAATTACAATGGATAGAGATTTTGGGTAACATTGTAAATGATATTTAAGTAATGCAAATGTATGTCAATAGTAAGGGATTAGGATGAATTAAAAATTTGTAACATAGGAATTACCTGCCTATTTGTTAATAAAAATTTGAATGGTTAGTAAGTGATAATAGAATAAGTGTACATTTGTGGAACTGAGGTAACGTTGGTTTTAATGTTGAGAAAATAAATGGGTATAGTAAAGTTTAAGTGGAATTGTAAGTATGTATAGGGGAATGAATTATTGCAGGGAAATATTTGGTAACCATTGCAATAAATGTAAATTAGTGTGCATTAATATGAAATTTAGTAATAGGTGTGAATAACTTAAATTTCTTCATAGGATAAAGAATGATGGAAATAACGTTTATTTAATATATCGGGATTTAATTGATCATAAAAGGTTGATTGCAAATCAAATGAAAAATGCTTAAATGGGAATTAAGTTATTTTTTCATTTGGATTTAAAGCATGATTGAAATTATTGGAAACTGAATAAAACGTTTTATGTTGATTGAAATTTAAGTTGGAAGTAATTAAGATAAATAAAATATGTATAATATGGAATTCAAATGTACATAGAAATGTGGATTTTAGTATGTAAACGTAAATCTATTGAGAATGGATAGAAATTTAATCTGTAATTATTACAGTAATTTAGAAATTTTAGTTGAAATCGAAATTTATCTATGTATTTGGAAATTTATGGAATTGTGAAATATATATATGGAAATTTAAATGAAGCATCTAATTATACATGTGTGAATACGCTTAAAATGCAATGTAAATGTTGAGAAAGAAATAATTTAATCTGTAACGTGTATAATTAATATCCTTTTGGGACCATTTCTGTTTGCACGTTAAAGTTCGTGCACACCTATCCTTTTGCTATCTATCTATAAATATGCTGTGATAAACCCTAGCCTCCTTTCTATTGTCAATTGGCTGTACGTTCATTTTTCTTCATCTCTTTCTCTGCCTCAATGGTTACAAAACCTAATCTATCTACAATTCAAATTTTCTAATAAAATTCAAACTCTCCACATAAATTCCAGAAAATTTTATGATAAAGTTCTCGAGACACGTAATCTGCTGGTACAATTCGTTTTCTGTTTTGGATATTCGTTTGACCAGAAAAAATTTCGACGATGTGCTGTAGCTTTTAGCTGACGTGGCCATTGAAGTTAAGTGGGTTTTGTTTTATTTTATTTTATTTTATTTTTGTTTTCAAATCGTTTAAAATGAATATCTTTTTCATACGTTCTCCGATTCACGCGAAATTTCTTTTGTTAGGATCGTAATTTAGTTCCGGATCTGATGACGCTGGTTTGGACAGATTTGGGGACCGTCGGATTTTTGAGTTTAAATCGGGTTTAAATTCGATTTAAATTCAAAAGGTGAGTGTTTTAACCCACTCACAACTACTAGAAGCTTTTATGTTTGTTTAAATTAATTTTAGAAATGAATAGAAATTTATTTATGAGTATTTGGCATGTTTATTTTATTCATATCTGTTGAATTGCATTTATTTAATTTAACTGTTAATTTAATTAATTTATTGCGTATAAATTTACAGTTAAAAATTTATTTGTTTGTATATGAACTGCTAGTTAACAGTTATATAATGTATTACTGAATATAGACTGTAGATTAATAGCTGTTAAATTTAATTTGAATAAAATTGCCAGTATTACCTATTATGTAGTACCAAAATAATATTGTTATTGATTGATATTGATTGATGATTGCGATTTGGATGATGGATGATGTTGATGAATGGATGTTTATTGTATATCATTAAATTGCAAATTATCATGCATATTTCATTTCATTCGGGATTGTGGTTTGAAATGATATATAACCGCAAAATTTTATATCTTTTAAATTGCGGATTGAAATGATAAATATCCGTATCACTTGACCATAGGATAGAAAATTATATACAGGCACCGCGGTATATATATAACTATTTAAATGTGATTTCTATGGTTTGGATGGAATACGGTTTATAATAATCTTAAATTTTATATTGTATAAATATTATTCTTCCATATATATACATATGAAGTTGAAAATTTTGAAATTAAAAGGTGTATAAATCTCTTTATTAAAAATGGAAAAATTAAGAAAATGGAGTTTGATAATTTATATCATATGTTTAAATGTTAAGTTTGGAAATTTTAAGATATGATATTTATAATTGGATTTTTCCCAAGATAAATTGAAATGAATATTCTAGTATAATTTGAATTGAAAAAAAATATATTTTATTACTAGAAATTGGAGTTTTTATTTATTTATGGATTTTATGTGAATATTCAAGACTAATTAATAGAACATTCGATTTGTTGAAAGAATAAAATCCAACTTTAGTTTGAAATATTAATACTCCAAATGGATATACGTATATATATATAAATTGAAGTGGTTTTGGAACTTGAGAGAGATAATACAAATTTTGGTTTAGACTTTAATAAAGAAATGTATTTGTAAAGCCATGAGAACTATTCTCTTTACAAAGTAACACTTAAGTTAAACCTTTTAATTCATATACCGTTGAATATCCAAACCATTCAAGTTTTAAAAGTTATGGTTTTAAATTATGAATTTCGAAATATTATGCTTTGAAAGGATATTTGGCTTTCAGACGTTATAAATTTTAAAGCATTTGGATTTTTGAAAAGGTTTATATTTGGGATAAAGGATATCATATTGTTTTGGGTTTTAAAATGATATCGTATTCATAATTTTAAAATGGAAATGTTTATTCTGGTTTTAAAGTATGAGCTATTTTTAAATGACCGCGGTGTTATAATAACGATGGTTTGGCAAAGAGACCGGGATCGGATATGGACATACTCTCTGTCGATACCGAAAACCACTTTGACTAACTGTGTACGCGGTGGAGATTCCAGAATGAAGTAGGTGGTGGCGACGTTTCCTGTAAGGTAAATACGTGGACCCGACTCCCGTGAGTTGGCATAAGGTGGCTAAAACAGGAGCGATTCTCAGGCCAATGAGGTCATTCCTCTGATCGGACCCTCCTCTTCGATATTATACTTTGACTTGGATTGATTCAGTGGCCACTTCTATATTTTGATTTTGGGGAGTTAGTCCGAGGTGGGCGGTAACTGCGGCTACGCGTTTCCACCAGCCTGGATAGCAATTGGTATATCTACCCTGGCATTGCCTAGTTGTGCCGTGTCACCTACCATACCGAGCCTTTACTACGAGTTTCTATTTGTGTCGTACCTATGGAGTATCCTCTGGTAGCTTCCCAATCAGGAGGTATTACGGTACTGTATAGACTATTGGCATTTTACGTGTTAAGGTGGAAAATGTAAAGCCTTAACGCTATTTAAAAGTAAGTTTATTTTATAAATAGACACTATTATAATAGCGTAATATACTACATAGTAAATAGTTTAACGGATCCTTAGGAGATGTAAATCCCGAACATCTCTTGAGTTACTGTACTCATATTTATTTCTGTTAATTTAACTCACATAAAATCTTTTAGTCTGACTCGAGTGTTTTTGTCTTTTCAAATTCGCTTGGGTCAGTCCGAGCGTTTCAGGATCGATGACTTTAGCTTTGGAGGACGAAGACGAAGGAGTCGTATTATTTTATTTATAGTATTGCACCACACTCATACTGTTCCGCTGCATTGATTGTATTGGTATGTGTAACTCTGATATTTATTGTATGAAGAAGAATAAATTAATTTGTAAAACATTTATGAACTGTATATTTATTATTATATTTAATCCTTCCGCTGTGAGATTCTGTTTTATTTTTATTTCTGCTCTGTTTTTCTTATTTACCCCATAACAATCCACCCTTGCGTATGCTTTGAATCGGCACGTGTGTCGGTTTAAAGTGTGCGAAAAGGCGGGATGTTACACATGAAACCTAATTTATACACATATTTAAGAAAGATTGATTATTAATGTATATTTGATTTTGGCCAAAATAAAAAATATACATGGATATATTACACAAATTTAATTTATTTAAAATAATAAATTTGATATTCAAATATTTGAATTTTACATAAACACCTTATGTTATTTGAAATAATATTCATTTTGAAATAAAACATTTGGTTAAGTTAATCCAGATTTGAAACTAAAATATTTTAATGTTTTATTTTCAACCTAACATAATGAAATTTAAAATTTCTAATTAATTTTGAATTATAACATATATAAGGCAAGGACCGGCTATACTTCATTTCTACTGCACCTCTATTCTCCCTAATTTCAACCCTACATTCTGATTGAAATAATTATAATTTCTCCCTCCCATCACTTATATAATTATTTAAATCAGAATGTGTGGTTGAAATCAGGGGGAATAGCTGCATAATAGAAATTTATAACCGATCCTAGCCTATATAAATATATGAACATATACATATACGTACACACATATACATACAAGCACAAATACATATACATATACATATACATATACATATACACATATATATATAATTTGTACATATATTCGTACATTGTATGTATGTATATATATGGGATGTTTTAATTAGTTAATTCATATTTGTTGAAACAATTTTAATTATTGTTTGCATCAAAAATGGCCACAAACTCCATTGAGCATGATTGTACAAAAATAAATGAAGAAAGTAAAATTAAAATGAGGATAATATAGCAATCATGCTAATCAAATAGATGAACAATAAGAAACACAAGGTTTATAGAGGTTCGGCGCTATTTTTCCTATGGTCACTTTGAAGATCAATCTTTTAATGCTTTTTTACTCCAGTACAATGCTTGTAATAATTAATGATTGATTACCGTTAAATCAGAAACATAAGTAGCAGCATGTAGATTCCCGAGCCAAAAGTCCCTTTTTAGTTATAGTGGAGGTGCTATTTATAGGTGTGGAGCTCGAAATATCTGCCTTGGATCTCACAATACTCTTTCTCAACCCCAGATGGGCCCCCATGATCGATCTTGGTCGTTTTTGATTAGTCCTTGATCGACCCCTAGCATTTCGTATCGATCAAGAAATGTTCCAATCAAGCCGTGATCAATCATGGAGGCTTATGAAGTGTAATGTAACTTGCTGTAAAAATCTCATTGCATTTGGAGTTGTGGTTGTAGAGTTAATGATCGATCAAGATTGTAATTAGGAGCAGCTATGGCCCTCGTATCGCTCCATATCAATTCCATATCAATAGGAGCACTTGCTATATGATGATGAATCTTGCCGGAGTGGGTCCCTAGAGGCTTAGGAGCATTGTGAGAAAGTGTGAGATTGATCCAGTGGGTTTAGCCATCGATCCTCAATGAGATGGGCATTTTTCGTATCCATATGATCGATATGAAAATGATCGATATAGAAAATATTTTTCTGCTAAATTTTGGCTTGAGATCAATTGCGAAAGCTTCTTAGAGTATTCCGAGCATGTTCCTAAAGTTTGGAGTTGTTTGGATCCAAAATAAGTGAAATATACCCTATTTCGTGTCAAAAGGCAATATTTTCGTATCCATCAGATCAATATGAAAATGGTGGATATGGAGGATTTTTCAACTTCAATGTTTTGACTTGTAATTTTGTGGATGGTCTTCCTGCACTGTTTTATTGTTATTCTGAAAGTTTCAAGTTGATTTGCTTTTGTGATATATTGATCGATCCTTGGTAATTTGAACAGCTTCTAGTATCGATCCTAGATAGAGTACATGAGTGCTTGTTTTTCTTATAACTTGAGCATGCGAACTCCGATTGACTTGAAATTTGAAATAAGACTTCCTAGAGCTCTATAAATCGTTCCACACTAATTGCACTTGGATCAGGGCCAAGGTCCCACCCGGCCGTATTCAATTCATAGCTTCTAGTATACCTGTTTTCTGAAACAAGTAAACAACTATTATCAGTCAAATTACTTGGTATCACGGCCTTGCTAAAAGGCGGGATATCAATTATGACAATCTTTTAAAGCGATCTAGTTTAAATATATATTATGTGATATTTTAGATATAAATTTTGATGCTAAAATAATTTTAGACAATTATGGAATCACATTTTCATCTGGAGATTAGATCTAGATATTGTTTGCGCCAAAATTGGTCACAAACCTCGAAAGTAGTGAAAGCACTAGTGTTTACGCAAATATCCACAATATCCAAGCACATATCTTAGATCTAGATAAAGTAGAGAATAAAAACAAAGAAATAGAAAATGTTAAATGAGCAAGAAAGCAAATAACACAAGCTTATGGTGGTTCAGCTATCTCCGACCTACGTCCACTTTGAATCGATCCTTTTTATTTCCTTTTTGTATTAAGATTACATTTACAAGCCTTTGAAATCAATAAAAAAAATGACAGAGTTTCGCCTAGCCAAGAAGAAGAAGATCCCCCTTTTAGTTTCTATAGGGCTGCTATTTATAGGTGAAGATCCAAAAATATCCACCTCAAAAACTGGAATACCTTTTCTCTTATGCAGGTGGGGATGCCAGATCGATCCGGAGTGATTTTGGATCGACCCAGGTACATTTTGTATTGATCCAAATTGGCTCTAATCAAAATGAGATCGATCAAGAACATTCTTGAGTGCATAAGGAAGCGCTTAAAAAAATTTCATCGTATTTCGACTTGCATTTGTGAGTTATGACTGATCCAAGATTTGGTTTTCAAGTAGGCTGGTCACTTCGTATCGATCGATTAACCTCGGTCGCCTTCGTATCCATCCCATTCCTACGTCCATAGCCATAGCCTATGCATCGATCCGATTTTCATGCCTAAACTCATGTTGAGCGCTTCATCACTTGACAGGCTCCACTATTTTGTATCCACGCTTCGTATCCATCCATCTGGTAACTTTCGTATCCATCAACCCATTTCTCTCTTTATATCGATCCCTTCTCACCTTCTTCGTATTGATCCAAGCGCTCTGGGAATGTACGCTTTCGTATCCATCGATTGTCCCTTCCTTGGTAACGATCTAGCCCCGATCGATATGAAATGTTCCAACAAGTTCTGCTGTATTCGTCGATCGATACTTAAGTACCAGTACGAACCCATATCCATCAAGTCTGCGTCCATCCAAGTCTTGCTTCTTTCGTATCAATCCAGTATCAAGTTCATTGTATCCATCTAGCACCGTAGCCTTCGTATTGATCCAGTGCCATGTTCTTTGTATCGATCCCATTCTTCGATCGACACGAAATGCTTCGAGATGAAGACTGACCGATCCAAACCAAATGCCAAGCGCACGTGTTAGTCCAAAAACGTATCCATCTTGATAACAATCCATATCCATGCCGATCTATATAAAAGCATCGATCTGAAGTACATCCTTGATCGATACAAAAGTATCGATCCGGAGTAGATAGCCGAACCCGTGTTGATCAATACGAACCATATTGATACAAACTGATTTCCCATGAATATTGATCCATCCATAACTTGAGCATACGAACTCCGATTGACCTAAAATTTGAAATGTAGCCTTACCTATCCTTGTTTATCATTTCGTTCGATCCCACCATGATTGGAGCTTGATCCAATTTTTACATTATCGATCACAGCCTCGTTTCCAATCGATCTCCAATCCTGACTAGCCAATTTTTTGATATCCCGGCTTTATCCAAAAGGCAAGGTAACATTTTCCCCTTAAAACATACCTTTCTATAAGAAGGTGTGTTTTAAATAGCTTTAAATCTGCCATCCAAAGTCCATATTCCATCCACTGCTATACCATCCGATCCATAATCAAATCTATTACCAAGCCATCATATCCAGTGTCATAGCCATATCCTTGTCCAAATCCACGATTGCTCTGAGTCGATATCCAATTCCAAATCCAGTAACCAAATCCCTCATCAATTCCATAGTCATCTGAACCTATCAATCGAGTTTCAATCCATCCATATCCAGAATCCAATAACCGAATCCATGACCTCTTCGGGTTGATATCCAAATCCTGGACCACTCTCTTACCTTTTCTAAATCTAGGACCACTCCGAGTCCACAGCCAATCCTTGACCATTCAACACCAAAATCCGAATCCATGACCTCTCCGTGTCCAAATTCAAATCCATAGACCTCGTTGGGTCGTCTTATCCAAGTCCGGGACCGCTCAGGGTCCAAATACAAAGCCAGGACCTCTCCAAGTCATTCTATACTCTCCGGCCTTGACTTTCCGGTCGAGGACTTTTATATTGTGTTCGAGTCCATTTCATTGCTCTCTGACGAAAGGACTGGTAACTTGCGATTACCGCCCCGTCTTTCGGGTCGAGACCATAACCGTGAAACCTGTTTTATTTATTACATTAATCCAAATTCAATTAAAAAAAGTCCCATTGAAAAAATAAAAGCCCGTACAACCAAGAAAATTAAATATCCACAGTACCAAGAAAGAAACCAGAGTCCACAGTAAATAGAAAGAAAACAATATTTCATAAACCCGAGCATCACGGTTTATCATCATCTCAGAGCATCCCTAGGGACTGTCCTCGATCCCTTACATGTATAAGTAACTTAGCTGCATCACTTCGAGTTTTATTACTTATTCAAAGCCATAAATCCATTCAGTTGACAACAAGTTGTTGACGTTGCCTAGATCTAGTTCCATCTTCACTTGCGGTGGGTGGTGGCCGCTCCTGTTCCACTGCCACAACTTGATTCCTTATGTACTATTGTAGATGACCACTACTCACATATTCCTCAGTAATATCCTTCAAATGCATGCACTCATTCGTGTTGTATCCATTCAGCTAATGGAATAGGCAATGCTTTTTCAATGCCCGCTCGTATTCAAAGAGTTCCCTTTTTGTCGGCCTTCGATACTGGAGGCGCCCTCGAGTATCGAAGTAAATCCTTTCTAGAGTTTCAGTCAAATCCACGTAAGAAGAGAATTTGGATTCCCTCCGTTTCCTTTTCAATGTGACACCGTTGTCATTCACCTTCTTTTTTCCTCTATCGTCTTTATTTGAATCCTCCCTTGGTAAACCTCCTCCTTTTGTCGTGTAAACTTCAGCCTCTCTATCCTCTCTCACAGCCTTTGCATCTTCCTGTCATAGAAATCCTTCTACTTAGTGGTAAGACTCTCCGAGATCCATCAGTGGATCTTTCTCCAATGATATTTGTAATCCGAATCATCCGTAATTCCTAAGATAGCTGCCACTAAAACCATCGATGGATTGGGTCGATCCACCGAAGCCACTACCGCATTGAATCTTGTCAAGAAATCCCTAAGTGATTCTCCCTTCCATTGTTTCATCAATGTCAAAGCCATCACGTTTATGGGTCTGACTATATGGACCTGAAATTACCTCATAAACCTCTTAATCAGCTTCGTCCATGTGCTAATTAAGCCACTCTCCAGCTGTCTGAACCATACTGCTGCTATATTCGTCAAATACAAAGGGAAGCACACTACCATGACTTCCTATGATGGCCCCAGCATTTCCATGTGTCTCATGTACCTTGTCAAATAAACAGCAGGATCCGTTCTCCCTTGTTGGTAGTTTGAAATCCGGTGGTTTCCTAGCCTGTCTGATCACAGGAGTGAAGGGGACTCCTATTCATGTCCTCCAAATCACTATTCACCAATCCTCCCCTCATATCTTGTCTGGTCATATTTGCTAACCTATATGCGATCTCCAACCAACCTCCCCAAGTCCACGAGGGAATCTTAGAACCCGTCCTTATGGATGAGCATCCATATCTCGATCAATACCAAACTGCGCAGCATCGTCTGGTATCCTTCCTGGAATTGAGCCGACGTGATCTGTGGGTATATCCTCGAGTGTAGGAGCTGCTCCTGATCGTCCTGTTATGTCCTGCATCAAATTTGCTCCAGCTTCACGATCCCTATTTCCAGCATTTTCTGCAGTTGCGTTCTCTTGATTCTGCACTTGAGCTTGTCCAACTTGTTGGAGTAAGTTCTACATCATCTCCTCCTGCCTTTTCAGCATCCCTTCCTACATAGCATCCATCATCATCACTATCTAATCTTTGGTGATGAAAACTGAGGTCTGATTAGCTCTTGAAGAAGCTCCCTGACTTCCTTCATGTTGACTCCTTTCTGTCCTTTATCTTCTAGTTGATTGCTTAGCCATAGCTTCAGATCCAATCCTTTAGCTTTCCACATCTGAACTCCAAATTTGATGTAGCAGGTGCTGGTCCTTCTCAGTGAAAGCACCAAAGTGTTTACGTCAAAATTGATCACAAACCCTAGAAGTAGTGAAAGCACCAGTGTTTACACATAGACCCACAATATCAAAGCATAGTTCTCAGATCCAGATAAAATAAAGACTAAAAATGAAGAAATAAAAAATGTAAAATGAGCAACAAAGCAAATAACACAAGATTTATAATGGTTCGGCTATCTCCGACCTACGTCCACTTTTAATTGATACTTTTAATTTTCTTTTTGTATGAAGATTACAATTACAAGCCTTTGAAATCAATAAACAATATGCAGAGTTTCGCCTAGCCAAGATGAAGAAGATCCCCCTTTTAGTTGTCATAGGACTGCTATTTATAAGTGTAGATTCGAAAATATCCGCCTCAAAACCTGGAATACCTTTTCTCTTGTGCAGGTGGGCTCACCAGAACGATCCGGAGTGGCTTTGGATCGATCCAGGTACAATTCGTATCGATCCAAATTAGCTCCAATCAAGCTGAGGTCAATCATGAACATTCTTGAGTGCATAAGGAAGCTCTTGTGAAAATTTCATCGTATTTGGGCTTGCCCTTCATGAATTATGATCGATCCAAGATCTAGTTTTGAAGTAGGCTGGTCACTTGTATCGATCGTTTGACATCGATCGCTTCATATCCATCCCTTTCCCACATCCATAGCCATAGCCTCTACATCGATCCGAGTTTCACGCCAAAATCCATGTTGAGTGCTTCATCACTTGAACAGCCCTACTACTTCGTATCAATGCTTCGTATCCATCCATCCGATAAATTTCGTATCATCAACCCATTCCTCTCTTCATATCGATCACTGCTCACCTTTTTGGTATCGACCCAAGCACTTTGGAAATGTCGCTTTCATATCCATCGGTTGCCCTTCCTTCGTATCGATCGAGGCCTGATCGATACGAAATGTGCCAACAAATTCTGCCGCATTCATTGATCGATATGTAAGTATCGGTACGAGCCCATATCCATCAAGTCTGCATCCATCCAAGTCTCGCTTCTTTTATATCGATCCAGTGTCATGTTCTTCGTATCCATCAAGTGCCACAGCCTTCATATAAATCGAGTACCATGTTCTTCATATCGATTCCTTGCTTCGCTCGATACAAAATGCATCGAGACGAAGACTGACTGATCCAAACCAAATGCCATGCACATGCGTAAGTCCAAACCCATATCCATCCTGATAACAATCCATATCCATGGTGATCGATACGAAAGTACTAATTTGAAGTACATCCTTGATTGATAGATATGTATCGATCCGAAGTAGATAGCCAAACCCATATTCATCAATACGAAACATATCAATACGAACTGATTTCCTATGAATATTGACCCATCCGTAACTTGAGCATACGAACTTTGGTTGACCAGAAATTTGAAATGTAGCCTCACCTGGCCTTGTTTACATTCCCTATTGATCCCACCTTGATTGGAGCTCAGTCCAATTTTGATGGTATTTATCACAGCGTCGTTTCCAATCGATCTCCAATCCTGATATCCATCCTTTTTTAGCCAATTTGTTGATATCATGGCTTTGTCTAAAAGGCGGGGTAACAGATATAATTTGGAGTTTGTAAAAGAGGAAGGTGGATTATTTAAAGACATTTCCATGTCCCCTTTTCTTTTTAAATACATATTTGATTAGATTTGGAACTAGTATATACATTTTTCTATTTCCTCTTAAACATAATACCTTCACCTATGTTTAAAGCTGTCTACTTTTAACTATATAGTTTTGCAAGTATATATAAGTAGCAATTTATAACATGTGTGTGTGTCTAAACTATATATGTATGTGTGATTGCACGCGCATGTGTTCATCTCTGTGCGTACATATGTGTGTCTGTAGTGATATTAATACGTGTATACAAATCATATACATATATTGCAGTATATTTAAACATATGTATATAACCAAGCGTTCATATTTGTTATATGCATACGAATTTATCATATATATATATATATATATATATGTATATTTATATGCATGCATGAATGCATGTAAGTAAAATATAAATCTAATAGATATAAGTCTCATTATCTATATTTATATATATAGTTATAGACATGTTCATATATTATTATGTCAATATGTCGTGTTATGAACACATATGATATATTCAAAATAAACATTAAATTTACCTAATTGATATGACAAAATAAGCAAAAAAAAAATTAAAATAAATTATGAATTACTGTAATAAATAATTGGATCTAGTGGTATTTAATAGATTCTATAGGCTCATTAAGATCCAAATAAGAAATTTTTTAAAATTTATCCATTTTACCAACTATCAAATGGGTCGGTTCTAATAATGGTATCAGAGCCAATATGGTCTATGTAGCCTGATTAACCAGCATTTAGGGCCAACTGAAAAACCTTTTATCTAATGAATGTATATAATAGTAGTGTTTAGGCTTAGAGTAAGGCAAAAAATATTCTCCCTTCTTTGGCTACCGGCCTAGCCCAATGGGGGAAGTAAGTCTAAAATATTATCCCAAACGTAAGGTTCAAAGTTATTCAGGATTTCAGCTAATTTTAAAGTTGAGTTAGAAATTCAAAGTATGTTTTAAATTTAAATGCTAAATTTAAAATATAAATGAAATTTTATAAATATTATAAAATAAATTTAAAAAATTTCAGAACTATTCTAAGAATTGATTTAATATTTTTCAACTTTTTAATAAATGTTTAATTTATTTTATGATCAATTAAATGTTAATTAGTTAAAAAAAGACGCGCACACATACAAAGATATATATATTCATATATAACTAAAAAGGTAATAGTTGAAATTTAACCATAAAATTTTTTAAGGTGAATTAAATACATTTATAGAATATTATTAAAATGTTTAATTAAAATGTTTAAATAAATATATAATTTATTTAACAAATAATTAAATAAATGTAAATTAATTAAAATATACATGTTGATATATATACAGGTTATGTCTAATAATAAAATGTTTTGGTTTTCTCAATTTTTTTAAGAAATTGAAAAAAAATTTGAAAATTCATTAAATATTTGATTAAAATGTTTATTTGAATAACTAATTGATTGCATAGTTAATGTGTGTGTGTGTATAATACTTATATATATAACTCTAAAAGTTATAGTTGAGTATTCTTCTTAAATGGTTTAAGATGAAAGATATAATATTTCTATTATTTTGAATAAATTTAGTTAAATTAGTTAATTAAATTAAGAATTCAGAATAAATTAAATATGATCGTTAATAATACACATATAAATACTATATAAGTTAATTATATTATGATATTTATAAATAAATTGAATATATATATAATAATATGTGTAATTGAAATGTAAGTGGAATTGAAATAAACCTAAAATGGATTTTTAAAATAAGTATATATGTATGGTATATATACCGTGATTTCAAATGTAGCCGACACAACGAGGGTATTTCATAGGAATGCGTTATTCCTTGAATCTTTATCACTTAAATGATATCAAAGCTTAATATAGATGCCCTTTACCATTTATATATTGGTATATTACTTGCATATGCACTAATTGTTGAGAAAACTCATGCTAGAGTTGTTATGTGTAGTACTATTAATATATTGCCTAGACGACGTAAGGTACATGCTTGTATGTGGAGAAAGCTCAAGGTACATGCGTTGTAATTAGGCCACGGAGAAATGATGGGTAATAGCGAATCTCTTTTGATTTATTGAGTAAACTCAAGGTCAAAATTAAGATTAGGGCAGAGACAGCGGTTGGCAGTTACATGTTACACAATCGATAAAAGGATATCTATCACTTGTAGGTCTATGATTTGTTAAGAAAACCAACGGTCTGTGTAACATCCTCCACCACAAGACCTGAAAATAGACATTGATGATGCTGTAGCTATCACCAGAGTCATTTTCAAGTGACAAAGCATGTTCAGTATTATCTTGTACATCATTAAGGAAACAAATCTGCTAAATAAATTCTCATTACATCAAATTGTTTTACACGATTTATTACATCATTATTAACCTTTTTGTACCCATGCAGGGGTAAATATAAAAAAACATAAATAGAGTGTCATGCCCAACATATGAAGATGGTGACACAGGCATTGGACCAATTATAAACTATGGTTTTACACAGCGGAATTTTAAAATAACTTTTATTTGCAAGTTAAGCCTCTTACTTCGTCTTCGTCTTCTTCAATCATCTTTCCTAAAAGATTCTCATCTAAGCAATAGATTCAATCTATTCGAATGTGCACCCATGAGTTTATGGAAAATAATAAAAACACAGGTAAGACGTAAAGCCTGGTATAAGTAATATGTGACATAAAGCCTGGTATAAGTAATACTTTACCTAAATAAAATCATATAGTGAGACCACGCTACAGAATGGGTTTTCGCTTCATTTTTCCAATCATCATCTATGACATCATAAAATGTAATAACATCATGTCATGAATAAACGTAAATCATCAATTCATCTTAAGTGCGAGATTTTTTTAACACAATGCCGACTATTTTCTATAGTCAAATCATTTTAAATTGCTGTTCAAGCTTTAATCTTACCACATTAATCAGTGTTCTAGCCATATAAGATTTCCACTTATGTTTTTATCTTATTTCCTCTTAATTTTATATGAATAGATAAATAGGTTGCCACCAACGCCTTACACCATTTCCCATCATCTTTTATGTCATGTTTAGACAAACATTGTCGCATAGGACATATGCAAACAATCATCAATTATTATATCGTGTTTAAACAAATGGTTACCACAGAGGCATTATACCAACAATCATAAATTGTTCTGCCATGTGTAGACAAATAGTTGTCGTATAGCTCTTTATACCAACAATCATCGAATACAATGTCCTGAATAGGCGATTACATGCTACGGAATCCTTACTCCATCAACCTCGTATATTGTCATAAATAGACAAAATGGATGCTACGAAAGCCATACTCCATCAATCTTGTATATTGTCATGAATAGACAAATGGATGCTATGAAAGTCTTACTCAATTAATCCTGTATATTGTCATGAATAGTCATAAATTTTCCACCAAGGCCCGTCGTGAACGTTACTAAATATTGTCATATGTAGACAGTTGATATCAACTAAGGCTTCCCATCAAAATTACAAAAATAATGTTTTGCTTAGACATATTATTCCACCAACGCCTCATATTTACATTTTGCTCTTTTTAGTGGTTCAATTTATCGCCACATTGTTTAATCAAGCTCAATCTCAACTTCATTCTTTAATTGAGTTGTTTCTCATTAATTTATTATTCAATGACCACTTCATTTCAATGAAATTCTTACTTCATTCCCATACGTAGCATTTGCTTAGCTTTGTTTTCCATCTCATTTCTACTTTACATGGCTATTACAAATTTGCATTCCCTAACCATTGCAAGTTGAGTTCCCTAGGGTTAAAGCATATTGATATTACCCCAGCTATCGCAAGTTGAGTTCACTTAGTTGTCGCTTTCTGATGACTTATTAGCTATCACACATTGATTCTATCTTAGATGCCGTAAGTTGATCCATTCATACCTATCGTATATTGACTCTAACTTAGCTATCATAAGTTGATCCTAAACATTGCTATCACATTTTGACTTTGACTTAGGTCACAATTGATCCCAAACAAAGCTAAGCAAGTTGACTCCAACTTGGCTACCCCATCTTGATCCAAAATATATCTATCCCATGTTGACTTTAACTTGGCTATCACACGTTAAACCCAAACATAGCTATCGCATATTGACTTCAACTTAGTTATCGCACATTGATATGGCAGTTTTATCACTAATTTAAAAACCGTTTTACTACATTTTCATGTAATTACTTTTCACTAACCAATATATATGTCAAATTTTCATTGGTTTAGCCAAGCTTTACGGTTCTCTTTTTAGAATTAGCAAATTACTCACATAATTGACCTACATTATTAATTAACTTTTCCCCTCGTTGATTAGTTCACGACAATTCTTAAATTCGTGGAAAAAATCCCAAAAATTTTCCAAAATTCATATTAATATATTTGGCTTCCTGCAAAATTCCTAAACCAATATAAATATTTTTAATATTTTCAATAATTTAATTTTTGAAATTAGTCATTTTCTTTACTTAAAATTCATAATAATTCCATTTAGAAAATTATGAGTTAAAAACTCATCTCCGAATTACTATTCCACGCATCATATAAAAAAGTTTCAAGTGATTTGGATATGATTTGTTTCATGTTTTAGTCTTAACACAACAATACGATCATCCTTAAGTTCCAAAACATGAACAAATATTATTTAACATTCATATATTTGTTACTCACCACCAAAATATCAAATGCACATATAATCCTAACTTATATAGGTTTGGAAGATTTTAAAGAAAGAATTACTCACCTTTTCCACTTGACTAAACTTGATTTAAGTCTTTTTTCCTTATAGATGAATACATCTTTCCTTTAGCTTGATTTCCTCTTTCTCTTCACTTAAATTTTATGGCCAGCCTAAATATTTTCTTTCTTTTATTTGGTTGAAAAATACACCTACAATCCTAGTTTATTCTTATTAGATCCCTACCTCATCATCCTACATTCATTCATTAATTTTTTATTAAATTATCTTTAATTCATTTCATAAGTTAATCTGATTAATCATTTATTTAATAAATTCCATATTATGTTACCTCAAACTATGTGGTGTTGCAGTCTTCCTTCCTTATAAGAATTTCGTCCTCAAAAGTTTAGACAAGGTAGGATAAAATCATTGTCATCAATCAATGTACACCCGGTACAACAATTACTTTACTTCATTACCAATGAAGATCATCAATTATCAAGTATACTGTATTAGTGCCACTACTAGCACATTCAAGTATCATACCATAATATCATACTAGCATCACTAATAGCATATACATCAAAATATACATGCCTAAACATATATGTAAAAACAAATCAAGATAGATATTTCTAATCCTATCCTCCATCTCCTAGATGCAATCATCAACATTGTCAGTTCACTAGATGCGAACAAGTTTGATAACCTTGCTTCTTAACTCTTTCCATCACGATCTACTATCAACTTTGGTAATCTAACATAAGTCGGATCCAATTTTATAGATAAGTCTCAACTACCCTTTGTTCCACCATCGAAATCCAATCATGCACACATTCCCTCAAATGTGATATGTGAAAAAAAATTACGCACACCTACCAAACTACTTGTTAACTCGACTTGATATTCAAGTTTACCTAATCTCTCAACCATTGGAAACGATCCTACATACCTAGGTGTCAGTTTCCCTGCCTTCCCAACTGCATGACTCCTCATATTGAAGAGAACTTCGTATACACAGTCATCTACTGCAAATTCAAGATATTTTCTCCTATAATCTACATAACTTTTCTACCTTAATTGCACCACCTCCATTCTAGCATAAATGTATTCTAACTGCTTAGTAGCCTTTCTTACCAAATTGGGTCCTAGCACAAGCCTATATCCCATGTCCAACAAAAAAACTGGCGATTTACATGGTCTTCCATAAAGTTGTCCTCGGATGGGGCCGCCCTAATACTCGACTGGTAACCGTTGTTATATGTAAACTATACCAAATGAAAATGACCTTCCTAGGATTCTCCGAAATCTAAAAAACATGCCCTCAACAAAACCTTAAGCACATGGTTCACCCTCTCTATTTGACCATCACTATAGATTATAAGCCGTGCACATGCATAAATCTGTACCCGATGCATCTGTCAAACTTCTTTAGAGCTCATAGGTAAATAAAAGGTCTCTATCACTTACAATATGGCTCAGAATCCCATGTAGTCTTACCACATTCTTTATATATAGCTTTGTCAAACTATCTGCCATCCTTGTTGACATCACACAAATAAAATGGGCACTCTTAGTCAATCTATCGGCAATCGCTCGAATACTATCATTTTCTTTCCTAAACCTAGGCAACCCATCAATAAAATCCATGGACACGGAATCCTACTTCCAATTTGGTTCTTCCAACGGTTGACGTAAACAGCTTGGCTTCTAATGCTCTGCTTTTACTTGCTAGTAGGTGAAACATCTCTTTATGCACTCATTGACATCCCTTTTTATCCCTTTCCAGAAGAAAACCATCTTCATGTCACAATACATCTTTGTGCCTGTGGGATGAATGGTAAACTTATATTGATGACTTTCTTTCAATACTTCCTTCCGAAGATTTTTCACATTCGAAACACACAATCTTCCTTTCTTCCTAAGCCACCCCTTTGAGTCTATCTCAAACTCTTTCAGATCGTAAAAATCTGCTTCCCTTCCTAATTTCCTAAAACTCTCAGTTAACTATGGTTCTTCTCTTTTCCTTGCAACATTTCTATCCATGGAGCTTGGATGCACTTCCAAACTTTCCATTATCTTGGGATTCCGACTTGATCCTGCATTTATTTTGTAATGCACTCCACAAAATGCCAATGTCTCGAATGTCTTCCATTCTTCAATCATGGCTAACACTCTATTCTGATGCTTTCTACTCAAAGCATCCCCATACTTGTTCCCTTTCCCGGCATGTATTATATTCTAAAGTTGTATGCCAACAAGAATTCTAGTCATCTTAGTTGCCTTATATTCGGTTCCTTTTTAGAGAATAAGTACTTAGAGGATTTATGGTGCAACTTAAACCGTTCACCTAAAAAATAATGTCTCCATGTCTTCAGCACAAAAACTATCGCTGCCAACTCTGGATCGTGAATCGAATATATAGCTTCATGCAAACTCAACTGCATTGACGCGTAAGCTATCACTCACCATCTTTACATCAACATGATACCAAACCTATTCCACAAGCATCGATATGCACTACAAACTCCTAATACCATTCAAGTGTGATTAAAGATATGAGCATTCATCAATAACTTCTTCAACTCCAAAAATGACCCTTTACACTTCTTAATCCATACGATCTTCTTATTCTTCTTTGTCAACTTAGTCTAGGGTATGGTTAAACCTAAGAAATCCTTAATGAACATGTGGTAATAGTCAGCTAACCATACAAAACTTCTCATCTCTATGTTATAAGACCATATTTATCTATTTCTACAATTATATATCTGGTATTTTTGTATATGTATATGTCGGACTTTATCTGTATGTGACATATATATTGGGACATTGTATCATTTGAAATCCATACCGAATGTTATCTATTATGATAATGGATCCTATCACCTTTAGATAGTTATGGCATTGGAAAGTCTAGCATATGCATATGTTATTATTGTATTTTATCTTTCCGCCATGAGTTCTACAAATATCATAGATATGTCCTATTTGTTCTCTTTTTTACTATCCTTTGGAGTCATCATTTTCGCTAATTTGGATTTGGGTGCCATTATGCATGGATTTTCAGATACAATGAATGGTAGGTATATACATATTGATAATCTTACATATGTATGAGCATACCACCAAACAACTGTACATGCTCAAATTCAACTACTTTCCTCCATCCAACATTTACGTTCCCACTTCTTAATTTAAAGTAGCTATCTAAAAATTGTTGATCTTCTTTCCATCTCCATCAAAACTGGCAACTCTAAATTGATAATGATTTCCTTTCTAGCTCCTACTACTTCCAATTTTTGTTTTCGACACTCCTTCCTTCGTCACATTATCTATTAGTAAATATTATTCTCTTAGCCTTGAAATATTCCTAACCCTACACCATACCTAGAAGCATACCTTGTTACTAGCAGCAACTCAAAGATAATCATGTTCGACAAGAAATGCATGATCTTTCATAGTAAATTGTTTACTTTCTTTTCTCATTGCTATAGTGCTTAAATCCTCATTTTTTTGGGGTTAATTTTGACTTTTGTGGGTTGGATAACTAAAGCTCACCCACGATCTATGTCGAGGTTGCACGAAACATGATATTTATGTAACTTTTTTGTAAACTTAACTTTGAAAATAGTTATTTTGTTTTCTATTATATATAATTTTATGCTATGATATAAATAATGAATTAATAACTCCTAAGGTAGTGTAGTGGTTAGTACATGCGGTGCTCACATTAAAGGCCATGGGTTCAATCTCCACCAACTACATGTCCTTATGATTTACCTAAAGTATGTATTGTGGGTTCGGTGCATACTTCCTTAGAGTTACAAGCAAAGCTTGGTTCTCTAGGTCTTCAAAAAATAAAAAATAAATTAACTATATTAAACGTATATAAGTAGAAAATCGTTAGGAGCAATGTCTATGGATTGCAGTTATGAATGTGTTCGTAATCATATGTATTGAATCGATAAAAAAATACTAACTCCTTAAACGTTCCTATTCGAGATGCATCGAATAAGAATATCGATACATCTATTGAGATTAGTGTATGAAATGCTCTCCATACGAGGATAATGATGTACCCATGACCATAGGGACATCAAGGGTTTATGTTCTTGTGGTTGTTTAATAATCACAGAATGACGAGTCTTCTATTGGTTAATATAACTAAGTTAAAATAGAAGTTCTCATGGTAATGACATATAAGTAGTCTTCTGAGTTGAGGGTACTATCGAACTTAAGTAGTTAGCTTTGTTTTGATTAATACTTGGCATGCAGCTTGTTATGACCATAGTTGGGTATACATTGAACTACTTAAAGCGAGACACTACCCAATAGAGGATTCATGTCTTTGTTATAGAAGGTTAGTATCACTACAATTGGTATATGACTTAAAAGTCAAGATCTCTGGCCAGACTAAATACGTTAACCGATAAATGTTATCAAATGGAACCAAGGACTTTAAAATTTGTTTACACAATAGATACGGATATTAATAAAGTTTTTGACCATTGACCATAGCCATAAATTATCACCATTCTTTACCTCTTTTCCTCTAGAACTTAAAGACTTTATCTAGTCTTCCCTATTCAAAAATTGTGGCTGCCTTGATTTGAGGCCGAGCATGGTAAACTGTCCTTTGACTCCCATTTGAATCATCGTTTAATTATGTAATTTCTAGCTCCTAAATCGATCAAACCTTCATATAAACTTTAAACATCAATATATACAATTTTAATCTTCAAATAAATAACTAAAGTAACCATAAAATATTAATACAATATTTGCATTGATTTATAAAATTTATAAATTAACTTTTCTAATGTTCGAACTCAAAAAGTTAACAATGTAGTTTTGTTCACTCTATGTTGTGAATTAGATCCTCAGTCAATATTTAAACAATTTAAATACTGAAACCTATGTGGACTTTGCTAAAGTACAATATCTTGCCCAATTTAATGCTTATAGACCATTAAGCCAAATTGAATTTATAATCTAAAATAAGCTTACTTGTTAACGACAACTTTGTACTTGTATTCTTTTCGTCGTACAATATCACATGAATATCAAGAGTCAGGTCCAGCCTTCATACCATTCTCCCTAAACTCTTACTCTCTCTCTCTCTCTAGCCACCTATTGCATCCATCTATGACGCCTTGGTTCATCCTTGGAAACTAAGGTTGAGGAGGAGATTGTAAGCGCTAAGAGGGCGTAGCAAGCAAAACAACGAGTTAGGCTTTCGGCAGGACTACTTTATTGAACGGTGTATCTACTAAAGTAGTTTATACATATACATACATACATACAAACATACATATAATAAATACAAATATATATATATAGACACACACACACATTCACCTACTATCACCTTGTACATCCAAATGTACTTATGGCCATAATTCTATCATAGTAAAAAAAAGTTTTCCCTATTTAACAATTATTTTACATTAGCATATATAATATATATATAACACTTATATATATATATATATATATATATATTAATTTATTTCGAAAAACATAAAAATTCAGATTCAAAAGTTTATATATGTGTGTATATATATATTTGTATGTATGTATAAATATTTTTAAAAAATCAATATGAAAATTAAGCTTTGTTATTATCTAAAAAAGGAAATTAATAATTTTATATCTTTTTTATCTCAATTAATATATATATATATATATCCATGTTGATATTTATTGAAAAAGCTTCTTTATCATCTTCGAATCTCAATAGGAATAATTTTTTATTACTAAGTCAAATTAATTTGAAATAAGATATTTGTACTTTCTAGATATTACATATTTTCGACCAACTTAAATTTATTGAAAATTTTAATATTACTATCGACTATAAAAAATAAAAAATTATTTTATAGATATTAATTTTGAAAAGGTCAAATGTTTAAAAGTTGAAATTTAAAATTTAAAGTTGTCTCATATTAAATCCAAAAATAAATTTGAGATATATGGGTATGCATGAAATATTTAATAGTAAAACAAATTTTTTTTTTTTTTATATTTATATATTTTATGTTGCATTATATATAGATGTAAATATTTGAATATAAATATAATTTATAATTTTAGTTTGTCGAAGTTGATATATATATACACACACACTAGTATAAATATAAATAATATTTGATTATCTTTATGACATTATATTTTAGGGAGTTAGTGGTATACCTAGGAACAATTATGTAATTTGTTACATATATCTAACTATATAATCAATCTTATTTATAATAAAGGTGTTCTTTTTCTTTTTATATAATTTTTTAGTTATGATATAAATAATTAAGTAATTAATTCAATGTATACAATAAAGAAAACCTTTAAAAGAAATGTTATGTGATTGTAGTTGCAAACTGTTACAATGTGATAGTTAATCATAATATAAAATAACATTTTGCTTTAAATGTTCCTGGTTAAGATGTTTAAGAAAGGATATCGATTCATTTGTTTAAGTCAGAGTGTGTAACGCTCTTCAAATGTTGCGCAGTGTAGTACTCATGTTTAGTAGGGACACTAAGGGGTTATATACTTGTAGTTATAGGATAACTATGGAATAACTCATCCAAGAGCTTCCTATTCTTTGATAACAACTAGGTAAAATAGGAAATCTCACTATGAGATGCTAAATGTTCCCTAAACTCGAGAATACTATGGAACTTCAATCTGGATACTCCACTTTGATTATAGTTAAATCATGGCATGACACCATTGGACAAAAATAGTTGGGTTTGAGTTGAAGCATTAAGAGCGAAGCATTATACGGTTGAAAACTCATCTCCTTAGTTATATAAGGTTGATATTATGGCCAACTATAGTTAACTCAAAGTGAAAAAAATTTCGGATACGTTAGAACAGTTAATAATAAATACTATTATTAAACCAAGGACTTTTTAACTTGGCTACACAAGTTGAATGTGAATAATAGTGGGGTTTCGACCAGTATTAGACTCCATATACCCTAAAGTGACATGATGTTGATGAAGAGAAAGTGTGTACATTATCATCAACATTGGTACTGCTTAAGGTGATTTAAAATATGATTTTTACAAAAAAGATCTATATGTGATGAATTCGATCAAACTGTCATACCATGTGATGCCTTGACTCAAGTGACCAAGCTATTAGTGGGGCCTATAAGGTCTATAATCACTAGTGAATCATGTTCATGTTCTCTCTTCGAAATATATTTCTTACAAATCAATTTGTAAACTCTTTACAGAATACAAAAGCTTGCTTTTATAATTTTAAT
Source organism: Allium cepa (assembly GCA_030765085.1). Lineage (NCBI taxonomy): Eukaryota > Viridiplantae > Streptophyta > Magnoliopsida > Asparagales > Amaryllidaceae > Allium > Allium cepa. The sequence continues at coordinate 1,029,595,089 of CM060929.1, forward strand.
TTATTGTTTTAAAAAAATCTTATACAACATTATCAATCAAACATCGAAATAAACAATGTATCATATCAAGCAAGCATCCATATCATTCGAAAATTCATTTTAACACGACTTACACACTAATTTTCATACATATGAATTAGAGTTTCACAAGTGGAGGGAGATGGGGTTAGCATAAGCATTGAAAATATAGGAGTAGGTTGGTGATGTTGATGAAGGATCGTGCTTGCTTAGACGGAATTCATATCTTGTTTGTGAATTCATATTAGCAGGTACATATACAACACCATTATATATAAGTGAGTTAAATCCTTATTTTATGTGATACCTATATCCCCCTTGGATGATTAAAAGCTATGTTATTATTTGATACGAATGAACAAATTAATACAAAGTAAGCAAAATTTAAATAAAGCAATGAATGAATATTGGTTGAATGAAATGCTTTATACTATGATGTAGATTGTATTGGTTGATCATGACTAGATTGAATTGAGTGAGTTAAATTAATTATACGAAATGTTGCTGGTTAAGTTACTAATAATAAAGATGTTAAACTCTATTATTTTGATATGCTATTGATAAATAGTTAAATTGAATGTCAAAATATAGGTTGGACTGATAAATGGTAAAACTTAATGAATTCGATAAATTGACTCATTTTATTATATTAAATAAAAGAGTATTATAAAATAAAATTATTTAGGGATGAATAACTTTATGATATGAGATTAAATGGATAAATGTGTTTATCTATATATTTCATAACTACTAGAAAATTGAGTTTGTTGGCATTGTAATTATTTGATTAGTGTTATTACTGATTATATGTTATGTGTTGAACAATTTTCGATTATATATGGCTTGAATCATTACTAGAATTGATTTAAAGGGGTATGTTTTGAAATAAATAATACATCTTGAATTTAATTGGAAATTATGGGCCGTGGATTGTAATAAATCAAATTTTATATTTTTAAAAGCGAGGGATTTGTATATTTCAAACTTTGCAAACGTTTGAGAAATATGATTTTTAGTCTTAAGGCATATCATAATTATTCAGTAATTTCCAAAAGTGTTTCAGGAAATTTACTTGAATTTGGTTGGAATTAAATTGAAAAGTTATTATGTCCTATGATAGATAAATGAATTGCGATGAAAAGTTGCTTTAAAAATTGTTTATGATATAAATGAAGGAAATGCAAAATATATGAATTAAAGTATGTACCCCTAATTAAGATGTGAAGTGTGATGGTTATGCAGTTATTTTGATGCTTATTGTTGTATGAATATTCATTTCTACATTAATGATGCCTCACAAAATTATGTTTGCCTATGAAATGATGTTGTATTGTTATGTTGGTTATCCCATTATGTCTTATGTGATAAATGATATATGATGCATATGTGATATGCCGTGTGATGAGTGGTAAAACCCTATAAGTACATAGGATATAAACTACATTTTTAGTGTAAGGTCATCGGTGAGACCCATGTGAACAAATATATTGATAATGTGATTGGCATGAGGTGTGCTACAAGAGGTTAAAATCCATCCTAGAGGATAGATTCGGGGTCACAACCTAAATTGTGATGAACTGGTCCCCTGTCACTTAATGTCTAAATGATTTAATGCACTGACACAACCACGGTGATAGGCGTATTACAAAATGTGCAAAAGAGGAGGAGAATAGTAATTCTATTAATGGCTACCAGAGGTGACATGATAATTACAACATAATAAGTTGAGCTCCAACGAGAACGAGAGAAGATTGTGCAGTAAAAAAAATCATGTGGGAGCACCTAAAACTTCTGATTAGAAAGTACATTGATGTAAAAGGCCATGATATCGGTTAAAGGCAGAGTCTAGCAAAGACTGATCGAGGGGATGCAAGTGAAATTGTTGTAAGGCCTTGGTGTCTACTTGGTATTAACAAAATGGATAAGACTACATAAAATGGAAACCTCACTTACACTTTTATACTTATGATATGGTGTGATTAATAAGTATAATGATTGTATACATATTCATACATACATAGATATACACATACATGCATGGGGATAGGATGTGAAATCCTAGTTAATTAGAGTTGATGTATTTAACAACTTGGAGTTAGACTAAGATTGTTTAATAGGTTTAATATGTGCTTTGTGGGCTACGATATACAAATGAGACAGATGATGATGGTGGATATTTACTTTACTTATACTATTATTGAGATGTCATTGTATTGGTAAAAATGATGTTCTTGTGTTATGAGCTGTATATATGAGATGATGTATCAGATATTGAGATATGATATAACATTCATTATTTTTATTCACTAAGAATCCTATTAGTTAGGTTTATTCTCATTTGTATCTCTAATATTGTATTATCCAGTCTAGGAAACTCATGCACGTCGCTTTGTGACGAGACAAGATACATATTGTTTCAGATGTTCTCAAATATTTTAATTTACCTATATTAACCCAAAGTAGCGTGTATGAGAGATTGCGCCTTTAGATCCCTTTGACCAGGGGTATCAGTCGGTAATCTCCCTTTGATAGCTTGGTCACTGGAGCTGAGGCATCAAACAATATTAGATAAGGTGATGCATGAACATTAATATTTGAATTTTTTTAATATTAATCGTCGACTAAATTCACACATCTTTGTCACGCAGCCGTATTTGTGAATTTTGCGACATACCCCATGATTTAATTTGTTTATAAATTGTTATAAAGTAATTAAATTAATTAATATTTAATAAATATTAATTACTATTTCATTTTATGTTTGGGTTACATTAGCAAATGGGTAGCAGAAATGTTATGGGTGCCATTAATAATTATTTTAATATATTACACATATCAATACGCAACATCGATATATATTTAAACAGGCTTTAAATATAATTAATTATGTAACGGGCTTTAGGATACTTTTGTCCATATATGACACCATGTATGGCCAATTGTAAAGGTGAGAAAATATTCTAGATATTTGACATAGATTTTTTTAAGAATTAAAAAGAAAATTTTCTAAAGAGAGGAATGAAAAAAGGTTTCTTCTCTTCATCAATACTTAACCTTCCTTATTAATTCATTTTGAAATTCCTCATGTTTTCTCTCTCTTTATGGCTTCCTCTATCCTTGTAATTTCCACCATGGTTGAACTAGTCTTTACCCAAACTACATCGGACCGAATTAAATTAAGGAAGTTCATTCGAATATAGTAAGACCAGGTGGTGACTCAAGCAATTCAGGAGATGATTCATAAATCAAGGTGTTACAAAGGGCAACATCTATTCAGGTGTAATTTTATTTTATATGTCATTCATAATGTTTGACCCAACATAGGTTCCTACTATACTTACTAGATTATATTCCAAATCGTTTTTGTGTTATTATTTATAAAACATGAAACCTAATTTATACGCATATTTAAGAAAGATTGATTATTAATGTATATTTGATTTTGGCCAAAATAAAAAATATACATGGATAAATTACACAAGTTTAATTTATTTAAAATAATAAATTTGATATTCAAATATTTGAATTTTACATAAACACCTTATGTTATTTGAAATAATATTCATTTTGAAATAAAACATTTGGTTAAGTTAATCCAGATTTGAAACTAAAATATTTTAATGTTTTATTTTCAACCTAACATAATGAAGTTTAAAATTTCTAATTAATTTTGAATTATAACATATATAAGGCAAGGACCGGCTATACTTCATTTCTACTGCACCTCTATTCTCCCTAATTTCAACCCTACATTCTGATTGAAATAATTATAATTTCTCCCTCCCATCACTTATATAATTATTGAAATCAGAATGTGTGGTTGAAATCAGGGGGAATAGCTGCATAATAGAAATTTATAACCGATCCTAGCCTATATAAATATATGAACATATACATATACGTACACACATATACATACAAGCACAAATACATATACATATACATATACATATACATATACATATACATATACATATACATATACATACACATACATACATAGATATATATATATATATATATATATATATTTGTACATATATTCGTACATTGTATGTATGTATATATATGGGATGTTTTAATTAGTTAATTCATATTTGTTGAAACAATTTTAATTATTGTTTGCATCAAAAATGGCCATAAACTCCATTGAGCATGATTGTACAAAAATAAATGAAGAAAGTAAAATTAAAATGAGGATAATATAGCAATCATGCTAATTAAATAGATGAACAATAAGAAACACAAGGTTTATAGAGGTTCGGCGCTATTTTTCCTATGGTCACTTTGAAGATCAATCTTTTAATGCTTTTTTACTCCAGTACAATGCTTGTAATAATTAATGATTGATTACCGTTAAATCAGAAACATAAGTAGCAGCATGTAGATTCTCGAGCCAAAAGTCCCTTTTTAGTTATAGTGGAGGTGCTATTTATAGGTGTGGAGCTCGAAATATCTGCCTTGGATCTCACAATACTCTTTCTCAACCCCAGATGGGCCCCCATGATCGATCTTGGTCGTTTTTGATTAGTCCTTGATCGACCCCTAGCATTTCGTATCGATCAAGAAATGCTCCAATCAAGCCGTGATCAATCATGGAGGCTTAAGAAGTGTAATGTAACTTGCTGTAAAAATCTCATTGCATTTGGAGTTGTGGTTGTAGAGTTAATGATCGATCAAGATTGTAATTAGGAGCAGCTATGGCCCTCGTATCGCTCCATATCAATTCCATATCAATAGGAGCACTTGCTATATGATGATGAATCTTGCCGGAGTGGGTCCCTAGAGGCTTAGGAGCATTGTGAGAAAGTGTGAGATTGATCCAGTGGGTTTAGCCATCGATCCTCAATGAGATGGGCATTTTTTGTATCCATATGATCGATATGAAAATGACCGATATAGAAAATATTTTTCTGCTAAATTTTGGCTTGAGATCAATTGCGAAAGCTTCTTAGAGTATTCCGAGCATGTTCCTAAAGTTTGGAGTTGTTTGGATCCAAAATAAGTGAAATATACCCTATTTCGTGTCAAAAGGCAATATTTTCGTATCCATCAGATCAATATGAAAATGGTGGATATGAAGGATTTTTCAACTTCAATGTTTTGACTTGTAATTTTGTAGATGGTCTTCCTGCACTGTTTTATTGTTATTCTGAAAGTTTCAAGTTGATTTGCTTTTGTGATATATTGATCGATCCTTGGTAATTTGAACAGTTTCTAGTATCGATCCTAGATAGAGTACATGAGTGCTTGTTTTTCTTATAACTTGAGCATGCGAACTCCGATTGACTTGAAATTTGAAATAAGAATTCCTAGAGCTCTGTAAATCGTTCCACACTAATTGCACTTGGATCAGGGCCAAGGTCCCGCCCGGCCGTATTCAATTCATAGCTTCTAGTATACCTGTTTTCTGAAACAAGTAAACAACTATTATCAGTCAAATTACTTGGTATCACGGCCTTGCTAAAAGGCGGGATATCAATTATGACAATCTTTTAAAGCGGTCTAGTTTATATATATATTATGTGATATTTTAGATATAAATTTTAATGCTAAAATAATTTTAGACAATTATGGAATCACATTTTCATCTGGAGATTAGATCTAGATATTGTTTGCGCCAAAATTGGTCACAAACCTCGAAAGTAGTGAAAGCACTAGTGTTTACGCAAATATCCACAATATCCAAGCACAGATCTTAGATCTAGATAAAGTAGAGAATAAAAACAAAGAAATAGAAAATGTTAAATGAGCAAGAAAGCAAATAACACAAGCTTATGGTGGTTCAGCTATCTCCGACCTACGTCCACTTTGAATCGATCCTTTTTATTTCCATTTTGTATTAAGATTACAGTTACAAGCCTTTGAAATCAATAAAAAAAATGACAGAGTTTCGCCTAGCCAAGAAGAAGAAGATCCCCCTTTTAGTTTCTATAGGGCTGCTATTTATAGGTGAAGATCCAAAAATATCCACCTCAAAACCTGGAATACCTTTTCTCTTATGCAGATGGGGCTGCCAGATCGATCCGGAGTGATTTTGGATCGACCCAGGTACATTTTGTATTGATCCAAATTGGCTCTAATCAAAATGAGATCGATCAAGAACATTCTTGAGTGCATAAGGAAGTGCCTAAAAAAATTTCATCGTATTTGGACTTGCATTTGTGAGTTATAACTGATCCAAGATTAGGTTTTCAAGTAGGCTGGTCACTTCGTATCGATCGATTAACCTCGGTCGCCTTCGTATCCATCCCATTCCTACCTCCATAGCCATAGCCTATGCATCGATCCGATTTTCATGCCTAAACTCATGTTGAGCGCTTCATCACTTGACAGGCTCCACTATTTTGTATCCACGCTTCGTATCCATCCATCTGGTAACTTTCGTATCCATCAACCCATTTCTCTCTTTATATCGATCCCTTCTCACCTTCTTCGTATTGATCCAAGCGCTCTGGGAATGTACGCTTTCGTATCCATCGATTGTCCCTTCCTTGGTAACGATCTAGCCCCGATCGATATGAAATGTTCCAACAAGTTCTGCTGTATTCGTCGATCGATACTTAAGTACCAGTACGAACCCATATCCATCAAGTCTGCGTCCATCCAAGTCTTGCTTCTTTCGTATCAATCCAGTATCAAGTTCATTGTATCCATCTAGCACCGCAGCCTTCGTGTTGATCCAGTGCCATGTTCTTTGTATCGATCCCATTCTTCGATCGACACGAAATGCTTCGAGATGAAGACTGACCGATCCAAACCAAATGCCAAGCGCACGTGTTAGTCCAAAAACGTATCCATCTTGATAACAATCCATATCCATGCCGATCTAGATAAAAGCATCGATCTGAAGTACATCCTTGATCGATACAAAAGTATCGATCCGGAGTAGATAGCCGAACCCGTGTTGATCAATACGAACCATATTGATACAAAATGATTTCCCATGAATATTGATCCATCCATAACTTGAGCATACGAACTCCGATTGACCTAAAATTTGAAATGTAGCCTCACCTATCCTTGTTTATTATTTCGTTCGATCCCACCATGATTGGAGCTTGATCCAATTTTTACATTATCGATCACAGCCTCGTTTCCAATCGATCTCCAATCCTGACTAGCCAATTTTTTGATATCCCGGCTTTATCCAAAAGGCAAGGTAACATTTTCCCCTTAAAACATACCTTGCTATAAGAAAGTGTGTTTTAAATAGCTTTAAATCTGCCATCCAAAGTCCATATTCCATCCACTGCTATACCATCCGATCCATAATCAAATCTATTACCAAGCCATCATATCCAGTGTCATAGCCATATCCTTGTCCAAATCCACGATTGCTCCGAGTTGATATCCAATTCCAAATCCAGTAACCAAATCCCTCATCAATTCCATAGTCATCTGAACCTATCAATCGAGTTTCAATCCATCCATATCCAGAATCCAATACCCGAAACCATGACCTCTTCGGGTTGATATCCAAATCCTGGACCACTCTCTTCCCTTTTCTAAATCTAGGACCACTCCGAGTCCACAGCCAATCCTTGACCATTCAACACCAAAATCCGAATCCATGACCTCTCCGTGTCCAAATTCAAATCCATAGACCTCGTTGGGTCGTCTTATCCAAGTCCGGGTCCGCTCAGGGTCCAAATACAAAGCCAGGACCTCTCCAAGTCATTCTATACTCTCCGGCCTTGACTTTCCGGTCGAGGACTTTTATATTGTGTTCGAGTCCATTTCATTGCTCTCTGACGAAAGGACTGGTAACTTGCGATTACCGCCCCGTCTTTCGGGTCGAGACCATAACCGTGAAACCTGTTTTATTTATTACATTAATCCAAATTCAATTAAAAAAAGTCCCATTGAAAAAATAAAAGTCCGTACAACCAAGAAAATTAAATATCCACAGTACCAAGAAAGAAACCAGAGTCCACAGTAAATAGAAAGAAAACAATATTTCATAAACCCGAGCATCACGGTTTATCATCATCTCAGAGCATCCCTAGGGACCGTCCTCGATCCCTTACATGTATAGGTAACTTAGCCGCATCACTTCGAGTTTTATTACTTATTCAAAGCCATAAATCCATTCAGTTGACAACAAGTTGTTGACGTTGCCTAGATCTAGTTCCATCTTCACTTGCGTGGGTGGTGGCCGCTCCTGTTCCACTGCCACAACTTGATTCCTTATGTACTATTGTAGATAACCACTACTCACATATTCCTCAGCAATATCCTTCAAATGCATGCACTCATTCGTGTTGTATCCATTCAGCTAATGGAATAGGCAATGCTTTTTCAATGCCCACTCGTATTCAAAGAGTTCCCTTTTTGTCGGCCTTCGATACTGGAGGCACCCTCGAGTATCGAAGTAAATCCTTTCCAGAGTTTCAGTCAAATCCACGTAAGAAGAGAATTTGGATTCCCTCTGTTTCCTTTTCAATGTGACACCGTTGTCATTCACCTTCTTTTTTCCTCTATCGTCTTTATTTGAATCCTCCCTTGGTAAATCTCCTCCTTTTGTCGTGTAAACTTCAGCCTCTCTATCCTCTCTCACAGCCTTTGCATCTTCCTGTCATAGAAATCCTTCTACTTAGTGGTAAGACTCTCCGAGATCCATCAGTGGATCTTGCTCCAATGATATTTGTAATCCGAATCATCCGTAATTCCTAAGATAGCTGCCACTAAAACCATCGATGGATTGGGTCGATCCACCGAAGCCACTACCGCTTTGAATCTTGTCAAGAAATCACTAAGTGATTCTCCCTTCCATTGTTTCATCAATGTCAAAGCCATCACGTTTATGGGTCTGACTATATGGACCTGAAATTACCTCATAAACCTCTTAATCAGCTTCGTCCATGTGCTAATTAAGCCACTCTCCAGCTGTCTGAACCATACTACTGCTATATTCGTCAAATACAAAGGGAAGCACACTACCATGACTTCCTCTGATGGCCCCAGCATTTCCATGTGTCTCATGTACCTTGTCAAATAAACAGCAGGATCCGTTCTCCCGTGTTGGTAGTTTGAAATCCGGTGGTTTCCTAGCCTGTCTGATCACAGGAGTGAAGGGGACTCCTATTCATGTCCTCCAAATCACTATTCACCAATCCTCCCCTCATATCTTGTCTGATCATATTTGCTAACCTATTTGCGATCTCCAACCAACCTCCCCAAGTCCACGAGGGAATCTTAGAACCCGTCCTTATGGATGAGCATCCATATCTCGATCAATACCAAACTGCGCAGCATCGTCTGGTATCCTTCCTGGAATTGAGCCGACGTGATCTGTGGGTATGTCCTCGAGTGTAGGAGCTGCTCCTGATCGTCCTGCTATGTCCTGCATCATATTTGCTCCAGCTTCACGATCCCTATTTCCAGCATTTTCTACAGTTGCGTTCTCTTGATTCTGCACTTGAGCTTGTCCAACTTGTTGGAGTAAGTTCTACGTCATCTCCTCCTGCCTTTTCAGCATCCCTTCCTACATAGCATCCATCATCATCACTATCTAATCTTTGTGATGAAAACTGAGGTCTGATTAGCTCTTGAAGAAGCTCCCTGACTTCCTTCATGCTGACTCCTTTCTGTCCTTTATCTTCTAGTTGATTGCTTAGCCATAGCTTCAGATCCAATCCTTTAGCTTTCCACATCTGAACTCCAAATTTGATGTAGCAGGTGCTGGTCCTTCTCAGTGAAAGCACCAAAGTGTTTACGTCAAAATTGATCACAAACCCTAGAAGTAGTGAAAGCACCAGTGTTTACACATAGATCCACAATATCAAAGCATAGTTCTCAGATCCAGATAAAATAAAGACTAAAAATGAAGAAATAAAAAATGTAAAATGAGCAACAAAGCAAATAACACAAGATTTATAATGGTTCGGCTATCTCCGACCTACGTCCACTTTTAATTGATACTTCTAATTTTCTTTTTGTATGAAGATTACAATTACAAGCCTTTGAAATCAATAAACAATATGCAGAGTTTCGCCTAGCCAAGATGAAGAAGATCCCCCTTTTAGTTGTCATAGGACTGCAATTTATAAGTGTAGATTCGAAAATATCCGCCTCAAAACCTGGAATACCTTTTCTCTTGTGCAGGTGGGCTCACCAGATCGATCCGGAGTGGCTTTGGATCGATCCAGGTACAATTCGTATCGATCCAAATTAGCTCCAATCAAGCTGAGGTCAATCATGAACATTCTTGAGTGCATAAGGAAGCTCTTGTGAAAATTTCATCGTATTTGGGCTTGCCCTTCATGAATTATGATCGATCCAAGATCTAGTTTTGAAGTAGGCTGGTCACTTGTATCGATCGTTTGACATCGATCGCTTCATATCCATCCCTTTCCCACATCCATAGCCATAGCCTCTACATCGATCCGAGTTTCACGCCAAAATCCATGTTGAGTGCTTCATCACTTGAACAGCCCTACTACTTCGTATCAATGCTTCATATCCATCCATCCGATAAATTTCGTATCATCAACCCGTTCCTCTCTTCATATCGATCACTGCTCACCTTTTTTGTATCGACCCAAGCACTTTGGAAATGTCGCTTTCGTATCCATCGGTTGCCCTTCCTTCGTATCGATCGAGGCCTGATCGATACGAAATGTGCCAACAAATTCTGCCGCATTCATTGATCGATATGTAAGTATCGGTACGAGCCCATATCCATCAAGTCTGCATCCATCCAAGTCTCGCTTCTTTTATATCGATCCAGTGTCATGTTCTTCGTATCCATCAAGTGCCACAGCCTTCATATAAATCGAGTACCATGTTCTTCATATCGATTCCTTGCTTCGCTCGATACAAAATGCATCGAGACGAAGACTGACTGATCCAAACCAAATGCCACGCACATGCGTAAGTCCAAACCCATATCCATCCTGATAACAATCCATATCCATGGTGATCGATTCGAAAGTACTAATTTGAAGTACATCCTTGATTGATAGATATGTATCGATCCGAAGTAGATAGCCAAACCCATATTCATCAATACGAAACATATCAATACGAACTGATTTCCTATGAATATTGACCCATCCGTAACTTGAGCATACGAACTTTGGTTGACCAGAAATTTGAAATGTAGCCTCACCTGGCCTTGTTTACATTCCCTATTGATCCCACCTTGATTGGAGCTCAGTCCAATTTTGATGGTATCTATCACAGCGTCGTTTCCAATCGATCTCCAATCCTGATATCCATCCTTTTTTAGCCAATTTGTTGATATCATGGCTTTGTCTAAAAGGCGGGGTAACAGATATAATTTGGAGTTTGTAAAAGAGGAAGGTGGATTATTTAAAGACATTTCCATGTCCCTTTTTCTTTTTAAATACATATTTGATTAGATTTGGAACTAGTATATACATTTTTCTATTTCCTCTTAAACATAACACCTTCACCTATGTTTAAAGCTGTCTACTTTTAACTATATAGTTTTGCAGTATATATAAGTAGCAATTTATAACATGTGTGTGTGTCTAAACTATATATGTATGTGTGATTGCACGCGCATGTGTTCATCTCTGTGCGTACATATGTGTGTCTGTAGTGATATTAATACATGTATACAAATCATATACATATATTGCAGTATATTTAAACATATGTATATAACCAAGCGTTCATATTTGTTATATGCATACGAATTTATCATATATATATATATATATATATTTATATGCATGCATGAATGCATGTAAGTAAAATATAAATCTAATAGATATAAGTCTCATTATCTATATTTATATATATAGTTATGGACATGTTCATATATTATTATGTCAATATGTCGTGTTATGAACAAATATGATATATTCAAAATAAACATTAAATTTACCTAATTGATATGACTAAATAAGCAAAAAAAAAATTAAAATAAATTATGAATTACTGTAATAAATAATTGGATTTAGTGGTATTTAATAGATTCCATAGGCTCATTAAGATCCAAATAAGAAATTTTTTAAAATTTATCCATTTTACCAACTATCAAATGGGTCGGTTCTAATAATGGTATCAGAGCCAATATGGTCTATGTAGCCTGATTAACCAGCATTTAGGGCCAACTGAAAAACCTTTTATCTAATGAATGTATATAATAGTAGTGTTTAGGCTTAGAGTAAGGCAAAAAATATTCTCCCTTCTTTGGCTACCGGCCTAGCCCAATGGGGGAAGTAAGTCTAAAATATTATCCCAAACGTAAGGTTCAAAGTTATTCAGGATTTCAGCTAATTTTAAAATTGAGTTACAAAGTCAAAGTATGTTTTAAATTTAAATGCTAAATTTAAAATATAAATGAAATTTTATAAATATTATAAAATAAATTTAAAAAATTTCAGAACTATTCTAAGAATTGATTTAATATTTTTCAACTTTTTAATAAATGTTTAATTTATTTTATGATCAATTAAATGTTAATTAGTTAAAAAAAGACGCGCACACATACAAAGATATATATATTCATATATAACTAAAAAGGTAATAGTTGCAATTTAATCATAATTTTTTTTAAGGTGAATTAAATACATTTATAGAATATTATTAAAATGTTTAATTAAAATGTTTAAATAAATATATAATTTATTTAACAAATAATTAAATAAATGTAAATTAATTAAAATATACATGTTGATATATATACAGGTTGTGTCTAATAATAAAATGTTTCGGTTTTCTCAATTTTTTTAAGAAATTGAAAAAAAAATTGAAAATTCATTAAATATTTGATTAAAATGTTTATTTGAATAACTAATTGATTGCATAGTTAATGTGTGTGTGTGTGTGTATAATACTTATATATATAACTCTAAAAGTTATAGTTGAGTATTCTTCTTAAATGGTTTAAGATGAAAGATATAATATTTCTATTATTTTGAATAAATTTAGTTAAATTAGTTAATTAAATTAAGAATTCAGAATAAATTAAATATGATCGTTAATAATACACATATAAATACTATATAAGTTAATTATATTATGATATTTATAAATAAATTGAATATATATATAATAATATGTGTAATTGAAATGTAAGTGGAATTGAAATAAACCTAAATTGGATTTTTAAAATAAGTATATATGTATGGTATATATACCGTGATTTCAAATGTAGCCGACACAACGAGGGTATTTCATAGGAATGCGTTATTCCTTGAATCTTTATCACTTAAATGATATCAAAGCTTAATATAGATGCCCTTTACCATTTATATATTGGTATATTACTTGCATATGCACTAATTGTTGAGAAAACTCATGCTAGAGTTGTTATGTGTAGTACTATTAATATATTGCCTAGACGACGTAAGGTACATGCTTGTATGTGGAGAAAGCTCAAGGTACATGCGTTGTAATTAGGCCACGGAGAAATGATGGGTAATAGCGAATCTCTTTTGATTTATTGAGTAAACTCAAGGTCAAAATTAAGATTAGGGCAGAGACAGCGGTTGGCAGTTACATGTTACACAATCGATAAAAGGATATCTATCACTTGTAGGTCTATGATTTGTTAAGAAAACTAACGGTCTGTGTAACATCCTCCACCACAAGACCTGAAAATAGACATTGATGATGCTGTAGCTATCACCAGAGTCATTTTCAAGTGACAAAGCATGTTCAGTATTATCTTGTACATCATTAAGGAAACAAATCTGCTAAATAAATTCTCATTACATCAAATTGTTTTACACGATTTATTACATCATTATTAACCTTTTTGTACCCATGCAGGGGTAAATATAAAAAAACATAAATAGAGTGTCATGCCCAACATATGAAGATGGTGACACAGGCATTGAACCAATTATAAACTATGGTTTTACACAGCGGAATTTTAAAATAACTTTTATTTGCAAGTTAAGCCTCTTGCTTCGTCTTCGTCTTCTTCAGTCATCTTTCCTAAAAGATTCTCATCTAAGCCATAGATTCGATCTATTCGAATGTGCACCCATGAGTTTATGGAAAATAATAAAAACACAGGTAAGACGTAAAGCCTGGTATAAGTAATATGTGACATAAAGCCTGGTATAAGTAATACTTTACCTAAATAAAATCATATAGTGAGACCACGCTACGGAATGGGTTTTCGCTTCATTTTTCCAATCATCATCTATGACATCATAAAATGTAATAACATCATGTCATGAATAAACGTAAATCATCAATTCATCTTAAGTGCGAGATTTTTTTCACACAATGCCGACTATTTTCTATAGTCAAATCATTTTAAATTGTTGTTCAAGCTTTAATCTTAGCACATTAATCAGTGTTCTAGCCATATAAGATTTCCACTTATGTTTTTATCTTATTTCCTCTTAATTTTATATGAATAGATAAATAGGTTGCCACCAACGCCTTACACCATTTCCCATCATCTTTTATGTCATGTTTAGACAAACATTGTCGCATAGGACATATGCAAACAATCATCAATTATTCTATCGTGTTTAAACAAATGGTTACCACAGAGGCATTATACCAACAATCATAAATTGTTCTGCCATGTGTAGACAAATAGTTGTCGTATAGTTCTTTATAACAACAATCATCGAATACAATGTCCTGAATAGGCGATTACATGCTACGGAATCCTTACTCCATCAACCTCGTATATTGTCATAAATCGACAAAATGGATGCTACGAAAGCCATACTCCATCAATCTTGTATATTGTCATGAATAGACAAATGGATGCTATGAAAGTCTTGCTCAATTAATCCTGTATATTGTCATGAATAGTCATAAATTTTCCACCAAGGCCCGTCGTCAACGTTACTAAATATTGTCATATGTAGACAGTTGATATCAACTAAGGCTTCCCATCAAAATTACAAAAATAATGTTTTGCTTAGACATATTATTCCACCAACGCCTCATATTTACATTTGGCTCTTTTTAGTGGTTCAATTTATCGCCACATTGTTTAATCAAGCTCAATCTCAACTTCATTCTTTAATTGAGTTGTTTCTCATTAATTTATTATTCAATGACCACTTCATTTCAATGAAATTCTTACTTCATTCCCATACGTAGCATTTGCTTAGCTTTGTTTTCCATCTCATTTCTACTTTACATGGCTATTACAAATTTGCATTCCCTAACCATTGCAAGTTGAGTTCCCTAGGGTTAAAGCATATTGATATTACCCCAGCTATCGCAAGTTGAGTTCACTTAGTTGTCGCTTTCTGATGACTTATTAGCTATCACACATTGATTCTATCTTAGATGCCGTAAGTTGATCCATTCATACCTATCGTATGTTGACTCTAACTTAGCTATCATAAGTTGATCCTAAACATTGCTATCACATTTTGACTTTGACTTAGGTCACAATTGATCCCAAACAAAGCTAAGCAAGTTGACTCCAACTTGGCTACCCCATCTTGATCCAAAATATATCTATCCCATGTTGACTTTAACTTAGCTATCACACGTTAAACCCAAACATAGCTATCGCATATTGACTTCAACTTAGTTATCGCACATTGATATGGCAGTTTTATCACTAATTTAAAAACCGTTTTACTACATTTTCATGTAATTACTTTTCACTAACCAATATATATGTCAAATTTTCATTGGTTTAGCCAAGCTTTACGGTTCCCTTTTTAGAATTAGCAAATTACTCACATAATTGACCTACATTATTAATTAACTTTTCCCCTCGTTGATTAGTTCACGAAAATTCTTAAATTCGTGGAAAAAATCCCAAAAATTTTCCAAAATTCATATTAATATATTTGGCTTCCTGTAAAATTCCTAAACCAATATAAATATTTTTAATATTTTCAATAATTTAATTTTTGAAATTAGTCATTTTCTTTACTTAAAATTCATAATAATTCCATTTAGAAAATTGTGAGTTAAAAACTCATCTCCGAATTACTATTCCACGCATCATATAAAAAAGTTTCAAGTGATTTGGATATGATTTGTTTCATGTTTTAGTCTTAACACAACAATACGATCATCCTTAAGTTCCAAAACATGAACAAATATTATTTAACATTCATATATTTGTTACTCACCACCAAAATATCAAATGCACATATAATCCTAACTTATATGGGTTTGGAAGATTTTAAAGAAAGAATTACTCACCTTTTCCACTTGACTAAACTTGATTTAAGTCTTTTTTCCTTATAGATGAATACACCTTTCCTTTAGCTTGATTTCCTCTTTCTCTTCACTTAAATTTTATGGCCAGCCTAAATATTTTCTTTCTTTTATTTGGTTGAAAAATACACCTACAATCCTAGTTTATTCTTATTAGATCCCTACCTCATCATCCTACATTCATTCATTAATTTTTTATTAAATTATCTTTAATTCATTTCATAAGTTAATCTGATTAATCATTTATTTAATAAATTCCATATTATGTTACCTCAAACTATGTGGTGTTGCAGTCTTCCTTCCTTATAAGAATTTCGTCCTCAAAAGTTTAGACAAGGTAGGATAAAATCATTGTCATCAATCAATGTACACCCGGTAAAACAATTACTTTACTTCATTACCAATGAAGATCATCAATTATCAAGTATACTGTATTAGTGCCACTACTAGCACATTCAAGTATCATACCATAATATCATACTAGCATCACTAATAGCATATACATCAAAACATACATGCCTAAACATATATGTAAAAACAAATCAAGATAGATATTTATAATCCTATCCTCCATCTCCTAGATGCAATCATCAACATTGTCAGTTCACTAGATGCGAACAAGTTTGATAACCTTGCTTCTTAACTCTTTCCATCACGATCTACTATCAACTTTGGTAATCTAACATAAGTCGGATCCAATTTTATAGATAAGTCTCAACTACCCTTTGTTCCACCATCGAAATCCAATCATGCACACATTCCCTCAAATGTGATATGTGAAAAAAAATTACGCACACCTACCAAACTACTTGTTAACTCGACTTGATATTCAAGTTTACCTAATCTCTCAACCATTGGAAACGATCCTACATACCTAGGTGTCAGTTTCCCTGCCTTCCCAACTGCATGACTCCTCATATCGAAGAGAACTTCGTATACACAGTCATCTACTGCAAATTCAAGATATTTTCTCCTATAATCTACATAACTTTTCTACCTCAATTGCACCACCTCCATTCTAGCATAAATGTATTCTAACTGCTTAGTAGCCTTTCTTACCAAATTGGGTCCTAGCACAAGCCTATATCCCATGTCCAACAAAAAAACTGGCGATTTACATGGTCTTCCATAAAGTTGTCCTCGGATGGGGCCGCCCTAATACTCGACTGGTAACCGTTGTTATATGTAAACTATACCAAATGAAAATGACCTTCCTAGGATTCTCCGAAATCTAAAAAACATGCCCTCAACAAAACCTTAAGCACATGGTTCACCCTCTCTATTTGACCATCACTATAGATTATAAGCCGTGCACATGCTTAAATCTGTACCCGATGCATCTGTCAAACTTCTTTAGAGCTCATAGGTAAATAAAAGGTCTCTATCACTTACAATATGGCTCAGAATCCCATGTAGTCTTACCACATTCTTTATATATAGCTTTGTCAAACTATCTGCCATCCTTGTTGACATCACACAAATAAAATGGGCACTCTTAGTCAATCTATCGACAATCGCTCGAATACTATCATTTTCTTTCCTAAACCTAGGCAACCCATCAATAAAATCCATGGACACGGAATCCTACTTCCAATTTGGTTCTTCCAACGGTTGACGTAAACAGCTTGGCTTCTAATGCTCTGCTTTTACTTGCTAGTAGGTGAAACATCTCTTTATGCACTCATTGACATCCCTTTTTATCCCTTTCCAGAAGAAAACCATCTTCATGTCACAATACATCTTCGTGCCTGTGGGATGAATGGTAAACTTATATTGATGACTTTCTTCCAATACTTCCTTCCGAAGATTTTTCACATTCGAAACACACAATCTTCCTTTCTTCCTAAGCCACCCCTTTGAGTCTATCTCAAACTCTTTCAGATCGTAAAAATCTGCTTCCCTTCCTAATTTCCTAAAACTCTCAGTTAACTATGGTTCTTCTCTTTTCCATGCAACATTTCTATCCATGGAGCTTGGATGCACTTTCAAACTTTCCATTATCTTGGGATTCCGACTTGATCCTGCATTTATTTTGTAATGCACTCCACAAAATGCCAATGTCTCGAATGTCTTCCATTCTTCAATCATGGCTAACACTCTATTCTGATGCTTTCTACTCAAAGCATCCCCATACTTGTTCCCTTTCCCGGCATGTATTATATTCTAAAGTTTTATGCCAACAAGAATTCTAGTCATCTTAGTTGCCTTATATTCGGTTCCTTTTTAGAGAATAAGTACTTAGAGGATTTATGGTGCAACTTAAACCGTTCACCTAAAAAATAATGTCTCCATGTCTTCAGCACAAAAACTATCGCTGCCAACTCTGGATCGTGAATCGAATATATAGCTTCATGCAAACTCAACTGCATTGACGCATAAGCTATCACTCACCATCTTTACATCAACATTGATACCAAACCTATTCCACAAGCATCGATATGCACTACAAACTCCTAATACCATTCAAGTGTGATTAAAGATATGAGCATTCATCAATAACTTCTTCAACTCCAAAAATGACCCTTTACACTTCTTAATCCATACGATCTTCTTATTCTTCTTTGTCAACTTAGTCTAGGGTATGGTTAAACCTAAGAAATCCTTAATGAACATGTGGTAATAGTCAGCTAACCATACAAAACTTCTCATCTCTATGACCATCTCTGGTCTTTTCCAATCATAAATAGTCATTATCATCCATGGATCCTGTAACGATCCCAATTTTGAAACAAATTCAAATTGGTAATTAATTTAATATTTGGAATTGAATTATGAATTTATTTGTTATTTTTCAAAATAAGCAGATATTTGTTTATTAATATAGATAGATAAATATATAAATATGATTCTAAATAGAATTTTTAAGTGGGAATTCAGAAATAAATGTTTTAAATAACATATTGGATTTGAAACTCAAAATAGATGTTTTCAATCGAATTGAATTATAAATAAACATTTTGATTTAGGAATTCAAAATGAATTGGATTTAAAATTATTACTTTGGAAAAGAATAATACATATGCTTATTTGTTAAATGTAAAAATTGTGCTTTAATTTATTTTCTTTATGAAGTTATAAAAAGTATAAAATAGATATTTATCTTATCAATATTTAATATAAAATAAAACAAAATATATGTTATAAATTTAATACTTGATAGTCAAACTATAAATAGAAGTAAAAGTCAGCAACAAAGTGAACATTTGTTTTGTACATAATTAAATAAAGTGTTTGTGTATAGAAGAAACAAAACTGCATATACAAATTAAATGGATTTGTATGTAAACGAAAATAAAGGCTTACAAAAGAAGATAAGAAAAATCTATGTACAAAGCAATAAAACAAACAAACAAAAATATAATATCTACAAAACTACACATACAGTTCAAATGGATTTGTTTGTAAACAAAAGTAGGGACAAGCATTAAATAACATCCTTCTCAAGCACAAAACAATCTTCTCAGCCGAAATAAATCACTTCATTTCAGTAATAAACGAAAATATCTTTAGTCAAAACAAAGATAAACTCAAACCAGTTATGACCTTCCTTGTAAACATTTTCTTTCTTTATATATGTACACCATCCTCTTTGTATTCCAGTTCGTCCATAGCCTAGTATTCCAGAAAAAAAATATAATCATTCAACTTATAGAAAGCTAAACAAGATTTAAAGAAGATAAAAAAAACTGCAGCTTCAAAACCCAGACTCTTCTCTATTCTTCCATTCACTATGAGCAAACTCATTTTTGAACCAGATTTCTTGATATCTATGATGATGATAGTTTACTAATTATGATCAATGTCTGACTGTTGTTATGGAAAATAATTAAATGTATTTACCTGTGATACATATATATATACATACACACATCTGCATGTTTAGGAAAAACAGGCAAAGCTTGCCTCTGAGCATATCTGACAAGTTCAAGAATCTGTTGAAAATTTTATACTACTCAAAGGAATTCATGTTGGGTTTTGAATTCCAAACAAAATTTTTTTGGGTTGGTCAAACTCAAATTTTAAAATTAACCACAAGTGATTATGTTAAGTAATCATGTAGGAAACATAGGAAATACAGTGAAATCAGGAAAATGCTCAAAATTCAATCATCATAAATTTGTGTTTGAACTTCATAGTCGTAGTCGAATTTATTAATGATGAATTTATGTGAAAGTTTTGTAATTTTTCAATGAGTAAATCATGTGAATTTTTCAAATGAACGAATTACGCATTTTCGATAATGCCTGATGATCAGAGTAAAATTGAAGTTCGCGATGGAGGAGGAAGAATGTTTGGAAGCCATGAATCATCAGAAAAATGTTCAACAATTCTTTAATTCATCATGGTGATTGGGAGAAGCCAAATTAGGATTTAACGTTCGAATTTATCGTGGATGGAAAAATGGTGGTCGTGCCACCGTGGAGTCGCCGGAGCAAATCGGTCGTGGGGGGATCGAGAGCTTGGTTGCGGCGATGTTACAGGTGGAATTTGGTGGAATATGGGTGTCGGCGTTGCATGGACGAAGTGATTGATGCTCGAGATGTTTTTCGTCTGGAGCTCGGTTTGACAATCTTTGCTTTCGTGATCAATTTGAGTGTCGAGTTGTTGCGTTCGCAAGAGAGGGTGAGGGCCGACTTGTTGGTGATCGACTCTGGTGCTGGAGCATCACCGTGGGTGAGTGCAAGTACACGCTGGGTCGTGTACATGTCAGTGGGTTTTGGGGTTATGAGTTTCTCGAGTGAGAATAGATTTGCCTCGGGGAAGACGTTGTGTTGCTCGGTGCGTGAATGAAATTGCATGAGTTCTGCAGTTTATTTAAACTTAGCTGGAAAATAAAAAAAGAAGAAAGAAGAATAGTAGGGGAAGAAGAAGAACGAGCGTGAAGGGAGAGGGCTCGGGAAAAGGAGGAAAAGACTCGAATGTTTACTCGAGTAAATTGAAATCTTGCTCGGGTTGTTTCCCAAACCTACGAATAATAATAGTAAGTTAACTTTTTAAACAAAGTTAAGTGGTGATGACTAATTAATGAATGACAATTTTAAGTCAAGCCTCCATTACCAGTTAACGAATTAAGTAAATACTTAGCCAAGTTTTGGAATTCAATTAATACTTTAAATTAAGAAATTAATATAAAACAAGTGTTAGAATTTAATTAATATTAAAGTTTTCAAATTTGTAATAAATTGATTTCAAAATTTAAAGAAGATTTTAAATGTTAATTAAGACAAATAATAATAATTGTTATTAGTTGTTTAAAAAGGGTAATTAAGATGATAAATTTACAATTGTAATTAACTAGTTGATTAGAGATTGATTAATTTGAAATTTAAAATTTGGTTAATTAACAATTAAGTATTTAATTTATTTGTAATTAAAAATTGTAAACTAGATGATTAAAGTTAATTAGTTTATAATTACTAGTCAATTAAGATAATTGATTTAAAGAATAATTAATTAGAATTAAGAAAAGTTAAACATTGATAAATAATAATAGTTATGTGGTTAACTCTTTTAAATCACCTTGACTTTGAATTAAAAATGGTTGACTATCGTCAAATGTTGTATACTGAATTGATATTTCTGTTTGTGATTATGATACCGTGTGATGTGAATTGCCTGATGCTGTACTGTGAACTGTGATTGTTTCTGTATGTATATGTGAAACCCCTTTGCCCGTAAAACGACATTTAAATTTCGATGCGACAGGGAGTCGGATTCCGATTGGTTATCCGAAACCCACATCGAATCGTAATAATGAATCTTTGTGATTGATAAATCTTCTTTAGCGGTGAATGAAGATAAGCGTTATGAGTTATATCGCTTATCGATATTGATATATTTGTGATGATTGATGTGGTGCACTATTGTATAAACCCCTATACCACACTCACACACACACACACACAAATATGGATTGCACGTGGAAATCGGTTAAGTCATAGATATTTGAATTTTAAAAAATAGCTTTTGAATTTGAATTTTAATTTAAATAGTTTTGGAAATGGAATTGAATTAAATATGAAGAGCTTTTGAAAAGGGAATTCAAAGATAAAAGTTATTCTCAATTACTTAGATGAGATTTGAAATTTGAATAATTTGGTTTTAAAAATCCGAAATTGAATTATATATTTGGTATTTATAATTTAAAAAGGATTATACAAGTTTATATGCGTTTTAAACCATTTTTAAAGTGTTGTTTTGGGATTCGAATTAACCCCAAAGATGTTAACTTGTATAAATAAAATCGGACTTTCCAAAATGAAAACAGTTTGTTTTCAAATAATAAAAGCTTTCATATAAGAAATGAATCTTCAAATTGTATTAAAGAGAGTTCAAGTTTGAATTGAAATAAATTTCAAATTATGGACGAATCTTTGGAAACGAGTTTTGAAAGCTATAAGTTAAATCTTGATTTAAAGATTTAACGTGTTAATCCAATTGAAACGGAAATTGTTTTGAAATCCGTGAATAGATCTTTGTGAACTGAGTGAACTTTGTGAAACAAATCTTTTTGTTTAAAAGATTTGAAATGGTAATTAGATTAATCCATTTGAAAGAAAGTTGGAATTATTAAGTTGTGACTTAATTGAAATCCCATATCCATATGTTTTTAATATTGCGCTCGTTATTCGGTTTAGCCAGAAGAGGACCTTTGTGTCATATAACCCATTTCGAATAATGATACGAAGTTACGGATAGCATTTGAAGACCGGTGGTGAAGATCGGGTATTTGCGAGAACGATAGGATAACCTATCGATTGTCTCTGCACTGAGTAGCTACGGTATAGAGATTTCCTAAGTGATGGGAAGTCCGATCGGGATTGTGAATACTTGGATTGCAAGGACTTCTTGGAAGTACCTTCGGTTCTGTTCGAACCCGAGATAGACTTGTATGGTTGTATGTCCAACACTACACTTTAAGATATAAAGCAGATTTCTTTCAAATACATATCTGTTGGTGGCGGAGAATTTATTCTCTGCTTAACACCCTTCTCTGAGACGCACGAGCTCAAAGGTTATGTAATTGAAGATTATCAGCGATATACTCCCAATGTGGTAGTGTGGCGTGCTAAGTGCTGCTGTGTGTTGATGATCATTGGTTGATCATTTGTGATCAAAGCATGGCTTTCGTGTAAAGCGTAGCTTTATGGACGAAACCTCATCGAGCTTCACAAACCGGTAATGGTCGAAACAGGAAAGATGCGACAAGGTTTCAGGGGTAGCTCCCCTAGGGTGTGACCGTTCCTTCTGGAAAAGGGTAGTATCATGGTATGGAGCCCAGATACTTAATCATGTGGGCGCTGCAGTATATTTATTACTATGTGATGTTGTTGGTGTTGAGAGCTCTCGGATAAAGGTCCCAAAGGACCAGGGGTGGCATATCTGTAGGTATTACTCCCGGGAAGGAAGGAACCCGGCCTTGTGTTGGCAGAGAGCCAAGTAGGTTCTTGGGGCGTCCCGCCAGAGGCGTTCCCATGTGGCAGTAGGAAATTCCTTAGCCTGACTGGTGATCCATTCATCCAATACGAGCCTTGTACGGTTTTAGCTGTATTACCTGCCATCTACTTATGGTGGCGCCCCAATGCTTGGATGGTAGCTATAGTAGGCATAGTTCGAAATGTCTATGCTGGCTAAGATTAATATTATATTTTCGAAATGTTTTCCACTATACACTAATAATAATAATATCAAAATGGTTTTTACGTATCAAGCATGTTTGACTATCATAAGGAGAAATCTCCTCCAATTCTGCGTTTGCATGGTGTGTGCGGTGGGAGGCCTTATGGTAGTTTCATTTTCCAAAAGCATTGCGAATTTTAAAAATTTAAAGTCTTTTGATTGTTTTTAAAGACAAACCGTTTTTGTTTTCTCACACCAGTCTCATGACTGACTCGGAGTTTATTGTTCCTTTCCTAAACTCTGGGTGCCCATAATTTTCCACACGGGCAGTCTAGAGTTTGGTTTTTCAAATAGTCAGGTTTATAGTTTATCTGGAGCTAGTTCAGTCCATGCACGACTGACCATGCTTATCTTGGTGCAAATCTTGATTGTGGATCGAGCTTGAAGTTTTGGAGCTTTTGGATCAGAGTTGCAGTATTGGATTCTGTAAAGACTTATCTCATATTGTATCGTGTTCCGCTGTATTCTGTATTGTATATTCTCTGATGTTGATGATTATCATTGTATCAAATTTATGTATTGGATATTGTATTCATGTTGTATCGGTGATATCATCTTTTATTTCCGCTGTGTTATTTATCATCTATTGGGAGTTGCAAGCTCCCGCGATACGAATTTGATGTTGTTTGTCGGACATCGAGTTCAGGTCATGACAGATTGGTATCAGAGCTAGAGGTTGAGTAATAACTTTAGCTACAGAGTGTAACACATTAGATGACTCATTAGAGATAGGGTGAAGTATGCCCTAGAATGAGTACAACCAGTGGAACCAAAATTCCAAATTTCTCAATCGATTCTCTTTTATCTGTTGTTATTCTCTAAGATATTTTGTCTGAATGCCTAAATCGGTTTTCTTACTATTCACAGATAGTAAGAATGAGTGGAAGAAGAGGACGAAATAGGAGATAGGGAAGTACCACTTCAACTGGTCAAAGCCCTGCAACGACAGATATTCTCATTCAATCTCAATCAAATCTAGCTGATGTATATCGAAGTTTTTCTAGACTTGGTGGAAAACCATTCACAGGCAAAGAATTTGTTATCGAAGCACAAGCCTGGATCCGATCTGTGAAAGGATTTTCAAGGGACTAAAGTTAGAAGATGATCATATGCAATTGATAGCTTCTTGGCAACTCCAGGAAGAGGCTTTAGTTTGGTGGGAAATAGTACATTGGATGAACCGTTGGATGAATTTACATGGGGTCGTTTCAAGGAAGTGTTCGAGCAGCGATATATGCCGTCTGCTGGTATCTCTAGAATTTACCAGGAGTTCATAGATTTGGAGCAAGGAAGCTTATCATTTGAAGAGTACTTAAAAAAATTCAATGTATTATCTCGATTTGGTCCAGAATTGGTAAATACACCCCTAAAGAAGAATGAAAAGTTTATTCGGGGAATGAACCAGGAGTTTCAGGAAAGGATGACTACTCACGTTAAGGAATCTTTTTCTGAATTAATTGATATAGGTTATAGATACGATACTCTAGATAAGCAGGAAGATCCGAAGGAGAATGGAAATACAAGTAATCTGAATTGGAGGAAAAAGAAATTTGGTGGGAAGAAACCGAGGAAAGATAAAGGAAAGAAGAATATACAAAAGAAAAAGGTGAAAAACGTTACTTGTTTCAACTGCTTGGAGAAAGGCCATTACTTGAACAAATGTAAGAATCCCAGGAAACAAGGAAAGAGAGAGCCATTTATGAAACCAGAACAGGAATGTAGAGAATGTTGTTACTACCACAAGCCGAGACATAGGATCATGAATTGCCCAACACTGAAGCAAGTTCAAGCAGCGAGGGCCTGTGAAATCAACGGTGATTCTTCAACCTTAAAAGTTAGTTAAGGAAATAAAATTTTATAAGGTAATCTTCTCGTTTACGATTAAATTGTTCGAATTTTATTCGACATGTGAACTACCCTTAGTTTTAATTCTCAGCAAATCGTAAATGAATTAAATCTTGAATCTGAAATCGTAATCGAATCTATTTTGTCCATTTCATTGGGTTTCGATATAATCTACGAATGGTTAGTTATCCCTTTGAGCTAACCAATACCCCTGTATACTTCGTAGATCAGATAACCCAATTGGTTCATAATTGATTGAGTTTTTCCTCATATCTATTGTTAGTATTCTGATTCTGTAAGCCAAATGCAGAATTGATATTCGATTTGGTTTGGAAAGATATTTCTCTATCTTTCATCTATCTTTATTATCTCCTAGGCAAATTTCGGGGATGAAATTTCTTAAGAGGGGGAATCTGTAACGATCCCAATTTTAAAACAAATTCAAATTGGTAATTAATTTAATTTTTGGAATTAAATTGTAAATTTATTTGTTATTTTCCAAAATAAGCAGATATTTGTTTATTAATATAGATAGATAAATATATAAATAGAATTCTAAATAGAATTTTTAATTGGGAATTCAGAAATAAATGTTTTAAATAACATATTGGATTTGAAACTCAAAATAGATGTTTTCAATCGAATTAAATTATAAATAAACATTTTGATTTGGGAATTCAAAATGAATTGGATTTAATATTATTACTTTGGAAAAGAATAATACATATGCTTATTTGTTAAATGTATAAATTGTGTTTTAATTTATTTTCTTTATGAAGTTATAAAAAGTATAAAATAGAAATTTGTCTTATCAATATTTAATATAAAATAAAACAAAATATATGTTATAAATTTAATACTTGATAGTCAAACTATAAATAGAAGTAAAAGTCAGCAACAAAGTGAACATTTGTTTTGTACATAATTAAATAAAGTGTTTCTGTATAGAAGAAACAAAACTGCATATACAAAATTAAATGGATTTGTATGTATACAAAAATAAAGGCTTACAAAAGAAGATAAGAAAAATCTATGTACAAAGCAATAAAACAAACAAACAAAAATATAATATCTACAAAACTGCACATACGGTTCAAATGGATTTGTTTGTAAACAAAAATAGGGACAAGCATTAAATAACATCCTTCTCAAGCACAAAACAATCTTCTCAGGCGAAATAAATCACTTCATTTAAGTAATAAACAAAAATATCTTTAGTCAAAACAAAATATAAACTCAAACCAGTTATGACCTTCCTTGTAAACATTTTCTTTCTTTATATATGTACACCATCCTCTTTGTATTCCAGTTCGTCCATAGCCTAGTATTCCAGAAAAATATATAATCATTCAACTTATAGAAAGCTAAACAAGATTTAAAGAAGATCAAAAAAAACTACAGCTTCAAAACCCAGATTCTTCTCTGTTCTTCCATTCACTGTGAGCAAACTCATTTTTGAACAGATTTCTTGATATCTGTGATGATGATAGCTTACTAATTATTAGTTTACTAATTATGATCAATGTCTGAATGTTGTTATGGAAAATAATTAAATGTATTTACCTGTGATACATACATACATATATATATATATATATATATGCATGTTTGGGAAAAACAGGTAAAGCTTGCCTCTGAGCATATCTGACAAGTTCAAGAATCTGTTGAAAATTTTATACAACTCAAAGGAATTCATATTGGGTTTTGAATTCTAAACAAAATTTGTTTGGGTTGGTCAAATTCAAATTTTAATATTAACCCCAAGTGATTATGTTAAGTAATCATGTAGGAAACATAGGAAATACAGTGAAATCAGGAAAATGCTCAAAATTCAATCATCATAAATTTGTGTTTGAACTTCATAGTCGTATTCGAATTTGTTAATGATGAATTTAGATGAAATTTTCGTAATTTTTCAATGAGTAAATCATGTGAATTTTTCAAATGAACGAATTACGCATTTTCGATAATGATGATCAGCGTAAAAATGAAGATCGAGATTGAGGAGGAAGAATGTTTGGAAGCCATGAATCATCAGAAAAATGTTCAACAATTTTTTAATTCATCATGGTGATTGGGAGAAGCCAAATGAGGGTTTAACATTCGAATTTATCGTGGACGGAAAAATGGTGGTCGCGCCACCATGGAGTCGTCGGAGCAGATCGGTCGTGGAGGGATCGAGAGCTTGGGTTGCGACGGTGTTACAGGTGGAGTTTGGTGGCATATGGGAGCCGGCGTTGCCTAGACGAGGTGATTGATGGTCGAGATGTTTTCCGTTTGGAGCTCGATTTGTCAATCTTTTCTTTCATGATTGATTTGAGTGTCGAATTGTTGCGTTCGCAAGAGAGGGTGAGGGCTGACTTGTTGGTGATCGACTCTGGTGCCGGAGCATCACCGTGGGTGAGTGCACGTACACGCTGGGTCGTGTACACGTCAGTGGATTTTGGGGTTGTGAGTTTCTCGAGTAAGAATAGATTTGCCTCGGGGAAGACGTTGTGTTGCTCGGGTGCATGAATGAAATTGCGTGAGTTCTGCAGTTTATTTAAACTTAGCTGGAAAATAAAACAAAGAAGAAAGAAGGACAGTAGGGGAAGAAGAAGAACGAGCGTGAAGGGAGAGGGCTCGGGAAAATGAGGAAAAGACTCGAGTGTTTACTCGAGTAAATTGAAATCTTGCTCGGGTTGTTTCCCAAACCCGTGAATAATAATAGTAAGTTAACTTTTTAAACAAAGTTAAGTGGTGATGACTAATTAATAAATGACAATTTTAAGTCAAGCCTCCATTACCAGTTAACAAATTAAGTAAATACTTAGCCAAGTTTTGGAATTCAATTAATACTTTAAATTAATAAATTAATGTAAAACAAGTGTTAGAATTTAATTAATATTAAAGTTTTCAAATTTGTAATAAATTGATTTCAAAATTTAAAGATTTTAAATGTTAATTAAGACAAATAATAATAATTGTTATTAGTTGTTTAAAAAGGGTAATTAAGATGATAAATTTACAATTGTAATTAACTAGTTGATTAGAGATTGATTAATTTGAAATTTAAAATTTGGTTAATTAACAATTAAGTATTTAATTTATTTGTAATTAAAAATTGTAAACTAGATGATTAAAGTTAATTAGTTTATAATTAGTAGTCAATTAAGATAATTGATTTAAAGAATAATTAATCAGAATTAAGAAAAGTTAATCATTGATAAATAATAATAGTTATGTGGTTAACTCTTTTAAATCACCTTGACTTTGAATTAAAGATGATTGACCATCGTCAAATGTTGTATACTGAATTGATATTTCTATTTGTGATTGTGATACCGTGTGATGTGAATTGCCTGATGCTGTACTGTGAACTGTGATTGTTTCTGTATGTATATGTGAAACCCCTTTGCCCGTAAAATGGCATTTAAATTTCGATGCGACAGGGAGTCGGATTCCGGTTGGCTATCCGAAACCCACATCGAATCGTAATAATGAATATTTGTGATTGATAAATCTGCTTTAGCTGTGAATGAAGATAAGCATTATGAGTTATATTGCTTATCGATATTGATATATCTGTGATGATTGATGTGGTGCACTATTGTATAAAACCCATGGACCACACTCACACACACACAAATATGGATTGCACGTGGAAATCGGTTAAGTCAAAGATATTTGAATTTTGAAAAATAGCTTTGAATTTGAATTTTAATTCAAATAGTTTTGCAAATGGAATTGAATTAAATATGAAGAGCTTTTGAAAAGGGATTTCAGAGATAAAATTTGTTCTCAATTACTTAGTGGAGATTTGAAATTTGAATAATTTGGTTTCAAAAATCTGAAATTGAATTATATATTTGGTTTTTATAATTTAAAAAGGATTATACAAATTTATACGGGTTTTAAACCATTTTTAAAGTGTTGTTTTGGGAATTTGAATTAACCCCAAAGATGTTAACTTGTATAAATAAAATCGGATTTTTCAAAATGAAAACAGTTTGTTTTCAAACAATAAAAGCTTTCATATAAGAAATGAATCTCCAAATTGTATTAAAGAGAGTTCAAGTTTGAATTGAAATAGTTTTCAAATTATGGATGAATCTTTGGAAATGAGTTTTGAAAGCTATAAGTTAAATCTTGATTTAAAGATTTAAGGAGTCAATCCAATTGAAACGGAAATTGTTTTGAAATCCATGAATAGATCTTTGTAAACTGAGTGAACTTTGTGAAACAAACCATTTTGTTTAAAAGATTTGAAATGGTAATTGGTTTAATCCATTTGAAAGAAAGTTGGAATTATTAAGTTGTGACTTAATTGAAATCCCATATCCATATGTTTTTAAATATTGCGCTCGTTATTCGGTTTAGCCAGGGGAGGACCTTTATGTCATATAACCCATTTCGAATAATGATACGAAGTTACGGATAGCATTTGAAGACCGGTGGTGAAGACCGGGTATTTGCGAGAACGATAAGATAACCTATCGATTGTCTCTACACTAAGTAGCTATGGTATAGAGATTTCCTAAGTGATGGAAAGTCCGATCGGGATTGTGAATTCTCGGATTGCAAGGGCTTCTTTGGAAGTGCCTTCGGTTATGTTCGAACCCGGGACGGACTTGTATGGTTGTATGTCCAACACTACACTTTAAGATATAAAGCAGATTTCTTTCAAATACATATCTGTTGGTGGCGGAGAATTTATTCTCTTATTAATACCCTTCTCTGAGACGCACAAGCTCAAAGGTTATGTAATTGAAGGTTATTAGCGATATACTCCCAATGTGGTAGTGTGGCGTGCTAAGTGCTGCTTTGTGTTGATGATCATTGGTTGATCATTTGTGATCAAAGCATGGCTTTCGTGTAAAGCGTAGCTTTGTGGACTAAACCTCATCGAGCCTCACAAACCGGTAATGGTCGAAACAAGAAAGATGCGGCATGGTTTCAGGGGTAGCTCCCCTAGGGTGTGACCATTCCTTCTGGAAAAGGGTAGTATCATGGTATGGAGCCCAGATACTTACTCATGTGGGCACTGTATTATATTTATTACTGTGTGATGTTGTTGGTGTTGAGAGCTCTCGGATAAAGGTCCCAAAGGACCAGGGGTGGCATATCTGTAGGTATTACTCCCGGGAAGGAAGGAACCCGGCCTTCTGTTGGCAGAGAGCCAAGTAGGTTCTTGGGGCGTCCCGCCAGAGGCGTTCCCATGTGGCAGTAGGAAATTCCTTAGCCTGACCATTTGTTGGAGATCCATTCGTCCAATACGGGCCTTGTACGGTTTTAGTTGTATTACCTGCCATCAACTTATGGTGGCGTCCCACTGTTTGGATCATAGCTATAGTAGGCATAGTTCGAAATGTCTATGCTGTCTAAGATTAATATTATATTTTCGAATTGTTTTCCACTATGCACTAATAATAATAATATCAAAATGGTTTTCGCGTATCAAGCATGTTTGACTATCATAAGAAGAAATCTCCTCCAATTCTGCGTTTGCATGGTGTGTGCGGTGGGAGGCCTTATGGTAGTTTCATTTTCCAAAAGCATTGCGAATTTTAAAAATTTAAAGTCTTTTGATTGTTTTTAGAGACAAACCATTTTTGTTTGCTCACACTAGTCCCATGACTGACTCGGAGTTTATTGTTCCTTTTCTAAACTCTGGGTGCCCATAACTTTTCACACGGGCAGTATAGAGTTTGGATTTTTAGATAGTCAGGTTTATAGTTTATCTGGAGCTAGTTCAGTCCGTGCACGACTGACCTTGCTTATCTTAGTGCAAATCTTGATGGTGGATCGAGCTTGAAGTTTTGGAGCTTATGGATTAGAGTTGCAGTATTGGATTCTGTGAAGACTTATCTCATATTGTATCGTGTTCCGCTGTATTCTGCATTGTATATTCTTTGATGTTGATGATTATCATTATATCAAATTGATGTACTGGATATTGTATTCATGTTGTATTAGTGATATCATCTTTTCCGCTGTGTTATTTATCATCTAATGGGTGTTGCAAGCTCCCGCGATACGAATTTGATGTTGTTTGTCGGACATCGAGTTTGGGTCGTGTCAGATCCATAATCAATTCACTTTCTAAAACAACATGCCCAAGAAACTTAACTTCTCATTTCCAGAAATGGCATTGCAAAAACGTCGCATTCAGTTTGTGCCATCTCAAAGTCTCCAAGACCAAACTAAGATGGGCTTCATGTCCCTCATTCTTAGAATACACCAAAATATCATCGATGAAAACTAGCACAAATCAATCAAACTAATTGCGAAAGGTTCGGTTCATAAGGTCTACAAAGAACATTAGGTCGTTGGTCGGTCCAAATTACATAACTAACCAATTATATAAACTATATCTTGTTCTAAACATGGTCAATAAAATGCCATCTTCTATTACTCATAGTTCGTGAAATCCCATCGCCAAATCTAACTGCGAGAATATTCTAGCTCCACTTAAACAATCTAAACAAGTTGTCTATTTTTGGAAATGGATAACGATTGTTCATTGTTACTTCATTCAGCTTTCAATAATCAATACACATCCGTAAAGATCGATCTGGCTTCTTTACAAATACCGTGGATGCTCCCATAAAGAACTACTTGGCCTAATGAAAATTTTAAGCTCAAGATCCACCAACTACCTTTTAGTTCTTCCATCTCCAAGGACGACATTCTACTAGGTGGTCTACTAATAGGTTGTACCTCCAAATCAAGTCTATGCGAAATTTTATTGCTCTTCTTGGTGGTAATCTCGTTATAGTTTCAAAAACATACATAAACTCCCAAACTGCATGTACTTTACCTATCTCTTCCTCATGACCCTTCGTCACACACAATGCCAATCCTGACTTTCCATCCATCAAATCTAGCACCATTATGGTCTTTTTCCCATTATTTGGATTACGTAATGTGATGACTCTATCAGCACAAAAGATCATAGGATCATTATGCACTAAATAGTCCATACCCAAAATTAGCCTATACCCTACAAAGTCAAACACATATGGGTTACAAACAAACATACAACAACACGATTCAAACATATAGTCGGTGCACCTTAATCCGAGAGTAGCATACTCACCAATCTGATTAACTAAACGTATATAGGTGTTAATAAATAGGTAGTTTCTAACATCATCCTACCTACCATATCTATACAAATAAAAGAATGGGTAGCACCCATATCAAAAATAAATTTAATTGAAGTACAAGAGATCGATATCATACCTCATATCACAAACTTTCTTCCCTTTCTCCTAAACCGTTGGCCCGACTTGCGGTTCCTTCAAATCGAAAACCTTTGACTTCTTTAACTCGGGACAATCTTTCTTTTTGTGCTCAGGTTTATTACAAATATAGCATATATTGTCCGCCAATCCGACCGTCTTTGGATAATTATTGGTGTAGCGCCATTTCGGCCCATAATTACAATAGGTTATCTTTGCCACATCTTAGCGTTCTTCACCTCCTTGAGCCTTTAGTTTCCATGGTTGATCTTTTTGATAAGGGGTGAACTTCTTCGTCTTATCAACCTATGCCTTCTGCCCTGCACATTGCCTTTTGGTATACATCAGCTTATATCACCTAGCCATATCTACCACATCATTGAACAAAAGTGCTAGAAGGTCCATTATCTTGTCACACAATCCCAACCTCAACCCTATTATAAACATCTGTACCTTATTGGAGTCCAAATCAAATTAGCACCATATTTGGATAACAAGATTAAATTTCTACACAAACTCCAACATCAGCAAACTTCCCTGTTGTAATTCTACAAACTCTCGAAACATCGCTGATAACTCTACGCCAGGTATGTATTGCTCCTCAAACATCCCCTTTACCTATCCCAATTTTTTACTCAGGAATCTTGGCCTTTACAAATCCCCACCAAATAATAGCCAATCCCTTGAACTGTCTAGAAACAAGCTTCGCCTTCTGAGCATCTGTCCATCCTAGGTCCTTACAAATCCTCTTGCACACCACCAACCAATTACTTTCCATCGATGCATGTCTCATTCCATCAAACATCACTCCTCCTAGGCTTTGGAAATCCTTATTCATCTTAGTGAAGTCCTCCTTAACTGGCTTCATCGGCCCTTTGGTACATTTTTTGTAACGATTTGCCTTTACGACCCTCGAATGTTGACACTAATACATCCACGATATTCATGTATTGAGCGCTTGGGTGCCAGGAAGATGAATTGCTTGGGTAAAATAAATAGAAAACGAATCAGAACAAGAAAGGAAAACACAATATCAAAATCTCACAGTGGGAAGATAACATCTAGTATCAAAAGAACGGTACAAAGGAATACTTCGAATATAGTAATTATAGAGTTACAAAACCTAAGTACCATCATCAGCCTGGACATTTATAACTACTTATCCTCACATTACCGATATATATATACATAACGCAATGCAATGAAAATAGAAATATATATACAACGGAAGCCCACAGCTCATTTCCTAAACCCTAAAGTGTTCGAATTAAAATTTTTCTTTACTCACCTCAAACATAAGTCTAGTATGAGAAAACTCAAGATACATGTATACATACATGTAATTGTAACAAACGAGACTTTATGGATTCCGATAATGATTTTTCCCTTAAAAGAAACCAACCATTGATTAATTTTAATATAGTGATATGATGGATAATATCTAGAGTGTACAACATAAATCATATCAATACCTATGATGCTTATATTGATCACACCATAACATATTAGGGTATTGTAATGACCCATTTTTCCATACCCGTTCAATCGACAATAAACCACACATGTCCAACTCAAATTGCACAAACAAGGGAATCATTAAGGGTAGAAAGAAAAATAAAGATAGAACGGAACATAAAAACACAGAATCTTACATGAATGGAGTAACATATATTATTTTAACAATAATCTTTATAGTGGAAAATTTAAAAACATATATCAGAGTCTAACCTATATTCAACCTAGACAGTTATAACACCTACCCTTACAAATGCTGACAAAACAAATGCAATAGATGCAATGGATAATAAAATACGTCTATACAATGATGAAGATCTCTGGCTCTCCTTTGGAAATTCCAAGTGTCTTCGGCTAATCCTGAAACTACTCGGATCTGACCCAAGTATTAAAAATACCGGCATCAGCCTTGATAAACCAGCGTGAAATACTAGAAATTTTAAATGTACAGCTCATGATAATGTTATCAAAATCTTTGAAAAATATATTATCTCATAAGACCACGCCCACACATAAGTAAATATGGTTTTTTACCTTATGGTAACTAAACACTTTTATTACCAAAATAATTTGATATTATCTTTAATGACATTCTTTTGGAAAACATCTTTCAAATAAACTTATGCAGAATAAATTATCAATACCCGGACTAAGTCTATGTTCGGACTAGGTCAATGGAGTATACCAGATGGAATATATGATACCAAAAAGGGTAGTTGAAATGTTTGCAAATCATTAAAGCTATTTTGGGACTGCAATCAAAACCGTAAAGCTCGTATTGAAATTGGATTTTCCAACATGATAGGGAACCTCGATAACCATGCATAGCAGCCGGAACCCGGTGGTTTTTCGTGCAAGGACTCACATACCAATATTCCTCATATCGCCACACTTCTTGATACCGGGTGGATTCTCATGCAAGGACTTACATGCCATTATACCATATAACAACGGTCCCGTTTGGACACCTTGGTGACCTAAATCATATGCCGCCAGCCACATTGAAGGATCATACGCCACCCTCGTCATACTAAGCCAGAAATATGTAACATAGTTCCCTTATCATTTCCGTGATGTGAGGCTTGGGAGTGAGGTTATGCTCAACTTAGACAAAGTCACGTTTTTCATACAAAACCATGCTTTGATCATAACAGGTTCCACTTTGACATCCAAGTTGCCATTCCTTAATCACACAACTGATTTCTATCAACGTATAACTCTTGAGCTCGTACGTCTCTGAAAAGTATGTTATGCTAAGAGAAGTTGCCTTCTCTGCCACCAAGAAGATAATACGCCGATAAAGATCAATTTATGTGATCATAAATGCACTGTCAGATACTCATCCATACAAGTTCATTTTGGGACTGAACGAAACTGAAGGCACTCCTCCTACCACCATTAGTAGCAAGTAGTCCTTGTAATCCAAAGATTTAAAAATACGATAGAACCATTGCTATAAATGTCTCTATATTAGGAGCTATCCAGAGAATGTCAACAAGTACTCCTTCCGCTATGAAGCTCTTCGGTCTTCAATAATCATTATCTTTAACACGCATTCACTTCAGAACGTATACACTGACTCGAAGTGGTTATTGGGTAGGAGTTACCCAAACCCGACCCCGGTTTCTTCGAAACCAATTATCGACAAAAAGATATTTAGTTCATGTGTGGATATCAATCATCAATCAATTACGTCATCTTTTATTTAAATCAGATATATTTCTTAGATATATTCTTCTCAACTTATTCCATTTTCTTTTCAAGAGTATGTGGAATCATTAAGCCTCATTTATCAAATCATTTGGTTTATTTAAACCTTTCTTAAATCTTGGAATAATTCCAAATTATTTTCTCTTCTACTAAGGAAAACATTTCAACATTATTTATTTAAATCTTTCATTTAAAACTCCTCTTAAATCTTGGGAAACACAAAGTCATCTTATTCAAAATCATGCTTAAACCTTTAATAAAGATTTTCTATTTCCAAATCCTCATTTAAATGGGTTAAAAATTATGTTATGTAAAACATCGTCACAACAAACCCAAAACCATTTTATTCAAATCCTTGCTTAACTCTTGGAAAACTCTTCACTTTTTACTTTGGAAAAATCTTTTTGGAGCATCCGGGCTTTCCTTTTGATTTGTTCCACCCCTCCACTAAAAGAAAAAACAAAGGCCAAGTAAATTCATTGCACTGGTTGCTCCATTCCTAACCTTAGTTGCACACCTTGTTTTACCGTTTAGATTTCACAAGCGGGACAAATGTACTAGTTGTTTCTACATACTCGGTTTGTTATTACATTCAAAGAAATAATTTCTGCTATATTGTTTAAGTGTTATAATAACCATTTATTTAAAATCTTTCTAAGTTAATTATGGAACTTCCAAATTGTCCTTAAAACACTCAGAAAAGTGCTTAAAACAGCTTATTTGATTAAAACAATTTTTTTTAATGTTTGAAAATTCTTATTTTCTAAATCAAATCTCTTTCAAACCATTTTAATAGATTTGTCAAATTTATTTCATATTTTTAGTCATATAAAAATATCATTTATAAAGAAACTCTTTTTTGGATTCCGAACTGCAAAATCGCGATGTTTTTAGAAAATTGTTTTGGATACATTTCAAAATCTACTTATCAAAATCTTGATTTTCTTTCTTTGTTGGAAAATTATGGATATAATAGCTCGAAAAATGCTTATCTCGAATAATTTCGAGCTACAATCTATTTTATACACTCGTTTGATTTTTATGGCGGGAAATCGCGAACTGTCGTTACACGACGCGCCTATTTTTGGCTTATTTTTTAATTTCTTTTCAAACTTCCTGGAAACACTTTTAAATGTTTATGAAAGATTTCTAAATCATTTATAATCATTTTGAACAATATTTTTCATATTTCAAATCCATTTTCCATTTCATTTCAAATTATAATATTATATTATTATAATATCATCTTCAACCTTATTAAATATTTTTAAATCATTAAGAGGCTAAATAACTTCATATACACATCCATATGGATTTATTTTTCATTAATTAATCATGGTTAATTTCTTAAACATATTTATTATGATTTCTTATAATTTATCACAACCAAGTTATCGACCACATCAACATATAATCAACCATAAAATCAACCAAGTTATCAAACATTCGAACAAATCATAAAGAGATTATATGGTCATATTATCATACCTAAAAATAGTTATAGAGATTATTTATTATTTAATAAACGTTGAGTACTCACCTTTAAATTAATTGATTCTTCCTACCAACATACTTATAAATCCACACTTCACTAAACTAACATGTACTTCACTAATACATCCATAAACAACTCCAGCACCTTTCCCATGCTTACGACTATCCTACCTCCTCCACTTTGCTCTCGGCCCAACCATCCTCCCACCTCCATAGCTCACGGCCGTAGCCTCTCCATGCTAATAATCATGGCCTAAGGACATTTAAAGAAGAGAAGAAGAAGAAGAGGTGAACTAAGAATAGGTTAGAGAGTAATTAGTGGATTCTCCTTAAGCACTCCACTATTTTAACCCTCCTACCTCTCTTAAAGAAAAGAAGCCATTAATCAGCAAAAGAAAGCTTAAAAATGAAGAAGAAGAAGAATGAGAAGAATGGATGAGTATTTATGGGAAAAGTAAGGAGCGGTGAATTACAAAATTAACCCTTTACAAAATTACCAAAATATCCTTACTTTATCTTGTTTTTTAATACTTACCATCACTTTGTCATATCACTACTTTATGTCTTAATCACTTAATGCATAAGGAAAATAAGTACAGATCTTATTTGATTTGACATGATTTTGTCCTTTTATGTTTACTTCTTCTTAATGATTTTCTAAAATTCTAGCCTTAATTAGCAAAAGTATACTTGATTAGTTAATTATTAATACTTAACATATTTAAAAATGTGTACATATATATGTACATAAAGATTCAACAACATTGCGGCAATTTTTATTTGATAAAATGTTGATTTTCGATAAAGTGTTTTACGATCACATTTTGACGTTTTTGTTAAACTATTTATTCATGTAAACCAAACTCAAAAATTAATTTAATATCATCTCTAGATAATTAAAACAAGTATACTTGGCTTATAAAATAATATAAAACATTATCGAAATCCATTTGCAAAATATGACATTAATTTTGTTAATGCACGACGAAATTTGTCAATCACTGTAACATGAGTATATATAAAAGTATCAAAATTTTATCAACCAATTATATAATACTTATGAAAGTAAATATTCATCCTTTAAAACAATTATTGGACTTTATATTCAATTTTTCGAAAACTGGTTTTGTCAATGTTATGGTAAAAGTCCAAAATCTTTATTCAATTCTAAAAGTAAGTTTAGCATTCTTATTTATTATATGAAATATGATTATTTAAGTTTGAAAAATATATATTTGAATATTTAATACATTAAATATTTATTTTCAAAGTGAAAAAATTACGGGTCGTTACAGACTTTCCCCATATTTCGTACCCGAAATTACCCCAAGACAAACCCCAACGGTATTTACCAAAAATATATATTTTTAATCTTAATTCTTTAGGATATACATAGACCATCCGTATGCAATATATGATTTGATCTCTTATTCGAATACACAACTTTTCTTCCAAATTAGTATCGATCCCACAATCCTCCAACGTAGACTCTAATCAGGCTTCTAGATCATAAATATTTGCTTTCGTTGCATAGCTCTCAACTATGATAGAAAACTCAAGTATCTAACCACAAACCCTCATTGTTCACCATCAAGAATCGAGTGATAAATCCGTTTTCAGATTGGTGAAAACACCTCAAAGTTCCGTACTTGGATCTTATATCAAATTTATGTAATGAAATGATCTGCATATAACATATATATTTATTAACTTCCAAAAAATTTCATAAAAACTTTTATCTAAAGTTCAAACATTTTATAAAAATGTTTTTTTATATAATCTCTTTAATTATTTATTTCCAAATATCTTTATTAAAGGAAAATATTCTAAAGGAATCATTTTGCACTCAATACTATCTTTATTATAAAAAATTATTTTTTATTCACAATCATTGTTACTTAGTATAGTTACTTTAATACTCATATTATTTATGAATCATTTCCTAAAACTATTACCTAAGTTTATTATATCTTACAACTTATACAAATCAATCACTTTTAAGTCCAAATTCTTAATTTATGCTTGAAAACATTTTATAGGTTATAATTATCTTTTTAAAGAGTCATTATTTTACTTAAGTGTATAAATAGTTCGTGACCTAAATCTATATTTGTATGATATACCTTTACATCTTGAGAGTATATACAAATCCTAAATTTCAAATTTATTTTACTTAAATCCATTTTGTTTAACAAATTTAAACTTGTTGTAATTTAGTATTATCTTCAATTCATAAGTTATACAACTTATTTCTTATTAATACTATTATTATTTTTCTAGCTTTGAAAAACAAATTTTAAAACTATCCATATTTTTGAATCATCAAATTCTTAGCTTTTAAATCCTTTTAATCTATAAATAATATTTATAAATTATACTTATCTAATTTCATATACTTAACATATTTCACAATCTTTTATTAAAACTTTTCATCAATCTTTTAGCACTGAGTTAGGTATGAGTGGGAAATTTCGATAGTCCAAAATAATCAAAAATTCTGCCCTATCTTATTAATTGGTGATCCCAATTTATCTTTGGTTTAAACACATTATAAATATTACTAATCAATTTATCAATTAATGATTCACATTATCTCTTTAACTTAAGAAAATTATATAGATCGAGTAACTTCAAAACTATACCAAGGAACTGGGTACTAACAATACTATCACATATCCCTTTAACAAGAAGAGTAATCCTTAAGAGAAGTGTTTACTATCCGAACACATCTCTTTCCCATTTTTAGTTTATTTTCGAGCCACTCAAACTAGTTACAATAAAATACATCTTTTTATTGAAATAATACCATTATTATTTTCAATATCCTTTAGATATTACTTTGTTTATAAAATTTGTTTTGTAAATTCATCTTATATTTACTTACTTTCTTTTAATCACCTTTAAATTTTCATATCTTCCGTATCTACCTTAAATAAAATTATCTTATCTTTGTAAAATACCTCCTTTTTTTTATAAGACATGCTCATTCATTTATCTTAACACAGTATTATTATCAAACATCTTATAGTTAAATCATGAAACTTAATTCACAAGGTGTTTGTTTAATCAATGGACGATAATACTTAAAGGTTATCATTCCCCTAATTACAAGATAACACACTATTATTAACTATACCATTTTCGAAAGTTATTCTTTATAAATAATAGATAAACTTACTTAAATTTATTTCATTTATCCAAAATTTTCAAAATCAGTGTGTCGGTTCGCCTTGTTTAAATTTTTAGGAACCCGCATCGATAATGGTGATCAGGCACAGCAATCAAGATTCATAAATCACTTAGCAGATAAATCAACACAAAATATTTTATTAGTTTAACAAATATGCGTTCATATATAATACACTCAAACTAATTCTAGGGTGTTACTAACCCTATCTATAATGAGTTACTCGTCCTAGGGTACTACTAACCCTATCTCTGACGAGTCTTACCCTAACAAAGCCTAGGTGTTTGCTCAACCTAAGCGCTATACCAAATGTAACGACCCATTTTTTCATACCCTTTGAATTGACAATAAACCACACTAGTCCAACTCAAATTGCACGAAAAAGTAGATCATTAATGGTAGAAAGAAAAATAATGATAGAAAGGAATAGAAAAATAGAATCTCACACAAATGGAGTAACATATATTATTTCAACAATAATCTTTACAATGGATAATTTTAAAACATATATTAGAGTCTAACCTAGATTCAGCCTGAACAGTTATAATACTTGCCCTTACAAATGCTGACAAAAAAATGCAATGGATGTAGTGGATAATAGAATACGTCCATATTATGATGAAGATCTCCAGCTCTCCTCTGAAAACTCCATGCGCCTTCGACCAATCCTAAAACTGCTCAGATCTGACCCGAGTATTAAAAATACCCGGATCAGGCTTGATAAACCAGCGTGAGATACTCAAAATTTTAAATGTGTAGCTCATGACGATGTTATCAAAACCTTTGAAAAGAAGGGTGTCTCATAAGACCATGCCCACATATAAATACCGAAGGATTTTTACCTTATGATAACTAAAACATGTTTATTATCAAAATAATTTGATATTATCTTTAATAACATTCTTTTGGAAAACATCATTCAAATAAACTTATTCAAAATAAGTATCAATACCCGAACTAAGTGTAACGACGCGTAATTTTACCACTTTGAAAATAAAATATTTAATGTATTTAAATATTCAAATATAGATTTTCTAACTTAAATAATCATTTTTTATATAATAAATAAGAATGGCGAATTTATTTTTAGAATTGAATAAAGATTTTGGACTTTTACCGTTACAT
Source organism: Allium cepa (assembly GCA_030765085.1). Taxonomy (NCBI): domain Eukaryota; kingdom Viridiplantae; phylum Streptophyta; class Magnoliopsida; order Asparagales; family Amaryllidaceae; genus Allium; species Allium cepa. Next base: position 1,029,637,020 of record CM060929.1, read on the forward strand.
TGACAAAATTGACAAAAGCCAGTTTTCGATAAAATTGAATATACAGTCCAATAATCATTTTAAAGGATAAATAATTGATTTTAAAATCATTATATGATCTGCTGTTAAATTTTGGTAACTAAATATATACTTATGTTAAAATGATTGACAAATTTCTTCGCGCGTTAACAAAATCAATGTCGTATATTTGCAAATGAATTTTGATATTATTTTATATATTTTATAAGTTAGATACACTCATTTTAATTATTCAAAATAAGAAATTTATTTCTAAAGTTTGGTTTACATTAAAAATAGTTTAATAAAAACATCAAAATGTGACCGTAAAACATTTGTCGAAAATCAATGTTTCATCGAATTAAAGTTGCCGCAATGTTGTTGCACCTTTATGTGCATACACAAGTACACATTTTTAAGTATGTTATGTATTAACAATTAACTAATCAAGTTTACTTTTGCTAATTAAGATTATAAAATACTAGAATATCATTAGTAAAAAGTAAGCACAAAATGACAAAAGTGTCAAATCAAATCTGAATAAAATCTTACTTTATTTTACTTAATTCTTAAGTGACTAAGAAATAAAGACCGATGTGAAATAGTGATGGTAAGTGTTCAAATAAAATGAGATTATTTTAAGTTGAAGCAAGGGTATTTTGGTCTTTTCACATAATAATATTTTATTCCAAATTTTGTCTATAAATAGCAACCCACTTTCTTCACTTTTTATACACTTCTTCTTCTCCATTTTCAAGCTACTTCTCTCCACTTTCATGGCTTTCATCCTTAGGAAAATAATGAAAAATATTAAAAAAAGAAAAAAGTAAAGTAAAATATAATATTCCACCTCAAAAACAAGTGCAAACTCCTCCTCTCCACCTCCTAAACTCATGACCACCACCTCCGCAAGCCAAGGCCGAGCTCCTCCAACCTCCCAAGTCAAGGCTGAACTTAAGTGAAGAAAGAAGGAAGTTCAGGAAACACCGAAGCAAGTAAAAGAGAAGGAAGTACTGCTGAAATCAAAAGAGAAGTCTACGAAAAAGTTTGGTGGAGTGGAGCCAAAGGTGAGTACTAATTGTTTACTAAATAATAAATAATATCTATAACTATTTTATGTATGATAATATGACCTTTTAATCTCTTAATGATTTGTATGAATGGTTGATAATTTGAATGATTTTATTGTTGATTACATGGATGTTGATATGGTTGATAACTTGGTTGTGATAAATTATGAGAAATCATAAATAAAATGGTTAATTAATAGAAATGAATGTATATAATATGTGTATGGAGTTTATTTAGCTTCTTAATGGTTTTGAAAATATAAAAAAGGTTGAAAATGAATATTATAATAATATAATATTATGAAGTGATTTAAAAGTGAAAAGGAAATTTTATATGGAAAAATATTAGTGTAAATGTTTAAAAATGATTTATAAAGGTTTTATAAGCATACGAAAGTGTTTTGGTGAAGTTTGAAAGGTAAATGAAAATTTAGTCAAAAACAGACACGCCGCGTAATGGTAGTTCACGATTTCACGTCACAAAGGTCAAAGAAGTGTACAGAATGGAATTTAGCTTGGAATTCTTTGATATATGAATTTTTCGAACTATTATATCCATAGTTTTCCGACGAAGGAAGAAAATCGAGATTTTGATAAGTAGATTTTGAAATATGAGTAAAACAAGTTTTCGAAAAATCCTGAATTTGCAATTCGGAATCCAAAACTGGGTCTCTTTGGAAATGATGTTTTAAATTGTTTAAAAATGCGAAATAAATCTTATAAATCTTTCAAAATGTTTTAAAAGTGATTCGACTAGTAAAAACAAATTTTCAAATAATAGAAAGTCGTTTTGATCAATATAGCTTAAAAAGCCCTTTCCACAACACTTACCCACAGCACTTTTCCATAACTTTTGAAATATGGTGTTAAACTTAACGATTCTTTTCTAATTATTTTATAAATTTTTTTAAACGATTAATAAAGTATTTTGAAGTTAATTTGAAGGATTTATGAAATGGTTAAATAAATTAATAATTATTTTAAATAAGGACTTAGAGGTTTTATTTCTAAAAATGAAAGGATTATGTAGATACGACTAGTACATTTTTCATGCTTGTGAGATCTAAACGATTAAACAAGATGTGTAACTAAGGTTAGGAATGGAGCAACCAGTGCCCTAAACATACCTGACCTTTGTTTTCTCTTTTAGACGAGAGGTGGAACAGATCGAAGGGAAAGTCAGAATGCTCTAAAATTAATGTTATTCCAATATGAGATTTAAATAAACGATTTGGAATTATTTTAATTCCAATACTTGAAATTAATTGTTTTGGTTTTGTAGTAAACTATGGCTTAAATAACATCGTCTTGACCCATTTAAAAGTTATGCTTTGGAAATAAGAAATCTTTGATTAAGATTTAATAAATGATTTAGAAATGTTTACTTAGAAAAAGGGTGAAATGATTTAGAATTATTCCAAGATTCAAAAGGGTTTTAAAAAAATAGAAAATCCTTATTAAAGAGAAAAAACAGTTTTTCTCTCCCATGGCGGAGAGAAAAAGGCGATCTGATTTTCAACATCGGGATTTTGCTTCCTTCTAATTTTCTATGCCTAAAGCAATTTTTCTTGTTTCAAATCCAAACTCCAGTTTTCAACGTCATTATCCAAATCGAGACTCGGTGTTTGGGAGGAAACAACAACCAAACCAATTCAACTGCCGATCATCTTTTAGGATCTATGATTTATCTTGTTTGTCGATTTTGAGGATTTTAAATTCTACCAGCCCTCTTGAGATCCAACAACCTGTTCTTTTAAGGGTATGTTTTATATTGTTTTCAGAATCTATTTATGATGATTCTTGATAAATCTAATCCACGACTGTCGATTTACTTATTCGAACGAGTAGGTTGAGATTAGGCCACAGGAAGGCGGTTGTTCAGATTTGGATGAATAGGCTGACTTAAACTATTTTTTGACACCGCTTTGTCCTTTTTATCATCGGTTTCGATTTATGGATTTATAGTTGTACTGTTGTTTAGACCAAGATTGTCGTAGTAGTTATTTGGAACAATTTGTTTTGAGTTTTAAAGGTTGTATTCTTCCAAGCCACGAAATCTTGAGCACTTTAATCAAATTTTGGTGGTTGAGTATCAGTTAGAATATGGCAAATCATTTGCCTCGGATTCATGGCTCTTAGATCTGGAGAGGTTCAAGGCCAACTAAAACGCATTAAGTCTTTTATCATTGAGTCGATCTGATATTCTAATTCATCATAAAGGACATTAATGTTTTTAGATTTTGTTGAGTTTGGAATGAGTATCAGTGGATAAGGTATGTGATTACAGTTCATATATACTGCGTTTTTATTTGGTCATCTTAGTATCAGTTTCGACTGTAGTATATATGATCTATCAACTGTGAATACCAAAGGGAAATTATGAAAGCCCACGGTGTTTAAACGCTCTGTTTCTTTGGGCGTGGTAGATTCTTTAACAGGCACAACAACTTCGACTTTATAGTGCCTAGTGCTTCATAATATGTTCGTACATCTGGAATAGTGGATCGATTATTATGTATGCGATGGTATTAGAGTCATGGGTTTGCAAACTATTTGTTCCTGGATGGCATTTCGAATTCGAGTTTTTGAGATATGTAGTTTAAAGTACATTCATACCTACACTGCATGAAAATTTATGAATTGTGTTTCTTCTGCATTTATGGAATCAAACCAACGGTTGGTATATCGAAGGAGTTGGGGTTGGCTAATAATTTTAGTGGTGCGGCTCTTTAAGTTTATTAGAGATGGGATATCTTGAGAACATGATATATAGGAAATGTACACACGAGATAAAGGGCAGGACTTAGATTATTTGTTTTTGATTGTGATATGTACTTTTATGTACAGTGTATCTGTATAGCTAAATTAGGCTTTTAGTAATTGGGATGAATTGGGTAGACTGGCAGATATAAGGATTTGTGATTGTATGCATTGTGTACTCTTGCTACATTGTACTAATGCATGTATAATATTGTTATTAATAAAGGAATCCATTTTTCAAAAAAAGGGTTTAAAATTAACCAAATGATTCGATAAGTAAGGCTTAATGATTGCATATACTGTTTGGTAGATAAAGGAATAATTCAAGGAATATATCTTTAAAATTAATATATCTCTAAGAGATATCTATGAATGAATAAAAAGTTGAATTAAATTGATTAATGATTGATAATCACATATGAACTTAACATCTTTTAAATTAATTATTGGTTTGGAGGAACGGGGTCGGATCTGGGGTATTTCCTATCCGAAAACCACTCCGAACCAATGTATACGTTCGGAAGTGAAGACCTAATGATGATGATGATTTTTGAAGACGATGATCTTTATGATGAAGGGATGCTTTCCTACAAGTCCTTGGAGGTGAAATTTACCACATCACATATTTATAGTGGCAGTAGTGCTCTATTATGAAAATTTTCGATTGCAAGGACTAATCGCTACTAATCCTAGGGGTAATTGCCGACAGGATGTGGTAGGAGGAGTCCCTTCAGTTTCGTTCAGTCCTACAATGAACTTGTATGGATGGGTGTCTGCCATTGCATTCTTGAAATTTCATCGTTGACTTTTACAAATGTACATCTTCTTGGTGGCGGAGAAGACAACTTCACTTAGCTTAAAACCCTTCTTTGAGACGTATGAGCTCAGAGGTTGTATGTTCGTGAAAGTCAATAGTGATCAAAGGAATGGCAATATGGCATTCAAAGTGGATGTTGTGATGATCAAAGCGTGGCTTTGCGGAAAGCAAAGTGTGGCTTTGTTGAGCATAGCCTCACAAGCCTTACACTCCAGGAATGGTACGGGATACTCTATAGTCTGAAGGACATATTTCAGGATATTGGTTATGAGGAATTAAAGGCATATGTTAGCTTAGGATGATGAAATGGAAAGCTATGGAGGCTGACGGAGATCATATAAAGCCACCGAGTAATATGATGTTCCATAATAGTGTAGCGGTATAGTTCAGAGGCTAACGAAGATCGTGTAAAGCCACTAGAGTGATCTATAAATATTATACGTGGATTTCGAGTCTGAATGGTCACTAGTTCCCAATCATGTTGGAAATTCAATTCCAGTATGTTGCCTTTACAGTTTTGATTGTAGTCCCAAAATAACTGCAATGACTTGCAAACATTTTAGCTACCCCTTTTGGTATCACATATTCCATCTGGTATATTCCGTGGATCTAGTCCGGATATATTCCCTTAGACTTAGTCCGGGTGTTGATACCTTGTTTTGAATAAGTACATTTGAAAGATGTTTTCCAAAAGAATGTCATTAAAGATAATATCAAATTATTTTGGTAATAAAAGTGTTTTGGTTATCATAAGATACAAACCCATCTGTATTTAAGTGTGGGCTTGGTCTTATGAGACACTCTTCTTTTCAAAAGTGTTGATAACATCGTCATAAGCTATACATTTAAAATTTCGAGGATCTCGTGCTAGTTTATCAAGCCTGATGTGGGTATTTTTAATACTCAAGCTAGATCCAAGTAGTTTCAAGATTAGCTAAAGACGCTTGGAGTTTCCAACTAGTTTCAGGATTAGCTGAGGACGCTTAGGGTTTCCAGAGGAGAGCTGGAGATCTTCATCATCGTATGGACGTGTTCTATTATCCACTGCATCTATTGCATTTGTTTTGTTATTTGTCAGCATTTGTATGGGCAAGTGTTATAACTGTCCATGCTGAATCTAGCTTAGGCTCTAATATATGTTTTAAAATTTTCCATTGTAAAGATTTTATATTGAAATAATATATGTTATTCCATTCGTGTGAGATTTTGTTTTATCTTTATTTTCTTTTTCCCCTGACAATCGGACTTTTCGGCACTTGGATTTGCGGTACGTAAATACATGGGATGTATACGTGTTAATTTTTTAGGGTTGAAAAGCCCGGTTGTTAAATTTGGTATCAGAGCTTTTGGTTAAGAGAACACCTAGGTTTTGTTGGGATAAAACTCATTATAGACAGGGAAAGTAATACCTTGGAATAAGGGACTCGCTAGAGATAGGGTTAGTAACACCCTAGAATGAGTTTTGAGAGTACTATATATATAAGCGTGTATTTTTATTTGATATAAAAAAATTGTGTTGATTTATCTACTGAGTGGTTTATGGATCCTGATCGATGCGCTTGATCACCGTTATCGATTAAGGTTCCTAATCATTTGAACAAGGCGAACCGACACACTGATTTTGAAAATTTTGAGTAAAAGAAATAAATTTACCTAAGCCTATGTATTATTTATAAAGAAATAAATTTCGAGAATGGTACAGTTATTAATAATGTGTTTAGCTTGTAATCAAGGGAATGATAACCTTTAAGTATTATCATTCGTTGATTTAACAAACACCTTGTGAATTAAGTTTCATGATTTGACTATAAGATGTTTGATAATAATACTGGGTTAAGATAAATGAATTAATATAGGATAATAAATGAGCATGTCTTATAAAGAAAGGGAGGTATTTTACAAAGATAAGATAATTTTATAAAAGGTTCTTCCATCTCGACTAGACTATAACTTTATCTTTGGATCATTTGTCTTCGGATCATAATATGTCACACGATGGAGTAACGGCTTCAGAACCGTAGGAAAGTGAAAGTGGAGTGTGGCCTGTCATGGACTTCGGGTTGTTCGATAAGCCCATAGGGCCATGGTGAGTTCATCGACCCATTAGCCCCCGGCCTTATCCAATCGTTTTTTCAGAATGGACTTTATAACTTTATTAATGGCTTCAACCTGCCCATTTGCTTAAGGATGTGCAACTGTAGAGAACTTCTTCTGGATGTGGAATCGTTGACAGAAATTATTAAATTCAACACTATCGAATTGGGCTTCGTTGTCAGTGATGATGGTTTGTGGGAGATCAAATCGACAAATAATGTAGCGTACAACAAAGTTGATCACTTTCTTTGTTGTGATGGTAGCAAGGGGGTTAGCTTTCGCCCATTTGGTAAAGTAATCAACTGCAACGATGGTGTATTTCGCACCACCTTTGGCTAGAGTTAGAGAAACAATAATGTCAATGCCCCATACTACAAATGGTCATGGACTGACCATCTGAGCTATTTCAGTAGGCGGGGATCTTGGAATCCGAGCACGTTTTTGACATCTATCACATTTTGTGGTGTACTCTGATGCATCGCGATTTACAGTCGGCCAATAGTATCTAAATCAGAGCACTTTCTTGGCAAGAGCGTGCCCCTTGGTGTAATCGTCGCATTCTCCTTCATGTACATCATGCAATACTCGTTTGATTTCATCATGGGTGATACACCGGAGTAAAGGAACAGAGTACCCTCTTCTATACATGACTCCATTTTGAATAGTGAACTACAAATCCTTTCGAAGAACTTGTCTTTTTTTGCTCCTACGCTCTGGCAGGGTCCCATGCTCGAGATATTTTCTGAACAGAGTCATCAGTGACTCCTTATCGGAAGTGACTTCAAACACCTAATTTGTTTCCATCTGATCGATGCGAGAGGAAAATAATATCTTCACGGGAACGATTCCCATTTGTTGTGCCTTACCTGTGCTGGCTAACTTTGCTAAGAAATCAGCTTTCGGATTGCGTTCTCGGGGTATGCAATAGGTGGCATGATAATCGAACTGATCCAATATTTCCCGAACTCGTGCAAGATAAGCAGCTAGTCTTCAATCTTTGGCCTGGTACTCTCCCTGAACTTGACACACGACCAATTGTGAATCACAATAAATCTGCACAGCAAAAATTCTTAAATCCCCAGGAAGTCTCAATCCAACGAGCTAGGCTTCATATTCGACCTCGTTGTTAGTTGCACGGAAATCGAACTTTAAGGCATAGCATATAGATCGGCTTACAGGAGTTTCAAATACAACTCCGATGCTTGAGCAGCGGTCATTTGATGCACCATCAGTATGTAGCTTCCATACATATTTAGAAGATTCACTGGTTTCGGGAAACTCCTCGGGAATAGTGAATTCAGCGATGAAATCTGCTAGGACTTGTCCTTGAATGGCTCGCCTTGGTGTGTAAGTGAAGTCGAACTAATTCAGCTTGATATTACACTTGAGTAACCTATCAGACGTCTCAGGCCGCATAAGGACCAGTCGTAATGGCTGGTCAGTGTAGACGGTGATAGGATGAGCCTGGAAATACGGACGAAGCTTCCTTGAGGCAATGACAAGACAATAGGCCAGCTTTTCTAGCTTCGGATAATTTCTCTTTGCTTCAGTTAGTCGTTTGCTAATGTAATATACTGGCCGTTGTATCTGATCTTCCTCCCGAATTAGAGCAGCACTAATTGCATTTTCTAACACCGCCAAATAGATGTACAATCTCTCGTGATCAATAAGCTTTGACACAATGGGTGGTGAGAACAGGTGTTGAACCAGTGCTCGTAATGCGCCCTCGCACTCTGTAGTTCATTCAAAATTTAATTTCCCTTTCTTGGTCAGATTGAAGAAGGGAACACACTTGTCGGTGGATTTTGAAATGAACCTGCTCAGTGCTGCTACTTTTCCGTTGAGGCTCTGAACCTGCTTTATAGTCCTCGGAGTATCAAAACTTATGTTTGCCCAAATCTTCTAGGAATTGGCTTCAATTCCTCGAGCATTGACGATAAATCCAAGGAATTTTTCAAATACGACCCCAAAGTGGCATTTCAACGGGTTGAGTTTCATTCTATATTCTCGGAGGATGTTGAACATTGATTCCAGGTCTTTGATACGATTAATGGAGAACCATGACTTCACAAGCATGTCGTCCACATATACCTCCATGGTTTTTCCAATCTGGTTGGCGAACATTCGGTTAACTAACCATTGGTAGGTTGCCCTGGCGTTCTTGAGTCCAAAGGGCATGCCTTTGTAGCAGTAAAGTCCCAGATCGGTGATGAAGCTGGTATGCTCCTGATCAAACAAGTGCATGGGTATCTGATTATTGCCAAAATACGCATCCATGAAGGATAAGATTTCATGTCCAGCCATTGAGTCTATGAGCTGATTAATTCGAGGAAGTGGAAAACTGTCTTTAAGGCAAGCTTTACTCAAGTCTGAGTAATCAATGCATGGTCACCATTTCCCATTAGGTTTTCTGAAAAGTACGGGATTGAACACCCATTCTGAATATAATGCGTATTGGATAATCCCTTTCGACTTGAGTTTATCTACCTCTTCCTTAAGGACGGCAGATTTCTTTAGATCCATACCATGCTTTTTTTTTGCTTCATCGGGACATGCCGCAGGTCAATATTTAATGTGTGCTCGTGATGTCCTTGGAGATCCACGCATGTCAAAATGCGTCCAAGCAAACACATCGAGGTTTTCCTGGAGAAATTCAACCGATTCCTCCTGCATCCATTGGCTTAGCTGAGATCCAATCTTTATCATTTTAGAATCGCCATTATCGTCGATCGGAACATCAATTGTCGGCTCGGTCAGGGAAGCTTGAATGTCTTTACTTTTTTCTTTACTTTCGGTATCTCTCAGGTCAAGATACCTTGAGAATTGGTTGGGGTGCCCGAGCCTCAGCCCAGCGTTAACTGTCAATTCTTAACAAAGCGGATGTAGAGAGATTCCTTTACGCCCTTTCCTTGTTCTTTTCGCTACACCTCTCGCAGCTCAGCAACATAACAGGCTCGTCCAACAGCTTGGTCTCCCTGAATGACTCCAACACCATTGTCGGTAGGGAATTTTAAAGTCAGACACTAATGGGCAATGGCAGCCCTGAACTCAGCTAGGGCCGGTCGGCCCAAGAAAGCATTGTATGTTGAGTATATATCCAATACGACAAACGGTAATATCCAAACTCTCCAGCATTCGCCAATTTCCAATTTCACTGGTGGCTCCACAATCCCAGTGGGTATTGTCATACTTCCATTGAAGCCACGAATGCGAGATTGACAAGGCTTCAAATCCTTTGCTTCCATCTTCATATGATCATAGGCTCGCTTAAACAATATGTTCACTGAATTCCCATTGTCTACCATGATCCTCTTAATCCAACAGGACCCATTTGAGCTGAAATGTCAAGTGGATCAGTGGTTGGGGCTTCGACTCTGTCGTCATCCCTGCTCCGAAATACGATATCGTTTGCCATCGTCTTCTGTTGCTTAGCCGGAGCCCCGTCTTCCAAATTACTACAACATTCAAAGCTCGCATTCCTAATAGAACTGGCATACGACTCCATTTTCTTCCTGCTTCGATCTGCTGGATGAGGACCACCACTAATAGTGTTAATTGCTAGCCTTCCACCAATAAGAGTGGGTTCCTTCGGTCTCGCCTGATTAAGTATTTGGTTTTGATTCGATGGGCCCACATCTCCTCACTATGGCACCTAAACAAACTGCTCCAACTTTCTCTCTCGAATCAACTTCTCAATAATATCCTGCAAATGACGACACTCATTTGTGTTGTGGCCATAACTATCGTGAAATCTGCAAAAGTTTCCTGTCTGAATCTATTTTTCCGATGATTGCTACGGAGCAAGTTTCTTATATTGGATAGCATTGCAGGTTTGCAAGTACACATTTTCCAAAGATGTATATAATGGAGTACAATTGTCAAACATAGGAGCCCTACGTCGTGGCCCACGGTTCTGATCCCATTTCTTATTTTGATTTTCATTGTCTATCTGTTGATTTTGTTTATTCTGTATGTTCAATTGCACCTTTTCGGAATTCTCCCTGGTTTGTTTAACAACAATGTTGATTTGGATTCCTTTCACACTAGACCCTGCGTCATCCTTTTTCTTAGACATTTTCGCATTCTCCCTTCTCAAGAACTGGGTTGCCTTGGAATAGAAATGGTCTAATGACGTAGAAGGTTTTCCGGCCAACCATTTTCCAAATTCGGAATCGGGATCGATTTCCTTAGTCAGTGCCATCAGAATTGAGTTGTCATTAGGATTACTAATCTTAGTGCATGCAGCGTGAAACCTCTCCGAATAACGTCTGAGTGTCTCTCTGGGAGCTTTAGTGACACTAGACAAAGTGTTAACATCTTCTGGCCTTGTTACATGAATGCGAAATTGTTCAACAAACTTCGTTGCCAACTGGTCAAAACATGAAATAGATCGAAGGGGTAAACGAGTAAACCACATAGTCGCTATGCTCCGTAGAGAGATCGGGAAACTTCGGCATTTGACCGCATCATCGGCTCGTGCGGTATTCATTAAGCATTCGTACTTTAAAATGTGCTGGTTAGGATCATGGCTCCCTTTATAAATGGGTAGAGTTGGCATTCTGAATCGCTGAGGCGGTTCAGCATAGAGAATATCATCAGTGAAAGGGGTATGACTCTAGGAGATTACCTAGACATCATTGGTGAGGTCTTGACTTTTGTGGATCATTTGACGGATCATTGTCGGGATATCCAGCATTTGGACGTTCTAGGCATGTTGAGCCAAGATGTGGTCGAGTTCCACAATGCAAGGATGGGCTAATCGCGATCGACGATCCATATCTCACGTCGTTGGTTCTAGGTCTTCAGAAATATAATGCTCGGGAGTATAATTGCATTGACGGTGGGTCGGATCCGTTCGGTTTCGAGCATCAACTCCCAATTCCATAGTGGCGGTAGCAGGGTGGTTGTCAGTAGTGTGATAAGGAACAGTGCCACCTTGGGAGGTGGGTCCGGTCTGATGATTGGTTAACGGACCAACTCTCGGTTGCCCAAGAATCAATGTGCGTTGTTGTCCAGTAGCTTGTGCATAGCTTCCATCTAGCCATGGGCGCGTGGATCGGTGATTGTAGTCAGAAGAGACTGAACTCTCAATGGATGAATAGGAAGCCTAAACCCTTCTGGATGTCCTTCGCCTTTCATGATTCAGTCGATTGGTCAATTTCGCGTTAGCATGGAGTTGTTGAGTAAGCTGTTGGAGGCTTTACGTCAACTCTTGCATTAGCAGCTGAAACTCTTCCCTGGTGACTGGGCCTTGCGGATCTGAGGGTCTGGCAGCATTCTGGTCAGTAGAAGGAAGTTGCACGGGGTTTTGTCTATCCCGTCCTTCTAGATCTACAACTGTTGAAGTAGTCCTAGTGTTGACCATGGTGGATAGTGAAGCTCCCTCCTAGACTTGGCATAAATCTATATAGGATGGAAGAACTTCTGAACTTGAAATCTGGATCTTCTCCCTAGATTCTTGCAATCCAATATCGGTAGTAGATCTAATGAGTAGGGAAAAAACTGAGATTTTTCAATATAAGCGCCAAAGTATTTGTACCAAAATTAAACACAACACTCTTCGGATGTGTTTGAAGAGATAAAATGAAGAATTTAAATGTAAAAGGAGGTGGATCTTACAAACACACCAATCAACATATAAGAAAATGCACAGAAAACACACGGATTTAGAGTGATTCGGCATATGGCCTACGTCCACTATGAAATGACAGACTTTTATTGACTTTTGCTTGCTGATTATAATAAATTACAATAGTACAACTCAAGTACAATAGTAGTTTCGGTAGAGTCTAGACGTAGAAGATCCAAAAGTCCATTTTCTAAAGGCATTGGGCTGCTGTTCATAGGCATAGGCTGGAAAAATCTGACTTAGACCTCGGAAGACCTCTTGTCTCATGTGGGTGGGCCCACGTGATTGATCCCTAGTTGTTTGGACTCGATCCATGATCGACACAAACGAATTCGTATCGATCATGATTTAGCCCAATCGAGTCGAGATCGATCATGAATATTCTCATGTTGCATGCAAGCTCCATTGAAAATTTGGTAGCATTTGAACTTGTAGATTTTGAGTTGTGGTCGATGCAAATTTGAGTTTGTTGAAAGCTGCCGAGTTCGCATCGCTTCTGTTCGCATCACTTCTAGGCACGTGCTAACTAATGACGTGGCGCTATCTTTTAGGATCGATCCACTTTTCATGCCGAGTGATCGAGTCAACCATCTTTACGTGTTCTCTTCGTATTGCTTTCATTCAGTTGATTCCTATCCAGTCATTCGTGTCCATTGATATGGCTTGGTTTGTGTCCATTGATATGGCTTGGTTCGTATCCATTAATTGCTACGTTGTTCGTTCGATGACTGTTGCTCCATTTCGTATCGATCATCGAGGGTGTCATTCGTATCGGTCCATCTTGTATTATTCACATCGACTGCTGGTCGATCGATACGAATAGGGCGCATCGGTGGATCGATAGGAAACGATGGGTTTTTATGGTTTTGATGGATACGAAATAGACGTAGGTGGATCAATCGATACGAACAAGTTGGGGATGATGGATGCGAAGTAATATGAGAATGGATGGATACAAAGTGGAACATACCTGATGGATTTGAAATAACGGATGTTTAGTGGATACGATTGAGTTTCCCTGGATGGATACGGATGAAAGCGATACGAAGGTGGTGGAATGATGGATACTAAGGAGTTAATTTTCTTGGTTTGCATCGATCATACCTTGAGCATACGAACTTCGATTGACTTAAAATTTGAAATGCCGGCTTCCATGGCTTTGCTCGTCGTGTGATGTTAATTGTAGCTCGATCCGGACTTAGGCAAAATTTACCAGCATCCATAGCGAACCTGTGTATAGCCGTTTTCTTTTTGGTTAGGGGGGGGGGGGGGGGGGATGGACTATATTTGGTTTCTAGTCAATTCCTTGGTGTCACGACCTTGCCAAAAGGCAGGATAACATAATGTGCTCTTATGTATATTATTAATTAAATAATATTTAATTAATTTTAATTTTTATTAATTAAATTAATGTGCTCTTGTGTATTGCCATTTTGGAAAATTGTATATTATGTTGAAGAGAAAAATCCTAGCAACCGAATAATGGCTGCCTTTAAAAGCTCAAGGCCTTCCTCCATTCCAACCGCCACCTTTCATTCCCCCTACTTCGCCTGATCTGACTATGTCACCTCTGCCACAAGCTATGGATGGAGATGGCTTCATCCCTGTTGTGCAAAGCCCACCCAAATAAGCCAGGTCCAACTTAAACATGTCAAAGAATACAATCCCTCCCCAGGCTCTACAAAGGAGAATTTTGCAAAATCCTCCCAACTCTAATAACAACTTGAACGAATCAGTTGGATTCCCCAACCACTTCTCACGTCAGCCCTGGGCTAGCTCCCCAACCCCCTCAAGTCCACCCATAGTCAGAGCAACAATTAAGACACACAACATAATCCATGACAAACCATTACTAGAAGTTAGAACATGGAAAGCCATTGTTACATAGGATTTGGCTACAACTCGGCTATCTAAGGAAATGATAGGAAACTCTTGATGATGAAGAGATGGTCACTAAAACTCGGCTATCTAAGGAAATGATATCATCCATTCCGATATGGGTATGATTTCTAGGTCTTAAGCTGGAATTCTGATCAGAAGTGGGTATAAATAGAATTGCCTCAGTTTTGGGCAATCCATAAAAATGGATCACTACACTAATGCTATGATTAAAATTTTGCATGCGTGGGTTTTGATAGAAATCACTAATGAATTCAATTTCTCAAGTTCATTCAAAATGGTGAATGCAAATAATGACTTCTAAACACAACCCGTTGAATATGAACGTAGACCCATCTATGTCCACATTGTTATTGTTTTGGCCATCCATTGATGTTGTGTATGTTTGAAAAGAAGTATGTTGCCAAAACCACAACATAACAAAACGATACAATAAATAACAGGGTATCTAGGGTGGAAGATATTTTAGAAACCACACAACGAAATCCATAAAACTTTATAATGTAATAAGTTGTACTAACGGATTTCAACAGAAGCATATCCATAATGCAATTAGCGAAAATGCAACAAGACAGATTACTGCAGTTAAGAAACTAAATGCTTGGGTGGTTATTATTGTATGAGATCAACATAATGAAAAAGACATGAATTTGGAGTGTTTTGAAACACAATCAATCGTAGAAACTCAATCACAAGCAAGCTCAAACATAATGCAACAACAACAAGGTCAAGTAAAAACAAACATTACAGTCAATGTCCTAGTTCAGATTTCAAGAAAATATCCCCTTCAAAAATATAGAAAATACTTACATGTATACAAAGCATAACAATTCTACACAAGCAGACTCAATTATGCTTAAGGAGACCGATCAGATATGGCTACAACTGAAGATAAAGAGCAGATTCTCTACATAGTAGATAATAGCTAAGTAACCAAGGTAGAGAACAGTATAGGCTCCCACATCAGGTCCAAACGAATCAGAATGCAAAGGCAGGTAGATGTAATTTTTGAATTCACTACAATGCATCCAGTTGAAGCGATCGATAACCCTGGATGGCAAAACATTATCACTCGTTTGAAATCAGAAGGAAAACAATGAAGTGAACTAAGTCTATTGTGAGTGCCCCTCCCCCGTGTGAAACGTGGGAATGACTTTGCTGCTAATGCTCAATTAATATGATTATTTGGAATGTAAGGAGATTAAATTCTCCCTCTAGATAGCTAGGTGTAGCTAATATGATAAATTAGATTCAGTCTTTATTAATTGGGTTATTAGAGAATAAATTCCCAGAAAATGAAATAAATGACGAACTTAGATGTTTTAGCAAGGGTTGGGACTTTACATTTAATAAGGACAATTAAAACAAGAGTGGAATATTGATATGTGGGATGCTAACATGTTCAATATTTTGGTAATCCATACAAATGAGAAACATATCACGTTTTTAATGCAGAATAAATTGGGTATGGAATTCTATTGTACTTTCGTCTATGCACATAATCAACCACAAAGGCAAATGGGGCTATGGGATTACATTAAAACACATGTTAATACTTTTAGACTTCCTTGGGTGTTAGTAGGTGATTTTAATGCTATTTTATCATGTCAGGACAAAATTAAAAATAGTAGCTACTGCATATCCTCATACATTGAACTTGTTGAATCTATAAGAAGCAACAAAGCTGTTTGAACCACCAAGTATTCGAAAATACTACACATGGAGGAGAGCGGTCAATATGTCAGTGCATAATAAATTTGATAGATTATTCATTAACAGGAATGTCTTAATAAATTCTATCTACTTTGCGAACCATTCGGTGAGTGATCAGTATTTCCACTCAATTTATTTGAAAGAAAGATCAAAAGCAACACACAAATGATGGCAGATAATAAAGGAATTGGGTCAACGTAAATAAGAATTTGAACATAGAAGCCCTACAATTTATTACAAACTTATTCAACTCTTCTTCAATAAATAATAATATGTCACATGTTACTTGTAAAAAAAAATACTTAGAACTGCTAGAAAATCATTGAATTGGCCATTTGAAATGGAGGAAGTTAAAAAGGCGGTGTCTCAAATTGATGACAATAGATCCATTGGCCTAGATGGTTTCGACTCAAAATTTCACAAACTACACTAGGAGTTGATCAAAAACGACGTTTTCTAAGCAATGTTGGATATTCAGCAATAAGGTAAGACTATTAAGAAAGCTAATAAGACCTTTATATGCTGCCCAAAAATGTAGACCAACGGACTTTATCAAATTACAAACCAATATCATTATATAATGATGATTACATGATCTTAGCAATCTTTGATGTAATAGAATGAAGCAATATATTATTGATTTAACATCAATAAACTAAAATGCATTCAATCCAGATAAACTCATCATAGAAAATTCTCTTTTAGTGTAATAAATGATGAGGGCATTCAATAGGAAACCAAAAAAAAAGTGCATGAAAGTAGACTCACGTAAGTACTATGATAAAATTAGTAGAGAATTCATATATCATATGTTTCTTTGCATGGTTTCTCTAAAAAGTTTGCACATTTGATATATGAATGCATATTCACTACCATATTTTCAATACTACTGGATAGCAGCCCGATAAGGTTCTTTAGTAGTAATAGAGGCATAAGACAAGATGACACATTATCTGCTTTTCTTTTTCCTGTAGCAATGGAATATTTTAGTATCCTGTTAGACATGGAATGTTATATGGGCAACATTGAACCAATTTTTCCTATTGAACCAATCATCACTCATCTTTTATATGTTGATGACATTTTTGGTGTTCACAAATATAAGATCAGAAATGCAGAAAGCATTACCAAAATCATGAAAATCATAGAGGAATCTATGGGTTTAGAAATGAATGAACAGAAAAATACACTTTATTTTAGCAGAGGAGTAAATTCAAGAAATCAAACCATCAATGCCTTGAAAGCTCAAATTGGGGATCTCCCAATTACATATTTGAGAATTACCTTATCTTATAATAAACTGGAATTGACAAGCACTTTTGTCCAAGTGGTTAATTGATTCGGCTTTGGTGTAGGATGTCACAAGTTCGAAACTTACTTTCGAACGTTTATTTGACATGGGATATGTTGTCCCAATGATTTGTTGTATATAAAGTATCAGTTCAAAAAATAATAATAATAATAAGAATAATAAACTGGAATTAAGGGATTTTAGAGTGATGTTAGATAAATCACTATGAAACATAACAACTGGAAAAATAGGATACTGAATATAGCTGGTAGAATTGAAATAATTAAAATAGCAATTTATCCAATGATCGTGTTTTCAATTCAGTTCTATCAACTATCAGCATTAGTAATAAACAAAATAAACTCAATTTTTGCAAACTTTATATGGGAAAATAGAACCATAACATGTGCTGTGATGACCTATGTCGACCAAAGTTTGAAGGTGGCATGGGTCTAAGAAAGTCACATGATGTAATGAAAGCAACTGTACATAAATTAACATGGAAATTTCTGCAAGGTGAATGCATATGGGATCAATGTATGATAAATAGACAATGCAAAAATAAAAACTTTTAGAATGTAACTTTAGACAATGATGCATCATATACATGGAAATTGTTGCTTAATTCAAAATCATAAGCCAAGGGTACAATTGAAAGGAAGGTGGTAAGTGGAGACAACATAAGTATATGGTTCGTTCCATGGTTTAATGGGTAGTCAGTAGTAGATATAGTAGGAAGGGATTATGTGTCGATCATTGGAGGCCACAGCAGAAAACTTCATTTCTCATCTCTAATGGACGATAGAGAGAGATAACTATTATTTGCCTCCCTTCATTAAACAGATTACCAAAATCCAATTAAACCAAAACAAGTCCAAGGACTACTTATTATGGAAGCCAAATAAAAATGGGGGAGAACATGTGTATCTAAATGTCACTGTTTGCTATGCAATCAAAATATGACAAATTACGCACCGAAGAAAAAGTCAGTAGATGGAACATCACAATAGATGTGGGGTGTCCATGCAAACAAGAAGCATAAAAATGTAAACATTTTTTTCCAATGTAAACACTTAAAATGTTAATGGGAAAATATCAGAGATAAACTACAGTTGCCGATGTCACTGAACTACGACATAAATGACATATTCGATCAAGCATTCAATATAACTAGCAGCAACAAATCGGTCAATAAATTGACAGGCACAGTAATAGCTACGTAAATCTAGCATATTTGGGTTGAATGTAGCATAAGAGTTTTCCAAGGCATCGAAACCCAGCTCACATCAGATCGGATCAAGTTATATACGATAGTAAGCAATTATTGAAAATGCAGGCATCATAATAGAGGATACAAAGGGTTTTGAACTTTTCTTTGGGAAAATTAAGCCTGAATTCCTTGCATCTCACTAAGTCGACAACTCGAAGAAGAGGTTGCGTCGTTTGAAGATTGAGCACTCCAAAGGGATTTCAGTAGTGTGGGCAGTTCTAGAAGCAATGAAAAATCTGGTTTCGCCTTTTTAGAAGCTAGAGAAGTGAGAAGTTTGGCATAATGTCAACTAATGTGCATATTATATTCAATGTGGGCGATAAAAGAAATGCAATAAATGAAGGCTTTAAAGACACTGTATTGAGGGAAGTTGTTTTGCCTGCTTATAAACACGTCATAGATTTATCGTATGTACCAAAGAGCTTATTATATATTTAGTTTGTTTTTTATCTACATAATGGCATATAGGGCGGTATAGTGATTTTTGAGTCAAATTATTCAATACCCCTACCAAGGCTCTGTAACATCCCGCCATTTTGGACCATTCAAATCGACAATAAACCACACATGTCAGACTTGAATAATTCAAAACGACAGATTATTAATAAAATGTGGGGCAAATAAAATCAATCACAGAATCATAGACATAGAATATCAGAATAACTTCGCAGCGGAATAAAATAAATATAGGAGTTCATGAAACTCCTAGATACACAGTCTCAAAATTAATACAAAATACCAAGTCTGGAAACAAATATACTTGAAAAGTTAGATACATAAGTTCTTTACTAAAAAAACAAAAGCTGAGTGGAAATACTGAAATAAAATATCAATAGACTGCTAAACCTCCGGCGGCTCTCTAGCTCCAAATAAGGAAGAAACCAAAGCTGTGAAACTCGGGATGACCCGAGCGTAAAGCAAAATACAAACATTTGAGTCAGAACATACATACTTATAAAATGTAAATCAACTCAAGTGAACTGCAAAATAAATGCATCAGTAATTTAAAGGATGCTTGAGACCGTTCATCCTTTAAGAATTCGTTAAACTATCTACTGTGTAGTAATATACGCTATTATAATAATGTCTACAGTAAAGTAAACTATTTAAAAATAGCGTTAAAGCATTACCCGTTTCTCCATTAACACATTTGGATAATGTCAATAGTCTATATAGTACCGTAACTCCCCGTAAACCGGAGCCACCAGAGGATACCCCATATGTAGGACATAAAACAAACTCGTAGAAGGCGCGCTAGAGTAGGTGACACGGCAAAACTAGGCAATGCTAGGGTAGATATACCAATCATGCATCCGGACTATTGGTAATGCATAGCCGCAACTACCACCCAACTCGATCCACACTCTTGAATCAAAGGTGCGCACCAAATCAATCATAAAGTAATAGAATGGCTAACGATGAAGTGTGTTCGATCGGAGGTGCTACCTCACTTGGCCCGAGAATCGCTCTTGTTTTAGCCACCTTATGCTAACTCACGGGAGTCGGGTCCACATATATATACCTTTATGATCGTCGTCACCATCGTACTTCATTCTGGAATCTCCACCGCGTACACAGTTGTTAAAGTGGTTTTCGTTATCGACGGTGAGTATGCCCATATCCGATCCCGGTCTCTTTAACAACCAATCGTTATTATAACCCGTGGTTATATAATTTCAAATGGTTTGTATTTCGAATCAAACATATTTCTTTCAAACCATATAAATTCCATATCATTATTCTCTTAAAATAATATACATTTTTCTAAAGTCGTAACACTTCCAAATTCATTTAATTATAACCCCTTGAAACATAAAAGTTAAGGTATCATAGCCCTTAAAAATATAACCCTTAGAACCATAACATATAACCCTTTAGAAAATTGTAGCATTCTGAAAAT
This sequence comes from Allium cepa, assembly GCA_030765085.1. NCBI lineage: Eukaryota > Viridiplantae > Streptophyta > Magnoliopsida > Asparagales > Amaryllidaceae > Allium > Allium cepa. Next base: position 1,029,657,460 of record CM060929.1, read on the forward strand.
AGTCACTTTTAAGAAAACGCAGCAGAACAGAAGTGCTACTGTAAGGGTTCGTAGCAGTGCAGAACTGTTACGGTAGGAACTCGCACTGTAAGAATTCGCAGTAGTGCAGAACTATTACTGTAAGAATCAGCAGCAGTGCCGAATTGTTATAGTAAGGAAATCGTAGCAGTGCAGAATTGCTACAGTAGGCGATCGCAGTAGTTTTGAATTGTTACCGTAAGAAATCGCAGCAGTTTTGAATCGTTACTGTAATACTTCCTACTACCATAGTTTATGCAATCAACTAGTGTATATATTTACAGTTTTTATCATAATCGTTCTATCATTCCTATTAAATTTAGATATTTGGTCATTAAAGATCCACAGTTTTGGTTAAATAACTTTGTTTCTAAGATAACCAATTTCCAAGTTGAAATCCTTATGCTAAGTTAAAAGTATTTTAACTTAAGCTTTATTTCTTCAGTAAACAGCACTTTATTCTTTTATTACCCAAGTTATACCATTTATCTTAGTTAAGACTTACATGTCAAAGGTATGTTTAACTTACTTTTTTTCCATAAAATATTTAGCATTTTAATCACTATTACATGAATTAAAGCTTACCATTTGTAGGTTATAATAAATTACCATTATTAAGTCAAATCGGATTATTAAATTTCAATCAACTTCCATAATGTAAATTATATTCCAAAATTTACATTCTCGACTCTTTATTTCTCATAAAAAAATTAACGCATAGAAACAAATTTACAGAAATCATTACATAAAATTTTAGTTGAGATTCATATATAAAATCCAAAATACTTAATAATTTTTAGAAAATCATTTTAAATCAACCACGGTGTCTATATAAAATTCTCTACCATAGGGTCAAGTAAATACGAACATATATCATTACAATCCGCAATTTAAAAAAAATCAGGTTTTATATCATTTCAAACCCGCAATCCCAAGTCAAATAAAATTGCTCAGGCCTATCATTTCAGCCCATAACAATTTTTCTTAATCTAAAGATTGTTCGGGTATATATCATTTCAACCGATAGCGATGGAACTTGCAGTGTGAGAGCAAAATATTAAATAACATAACAATATTCAACATATCATGGCATATGATCAAAACAGTTATAATACGATATGAAATAACATAATAAAATCGTATGAATAACATAATATAAGCATATGAAATAATATGATATAAACATATGAAATAACATGAAATGAACATATGAAATAACATGAAATAAACATATGAAATAACATGAAATAATCATAGGTGAAATGCTAAACTTGCATATACATATCCTCACAATACAATTGTCATCTATTCGCCAAAATTATAAGTATGTTGTTAAGAGTGATTACTCACCTTCCTTTGGTTAGGAAAGTGATTCAAAGCGCAACACAACAACGACAAATTACGGACATGTTTGAGTGAGAGGAGAATTCAAATCCGACGCTTTAAAAAATAAATAAATTGCATAAGTAAACAAATAATTCACATAAAAATATAAAATAGAAAAATTATATAATTGTAAACATGTGAAGTGAGCTTGACTGGGGGTGCATAGGCTTGGTCTAGAGGTGTTTTTGGTTTAGGTTAGGCTCTGCCTAAGGCTTTTGGACTTGGTTTTGTGGTGTATAGGCTAGGGTTTTTGGTGAGGCTCGGATTTGGGTAGGTTCGGCTAGGCTAGGGCATTGGAGAGGTGGAGGCTCGGTTTGGGTAGGGTTTATGGTGAGGTGGTTCGGCTTTGATAGGGTTTATGAGGGGGTGATGGCCGAAAATAGAAGAGGGAGATGGAGGCCAAAATTGGTGAAGAGAAGGAGGCGGAAGGAAGGAGGAGAAAGGGGTTTGGTTGGAGTTTGGCGATGGAAACGTGATGGAATAGGTGTGGCCGAAATTTCTAAGGAGAGAAGGAGGAAAATTGTAGAGGAGAAGAGGAAGAAGATCTAGGGTTTGGAGGAGAAGGATGAGGAAGACTTACATAATTCTCCATGGAGGCACAAATGAAGGATGAGGAGGCTAACTAAAACCCTAGGAGATGTTATATAGGCTATTCAACAGGTGGCTTCTCATCTACTACAGGGGTTCTTAGCCCACCAGTACAAGCGCAAATCAAAATATAAATAGGATATATATTAAGAGAAAACAACCACGTGTAATACGTTGAAAACAACAAATTTGAAGAAGTAAAAATCAGAATTTTATGAAACGAAAAGCAGAAAAAAAGTTAGAATTAATTCTAGCTTCATAAAAAAAGAATAAAAATTAAAATTTCAAATTTCAAATTTTCAACAGGAAGTCAAACTTTGACCAAAGTTGACCAAAATTTAATTTTTTTAGGAAAATCTTTATTTTGTTAAATTTGGAAAAGCATTTTACATCAAAGCCCAAATTTATGTATTAAAATTCCAAATTTATCAATTTTAAAATAATTAAATTCAAAGTTTCAATTATAACTCTATTTAACATAATTACAGAAATTACGGGTTGTTACAAGTTTGCTCCCTAAATGCTCTCTTTTGTACCTCTCTTTTCTTTTAAGTAAATAGAATACCAGTTCCAAGAAAACATATTTATCGATAAAATAAAATTTCAAAATTAAACATTTAATTTCTCAAAAAAAAAATTAAAATTTAATTGCATTTTATAACTTTTACAAAACTTTCCTTTTATATTTTAAGCTTAATGTTAATATATCTTTTAAGTTTTCAAATCTTAATTTGAAAATTAACCCAAAGCCCAAAATCAATTTGGGCCTTTACATTATCGATAACCTTTAGAATTGTATCATCCTTCGGGCTAGCCTAGTAGCCAAGTAAGAGTGCTTGATATGCAAACCTAACCTTAGACACACCTTTTTGGACGCCCTACCAAATGTGTAGGCTTTAATGCATTTTCCTTTATATTGCTAATTAAGACCGCATAACATATTTGGCTATGATACCTATTTAGGAATGGGGTCGAGTCGTAATATGTTAATAGGATGAATTTCATTTTTTTTCATATTTGGATCTTTATCAAGCGTATGAAGTCTAAATTGATTTTAGATCCGATCAAAAATATTTTAAATAAAATATTTATTTTATTTAACTTTTTATAAAAGGTTTTATTTAATTTATATGATTTTTAATTTATAAGTGTATTAAATACGCTTATACATGCATAGTGCATGTGCAATAAATATGAACTGTTCAGCTAATGTGACTATATATAGGTGCTAGAATTTACACCACAACATACATATTTGTCACTTTACATATACCTCTGTTGTCCACGGTTTTTTTAAGTTATGCCAAATAAAAATTCTAAATATATATAATAACAATTACACGCATACACACGCACACATATATGTATATATTAAAATATTATTTTTACTGTTTTATATGTTTTGATTACTAGAATTAACAAGTTTATATCTAGTTTTAACTTAGGAAGGACTTGAAATTTAAAGCTTTAATTTTACACAAAATATCCTTTTATGAACTTTAAATTAAAATAATATACACATATGTATACATTTATAAATAATTGCAAATAAAGTTTTCAATTTATAAAAACGTAAATTTATAAATTTGTAATATTGTACGTTTTATAACATAAAGTTAGCAAATAGAAAGCTAGCTTTCATTCATAAAGGATTAAAAATAGGTTTATGATTTTGCACAAGTATACTAAGAATTTCAAATTGAAACAACTTTTAAAAATATATGACAATAACCAAATGAATTTTCATACAAAACCAACAACATGCAAAACATGTATTCAATTGTCAAAATGATTTCAGCTAATCAACAAATGAAGTTTACTTATATTAGTATATATAATGTGTTACAAAAATATATTAATTAATTAAAATAAGTTTAAAAAACAAATTATTTTTATAAAAAAGTTAATATCCACATCAATAACAAATTTAAATCGAATAATCAGGACATATATAAATTCGCTGTATAATGTTTAGGATAATTACATACAAGATGAATTTATAATCAAAAGAGAAGTAGCATATGGGGACCTAAACTATATTAACATCACGTATTACATAATCAAATAAGTTAATAAAATTACCTCAAGACGAAGACAAAAATCACATCTTGACTACAGAATATAACCCCTATATTTGATTGAATTATCCTCTGGATTTTGCAAGGACCTAGAGACAAACACCACCTTGAATATTTTAATTTATTTTGAACTATTTTATGAATTTTATGTCATGGAGGCTATGGAATTTTCAGTAGAAAAAGGATGAAAGGAGTGTAGGAAAAAATGAATTGTCAAGATGGAATGAATGAAGGAAACTTTATTTTAAAGAAACAACTGAAACCTTTCCAATTCCTTCTGTAAAACCTGTTACAACCCATACCTCCAAAAACACTGACCCAAAGTCTAGGGTAACTTTCAAACTCTCGTCGTTCCAAGAAATGCTGACTATTGATTTTTAAAACATTATGGAGACTAAGATTATAAATGACAAAATATAAGACATTCTACACTTTCAGATATTAGAGTGGTCGGTAGTAAAATATAAATACAGAAAAACGTCATCTTAGAAAATATCATAGAAAACACTATCTTAAAATATACATAGTCCAAATATTTGGAGTTTACAAAAGTAATAGCATATATTCTAAAAAGCACTAAAATATGATAAATAATTACATGGAGAGTGATAAAGAATAATAAGTGGTGCCCACATCAAGCTCACTCCTCCACATACTAGACCTAGGCCGATCACCTACTGCTCTATCCTTCTGTAGTGGGGAAAAAAGAAGAGAAACGAGCGGGTCAGACAAAAGTCTGGTAAATGAGTTATATCATTAATATATGTTGATCACATATAATTGACCTCATTTATAACCTATGTGACCTAGGGTGGCTTACTAATGTTACGTAATACTTACTAGTGTTAGTCATATTTCCCTAAGGAATATAGCTCTAAATAGACCTACACCAGCATCCTATAAAGGTTTACACTTAGGGTTGAACGTCAAATCAACTATGGATCGGATAAGTGGTCTTTGTGACCACTCCAATCATAAGATTGTGTAATATAACACTCTTAGGACTATATTTGCCAAACTATAACTACACGTGTTGTATTTTACGCATTGAGAGGATCCTGTAACGCCGACCCGTGCCAAAGACGTCACAATGTCACTGCATCCATGTCCCAACTCAATTGTAACATCACAACACCTATTATATTACCGCCGAGAACCTCCCGTTAGTGTTGGGGCTATACTTCTATAGTCATCCATCAACAGTATTGTGCATCCACCGAGGAGTCTTTTGTTAGTGCTTCCGACGATCGAATCACCCCTGTGGAATGGATAGTGTCTAGACTAGCTAAATGCCTGTGTACACTACCTCACAAATTCCGTAACATCCGAAAGTCAAGTGTTTTGGAATTAATTTCCCTGATAATATACTATCATTCATATAAATATTATATATAAACTTATAAACCTAGGCCAAGGTTCAAACCGCATCTGAAAGTTGATGATCGGTTGACTGCTTGTTACTGGAGCAGTTGACCAGCTACGGTAAACATGTCGATCAGTCGACCTAATTTATGTCAATTAATTATTTTTATTTTCGTCTATTTTTTTTTCAACAATTGATGTTTGTTTTCCGGTAAATGCTATTTTGTTTATCCAAAATTTTCGAGTTAAATTCCTAACAGGTTCATAATTTGGTAACTGTATAGGTCATCAAATCAAGTTAACTCGGGTTTAGAATCAATTGGGTATCAATATGTAGGTTTATATTCAATTTAACAAAGAAGGCATGTCCATACTAAAATCAAACCTAAGTCAACTTATATTCAAATTTCAGTTTAATCAAATTTAGATCAGACAAGGGGATCATATTTTTATAGTTTGAAATCCTGTCAATTTCCTAATTTATTTCACTTACTAGATAAACAATATCTCTAATTAAATTTAACTAGTTTTAGATCAAATAGGGTATAGACAAACTCAATTACATATAAATCAGCATAATTAGCAATGAACCCTTTCACCTCTAAAAAGTTATTCCTTCTTTTATTCGATAGAAATAGCATCCGCTTGGTTTGCCGACCTCTCCTTTCTATTACCCTTCAGATTATCTCTCTCTTCTTTGTAATCTTTGATTTTTAATTTGGAAACTTTTATTTTTGAAGAAGAAATTGATATAGAGAACACAGAGTTTAGTTTTGGGAGAGACAGAGTTCTGCCATGTTCTGAATTAGATTAAGGTTATATATGTTAGGTTAGGATTCTAATTATAGGGGTGTGAATTGCCATTAGCCGTTAGATCATATTTTATAAAATTGGGACTGTTTGGCCCAGGTACATCCTAGCCGATATTGCTCGAATGGTCGACCACTTGGTCTTGGGCAGCCGACTGCTAGAGATCGATCGGTCCAACCCGAAGTGTCGACCAGTGGAGCCTTCGTTTTTAAAATATTTCTTTCCTAAATTATATATTTAATCAATTTCAGTTTAAATTTAATAGCATTTCTATGTAGGCTTTGATTACATAACTTTCTATATAAAATCGTCTAGAAAATCGCTATGAACGCAACGATGTAGGTTTTGTAGCCATATTCAGACATTTTTGAAAATTAGTTGTACTCTTATTATAATTGATTTAATTTCTTTTATTAAATTTAGATTACATTTTCATGGGGCGTTACAAAAACTTCCCTCTTTTATTTGTTCATTAAACCTCAATCAAATCCTCCCTCTTTTATCATGCATGTCCAACCAAGAAAGGTCGTACAAAGGCTTCCAAAATTTTCAAAACCATTTAGTAGCTAATTGCTTTAAGTCAATTTAAATATCTTATTAATAGTATATATTGATACATGCATACTTATCCTTATACATATGTTTTCATTTAAAACTTATGGCATTCAAACATCAAATCAAATAAAATATAGAAATTAATATTTCATAAATATTAATTATTTTAATGAATTTACAATGATCATAAATTAATTGAATCTTGTGGTTTTTTGAAGTTTTTATCATTTTGGTTGTATGACTCAAAGATGTAAATTTAGTGAGCGATTAATATCGAACAATTTGAATATTAATGCTCACACATTACCTTAGTTAGTCGTGTGACATTTTTACTGAATGTATCATTTACACATCCTTCAAGTAAAATCCTATTTAACTATTATGCATGGTACCCAGTAGCAACGATTATTTACACCAATTCTCTTCGTAAAAAATAATGCACTTTAGGATTATTGAAATTTGGTTTCGGTCAAAATTCCGGCATCATCCATGTAACGACCCAATTTTCAACCATTCGCATCCAAACATGCCGGAATTGAATTGCTCAAAATATCAAGTTGTTAATTTATATTTGGCAAAGCTCAGCATATACAGTAAATAAAATAATCACAGAATCACAGATATAGAGTAATATAACAATAATGCGGCGGAAACAAGAGAATAGTAGTCCATGAAGCTACTATATATATAACAGAGTTAAATAAGATAAAACAGAAGTCTCGAATACAGTAGTCAAATACAAAATCAGAATACATCACTAGAATCAACTGAATATCTGAAACTGGATAGATAAGTGAAGCTTCGACTCCAAAGGCGAGTCTCGAAAGCTGAACCACTCAGTCTGACCCGTGAGTAAAGCAAAACACAAAACACTCGAGACAGGATTAACATTCTTATATCAATAAATCCAACTCAAGTGAAATAACAACTAAAATACAAGTAACTCAAAGGATGTTTGGGATAACCATCCTCTAAGGATCTGTTAAACTATCTACTATGTAGGAATATATGCTATTATAATAATGTCTAAAGTAAAATAAGCTTAATTAAAAATAGCATTAAGGCTTTTACATTCTCCACCTTAACACATATATAGTGCCAATAGTCTATACAGTACCATCGTACCTCTAGATCGAGAGGCTACCATAAATACTCCATAGGTACGACACAAATCAAAACTCATAGTAAAGCATGCTATGGTAGGTGACACGGCACAACTAGGCAATGTCATGGTAGATATACCAATTACACTTCCAGATCGGTGGTAACGCGTAGCAGCCACTACCGCCCACCTTGAGCCACACTCCCAAAAATGAAAAGGTGCACCCAATCAATCACAAAGTCATAGAATGGTATCGAAGGAGTGTGTTCGATCAGAGGAGTTACCTCATTTGCCCGTCAATTTCTCCTATTTTAGCCACCATATGCCAACTCACTGGAGTCGGGTCCATGTATATACCTCAATAGAACGTCGCCACCATCCTATTTCATTCTGGAATCTCCACCGCGTACACGGTTGTTAAAGTGGTTTTCGAAGTTGGCAGAGAGTATGACAACTTTCGATCCCGGTCTCTTTAATAACCAAACGTTATTATAACATCGCGGTCATTTCAAAATAGTTTATACTTTAAAACCAAAATATCATTGCCATTTCAAAAACCATATCAATACGATTTCATTTCCATTTCGAAACCAAATACGATATAATTTCCAAAATCATAGCACTTTCAAAGTTATACGTTTTCGAAACCAAACACTAGAAATTAAAACACTTTTGAAACATATTACTTTGAAATCATAATACTTCCCACTTAGCCGATTTATATATTAAAATAGTATATATATGATAAAATTGTTTTCCCTAAATTTTCACAAATTAATTCCAAATCAACTCAAATTCCAAAATTCAAATTTAATCAAATCTCAAATCATTAATTCCAAATTAGCTATTAAATAAACCATCAAAAATAATATCAATTTGAAATAGAAATTTGAACCACAAATAAACCATTTTAAAATATATATTTCAAAGCTTTAAATATTCTGTAATTTCAAAACTAAATGTTATATACATATATATATATATATATATGTCTTAATTCAATTTACTATTATTTAGTTTTGAAATATTCACTTAATAAATTCAATATCCTTTAAATAAAAATCAAACTTGAAATATTTATTAATCACTTTAAACCAACATCAAGTTATAAAATCAGATCCTTTAATCCCAAATTCAACAAGTTCCCAATCGATTTTAATTAAATATAATTCTTGATTAAATAAAATTTCAAATCAATTTCAAATCTATCTTCTCAACCTTAATTTATTGAAATCATTATAAACTCTATATTAAAATATAATTTAAATAAATACTTAACCATATTATATTTTAATCAAATCAAATTTTATTATTAAACTTATTTATATTAAACAAATTTATACATAGCTTAAATTCAAGAATTTAACTATATATAAAATAACATTTATATAATATCTAAAATCAATATTTATATAGAACCATATATTTTCTTCCAAAACCATAGAAATCATTTTCAAAATATTTACATATAGACCAACGGTGTCTGTATATAATTTTCTATCCTATGGTCAAGTGATACAGATATTTGTCATTTCAATCCGCAATTTAAATATAAACGAGTATATATAATTTCCACCCACAATCCCAAATTCAGTTCAATGAAAATCGCTTGGGTTTATCATTTCAACCCATAACGATTTTCTCCTATTCTATAGATCGTTCGGGTATGTATCATTTCAACCCATAGTGAATTTTATACTAACAGGGAATTTGCAGAGTGATAACAGATATGAAAATAATATAACATGCATATATCATCAGTATAAATAACAGATAATTGTGTCAGATGTCACAGGTGAACTGATATAGATAACAGCATATATAGCAATGTAAATAACTAACAGCAGCATATTTCAATTGTCGTTTCAATTGAAATCAAATTTAATAAATATAAGAACATTAATCGTGAGTGATTGCTTACCTTCCGAGGCTAGAGAAGATAGACAATGAAATTGAGTTACGAAATGCAAGCACGACTTCCAAAGCAAAGCTAGATTGACACGGATTTTGACGGACAAGCTGATAGATAGGAATCAATAAGAAAAATCAATCAATTTGATAAAACAGAATATATATATATTATATTTCTTTTCAAATCAATATTAATTTAAACACATATTAGACTAAATCCATATATATATTTTCAAAAATCGTTGTTTAAATTAAAACACATATCAAAATAAAAATCATTTTGTTATTCACGAAAACCAAACTCATATGTACATATGTACATATACTAATATAAAATCATGTATATAAACTTACATAAGTTATATACACAAACAACCAAGTTATATATATATATAATATATATATATATATATATATATAAACAAAAGATTATAAACAACTTATATAAACTTATATTTAAGAACCTATATTCATTTCCAAATTAAAATACCCATATAAATATCATATTTTTAAAACGGTACTTAAACCATAAATTAAACTTGAACATATATAATTACTATAATTCTCATATATACTATAGCATATATGTACTCTGGTTAAACTATAACAATACTGTAAACAAGATTTCTACCCATATCCAGGATAATCTGTAAAACTTATCCATATACGTATCAACTTACTTTATTTTAATTTATATACAACTCACAAATCAAACAGGGACTTAAGTAAACTTGTATACATATGCTAACAGAGAGGATATGTATAACCTTTATACTTTATATATAGAAATAGATCTTACATTCCTCAAATATAGACAATAACACTTACTACACACCATATAATACGTAATACTTAAAATAAAATTGACAGGGTTATATATAACTTACAGAAACTGATAGATATAATCAAATAAGTCTTATATAAACTCACTTATATAAACTACAAAGTATACACAACCACTGCCCCACTAAAAGCACTGAGAGAAAAAAACATGTACATAATATATACATAATACTAACCAATTTGTAACTTATATACTAACATATGTATATTATAGTCTAAAACACTATACAAAATATATAATATACATAACAGTTAAAATCATATATAATATAACTTATACTGTAACATCTTGAAGCATAGTTCATACATATTATAATATAACTTTATAATACACATACAACTATATTATAATATAACTTTATAATACACGTACAAATATAAGTAAGGTTCAAACACATAACACAATATATATATCACATATCAAACCTTTTGTGCCTTATGAACAAAAACATATATAACTAACAATTAAATTTGATATAAAACGTACACATATTCATACAATACTATATATACACACTCATTTGAAGAATCAAAACACAGCCCTGCATAACATATTCAGGAAAAACAAGTATACTTACATTTATAATATATGCAGGCTTCAGACAAAATAGGAAAATATGAATATATATAGCTTCTGACAATAAAATACTTCTTTATGAGATTAGAAACCAATATATATATAAATTTTGAATTTCTATGTACATATGTATGTGGCACGTATATAACTAAAATATACAAATAACACAAACAATTACCTATGCAAAGAAGAAGAACAAGAAGGGCACAGTGGCCGGGCTCGTGTGATGGTGCCATAGCAGTGAAGCGGTGGGGCTGTCGCGGTTGCTCGGGTGAGTGACTGGAGAGTCTAGCATGGAGGCAAAAGGGCTCGGTGGAGAAAAGTGAAGGCTGAGACAAGGCTTGCCTGGGTGTCTGCGAGAGAGGGAAGGATCGGCATTGTGCTAAAGCTTACGGTGGTGGAGAGGCGGTCGGTCTTGCGCGTGCTATAGAGTGAGGGGGAGACAAGTTTGAGCTTGCAGGCCAAGATGAGAAGAGAAGAGTGGGGAGGAGAGGAACATATCATATATTCAGGTGTAATATATTCCTCGATGAAACTGGCACCCAAAGCAAAATACGAACCATCTTATATTAAATAAAAATAGGAATAGTAAAATTTATAGGCTGTATTTTCTAGAAATCATAAAGTTATGGCTATTGGGTTATGCACGGTGGCAATTAAGTAGTCACGCAAAGTTTAAAATTAAAATTTGAAACCGCTATGGTTGACCGTTTCACGGTTATCGCCGGGTACCGGAAATCCAAAACACAGAATTGAATATACCGCAGCGATCAGCACGATGAGATGATCAAAACAGCATATAAATGTCAGTGGTATGATCATCCGATCAAAGGTCGATAATCGGTACCGAAAATGCTGACAATTTGCTAAAAATAAGATAAACGGAGTAATAACAGTCAAAATTTGGAGAAACGAAATACGACATCTCACTTAGAATATGATTTACAAATTTTCTATAGAAAAATATACATATTTGAAAAACATTTTATTATCGTCAAATTTAACTGATTTAAATTGAAATAAAGTTACACAATAAAATAAACTTCCATATTATCAGATGAAAATTTACCGGTTGCTATGTTTAAGTAGACGTATTTCAAATATTAAGTTCTAATTTTCAAATTTTATTATTTAAAATTCCACAAAAATTCAATTAATTAAATAAATAAAATCACAAAAATTTACGGGTCGTTACACTCTCCCCCACTCAAAACTTTTCGTCCCCGAAAAGGAAGGAGGTAGGAGAATAGAAACAACCAGAAAGGAAGGTAAATTGGAAAACAAAATAAAACAATTAATTTAAAATCATTTAAATTTACAATAATTAATACTCAATATTTGATTTTTAAATTCAAGGTAATTCATTTAGTTGATTTAATTTCAATTTATTAATATTTGATACCATAAAAGTTTCTTTCAAAATAGAATTTTTATCTAATTTGTCTCATTTATTTATCCCATTTGATTTCCTTATCCTATTGTTCAATTTCTTAATTAACATTTCTACAATTATAAAATTAAGTATAAAAAATTTATTATAACCACTCAAATTTATTAAAAATTCTTTAACATCATTTTACATTGTAAAATTTTCAATTACATATTCAACTTTTGAATGATTTAGGTAAGTTGTATTGGAATGTAATTGAATATTATACAAGTGAAATTTTCCTTATTCAATTTATTTCAAGTTTAAATATTTATTTAAATTTTTTGCTTCATTTATAATTGAAATTAATGAGAATAGCAAAGTAAATGCGGAAACAAATGATAATAGCAAAGTAAATAAAAAAAATAAATCAAGCACACCAGGAATTTTTATACTGGTTCGAACTTCCCGTTCTACGTCCAGTCCCAGACTCCTTCTGGAATTTCAACTACAACAACCCTCACTTAACCCGGAGGACATGTTTACACTGCCTGAGCAACCGAACAGGACTTCACCCGCCTAAGCAACCGAATAGGACTTCAACTGCCTGAGCAACCGAACATGACTTCTTTACAAATAACAAATGTATCTGACTGTAGTGTGTTCTTAAATAACACTGATAAGTCAATTAAGTACAATCTTATTATAATATTCTCCTTTATGACATATATATGAATAGGTGAAGAATAAGGAAGTAATAGAATGAATTTGTATGAAATTGAATGCACAAGAGTATTAAAATCAAAGAATATGAGAGTAGAGTAAGAATAAATTGAATTCTTGTTTTGGAAACATGATTCTAATGTGTTTATATAGATTATAAATAGGTGCATTTGTTTGTGAAGAGTTATGATGAAGAGATATGGTCATATCTATTGAAATGAAGGACGCATCTCTTCATGAAAGGAAGTGCCTATTTGAAAATATAGCCGTTGTAGATATTCAGACTTCTGAATTGAATAATTCAGACTTCTGAATTTGCACTAAACAATATTCAGACTTCTGAATTAAATAATTCAGACTTCTAAATTTGCATTAAATAATATTCAGACTTATGAATTGATTATAATCAAACAGTAAGGAAATAGGCTATTTCTGGCCTTATTCAGACGTCTGCATATTTTCATTCAGACGTCTGAATATTTTGAAACAATATTCTAGTTTCAGCATTCAGACGTCTGAATGAAGTTATTTAGACGTCTGAATTTAGTTTGTAACAAAGATTATCATAGCTCATTTGGTTGGAGCACTTGCCTTCTAAACTAGCGACCCGGGTTCGAGCCCTACTCCGTGTAACTTTTTGAAAACTTGATTTTTCATTTAAAATATGAATGTATATGTGTGTATATCATTTAGAGAAGATTTTAACATTTATAAACTCTAGATACGACACTCTATGACTAGCAAAACTTTTTGTCACCTTCATCTTATCTCTATCGTGTATACCTCTTCTTGTATCTCCATATATATACGTTCGTCCTTTTTTGTACTGTGTATCTACATTTTGAATGTATTTGATTATCTCTTTTTGATGCTCATGTACCTGCAAATTAGCTTAGAGATTCTTTGGCATAATTGTTGTCATTAAAATCCAATAATTGAGGTTCTAACATTCTCCCCCTTTTTGATGATGACAGCTATACAATTTTAAAAAATATTCATTCTATAAAAAATAATATAAATATGTTTAAAGCTCCCCCTAAGTATAACATCTCCCCCTAAGTATTATATCTCCCTAAATTAATATGCATATGAATTTCTCCCCCTTTAGTCATTATCAAAAAGAATGAGGGAATATAATAAATTATATAAAATATCTTGTAAATAACGAGATAAACTCATTATTGATTATGAAGGAAAAATAAAATAGATTTTACCATATTTGTTGAAGTCCATATTTCATTGTAAGCACGTAATTCTATTGAACGTATGGAACATTCTTTAAAATTCAAAAATCTATCCTTTTCCTTTTGTTTCTCGGAGTACCTGCAATAAATAATAATTATTTTTGGTACCCACTTACTATATTAGGGTCCGGAGGGGTTAGGTCTTAGGAAACCATACCCATTTGGACGTGGTTGAACCTTTATAAATATAATTTTCATTATTAACTACCATATCAAAATAATCATCAATGTATTTTTCTCTACTTTTACAATTAACAGGAACCCTAATACTTATATAATTTCCATTCATATTTCCATTCAATGATTCTGTAGTTCTAGAGAAATTATAAACATTGTTGGTTATAGCAGTATTTGAATTTCTATAAAAATTGGATTTAGACTTTACTCGAAATTTAGTACTAACACTATCATTTTTACTATACATGAAAGCATATCTAGTGCTATTTCTACGATCAGTTTTATTATATCCTAAACCACTTTTATCATTGTGAGCTTTTAAATTCTTAACATAACCTAATCCCTTCTTACTTGAAGCGGGTTGAGAATTTTCAATAATCCTGAATAATTTTCTCTCCCTTTATTAAAATTGGAAAAAAAATTAGTAATGTTATCAAGCTTAGTTTTGAGACTAGTGTTATCTAACTCAACAACTTTAATTTTTGTTTTTAATTCACGATTCTCAAAAGCTATAGCATTATTCTTTTCTTGTTGAGCTTCTATTTCTTGACTTAATAGAGCGAGTTGAGAATTATCTGAATCTTGAATTTTCTCAAGTTCTTCTTCTAATATTCTCTTCTCGTCTTTAAGCATATCTCTTTCGAATTCTGCTTTCTTTTGATTTTCCAGAGCTTCCTTATATTTTCTTTTAAGACTTTGTAAAGTGTCTAGAAGTTCTGAATTTATTTCTATCATATCATCAAAAGTTAGATCACTAACCTCATTATCTTTTGCCATGAAGCATTTATTTGTTTGCTCCTTTGATTTTTCTTTATTGCTCTTCCTCTTCTTATTGCCTTGACTAAATTTCTTTGTAGCCATTTATTCTAGGATGTTGTTACGATCTCTAGAATCCTAGGCTCTGATATCAAATGAAAATAGCAAAGTAAATGCAGAAACATACGATAATAGCAAAGTAAATAAAAAAATAAAACAAGCACACTAGGAATTTTTATACTGGTTCGAACTTCCCGTTCTACGTCCAGTCCCAGACTCCTGGAATTTCAACTACAACATCGCTCACTTAACCCGGAGGAATAGGTTTACACTGCCTGAGCAAACGAACAGGACTTCACCCGCCTAAGCAACCGAATAGGACTTCAACTGCCTGAGCAACCGAATAGGACTTCACCCATCTAAGCAACCGAATAGGACTTCAACCGCCTGAGCAACCGTACGGGACTTCTTTACAAATAACAAATATATCTGACTGTAATGTGTTCTTAAATAACACAGATAAGTCAATTAAGTACAATCTTCCTATAATCTTCTCCTTTATGATATATATATATATATATATATATATATATATGAATACGTGAAGATTAAGGAAGTAATAGAATGAATTTATATGAAATTGAATGCACAAGAGTATTAAAATCAAAGAATATGAGAGTAGAGTAAGAATAAATTGAATTCTTGTTTTGGAAACATGATTCTAATGTGTTTATATAGATTATAAATAGGTGCATTTGTTCGTGAAGAGTTATCATGAAGAGATATGGTCAAATCTATTGAAATGAAGGATGCATCTCTTCATGAAAGGAAGTGCCTATTTGAAAATATAGCCGTTGTAGATATTCAGATTTCTGAATTTGCACTAAACAATATTCAGACTTCTGATCTTGTTTAATTCAGACTTCTGAATTAAGTTGAAATGAAAACAGCAAGGAAATAGGCTATTTCTGGCCTTATCCAGACATCTGAATATTTTCATTCAGACGTCTGAATATTGTGAAACAATATTCTAGTTTCAGCATTCAGACGTCTGAATGAAGTTATTCAGACGTCTGAATTTAGTTTGTAACAAAGATTATCATAGCTCGTTTGGTTGGAGCGCTTGCCTTTTAAGCTAGTAACCTGGGTTCGAGCCTTGCTCCATGCAATTTTTTGAAAACTTGATTTTTCATTTAAAATATGAATGTATATGTGTGTGTATCATTTGGAGAAGATTTTAACATTTGTAAACTCTAGATACGACACTCTATGACTAATAAAACTTTGTTTGTCACCTTCATCTTGTCTCTATCGTGTATATCTCTTCTTGTATTTCCATATATATATACTTTCATCCTTTTTTGTACTGTGTATCTTCATTTTGAATGTATTTGATTATCTCTTTTTGATGCTCATGTACGTGCAAATTAGCTTAGAGATTCTTTGGCATAATTGTATAGTTGTTGTCATTAAAATCTAATAATTGAGGTTCTAACAGAAATTATTCCTAACAAAAATTCAAGAGTTAAATTTCTGATTAACTTCAAACAATTTAAAGATAAATATATACATATATCCAAATCAAATCATATATCTATATATAATATATATGTGAATATAGTCATACATTAGAAATTCAAATCAACTAAATTTTCGAAATCGAAGTGTAGCAAGGCTACAAATTGGTCTCTTCACTTCGAAACTCGAAAATGAATGTCGATGATGCGGCCGTCATTACCGAAATTATTTTTCGGCAACAAAGAGAAGAGCATCGATTTAAACATCTAAAATTTCTTTGAAAACAGTTTTTATTTCAAAATACTCCAAATAATATACATTTTAGATCTTTAAAACCAATGTTTGGAATTATCGAAAATTAAATTCTCAAATTCTAAATTTAAATTCAATTAAATTTTCAAATACGGATGTTGAAATAGTCAATGGTTTACAAAGTAGTAATGAAAATCAAATATTATCATTTTTAACAATCAATTAATTAACAATTAAGTTTTAGAAAATTATACTTATATATATAATATAATTATACCAAATTATTTCATTTACCAAATTTGAAAACAATATTGTGTCGGTTTGCTATGTTCAAGTGTTTTGGAAATCCTATCGATAGCGTTGATCAAAAGAATCGATCGAAAATCCAAATCAACATCAACAACTCAAACAACACTATATATATATATATATATATATATATATATATATATTAAACATTTTTAACATTAATTTATAAATACACTTCCTCGCTCGACCAAAAAAGAATGGATTTCAAAGCAAAGATAGAGATTCAAATTTGATGGACTCAAATCAAAGAAAATTTTGTTTCGAAGATAAGTTCGAAACAAAGATAAGATAACTTAAATAACAAAATAGGGAGATGGATAAGTTTATATAAATTGCAGGCAACCATAACCGGGTCGACCATAACTTTAAGAATAAGATCGATGCAGAATTCCAAGGCAAATCGACATCCGATCGCAAAAGATAGAATTCAGGCATAGCAAGATATAGCTAGCATCGTAAAGCGAGGATAAAAAAATATCCGGTAAATCAATGCCTATTGTAAAGGAGTTTCACCCCTTTACAAATCATTCGAAGATTGGTAAGACCGTCGATTTATTATAGGGATTATTTCGTTTATTATAGGGACCCTTTTACAATCCACAATCAACTTGGTTGGTCCAAATATAAAGTCCATTGTTCAATAATAACCATTATTATTAATGGTATTGATTTCGCCAGAGACTTTGACTTTGAGTTTAATATGGATGACTGTGATACTAACCCATTGTTAGTGAGGAGACAAATTCTAATAGTATTTCACTTCCAATGCATGAACGGACCAACTATCGTCACTTGATATATTGTTATTCCATGATTTTACTATAATCAAAGTAGAGTGTCAACATTGAAGTTCCATAGTGTTCTCAAGTCAAGGGATATGATGACCGACCATTTTGGACGGTTCAAGTCGACAATAAACCACACATGTATAACTCAAACCATTCAAAACTGACGAGTTGTCAATGAGGTTTAAATGAGAAATAACAAGAAAAAGGAACAGAACAGAACATAGAATCTCACATAGTGGAAGGAATAAAATATAATATCAAAATAAACATTTCATGAAGCTATTTATAATATACATGATTTACATTTACATTACATTTGAGTTATACAATCAATAGACATACCAAATTGCAATGAACTAATAACAGTAAATACGATCTTCAAACCTCTATTTTCATCATCAAGAATAACGTCTCCAAATATACATCGAAAAACTTAGGCTAACCCGAGCGTAAAGAAAAACAATACACTCGAGTGAGGACTCTATATCTTATGTATGTAAATCCAAATCAAGTCATAAATGTATTATAACTCCAGTAAATGTACAATTTTAAGTTACAATTTAATAAAGCAAATCTAATTTCAAATCTTACTTTAACCCAATATTAGATCTTTAAAATCAATTTCGAATTATAAAACTCAAAATAATTCAATTTAAATGAAATTACCTAAACTTCAATTTCCAACTTGTAATTTAAACTTTATAACTCCTAATTAAATCATTAAACAACATTATTTAAAACAAGTTCAGTGCTCGTTAGTAAATTTCCTATTCTAGGACAAGCAAACATTTTATAATTTCGATTAACAGATATACTTCATTTCAACTCATATTTGATGTCATAGGTATATATCATTTCAATCTATTTCTTATTTCGGTTATTCAATTCTAGTTATTATATTTAACAATTACATATTACAATAAATCAAAATAAAAAATTCACTATATCAACACAACATCTTTCATTATAACCATAAATAGGGTCACATATAACATCAAGATTCAAATTAACTTATCACAATAGACGTTAGTTATAATATTTTTGGGTGTTCAAAATTTGACAATATTTAATTTCAATATCAAATTAAATTTCCAATTATCAGTCAATTTATTTTAATTTAGATTCCAATCAATAAATCTCTAATTCGTGCAATTCTATTTAATATTTCAATGTCGATTTAATTATCAATTATGGCTACAAAATTCAACTAAATCCGTTTCAATTAATATGAAAATAAATTAAATTAACATAAGTTATTCAATGAATAGAAAAATAAATTTAATTAATGTAAGTTATTTGACTCAATACGCAAATCAATTCAATTAACTACACTAGTTCAATTCAATACGCAATTTAATTTGATTAAAAACAATAATTCAATTCAATACGCAATTTAATTTGATTAACAACAATAATTCAATTCAATAGGCAATTTAATTTGATTAACAACAATAATTCAATTCAATATGCAATTTAATTAAAGTCGATTCAATTCAAATCTATTCAATTCAATTTTGATTTATTTACCGGGACATGATAGTAATCATTCAATTAACATTTAATTTACTCAAACTATAATTCAAACTTACTTTCATAAGGAAAAATATAAGTCGTGAATTATAAAAATCACCTTAGATTTTAGCGCATCCAAAAAAAAGCATGTAGAGATTTGGAAAAAAATGAAATGGATCTGCAAGCTTCAGGCGTGAACAAATAAAATGAAAAAATAAATAAGAAATGGAGCCGCAATGTTAGCTTTAGGGAATGTAAACAAAGAACATGCAAGTGAAGAAAACACAAGGTTAATGAAAAATGTAAGCATGAGGTAGCAGGGAGATGAAATGCGAAGGTGAATGAAAGGAGTAATAAAAGAAAGAAATGAACAGGTGGAGAAATAAACGGTTCTTTTTAAAATGCATACAATGTGGAGGGATCATATAAAACAAATGTTAAGAATATGAATTGTATCAAAAGCATTTGATTTCAATACGGAGAGAGAATAGGTAACAAATATGGAAAAAGAGGCTATAGGAAAGAGGAATAAATGAAAAGAAAATAAGTGGCAAGAGAATTAGTGATTAGAAACATGTAGTGAAGTATATCTGGTATATAATTAGATAAGGAAAGCAAGGAACCAGCGGATTGAAATAAAAATTTGGAATTTGATGATATCAAAACGTACATCCACTCAATAAATTTCGTAAACCCTAAATAACTCAAGTGTACACCCATTTAATTTTTTTATTAACACATAATGAAATAAAATTTAATACTTCAATTAATGTAACGGGGACCACCTTACATATAATTTTGTTCTTTTCTTCTTCCGTTACAATTATTTTAATATCTTTCGTAAATTAGTCCACTGATTTATTTTGACTATTTATGTTTTCACAACTCTTATTTATGCTTACACATATGTTATGTGGAATCCCTTTCCTTTTATTTTCCTATAAAGAAGGCAATATTCATAACTTTCCGATTAATGGTATTAATTATGAAAAAAAAACCATCTTTACACCAAATTAACAAGGAAATATTCTTTACAACATTAACACAGTAAATGCAACAAATAATGCAAGAATTGATATATACACATGGGTATATATTGGGGTTTATATCTACCATATACACACACAATGCATAAGTGTAAATTATTACCTCAACATTAATTGTTCAATGAAAATAAATTTGAAGAAGAAAGAAAAATATTGTTTCATAGTTACATGCCATAAATATGAAAAATGATCATAAATGTTTGGTATTTATATACTATACACATAAATTAATAAAAGTTTTGAATTAAAAACTATCAAATTAAATAAGATTTTGAACTTTTATTTATTAAAGTTATATGTTAACGTTAACCATCATGTGAGTATCGCATTCTACTGCTATTTAATAGCTGTTAACCTTTTGTTTCAATTTCAATTTCCTAATCTTATAAAATTATACTTAAATCCACAACACACTTTAAATCTACTATTCTTAGTGTAATCTTTTATTTCTATCAAATATTCATTCAATAATTTCAATTTATTAATGAAACATTCTTATAATTCAAATGTGACATTAATCTTAATTTAAATGGAACATTCTCTTATTTTCAAAATAAAAGATTACAACAAATTTAACCTTAATAAATTGCAATATTAGATTTAAAACAATTTATAATAATAAACAGTTATTCTCTTTTGATTTAAAATAGTTCAAATGTTATTTATTAATCCTATCATACAATAAGTGTTATTTACTACTCACAAATTAATGTTTAATCAAAATTTCTTATTCCAGAAATTAAACTTATCTAAAATACAATTTAAATAAATAAACCAATGTTTTCTCATAAATAAACATTTAATTTATTATTAATTCAATAGCAATATTTATTAGTTCAATTCCTGTTATTAAATTATATTCTAATATGTTTGGCATCATTAATCATATTGAAATTTGTCCTTTAGGAATCTTATTCAACTATAATGTGTTATCCAGATATAATTCCATTAATAAATCATAAATTTCATTTTTACTAATTTAATCATTTTCCTTTATTAAAATTAGCATTAATAATCAGAAATTTTCATTTCTAACCATTTATATTCCAAATCTCTTACTAAATTTAGTATTTTTAACTGTTAAAAAATTATAGGTCGTTGCAATCTCCCCCACTCAAAACTTTTCGTCGTCGAAAAGAACAAAGAAAAGAATATAATCATTTGGTATATATATTACCAAAATAATCAATTACTAAACAATTAAACTTGCATATTTAAATTTAGTATAAACAAAGATAATCTATACTTTTTTTTCAAATTACCTTTCTGAAATACTTTTATATGTACTTGATGTCCTAACCCGTTTATGTAATGATCCGGATTTTTCATCGATTGATTTTGAATATTTAAACAGTTTAAATATTGGATTTAAAATTTAAATTTAGTTAGTAAGATTTTAAAACTAGAATTTCAAGCAATTTCCTAAAAAAAATTGGAAATCGTCGATTCGATCGACATGATAAAATTGCGATCCGAGAAACAGTCTCGGAATTTGACGAAACTAGTTCTATTAGATCCGTAATAGTGTATTACTATCGTATTTCAAATTTTGTAGCATTTGGGATTATTGTTTGGTACTATGAAATAGAAATGCATAGAAATAATTTAAATAAGATTAATTTAAATATTCAATTTAAAAGGCTATCTTCTCCATACGATCAAATTGGGGCTCGAGACTTATTCCATTGCATTCGAATATGGTTATAACATTTTGAACACCAGGCGGCACGCCTCGATCGGGGATTGAAATTAATATTTCGATATCTTTGAATTTCAAATATATATATATTATTTCACCTCAGCCTCCAAAACATTCGCTCAGCCGTGTTCTTTCACATCATAAGCTACCCAACTTGTACAGACCGCCCCTACCATTCTTGTTGCGTCTGTGCTCTTTAAAATCCTTTTTTCTCTCTCGTCTAAATAATTGAAGCTAGAAAATAAAGGAAAAAAAACTATGGAAGCCGCCCTCCCTGTTAAAAATTGAAAGTTCTTTCTTCCTCTAGAATTAACAGCTCGTTCGAAAAAAAATCGTGAAGCCTGGGTTGCGCGAAGTGAAGGTCGCAGCGTTGCTTGGTGCTCGCATTGGGGGAAATGAAGGCGCAGAGGGGAGGAACAGTCGAAGCTAGGGCAGTTGAGTGGAAATGGCGTTGTGATCGCGCTAGTGATGGGTTCGGAGAAGCGGTGGCCTTGCTTGTTGGAAGGTAGAGGCGATTTAGGGTTTGCGAATGGAGTCGCTCGTGAGCACGTGCATTGGGAGGAAGGCGCGTCGATGGTGGGAAACCATCGCGAGGGTGACGTTAGGCATTGTCGTGGTCGATTTGTATGTGTGTTCATACTCGTTTGGAGGAGATGGTGGGAGCGACTGTGAGGAAGTGAAGGACAACATTTTCGTGGGCGACATGTTTGGGTGTGGTCGGAGGCAAGAGAAAAAAATTGGTAGAGGAGGGTCGTGATGCCTGGATGTGGAAGAGGGGTAGTTCTCATTAAGTAAGGTAATTAACAATTTATAATGATAATTAGGTATAAAATAATTATAGTGTTACGAGTGTAATGGCACGCGCTACGCGCGTGAATTATTTTTCTTATAAATTGTATATGTTTGAATCAGTCAAAAAAATGATTTTTTATTTTCAAGTGATATTTGTAAAGAAATATTTTGAATCTGTAAATAAGGTTTAGTTTTAGATCCTATTTTCGTAAGTGTTTTGAATTTTAAAGCATGTTTAGTTATTAGATCCTACTTTTATGGGCATTTGAATTTGTAAACAAAATTTAGTATTAGATCCTGTTTTTAAGTAATTAAGATTGAATAATATATAGAGAGGCGTTTTTGGTAGTTCACGTTGATACCAAAAAAGTGTGACACCAAAGCTATTACAACTATTATTAAAGATTTAGTACTAGATCCTATTTTTAAGTGATAATATATAGAGGGGCATTTTTGGTAGTTCACATTGATATCAAAAAAGTGTGACACCAAAGCTATTACAACTATTATTAAAGATAAACATTGTTTTAAATTAGTTAAAATATTATTTATTATTAAAATAGGTTTTGACCGAATGATTTTTCTTTGTTGCTGAAACTAATTGTTGTTGTACAAATATTGTGTATTTTACATACGCAAAGAAAAATGATGTGCACAAATGTTGCTTGGTTTATAAAACCATCACTTCAAGAAAAAGAAGTAGAAAGACTAAACTGTATAAACATATTCGAAAGTAATGCTTATAAAATTTATTCAACTATTTTGTCTTTTAGTCGATATAAGTACATCTCTATAAACAACATTTTTAGTATAAGTTCCCGATTTTCCATGAACTTTGCCATCTTTTATCAAAACTTTCGTGTTACTCATTGAAACTCCTCTTGATAACGCGACATAAAGCTGACCATGACCGAACACGTGTTGGGGCAAGTAAATTCCTATATGTGGAATTGTTTGTCCTTGTGCTTTGTTGATAGTGAGGGCAAAACTCAACCTTATAGGAAATTGTTTGCGCAATAATGTGAATGGCAAACGAATATCTTCGGAAGGCTTCATAGGTATTCTTGGTAAGAAAACTCGATCTCCTGCAAATTGTCCAGTGGCAATTTCTGCTTCTATAAGGTTTCTGTAAAATTCACGACATATTAATCTGGTACCATTGCATAATCCATTCATTGGATCAAGATTCCGGAGTAGCATGATCGGTGCTCCTTTCTTTAAGACCAACTTATGTGGAGGCAAGCCACTTGGAGCTATTGAATTAAGGTATTCAAGTTGGTATAGATTTCTTGTATCATCTTCGACAAAATCAAATGAGTAGTACGTATGTAATTCTCCAGGAAATAGATTAATAACTTGGTTATTCAACTTATCGACGCATTCATTGAGAGGGGTAATTAAAGCTCTTGCCACAATGTATTCCTTTTGGAATGCATTTTCATGTAATGTGGGAAAAATTGTATTTATAAGAGTGGTTATTGAACATTCATTTTCCCATGGTATTACCATTTCATTTGGAATTCGAATCAAGTCGTCGCCTATGTGCGGTTCATTCCCATCACCAACACGTAATAGAAAATTCGAAGAGAAAGAATCTTCTTTTGCTCTCATATTTTGAGTAAGTTGGATGACTTCTACATGATTCCATAGTGGTGATTTAACAATGCATGCATCAATTGTTTCTGCTATTGTACCATGTTGTACAACATGTAAGACTTGTCGAAAATCCCCTCCAATAATAAGAATCTTACCTCCAAATGGCAAGCTATTCCCTATAATATCCTTAAGGGATCTATCCAATGCTTCGAAAGCATATCTATGAGTCATAGTTGCTTCATCCCAAATGAGAATGGATGCTTGACGCAAAAGGTCTGCTAATTCTGATTGTTTAGATATCGTACACATTGATTCAGATGTTGTATTAATTGGAATTTTGAATCTCGAATGCGCTGTTCGACCGCCTGGTAGAATAGTCGCAGCAATCCCGGATGTGGCTGTTGCAAGTGCAATCAAACCTTCTTGTCGAAGTGTTGCAAGTATTGCTCGATAGAGAAATGTCTTTCCTGTTCCACCAGGACCATCAATAAAATAAATCCTGCTCTCTTTATTATTAACAGCATTCATAATTGCTGTATATGCATGCAATTGGGATTCATTCAACTTGCTGGCAAAAGTTAAATCCTCCTTTGGTGTTATAATAGAATACTGCTCATTTATTAATCTCGAGATTAATGAACGATCATCTATGTCATCTCTAATTGTTGGAAGGTCGTAATCAGAAACTTTTTTATAATGATTCATTAATAAAACATTAAGATCTTTTAAAAGACGATTTTGAAGTACAACTTGACATGTTACACTTGAACTCGAATAATCTTCTATCATATAGTAGAAAAATTCATCCCATAATTTTCTAATACCGGTTGGTGTACAATAAACCAAGATTGTAGCGAATAATCTTCTCAAAGATGATGGCATTCGTGTGGCTGATGCTTCTTGCAAACATGCTCTAATGCTTTGATCTTCCTCCAATAGTCCTATCTTCTCCGCTGTTTTCTGAAAAGTTGGATATTTAATACCATCAACTGTAAGAAGATAGTCAAATGAGGTTGGTCCTTTTACATGATTTAAAAGAATTCTCAAGTAGTAACGTTCTCCTTCTGATGGTGAAACGCTATAAATCCGCCCTATGACTTTTTTTGTTGATGTCCTACGTCTCCATTTTTTTATATTTGTTACCCATCTGTATTTCTCTGGAAATTCACGATATAAAAGTTGTCTTGCTTCGGGATCTTGCGAGTTTGTGTTGAAGAACTCAATTAGCATCGATGTAGAGAGGCTTTCATCCAACAAAATATCAGAAACTGTTTGATTAGAATGATACGTGACTTGTTGCCTACTTGGTAAGTGTATTTGTAATCGTTGAATGGAAGGATAAATTGTATGCAGTGAAAATTCAAAAATTCTCCAAAAGGCCTCTTGAGGGCATATCCATCTTGCATCAATAAACTTTTGAATTTCATCGTACTCACTTCTTGGACGAATTTCAACTGCCACACGATCTGGACCTTTGTAGACGTACTTGTACAGGTATTTGACAGATTTGATACTACTACAAACTTCGACATTAATATGACAATCATATTTTTTTAACAACCACGGATTATATGGGACAACCCAACGATTATCGACAACAAAATCATGGTCATTGTCTAATGCAATGCTTCTACCATTATCTCGCCTCCGATAGATTGGATATGAATCATTGCCTTGAAGAGTAGTTGGAGAAAATTGTTTTGGATAATTCTTTTTGCATTTTCCATCTTTCATACATGGTGAACTTGGTCGATGTCTTCCGCATGGTCCATGAAGCATCCATTTAATAACAGTAGTATATAATTCTGGTTCTTCGTCTCGGTCTGGGATTTCTGCTCTTACAATAGCATCATAATCATCCGGGCTATGAAGTTTATCTTGCTCATCTAATATGATAAGAATATGAGCATGAGGAAGTCCTCTTTTTTGAAATTCTATAACGTGCACATGTGCTGCAACTAAACCGAGAACTTGTTTGCTATAAATATCGTCCTTAAGCTGCTCATATTTTGCACGAAATATTCTTGACGTAAGATCTGGACGATCTTGAGCTGATTGTCCATATAGTAGTTCAGAAGTAATTTCATCCCATGAAGGATTACATGTCATTGTAATGAAAAGGTCAGGTTTCCCAAACTTCTGCACCAAAGCCATAGCATCTTGGTAACGTTGGTACATGTTGCGTGGGCTTCCATTAAATGAAGCAGGTAATACTGTTCTTCTTCCGATGTTTTCTATATTTAATTTTCAAATCATTTTTAGCATGTTGATGATATTATATATGTATGTATGTATGTATATAACATAGTGTGCATATTAATGTTATTAAGCAATATAAATAAATTCATATACCTGCATTGTTCTCTCCCGCATTCAATGCATCTTGTAGACCCACATACAGTTCTGATCTTATGTGACGTTGTTTTTCACGAAACCATCTCATTCTACTACTTTCAATTTTTACGTAATTATCCACAATATATTGTTGTAACAAACGTCCACCGAGCAGTAAAAGAGATGTGCTTTCTTGTCGAATCTGGAATTATAAGATTCATTAATTATATAAGTATTTTACTAAGATAAATAAAAGTTGAGTAATATATTTGGTTAATACTAAGATTATGAAGATATATAAAGTAATCAATGATCTATGTTCGTACCTGTAAGAGATATGCATAATACTCTCGGCATGTAACGGGGGTACCATTCTCATTACGACTATTTAGGTCCCAACCATTGTTTCCATAAGGCAGTAGAAGAGGATATTGTAAAGGATCATAACAACCATGCGTCTCCGGTACTCTCATAAGTTGTCCTGATACAGTTTGTACAACGATATCTCTACCATTTATGATACTTTTCTCATCACCTACCACTATTCCTGCAACTTGTGAAGCTGACGGAAGTGCATATTGTCGTTGTAATGGTTGTTCCTTGATTATAAATCTACAGTCATGAATGTTAGGAAGCTGTGAAACTCGACGAAAATTTCGTGCAAAATTATTATTTTCATCTAATATATGTTGTATCTTTTCTAGTATTCTTCTATCCAACTCTTCATTTTCCGCCATACGATTTTCAATTTCATGATCAGTGTCATATACATACAATTGTAAAAACCTTGGTCTATATCCTTCTTGGGGTAGTAAGCCGCCAATATTGTGATATATAGATCCTTGAGCACGAAAAGTGTAGACTCCAGCTCTTCCGTTTGCCAAATTTTCATCAATATGAACTCCTATTGAAGTGAAAGAAAATGCATGATTATATGATCGAATTTTTCTTCTGAAGTGTACACCATCATTACTTGTGTTAATGTAAAGGTTGAAGAGCTCAGTTGGTGACTGTAATGGGGGTAGTATAGTTCGTCCCTTCTCACAACATAAAGAATATGTTTCATGTTCAAATAATTTTGCTGAGCAATGCGGACAAAATTTTGGGCGTTGTAATAAATGCCTGCGAAAGTCAATGTGGTCTTTGAAATTTTTTGCAACGTTATGAGTTCGTATATGTATGCGTACTCCTTGATGTCTTTGCATGTCATTATCATTTTCCGTGATTTGTCGTCTTTGATGGTAAGAATTTCGACGGTGAGCTAGATAGTGTTCTCTTTCTTCTGTAGACATAGTTTCTCTTTGTTCTCTTTGTCTTTGACGATTTCTTTCTTGGCGGTAATGATGATACTCTTCATTGATATGCTCATTTGTCGTGTTTGAGTTAATTGTCTCTATAACCATCATTTCAGTTTCTTCAGATTGGTTTAAATTTGTTTGGTGGTTGTTTACTTGGGATATTGTAAATAATTCTTCATTTGGTTGATGCATGTCATCCAAATTTTCATTGGTTGTCCCATCCAAATTTTCATTGGTTATCCCATCTAAGTTTGTACTTAAAGAATTATTTTGAAGCATTTCTCGGCGTAGTCTATAAGCCTGACGACGTCGAGCAAGATATGCTTCTCTTTCCTCCGGAGTCATGGCTTGTCTTCGTTCTCTTGCTCTTACTCGGTTAATTTCTCTTTGTTCATCGGTTGAAACATTTATTCTTCTATTTCACCTTCTTTGATTATTCATTTTTGGTGCGCAACTGTATTAAAATATAAATATTCATGTATAATTAATAAGGCTTTAAATTTGTTAATCATGCACAGTAATTTCTATAGTATTAAAAAAATGGCAAGATCATATAACTAATGAACATAAATGTCAAACAAAAATCTATTAATGAAGCATTTAATACGATAATACTAAACGATATACATTTGTCCTAATTAACTATTATTAAAAATACGACGATAAATAATTTCATTTTAGTTGTCTTCGTTGTCACCATCCATTTTTCTCCAAATAATTCATCTGCAAAAATAAACGAAGAAAATTAAGATTAGATAATGAATACTTGTTATTATATATGTGTATGTGTATGTATGTGTGTGTGTATGTACATATATATATGTGTGTGTGCATGTATATATATATATCGTAATATATTAGTATATAACTTACCAACTCAGAAGTAAAATTTGGATCCCAGCCATAGTCGTCTATCAAGAGGGTGTGTTGATCGTTGCATGGTTGTTCATGTACTTCTTTTTTATTTTCCCCCGTTGTAGCTTTGGCAGGTGATGCCTTATCGTGTGCCCATTTTTCGTCTATGAAGATGGTGTGTTGATCGTTGCGTGGTTGTTCTTGTACTTCTTTTTTATTTTCCCCAGTTGTAGCTTTGGTAGGTGATGCCTTATCGTGTGTCCATTTTTGTTTATCAGATTGTTTGACATCCATTGGTTGTTTTATGATTTTAATGCGCTAAAAATGCTGGATTATAAAGAGATGATAATGTTCATTTATGAGATATAAATGAGTGGGCACTAATTTTAAAATATTATGCATATCAAATTTAAGTGCAAAAAAAAAAGAATGCAGTGCATAGTGTATTTCTGAAAGTTGTGGTTGCTATTTTAGCCAGATCAATTTAAATCATATTTTTACGTATATCATACTATATAGGACTGTGATATTGTTACGCAATGTAGGAACATGACATGACTCATCTCATTTGATAAATCTTTATTTGGTTCATTATGTGTATCGTATGCATGGCTAGGTCCGACCATCCATTATTTGGTACGTGCATTCAACAGGTACACGTGTGTTGTGCTTGCAACCCTATCCATCGTTTTCTATTCTGGTGTCTACGCCATTTCCAGATTAGCAAGTTAAAACTTCCAGCTTTTTGCTTCAACTATGATTCATAACATGGCATTTACTTTAACATAATTTCATATTTCATTTTAGATAAACTATTAAATAAAATAAAGATAAAAAAGAGACATAAAAAAGAAATATAGAAAGATCCTATTACAAAAATTAGTTGCAAAGTTTACAATCAATGGCAGCAATTTGCGTACTTTGTGAAAGTTTATACATAATTTTTTTATGCATAATTTTGTACATAATTTTCTCTTTCATAGTTTGTAGTGCTGACAGTTACATAACTACATGCACGAATTGACCATACCCTATATGTACTATCGTTGACAATTAAGTAAATAAAGGGTAACAGTGGAAAGCTAACCATACCCTATATGTAATACTTCAAATGAATGCATACAAATGATTGCAGCAAAAATTTTAAATGGCATAAGTTATATTTCTAAATAATATAATCATGTGTTAAGTTGAGCATGGGGTTGCCTGATATCTATGTGTATACGTAAATTTAAGCATATCAAACTACATATATGTGTACTAAATACCATCAAAGCTAAAGTATGTATTTTAAACTCAGTACTCCGCGGTACTGCAAGAACAAATAAAAGAAAGTCAGGAAAAGCACGTAACAATCAAATGCCTGCAACGATTAAAAAAGAAGAAAATAGAAGACGTATAAATATTCGCATGCTAGCCTAACGTAGTGAACTCACAGTTCCCCATTAAAGCAAGTAACACAGCATCAAATATAAAATTAGCTGAATATATAAGAATGGGCCTCGTAATAGTCTTCTCTCTTCCTCTCATTTTACTCTCAATTGTTCTAAGATTCGTTTGCTACTCTCTGGGAATAGCGAAAGGAAGGCAGGATATGAGGACGGGCGTTGGATCTCAGATCTACGGCATTCGTTTGCTATACTTTTTTGAAATTATTGTTTAATTATGTCAAAAGCTTTAAGCCTTTATTATAAAAAAAAAAAAAAAAATACAGACTGCTTCCTCCACTCCTACGCACCAAAAACCAAACATCCCTCCATTATTCCATTTACATCATTATATACAATGAATTATCTCAGATTCTTCTTCTTTTATACTACCTTATTTCTAGTTCCAGCATCTCTCGTCGCTTTTGACGATTCGTGGAACAACGCCCACGCCACGTTCTACGGCGGTGGCGATGCTTCCGGCACCATGGGTAAGCCCCACGCACATCACCATTTTCCCATAAAATCATAATAAATAAAACATTTTTATAGGTGGAGCATGCGGGTATGGAAACCTATACAGTCAAGGGTACGGGACAAAACACGGCAGCTCTGAGCACAGCCCTGTTCAACGACGGCCTGAGCTGCGGATCCTGCTACGAACTCAGATGCACAGACGATCCCAGCTGGTGCATTCCTGGTTCAATACACATAACCGCCACTAACTTCTGCCCTCCCAACTACGCCCTACGCAATGACGCCGGTGGATGGTGCAACCCTCCCCTTAGGCGTTTCGACCTTTCCCAGCCCGTCTTCGAACAAATCGCCAAGTACAGAGCCGGAATCGTCCCCGTTTCCTACAGAAGGTACGTACATCTGTACATCATTTATTACAATACCTACGCCTTGACCTAGAGAACTAGAGCAACATACTTGAAGCGGTGGACCCTAGATGACTGGGGCAGGCGACGAGAGCTAGTTTAGTCATGTAACCAAAATACGTGGACCCTAATATACTGGGGCTTTGTTTCAGGATTGAACTGCCTATTGAACTGGCAAGATGAAACTGGCACTCACGGCACACTTCCACTATTACTGGATCTCATCTCCCCAGTGAGAAGATCTTTCTTTGATGTTGCCTTGAGAGAGTAAGTTATTCTGGGGTCTCGAGCATTGAAACCGCCAGGAACTCGAACTCGCTTAAGCCCGGCTAGAGAGCCATGCCTTCTCAATCTCACTACTGATTAAAAAGCAATTCTTGGTCAAGCTAAGCAAATTAATTTACTGGCGCTTGCTTTTCAAAACTATACTGGTTGATCTGGTCTTTCCTCTCACTTCCGTTTTTCGATGCAATTCATCTCTTGGATTAGGTGATTGTTTAAACAGGTTGGAGGATTCTTGTGAATTCGGCTGCGGAGGATATTGACCCATGTTTTGTTCCGTCTGCGCCAAGCGGCCCCGGCAAGCCGGGTTCTTGATGTGGCACGGGCCCTATCTTCAGCTATCGCGCGGGTCTTCCTTTTGTTTGCAATTTCCAGAAAGGTGCCATTAGTGCGATTCTTGAGCAGGGGATTTTCGTTACTTGGCATGAGCGGCCTGGGTATTATTGCAGAAGTACCTTAACCGGGAAGCTTTCGCCAAAGTAGTGCTATAGGTCTTAGCCAAATGAACGAAAGCAAAGCGGGCATTTGTATGGAGGCTTACTTGTCTTATAGTTTAGGTGCTTTATCTGTGGTTTCATCGCTTGTTGTTTCGTCTGGTTCAATAATACCGCTTATCCTAGTGAGTTTTACGGACCACCGGGCCCTTCTCAAGCTCAAGCATTTACTTTTCTAGTTAGAGACCCCAGTATATTAGGGGGCTAAGGTGGGCTCAAGGACCTACTGGTTTAGGTA
The DNA here is from genome assembly GCA_030765085.1 of Allium cepa. Classification (NCBI taxonomy): domain Eukaryota; kingdom Viridiplantae; phylum Streptophyta; class Magnoliopsida; order Asparagales; family Amaryllidaceae; genus Allium; species Allium cepa. Next base: position 1,029,690,280 of record CM060929.1, read on the forward strand.
AATATCTAATGCGTTCCCCGGGTTCTTTTTTTAGGAGAAACTAAACGATGCGCTTTTTGAAAATGCACCGACGGTTTTGATGAAAAAAAGACAGTTCTTTCCGCTGTCTTTTTTGTTGAAATGGGATGGTCTTCAAACTCCCGAGATGCAGTCTAGACTGCGGGCTCTCCCCTTTCTGACTGGACTGACTCGGGGAGGGCCTCCAGCATGCTTCACAGCCACTCATTCGTCCTGACCAAACAGTAGAATCTATCTCTCAGCGATTCCTTTCCCCTATTTGATCAAGTAATCACCCCACCCGCCAAAAGAGAAGAAGACTTATTCCCGACCCAGAGTGAATGGAATGACTCAACCACAAATCCGTTGAATGAAGGGGGATGGATTGCTTACTCTCAGCCACTAGAAGCATGGAGAATGGATGACTTCGCTTATGCCCTGAATGAAGGGGGCAAGTGAGGGGGATTCCATTCGAAGTAACGTTAATGCACCATCTTCAAAACTTCTCGGGATCCTGAGTTTTTCGAGAAAAGGTCCCATCCATCAATATCATGATTGGGTCGACCAGGCCAGATCATAAGAGAAATATCATGATCGGGTCGACCAGGTCAGGCCCGATCATGAGTGAATAGAAAATCGAAAACGTACATTGCTGTTCCAGCGGAAATACTTGGTTTAATTCTACCACTTCTACTAGGAGTCGCCTTTTTAGTGCTAGCGGAACGTAAAGTAATGGCTTTTGTGCAACGTCGAAAGGGTCCTGATGTAGTGGGATCATTCGGATTGTTACAACCTCTAGCAGATGGTTCGAAATTGATTCTAAAAGAACCTATTTCACCAAGTAGTGCTAATTTCTCCCTTTTTCGAATGGCTCCAGTGGCTACATTTATGTTAAGTCTGGTCGCTCGGGCCGTTGTACCTTTTGATTATGGTATGGTATTGTCAGATCCGAACATAGGGCTACTTTATTTGTTTGCCATATCTTCGCTAGGTGTTTATGGAATTATTATAGCAGGTCGGTCTAGTAATTAGGGGGGCGGCCGTTCGGTCGCCTATGATAGACGGACCAATTGGTCAAAAATGGGTTTGTGCCGCAGGTGTTGAACGATCTACTCTACACAGGTGTGGGCTTACAGGGCTAGGCGATGGAATCCCTTCATTCATCAAGAGGGCCCTGGCACTTTATGAATGAAAGAACATTCTATTCTAAAGGGTCAAAAAAAGGCGCCAGTATATTAATTGCCCACTACAGTCGAAGTCAGCGGCTGAGTTAGCCTCGCCTACAAAAAAGTCGTCGAGCGAGTTAGCGAAGACGCATAGATAAGAGAGCGTCGGCCAGTATATTAATTGGGGCCTTCATTCTACTACGCTACGCAAAGTCACTTAGCTCGACGTTAAGAGAGTCAAGGGCGCGCGACTACATAGAAGAACCGCTGTTCGCTTACTAAGGTATAACCCTCCCCGGGGGAAAGCCGCTTCGCACCACTGATAGACTACTCAAGATTCAATTCGGCGGGCGAGCTCCCGATATACAGCCTCCCTCCCCCAATTGATCGGGGTCGCCAATTAATATACTGGACTTGGTATACTAGGCGCCAATGTTTATACTGGGTGAGATCCGACCCAATTAATATAGGGTTGGTTGTCGCCGCAATTAATATACTGGCATAGGGAGCCTTCTTTCGCAAGCCTTTGTCATTGTCAGTCAACTAAGTAGGGCGAATAGCTCCCTGCGAATCCGTAAATCTTTTGAGCATGCCGAAAAAAGGATGGTCCCTTTCATTCTTTCCATTCCAGAAAGTTTGTACCCCCCATCATGGCGAACCTCTCCTTGTGATCGAGATGAGGTAGATGCCTCCCAGCCGGGGGGCAGATCGAATCGGAGTTTCCTTAGGTAGCCACCGACCTACAGTTATCCTTAAACTTCCGTGCTTGGTGGAGAAGAAGCGAACAAGGGTACGCTCGCTTGCTGTCTTGTTCTCTGCCGCAGACTGGAATCGCTCGCCAGCTAGGCCCTCTAGAAGAAAGTTGGAGCAACATTGTATGAGAACATATTACCCATCTTCGGGGACAAGGGGCGGAACGACCTCTCGATCTACTTACAGCAGCCCAGGGGGCGTCGTCGTCTAGGCGTTCCCTGTTGCTCTGATCTCCCCTACGCCTAGGACGTTGTCTGGGCCAAGAGCCATAGTTAGTTGCTGTTTCCATTTGGTTGTTTTTTCTCGTTGTTGATACCGGCAAGACCCAGCCAGATGATGATGATGTCTGCTGGTTGGTAGTGAGAGGACTCTTAGTACCCGGGCGCTGGTGAAAAAACAATCAAATCATTTGATTTCGTTTCTTGCTCTCCCTTAGCAGCGGGAAAGGAGTCTATCTATCTGCCTAGCTTTGGTAGATTTCCCCCAACGCAATTCAAAAACGGAAATTCCACGAATCCCTGAGGTGGATAAGTCCGACGACTCAGCAGCAGTGCGGAATTGAGTTTTTCGTCCGGTGGATCTGATCTATAGTTAGGGGGCAATACATACCAAAAGGCCAGTATATTAATTAGGGGAAGGAAGGCGCAGTATATAACCAACCCACCCTTCTGTATAACCTATTCACATTAGTGAAGCGGCTGCATGCATAAGGGAAATGCACGTTTGTGATACCGGGATGCATAGGGCCTACGAGCACGGAAGAACGTGGGTACCACTGCCCACTCGTTAGTTTCAGGGTCAGATTCTGAGCCCTTTTTCGCTTGCGCCCCTGTCTTGCGAGTGAAAGGTCGTTTCGTTGTACGAGTCAAATACTCAAAATGGGCTTTTTAGACCCTGTCCAAGTGTCTTGCTTCTTTCGCTACGCACCTATTCTATAGGTCCAATCTCATCTGCTAGCGTCGTTGCTTGGTCCGGACACATTCATCGATTTCTTTTCATTGTTCCTGGGCTATGGGCATCGGCCCACATGAATCAAGCTAATCCCTCCTTTTTCGATAGCGATATCGAAAAATGCATTCTACTTTCCCGCACTAAACGAAAGACTTTCTTTATCTGATAGCATATGGGCTTTGACCAACAATATGGCGAATAAAGAATACCATTCAGCTTGAATAAGTTGATATTTCCTTGCAGCCCAGCCTTAAGTAGCAAGAGTAGCTACTCATTCAAGATTACCTCGACCCTGTACTCACTCATAACTCCTTCTAATCCACTCAAAACTACCTCTAAGGCAAGTTTGTAATCCAATTAAGATTGACTATTGGGTAAAGGTGCGAAGTAATTAAAGGAGAGAAAGATGCTTCTGCTTTTAGAAAGATGAAAAAGAAGAGTGGGTCTTAGTCCCCTAATTGTACTGGTACGGCCCACATTTCTTTTTTCTATTCCTAGGAAAGTCAACAATTTCAAATATTTTGATGCCCTAGAAGCTGCTATTTACTCTTTACTGAAAACAGTCACAAGTGTAGGTCTAGCCCTTCCCTCTACTTCTGTCCCCGAAACGAAAGAGTCACTCTTTCAAGCTTGATTGACCAGGAAGAAAAAACAATCAATAGGCCAATGTTTATACTGGGCGCGAAAAAATAAGGAAAGCCATGTTGCAAGCCAGCAGGCCAATGTTTATACTGGGCGCGAGTTCACTAGGGAGGGGGGAGAGATTGAGAAGATTCCTTACCTTTACTTGTTGGCTTTCGGGTTTACAATCCTAACGCACCGAACTAGGGCATCGTCTTTCGCAATAGATGGAATCGAGGCCAAGTATATTAATCCGGGCCCAGTATATTAATTGGAGGCAACCCCGGGGCGACCGAAAGCATTGATTGGTATCCCCAGGGGCAAGACGCTTTTCTTTTCAGTGGACAACCGAATTAATATACTGGGCCACTTCCTACAAATAGTCATCTTCCGAATCTTCTCTTTGAGAAAATAAAGCGGGATTCGTCTATGCCATCTTATATTACTATGTTAGGTGTTGTACCAACAAAGCCTAAGTTAGCCTGAAATCCCATCTACTTTGTCTCTAGGCAAGCACCTTGGGACCTAGGAAGGGGATGTAGACTTCTGTGAAATACGTCCAAGAACCAGGCGGATCCTACAACAATTTCAAAGGCGACTTCCCTTGCCCGCTTTTGCTCCGATGAAGGCGTTGGAAGTGCTGTTGATTGTGCTCCTCGAAGAAAGAAGGTCAGTATCTGCAGTGGAGTAAGAATCCCCGTGGAACAATGGTCTAGCCCCCCAGTATATGAATTGGCTAGTCGTTCAGTAGTCTTAGAGAGCAGTTACTCAATGGTCCAGTTGTTTAGCCCTACTAGCGGGAGCCAAGAATGAATCGCAGTTGTTGGCAGCGCACAGCATAAGTCTCTGCTGTATAGCCTACCGTCAGGGGCCCGGCAAACGGAACTCAGAGCTGCTCAACGCACCACCAGCCGCACAACGATCAGGTCAAGCAAAGCGCTCCAACCAAAGGGGCTTGCGAGAACTCCTTGATGAAAAAGCAGGGCCTTCACATTGTGAAACTGGAATCCTTGAATTGCTTGATGACATTCGATTTCGTTCCGATCCTCGTTATCATGTCTCCTTGTGTTTATGTTCCTCTAGCTAGGCTAGAGCAATATATTCTGGAAAAAAAAACAAATGTCATAAATAGAGTATCCTTCGCGTATTAGGAACCAGCCCGGTGTTTTGTATAGGACTTTTCTTGGGATGACTGATTGACTGTAATGGGAATGAGTAGCCCTTTACCCTAAACAAGCGAGCACAATAGAGCTTACAGTTGTCGTCCCCCAATCACCGTCCCTGAACAGGCGGACAATCTAAATGACTGCCCTTACCCCCATGATCATTCGGTGTCTGGGTCACACTCTCGGGATGTGCTATACTTGGAAGTTGTGGATTCAGAACCAAATCAATCAGGGTCCTTGTTCCAAATTTAGAAAAAAATCTTTTATGCGCAGAACCCAGCACCTGTAACATGGTTGGCTTCGGGAGCGACTCAGATGAAGAGCTTAACTTCCCAGAAGAATAAGAAGAGCCTAATCAGATGGTAGACCAGATGCAACTCATAAAAAGTAAGACACTACCCAAGCGTAAACCCCCAGTAGTCAAGGACAAAGGAAAAGAAAAGCGGATTGAGGAGGCGACCTCTTCATGAGGTCCACTTTCGTC